>CM077895.1:3600000-4200000 GCA_039720435.1 Amazona ochrocephala
CACAAATGAGGTTTTAATTTTTTGTGTACAGTTGCGAGGTGGTTTTTATTCATCGCATCAGGAGCTCTCGGAGCCATCCCACGTCAGAAAGGATGGAAATAGCCAGACAAAACTGGGAGGCTATTCCAGAGGTGGCAGGATGAGATTGCGGCTTTAATATCAGCTGGGGCTATTTGTCACAAGCATGAGACACTTGAGAGTGCCCCTCCTAGCACCTAGGAAGTGTCCTGGATGCACAACAACATAACATACTGCTGGGCAGTAGGTGACGTAGGAAAACTTGTCCTCAGCAATAGTGCCAAAACGACGCGAGATTCCTAGGATCATACGCCATGCAAGTACTGGTAGGAAACTCTCAGCTCCGCAGAGGTGTTGAAAGCACGGAAGGAGGTGTTCAGCGTGGGAGAACTTCTTCTGGATATTGGACAGTTGGCTTCATCCATGCTGAGAGCCAGTCAGCAATATTGGAAGAGACTTGCAAAAAGCCATTCAAGAAAGATGGAATGTTAGACACAACCATGAAAACATTCAGTTTGGTATTACTTTTATCCTTTTCTCTGCCTGCTTTCTACCTTTGCCACCTTCCTCAGCATTTGCTGTCTTGTCTCCATCGGAAAGCCTAAGTCACTCTTCCTCCCATCTACACCTCTTGATGTGTAGATGCTGAGAGGGGCTGGGAGCAGACCTAAGTCTCTCTAAACCTTTCCAGAGCCTCATTTCTTTCTGTTCTACATTGTCTCTCCTCTTTAACTCTCTCCAAGCACCCAGAAGCAAAGCGGCATTTACTTTCTTCTTTAATATCAATATTTGCTTTCCTTTGGTTCTTTCTGTTTAATAACGATTCTCAAGAACAGAGGAGAGGTGAGGCCTCTGGGGCCAGCTCTGTGAGCTCACACTGGGGAAGGTGGTCATGGCACTCCTGTTTTCTCTTCCTCTGGGAGACATTCTCCTACAGTTGGAGCAGTGAAGGGAAAATACCTGGACTCCAGGATGCTCATGCATGCTTGCAGATAGACATTTGACTTCAGTAGGATGCCAGTATACGTGGTTCCTACGATTCTCTTCACTCCCCTTCCCTCTGTGATGAATGCTGTCTATGAGACAGGCAGCTGCAGAGGGAGATGCAATTTTTCTTAGCTTGCCAGCCATCAATCTCCTGAACAATACTCAGCTAATGAAGTGGCAATGTTATCACAAGCCTGTCACCAGCAGTAATGGGGTGATGGTTAGGAACTCAGACCAGATGGAGGGAAGGCGAGCAAGGCATCAGAGCTTGTCTTCAGAGTGCAATTCCTGGTGAACTCCAGCCATCCTTTAGTGCAGAGCTGGGAGCCCCGGTTTGCTGTCCATCTTCTCCCGCTTTGAAAGCAACACCTTCCACTTGTACCGGGAGAGGACAGAAGTGTCCACGCACGAGCAGCCACTGTCCTTTATACAATGCTGTTTTAATCTGAGTTCACAGAATAGACACCTGTAGAGATCTAAGCAGGCATTTTCTCCTGTTCCTTTGGGAGCTGATATTGCCAAGTGAGCAAGAAAGGTTTTGATGCTTCTTCCTTTGAAAACCAAGCGGGTTTAAAGTGGGCAAGCTGTGCCCCGAGCTGTTGCTATTCCACTCCTTCCTTTCCACACTTGGCATTCTTTAGATTAGGCAGAAAAGAGCTCATTGAACAATACTTTGTCCCTGAGGCCCTCTGTCCATCTTCTTAGTGAATCCTAAGGCACAAAGCACAGTGAGAGAACAGTGCTTTGCCTCCTGATAGCCCTTCTGCTCTGCATGGCTTGTTTTTGTACTGAGTGATTAAATGCAGACTGGTGATCTGTTTTCCTTGCGAGGAGAGGGAGCTGGTGGCAGATGGAGACACACTTGGAACCTGCAGGAGACATTAATCAAAGCAAAGGTGTTGCCTGGGCCATGCTGCATATAGCATGGGACAGACTCCTTTAACAGTGAAGAATTTCCAGCTACAGCAAAACTCCTGTATGTGTCAACAGATGGAAGGAGCAACTGGGAGGAAATGAGAGACAAAGGGAAGATACCAAAGGAAAAATCCTTCCCTTTGCCAGGACTTTGGGCTGCCTCCAGAGAGGAAAGACGAGCTACCCTTTAGCGCTCATCCTACTGATGATATGGACAAGCATCTGGGGCAACTAACACTGGGGAAGTTGGTAACACCTCCAAACAGTGAGGAAGTGATGCAATGATGGGTGTTTCTGCTCATTCTTTCTTAGTAGCTTTGGTGTATAACAGGTACAAGTAAGAAAGCGCAGGGGGTGTTGCAGAAGTTAAACAACACAAGATCCCTTCAGCAAATCAGTTAGTGCACCCAAGGTCACTTGGGCTCTCGAATTCATGGCACAGGTGGATCCAGCCACAGTGCTTCATCCTTTGGGAACTGTGGTTTACATGGCTGTTCCCATTCTAGGTCTTGGATGGAAAAATGTGGGGGTTTCGTTGTAATAATTGTCACTGAAAGCTGAAAGAAGAAGAAATGAGAAATGACCAGAAAATAACCTCCTGAGAGTGCCGTAACAAAATATTGGTGTTTATTTACTTTGGGAGAAAGAAAATCAAAGAGAAGAGTAGTAAGAAAAAGACTCTGCAATGAGAGAAAAAAGCAATTTTCCTTTTAAAGATATTTCTGATTCTAAAGTGACATATGGAAAAGTATAAATGGCTCTAAAAACCTGCACCAAAACAAAACCCTAACCCAAAGCGAAGAGAAAATAACTACAGTGAAGGACACTATATCAAGGGTCGTATCTGCCTTCATCTCCTGTAAAACAATATCTGCTGCAACGAAGGCATGGGTATTTTTGTTATAACAACACTGTTCGGTGTTACCATGTAACCGGTGGCATCACCTTGCAAAAATGACGATGGAAAAGACAGTTGCGATGTGCCTTGCCCATCCTGAAAACTGCTAGGCTGAGTGAGCAACTGGGCATTCCATGTGGGAACCCCCAACGCCAGCAAAAGATGGGCAAGCTGTGAGTAGTGCTGCAGACAGCCAGAGGGAGCAATGCCATTTGTGCATAGCTCGCTTGGCTTTCCAAAGCACCGTTAAGAGGCTGTTGAGCTGCGAAGAGGAAGAAACGTTTCCTCCCACCTTAGTTGGGCTTCAGTTCAAGAGTTTTTCTGGAGCTTGTCCCTTCTTGTCGTATCTTGGAAACAATCAGATGAGATGTCCAAGATGTGATCTTGGTGTTAGACCCCATCCACCAAGGTGATCAGGACAGGAAAACATGGCTTAGCCGCAAGCTGCAGCGATGAAGAGAAGGCAGAGAGCAATTTGTCTGCAGCTTTCCAGAAGTGGGATTCTCCTCTGGCATCGGTCACAATAGTCAAAGAGAAACATGGCTGGGTGTAGGTAGAGGTGCGGGGCCCTTTCCCTTGCAGCAAGTGGGTGTGGGAGCCAGGAAGAGCTCCAGGAGGATGAGGATGAGTAGGAGGGTCTGTCTGATGGAGCCTGCCTGGTGGCACATCTCAGCACTGTGACAGCCCCCAGGGCAGCTTCGCCTCCATCATCCCTGTACCTGTGCCAAGGGGGAAGCCACAGTGCTGGTAGCCTGGGGGTCCCAGCTGCCCCCAGATGTGGTAATGGCACTCCTGAGGGGCATGGTCACTACAGTGAAGTTCATGAGGATCTGAAGGTGACACGAGTGCAAGGAAGAAGAGGTCTTACAGAATAGGTAAAGTGGCAGACAGCCCCTGCAGGGAGAGGGCTGCCCTCCTTCAGGCACAATCACACCACAGATAGACACTAATAAGTAAGATTCAAAAGCGCCAGAAACCCACCGCCTGTTTCAAGTGAGCACGATGTCAGCTCTTCCTCATCCCAGTTTGTGGACTGAGTGTGCAGAGCCTCTTTCAATCCAGCCCACAGATCATCTTGTCCCTTTTATGTCTTCTCTTCAGGCAGTTGGTATTTGTCATTAGCACATTTCAGTAATCCTTGTTGCCCACCCCCAGTAAAAACCACACACGTCTTAATAAAATGCCAGCACACACACTGAGCAGAAGAACAAATTGTTAATGCGTTCATTAAACAAATACGCTTCTCCTCCAGTCTTTGGATGGAAATTAATTACCCTCCTGGAACTTAAACCTGGACGCGTGCTCTGATTGACAGCTGGAGGTTGCATCTGAATCCTTTTTATAGGGGCTGAAGTGAAAACTGGCTTGACAGCACTGCCGAGCGGAGTCCAACAGCTTGCTGGGTGCAATCACCCCAGCATGGTTTCTGATATGCCTCAGCCCTGCCCCAGAAAACAACATGCCAAGGCCAAAGCCACGTTGGCCCATTTACAGTGATGGAGCTTGGCTGTTAATTGTGACACTTTCAGTCCTGAGGTCAGGTATTGGCAGGGCTCTAAGAAGGGCTCTGAGAAGGGGGTGAGACACCAGTTCGCAGGAGGTGGTTTCATTGGTTGCTGGAAAAGATAGGAGCAAGAAGCTTGCTAAGCTCTTCCAGCAGCTTGCAGGATTCCTCATTGGCTTGTGGCCCAGCTAGAGGCAAAATCCTGGGCTAGCTGAGCCTTTTGTCACACTTGCGTTACTTTCCTCTCCCTGCCTCCCATTGCCAGAGCCAGAGGAAGGCAGGATTCCTCTTTATCCTAGCAATAAGTGCCCTTAGATGCAGCCAGATGCATAACCCCATGCAGCACATCACTGCCACACCAGTGAAAACAGCTCCAAAGTCCAGATCCAGCAGTCCCTGCAAGGCCAGGCTGGCCTCCTGCTGTGATGTTTCCAGGACGTGTAATTGAACTCCCCCATGGCATGGGTGCATTATTAGTCCATGAGCATGCAATAATGAACATTTTGTCTGCAATTAGAGAGGGGGGAAAAGAAAGAGAATGAATGAGCTGGGAAAGAGAGAATGACTGAGGATTCAGTTAGTTAATAAAGGGATTGCAGAAAGCAAGGTGAAGAGACAGTGGTAATTTTATGCACTGCCAGTCAGGCCCATTTGTCCTGGGAGCAGCTCCAATTTCTCTCTGAGCTGCTCTTTTACTTTAGAAATGTAGCTGTGAAAGGGAAAGAAAAAACCAAGAACCAAACCCTGATTAAAATCAGCACCCAAAGTTATAAGGAAAAAACGCATTTTCATCTCTGCCTCCAGGGATGTATCTTCTCCCAAATAAGTGAAACAAAGGGGAACTCAGAGTATTGCCCAGTCATACAGATCAGAGGCTGAAATCATCCAGACTTTGATGGTAGTCTTGTTATATCCCAGTTCTAACCACAAGAGAAAGCCAAATTTCATCTTTACAACTATTAATTCCCACACATATACGCATCCATCCACTCTGCCCTCATTCACTCCCCATTCATTCATGACTATTTAAGAGCAAGCCTCCCTTAAAGGCCTTATTAGCACGCTAACTTTAATGCCTTATCTCTACAACTGGTTCAATCTTCTTCCCATTATTAAATAGTCTTAATGCTGCATCGTAACTCATAACCCCTGCCCTAGCCTGAGCTGAACTCAGAGGAAGAGACAATTGCTACTCCACCAGCACCACACGCTGGGCTTCTATTGCCTTTAAACTGACCTCTTGCAGATCCATGAGCATCAAGGAGGAGGGAGATGTACTTGATGATGTTGCGTAAAGCTGCAGTTTCTAACTGAGAAGAAAATGAGTTATTTGGAGAAGGGCATTCCTGTGCTTAAAAGCAGGCATGCATTTTCCGCTGCAGTCAGTGGGAACTCATTGTGAAAAGGCTGGCTATACTTTAAGACCACAGGATGGGATATAAATAGGAATGTGTAAGTATTCAATTCTGGCTGAGTGGTGTTTGGAAGGGGATGGATGAGACAGTTCTGTGGCAGGTCTTTGGGCAGATGGATGTGTTTGCCTGTAAATCCCCCTTTGCTATAAACCATTCCCTGTAAGTGGGTCCACGTTCTGGGCTCTTGAGCACACCAAGGTCATGCTTTTGCCTTTGACATAGATGCTCTGACCGACTGCGGCAGTGGCTTGGTACAAGGATGAGTGGGACTGAGCACACGAAGCACAATTTGGACATCTGCAGATGCAAGCTGCTAGTATAGGAGCATTCCCGTTGCAGAAGGCAATCGCTTTGTTTTATCCTGTCCTGTCCATCCTCAGCTTGGCCCAGAGAAAGCTGAGGCCTGGCCACAGTAGATGTCAGCTAAGGCAGCAAACGTAACCACTTCAGGCTGTTAGAGAAGCTTTCAGGGCTTGTCTCCAAGGGAACATACAGAAAGGTTCAGGAGCAAAGCCAGTGCGTTTCTTAAAGAGATTTGAATCTAATGGGGATTGCCTGTAAGCACAGCGTCTTGCACAAAAGGCTGAAAGTCCTCATATGTCTGTTTAACCTCTTTAACTTCTTTGCCTTTACCCCTTTAACCGAGCGAGCACAATTGCCTTGTTCTTGTCTCGATGACTTGAGTGCATGAAGGTGTGTGGGATTCTTTTCAGCTGAAACACCAATAGCACGTGCCCTTTCCTCAGGCACGCAGAGGATATAAACCACTCGTCAGAGAGCTGGGGGTGGTTTACTTTAGTGTTATTACCCATGGAGATGAGATGTGTGTGTGTGTGGGGGTGTTAGGAAATGAAGGCAAGTAGCATTGCTGACCTTCGATCGAAAGGAGGATGCTGTGGCTGTTAATGCGAGGGGCAGCGCTGGGGCTCAGTGGAATGAGGTGTTTTTTGTGGTGCAGCTCAAGCTTGAAGGGACTGTCCTGCTCTTTTATTGCCAACGGTGCTCTTTGGTTGGGGCTGTAGCTCAGCGCAGTTCAGCTCTGGCACAGAGGCCCTGCTCCAACTGATGTAATCACATTACAGGGAATTATCAGGTGGTTGCACCTGGCTTAGAGAGCTCCGAGAAGGCACAGGGTGCAAAAGGGAAGGAAAAGCACCGGTGGCTTATGAAATTGAAAAGTTCATGGCTGCCAAGTCCATGTGTTAGAGAGGAACTGAGAGATGGAAGGTTTCAGGAACGTTTTATCGGGAGGTAGGACAAGGAGATTGGAGTTGAAGCACTGATTTGCTATCTTTTCCCTGCACCTTGGCTGCAAGTTCTGCCTTTAGGGGTTTGTTAGGTACCTTGGGTGAGAAATAGTTCTATATGTATTCAGAGGGCTCTGCTTGCAGAGGCATAGCATGCATAAGGTAGAAAAACTGTGCCTGGAGAGATCAGATCGAGTGTCTCTTGTACCCTACTACAAATGAAAACAGAATAGGGACAAGGACAAAAACCCTAACACTGGTTTCAGGTGAATGCTAAGGCTTATACTGCTAATGATGCTCTTGGAACTGGGAGTGCATGGTGTGGAGGTTTTGGCAGAGGAGAAAGCCAGACAGCCATCTGCAAAGCATATAGGGCATCTGCGTAACGGGCCATGGTGTCTGGGCCTCAAGTGACAGAGAGCTGACCTACTGCTGTTGCCTATGAGGGCAGAGTAGGGCAGGACAGCCTAGATGTTACAGCGGTGGAAGAGGTGTCAGAGCTGCTGTGCTCTCCACACATTGCCCAAACAGCGGCTGTCTGGCCCAAGGCCTTTTGTAAAGAGAAGAGGTTCACAGGGAGATCTGTTTTTGTGAGAGCTGCCATAAAGGGGAGCAGAGCCTCTCCCCAGCACAGACAGCATCTGGCTTGATGTGCTTCCCAACATCTTTTTGGAGATGGATGATAAGCTCTCCAGTGTTCTTTCCCCTAAACCTGCTATGCTTGCAAGCAGAATTGATATTTGCATTGTAAATGTTATTGGGTTGAGCTATTCCTATTTGAAAGAGACCTTGGCAGTACCTGGCTATCATGCTGCTGCTGCCTTGATGTAAGAGAGGTTATGCATGGGGCAGAGCGGGGTTTTCCTTGTGTGACATGCCTGCTGGACAGGAGTGTGTGGAGAAGAGAAGGAGAGGTCAGTATTCCTCTGAAACGTAAGACCTTGCTCTGCCTGAAAGAAGGGGACAAAATGCTTTGACAGACATCTTGTAAAGCTCATGCTTAGGAGACTTGTTTCCTGTTGCTGCTGAAAGAGAGAAGGGGACTCATAGGCAGCTTTGTAGTTAGCTGAGAAGGAAGTCTGCAGAATCAAACAGGTCTGTGCAATGCAATGAGTGCCCGTCTAGGGATACCAGCAGATCAGGAGACCCGCTGCCCAGAGCTCAGCTGGTATTAATGTAGGAAAGTCTGAAGAACTTAAAGGCCTTAAATGATGCTGCCAGAGGGACTGAGACTTAACTGTCTGTCTCACAAAGATGGGGCAGTTGGCTCATTTTGCCTCAACAGTGCGCTGCCAATTGAAAACTGGATCTCAAGAGAGAGAATAAGATTCTCCTTTGCTTTTAGAATCTCCTGCTTCATCTCTACTCTTGCCTCAGAGGAAGAATCTCCATTCAAGGCTGGAAGCCTTAATACTCCTGGGCACTTGTGTATTGTTAGATGCTAGTTGCCAGTGCAGTGTGGGTCTGGTCCTGTAGATGTTGGTGCTGATTGGAGATGCTTAGTAATAATATCACGACTTGCTGGCAGTGGCACAACAGGAAATTGGAGTAGGAAAATATTTCCCTCCTCGCTGCATCCCATTTACATGCTTATAATGGAGGGTTTTAAGACCCTAATGAGGAAGAATGCTCATTGCTGTGAGATGATTAAAGCAGAGACAGAAGGGATTTCAGACAATAACAAAGGGATGTTAATTACACCAAAGGAACCAGGGGGGTGTGCAGATGGAGTGGCTGCTGTTTGCCACCCTGTGATTGGGGCTGACCTTGTCCCCCTCATCCCAGCACAGATGTGTTCATCCACAGACTCCAAAAGCAGCTGAGGTGCAGCTATGGGCAGATAGGGACGAAGCAGACAAAAAAAGCCCCAAACAAAACAAAAGTCTCCTTCCAATTGCATCTTCCAGTAGAAAGAGGGATCTGAATAGGTGCATGGAAAGCAAAGCTTGCCTCTGTCTGCCTGTGGGCAAGTAAGCAGTATTCACAGTGAGAATGAAGATGCTCAGGAGAAGCAAAAAGAGAGTGGAAGGGCCCTGGAGACACGGCTGAGAGCACAGCCTGTTAGGTGAGGTGGGCTGGGTAGTGAATTGATGGGGTGCAGATTAAGGAGCTTCTGTTGGGTGCATATAAATCAGAGCCAGCCTTTGAAGCTATGTGAGGATGCTGTGGTTGTTTCTTCTTTGCCAGCCAAGTTCTCTCAGAATTCTGATTTCTGCTGCCTTGCTGGTGGAGCAATGCCCCAGGGAGGTATCTCCTTGGATGGAAAACTGCCTTCCCACGAGAGTATAGGGCACAGCGCTGTGCTGGAAAAGGTGTTTGAGGAGATGTACATTTGGTGACAGAAAGAAAGGGATAAAAGAAAGTGCATGCATATAATTCAGCATAATCAAAAATAGCTGGGAAAAGGGTGAATTAATTGAAGCACGCGTGAATGAGTGAAAGAACAAATGAAAAAGAGGTCTTTACCAATTGCATAGGGCCTAATTTAAGCAGAATAATCCAGGTAATTTCCCTTTAAATAAATATATCAGCAGAGCCCAAAGTGTTTGAGTTGGTCCCAGCCAAAGCCTCAGTATCAAACTTTCATCTCTCCTTGACAGAGCAATTAAAGGGAGGGATACAGGCTCGGAAATGTAGCCAAGAGTAGACTGAATATTTAATACAGTTCCAGGCTTTGAAAGTCCCAACAAACCAGTGGAATAGGGAAGCTGATGACAGCTTTATCTTAATAAGGAAACAAAGGGGGAAAAACCCAGGTGGCAACTGCTCTGCAGAGAGGGAAGGTCTCATTAGAAGGAATGGAAGGGCCGCACTGGCAGCAGTGCTACTCCAAGTTGTAGCTGGGAGCATAAGCACCTGTAAGTGAAGGACAAGAGGGATGTATTGACAGCCACAGGGCTGTTCTTGTGGAGCAGGTAGAATTGCATTGTGAGGCTTTTAGTTAAGTTTGACCAGTGCCTATCTCCCTCTAAGATCCAGAGGAGGAGAAACAAAGCATCAGACCTTGTAGGTAGGCTTCCTGCCCACAGACACTGCAGCAGGGCTATGACCAGAGCCTGCGGTGGGGGGAATGTTTAACCAGTGTGGTTGCTTGTATGCCTCCGTTCTCAGCATTTGAATCTGATTTGGCCTGGTCCCTGGGAAAGCAATTAAAGCTGCCAATGTGGGGCAGTCAGAGGCTCCTGAAGCAGTAATCCTCCCTCATTCATGCCTGATTTACGCTGTTTCTTTGCATCAGGGCAAATTGGAGCACCAGTGCAAAATAACAAAGAACAGCCGTAAAGGCTGGATGAGGCCACTGTGATGCGTTCTGCCATGCATTATCCATGCAGAGAAATTTTGCCTTGAGACCAAATCAAGACTGTATCCCTATCATCCTTGCTGGCTGGGTAGGAAATAGGCAGCACCTTTCCAGACTGCCTCCTTAGATGCTGCTATAGCTTTTCCAAAGCTGTGTTCAGTGAAGAGCGAAGTGGATCTTCCCACCTCTCCTGTCCTATCTCAATGTGAGTGCTGGGGGTGGATAGATGGGCTTTCTGTGCAGTACTGAATGACTGCGAGCAGTGATTAATAACAGGTTATTGAGGACTCTGGCCATGGGTCTGTACCCTTCAGAGGCAGCAGAGCTGTGTACCTTGCTTCCCCGGGGGATGCTCTTCGGGAAGCTCTGCTCGCTGACAGTGGTTGGAAGCCTTTCCCAGCCCAGCAGGTGCCTGTTGTAGCGAAGGAAGTGTCATTAGCTCCAGTGAGCCTTGGGAATGAATGACTGAGAGTGAATCAATGGGAGGTTTTAGCCCTTGCACAAAGCCTAATTTAGAGAGAGCAGTTCAGCCTAATGTGCATGAATAGCCCGGGGTGATTCCACTCCTATTGCTGTTTGCAGGGAAGATTCTGCTTGCCAAAGAAGGCGCCTTGCCCGTGAGCACAGCCTGCGTGCTGTGTGTGATCTGAGACTGGGCCCTGAGACACCCGGAGGGGAGCCCAGCACACCAGCTCAGCACTGGGAGGAGGTGAAGGTGAGCTGGTATGGGAGGAGAGGAGAGCTGGTGAGTTAGCATACAGTTTAGCTCAGCTGCCAGAGCTAAAGCAGCTCATTAAAGGGATTAGGCACCATCCCTGACTGGATTTAGGGTGGTGGCTGTGGCTATCTATAAGTAATCCTATCTCCAATCCTCTCTAGTGGTTTTGGGGAAGACAGACAAGAGAGGAAGGATGGGAGGGGAGGAGGGACAGTGAGAAATAAGAGGGATAAATTAAGGGAGGCAAGTTAAAAATCAACCCTGAGACAGGACGGCTCGCTGGCTAGCCAAGGAGCAAACTGCTCCAGCTCCCTGGGCTGGGGAGAGGGCTCCGTGCTCCGGTGGAGAGCAAGGGAATGATCAGTTTCAAGTCACTGCAACTGTTTCGGCCTTTTCTCCTTTCGCAGAGCTGGAGGTGCTTCACTCCTGCAAAGGATGGCATTGCAAAAGCGAGCTCTGGCATGGGACCCCCCTTTGGCATACTGCACAGGGCTTGCAACCATCCGAGTTTAACTCGCTGGAAGAGGATTGTGTTGTGCAGTGGCTGGGGGATTGAGTTTTGATTAGTTCTGACACAGTCACTTATAACCTTTTCATTAGAAAATTATGTTTAATAGCAATTGTGCTGTCACCTCAGCAGTGTTTTCTGCTAATTCATTACAGACTCACACGGTGGGAAGGGATGGCAGATAAATGGAAAGGTATCTGTTCAGGCAGTTGCTGTTTGGTGACAATATTTACGCTAATCAGGCTGTGGTATGAAGCGACTGGTGAACAGGAGGTGGCAGTGGGGCTGGAAGGAGAAGGAGCACAAAGGAGAAACGCTAGTGAGAATGGTTTCCTTCTGAGGGAGAAGAGGTGCATCAACCCAGTGCATGCTGCAGGGAGGTGTAAACCAGCAAAGAACAGACCGTCAAGGAACAGGGAGCTGCTGCAGGAGCACAAGTGCTTGTGCTGGTTCCACAGGGGTGGTTGGTACCAGCAGCACATGGTACACGCAGGGACCTAAAGCCCAAGAAGCATCCCCAAGGAACTACCTGCTGCTGAGCTTTCAAGTTGCGTGTCCAGCCTTCCACTCATGAGTGCTGGATGTTCACCTGAGCATCCCTTCACAGGCATTCATCCACCTGCTTACTGCTGCATCTTCTAGCTACACATTTGTTCATACATTTACAATAGCCATACATCTCTTGTTTACCTGCTCACCTATTTGCTAACTTGTCTATTCCTCCTTCTGCAATATCCATCCAAACAGGTGGTGATGGTCTCTGCTTTCTGTTCTGAATTAGAATCCAGTGTTACCCTTTTCTCTGGAAGGCAATTTTTTGCAAGCAACATTGTTTGGGGCCAACTGCAATATTTCTTTTCAATTGTGCCTTGAAAAGATAATGGTATAAAAGCCGTGTTCTGAAACGGCAGGTCTTAAAATGAGAAATGAAGGTGTTCCTTTCTAACAGTGTCAAAGCTGTTTCTGCTTTATCGAAAGGGATCTCTACCTGGTTTTTAATCAAAATATCTTCCCAAGTGATTGGTGTTTGGGCGGTGGAGGAAAAAACAGCAGAGCAAGCATAGAAAATGTCTCCATGTCCTCATCTGCATGATGCAGCCTGGTGTCAAAATGCTTAGGCACGTGTATGCCTTACGCTTGGGTGTGAAGGATGTATTTGTGTGTGGATGCTGATGTGTCCAAACTAAAATGCTGCTCCAGGTAAGTGCCGTGTGGGAGGGCACGTGGCAGGTCTGCATGTTCTGAGTTTCATAGAGGGTAGGAGAGATAAGACTTGGCAGAGAATTTGTTGGTGGCAGCAGTGGCAGTGCCTTGGTCACATCAGTAACGCAAGGTGCTGCGGTGTGATTATTTGCATTAGCTGAGTTGAGGCTTGGGGGACCATGCCTGAAGAACCATGTATGACACAGATCATGTCATCTCGGCCTCTGCTTCCATACCTGCATGATAGAAAGGAATACCATGTGTGGGAACATAAGGAATAATAGTTATTTGCACAGCTCTTTGAGATCCTTAAAGGGAAAACCCGGGAGAGATGTGAAGCATTATTATAAGGGCTGTAAGTTCTTTTCAGGTGGTTAAAGGGATAATAAATTCATTGCCCAGGAGATCTGGTAGTGCAGTTCTGTGCAGAATATGGTAAAAAGGCAAGACTGCTGGAGACCAGGAGCCTTTAAACATTGATACTGAGCAGAAGGGCAACGTAGCCTGGGTTATCAAGTTGAGGGTTATCTTGGTTTGGGTTAAAGTGAGATTGAAGGAGGGTCAGTGTGTGTGTGCACACCTCTTTGAGATGATCTGTGCTGTGCGTTAGCCCTGGGGTCTGAATCTCAGTTCCCTTCCCAAGAATAGGGTTGTGCGGCTTGGAAAGGGGATAGGTGGGTGCATGGACAACCAGGAACAATAACGTGGGGCACTTGCTCATCTTGCTTGATAACGGAGCTATGTTCAGCAGTTTTTCCTTAGGAAGCATCAAAGGAAGGGGGAACTTGAAGAAGCTTTTTCTAATTCTAATTCTGTTTCCTTTCTAGCAAAAGACACGAGCCCACCAATTTTTGTTGGTTAAGACAGCCTTTCATAAAACACTACATGTAAAATACTACGTAGCTTGTGCTCTTCCTCTGATTTGTTATGATTTAATCACAATGTAGTCAGATATTTGGGCCTAATCTCTCATTTGAATTTCTTTGGCTTCATCTTGGAGTCCTTGGGTTGCTCTAATGTCTTTTTTTGGCAGATTAATGAGGCCTTTAGTACCTGCTATTGCCTCCCCACAAAGGTTTTAAACTGTTCCAGACAAGCCACTTCTCAATATCAAAACTTTGCTCTGATAAACTAAAAGGATTGAGCTCTTTATGTCCCCCTCCAGGGAGTAATGCATCAGTGCTATCAACATGCTCTGCATCCGCCTTTGGTCTCCACCAGGGAAAGCTATTATTCAGCCACTGGCCCTGCTTCGGTGAATTCCTGCTATATGGATGCTTGCTAGCCAGCGTGTTTTCCTGGCCAGGTAATTTGTGAGGCTCCAGATTTGTAGCATCCTTTAGAGAGCAGGGTGGGAAGCAGTGCTTGATTGCTCTCATTGCAGCTGTATCCAGTGGAGCAATTGCCTCTGCTCCACTGCTGCTCGTGCACCAGCTGCTGAGTTACTCATCTGCCTCCTGCCTCTGCTCGCTATGGAAATACAGACACACTGTTCCATGTCCTTTGAGGCTCGAACAAGCCCAGCTTCCTGAGTGATCCAGGGCTCTTCCTGAGCAATTTTCCCTCTTTATTATCATATATCTCTCCTTAGATCTTTGGGCTTATTTGTTAAGCAAATTTCGTCAGTATTAATTTAATTCTTCCTATCAAGATTATCAAGGAAAATTGAGTGCAAGCTTAGAAATGTGTCAGAAGCACCATTTCTGCCTCTCGCGCTTGTTCAGTGCTAGTTCTCCATTGACAACCCATTTCCAAGGAAGCTGCTCCTTAATCCATTTAACATGTGCTTTACTGATATCGTATAGCGCTAATTTTTAATCAGAAGGTTGTGAGATACAAAGTCAAACATCTTACAACAGCTAAATATATTATGTCTTTGCAGTTACCCTTATCAACCAAACTTGTAATCTCATCACAGAACGAAATCAGATTTGTCTGACAAGACCTATTTTCCATAAAACCATGTTGACTGATGTTAATTATATTCCTCTCCTTTAATTCTTTATCAATTGAATCATATATCAACTTTTCTGATTACTTTGCCAGGGACAGATGTTAACTGGCCTAGATTCCCTGGTTCAGTCTTGTGGCAGTTGTGAATACAGGCACTGTGTTTGCGTTTTCCTTCTGTGATTGCCTTCCTTTTCCAGGGAGCTGGATAGGCCTGAGCCCTAATGTATAGGAGAATATGGCTGGGGGAGAAAACAGAGCAACTACTTTGAACAAATAGGGGGGAAGGCGGTTTCCTGTGAACTGAAGTGGCAACCAATGCAGGACCATGCTGGTTGGCCCTATTTTGGTTAGGAAGCCCACCTCTTCTGTGTAATGGAAGCACCCAAGGACCCGCTGCAAACACTCCTGGCATCGTGTGTATTTATTATATGCATTGTATTGTGTGTATCCATCATCCACCTGATCAACTATTTGCATCTGAGTTTCACTCTGCAAAGATAGAGACAAATTAGCAGCAGCTTAATCTCCCTCTGCTGGATCACTCAGAGGTGTAATTGTGCAGAAAAAGAAAGGTATTAAAATGCAAACCACTCTCCTATACTTTTTCATGTTAAATCCCTTTTTCCTTCTGTTCTTTTAATTCTACAAGAGGGTTTTTACTCCTTTCCTTCCCCCCCATGTGTGTATCTGTGCATCTTTCATAAAGAGAACGAGCTGGGCACGCAGAGAGAATCATTTCAATTTCGACATGAATCTCAGAAATGAATACTTAAATTCAAGGAAAAAAATACTTTCTTACACCTTTAATTTCCTCTCTATGAAGTATAATGTAAAAGCCTGATTATTTTTAATTCTTCCCTTTAATAATTCAGCAGCAGAGTGATTTAAAGCTGGGGACGATAATTACCTTTTCACTTCCCTGGTAAATGGAGTTTTAATAGAAATGGAAGCTCAAACACTGGAATTAATTCAACCAGGTCAGTGTCGGGTCATCCACAGCATCTTCCGTATAAATCATTTACCTGAAAAACGGCCTGCTTCTCGATTTCACTGGAATCCCTACCCAGAGGCTACATTTAAGAAAGAAGATGCTATGTTTATACCCTGGAAAGCATGGGATGGGGTGGGGGGGGGAAGTGCAATTCACATCATCTTGGATGGATTTCTTTAATGCAAATTAAACTGCTAGTTGAAGGACAGGAGAACAGGGGCTTGTCTAGATTAGGAAAATTCAGCTGTAGCTACAATGATCATTTACTCTGGAAGCTTATATAGATCCCATTATCTAAGCAGTTTGTGCTCCTCAGTCTATTTATCTTCATACTACACCTGCTAGAAGAGGGATGGAGGTGAGCGGTGTCATCCAAAGGAAGCAGAGCAGCCCAGGCTAGACCCCAAAATGGTGACGAGGTTCTAATTACTGACCCAGTATGCATTAAGGTTTTGGGGTGGCGAGGGGGAGCCTCTTCAGCTCAGCCATCCATGGAGGTGCGTGTTGTAAAAACAAGGGGGAAAACAAGCCAGGTTTGGCCAAAGCCGATCCTGCCCTGGGGAGGATGTTCACCCCTCGGAGCTGATGCACCAAGTCTTTCCTTGCAAGGAAGAAAGGCTATGATGGCTTTGCTGAGATTCCCAGAGCCTGCACCAAGGTTCTAACCTAAGAGATTCAATTCCCAAACCATCCTTGGGAGCTCTGCTGAAACACCCTGAGCAGTCCTAAGGCTGGGGTTGATGCTTCTGTGCAGGGAGAGGATGAGCCCAGCATCCTGTTGGGAGGTGGTCCAGGAGCAGAGTTTGGCTGGAATCAGGCAAAGCATCCGGGGGTTAAATTTTTCATGAGAGCTTAAACATAAGCAGCCTGGTCTCTAATTAAGCACTGGGACGATGGAACTTTAAAGCACTCCAGCTCTGATTCGCCACAAGTGCGTGGTAATGATTTCTTTTCAAATGTCAAGCAGTTTTGTTTCTATTTCCTTTCATAAATAATTGGTGCTGAGCCGGTGGCAACACCAGCATCCAGCTGGCAGGAGGAGCCCGAGTGATCCACTTCTAGCATCCAGCCATGCGCTGGGGCTGTTGCAGCGTATCCCAGGAGTGCAGGCAAGATTTACGGTGCTGTTCCGCCCTAAAGAAAACAGGGAGAGGGATGGAAAAAGCCCTTTTGCCTGGGTGGAAATCTTCTTTCCTGCTATCAGAGCAGGGTACAGGAAGCAATTGCAATGTCATTGCATTTACAGTGTGCTCATGTCAGAGAAGCGTGGCTGCGCACTGTGAGGATGGAGGATGGCAAAAGATGGGCTCTTTTGCAGGAATAAGGAGGACACCTCATGCCTGAGTGCTGGGTGAATTCTGCGCCTTTGATCCTGTGTTGACTTACAATGGGAGAGGATTGGGAGCATGGGTCAGGCTGCTTCGGAACCTCGGTGGAACTGTTGCTTGTCTTCCATTGAGCTGCCACTGGGCTAGCACTGGCCAGAGAGCCTGCAGGTGAATAAGTACATGCCCAGCTGTGCTGGTCTGGCAGAGTGCAGCCAACTGTTCCATGTGAGTTGCCCCCTTCCATCTCCCCTGCAATGAGCACCACATCCTGCTGGGATGCACTGCTCTTCCCAGAGCTCCACTGGTTGTTGTGTTTTCTCTGCTGGTTAGACTCCGCACTAATACTTCTATATCCATTACTGTTTACAGCCACGTATTATACACCATTGCCTGGGGAACTCAAGCAAATGATTGCATTGCTGGAATCTCAACCTCTGTCGGTAAATACAAACACAGCTTCCAGACATAGGCAATGACCCAATCAGTCATCAAGTCAAGGAGTTCAACTGATGTCTTCTTTTGGGGTCCTACTTAAAATGCTGCCGAAGTGCTGTATGTTATAAAAATGTTCAGTACAACTTGCAGGTCCCTATTTAGACTGACAGACTCTCTAATCTGAAGCTAAATAATGCCCTTTTTCCTTTCCCTCCTCTCTGTTGTCTTCGGGGGTGGCACTGGCAGTGCTATAGATAAATGCATCCAATTAAAGAGAGAAAACGTCTTAGAAACGCAAAAACCGTGGAAATGGGATCTCTTGGCAGAAAGGTGACCCGCTGCAGTGATGGGATTGAGCAAAGGAATGCCTGGAGTCCTTCAGGTTCCCTGGACCTATCCAGCTGAGGACTGCAGATGGTTAAACCCTGATTTTGCTTGCCTCTTGCTGTATTCCTCATTTAGCCCCAGAAATATCTGAAGTGGGCATGCTGCCTATCTCAAGAGGGAAGGAAGAAAATAAATCAGACAAAATAGAAGCTGGGTTGTTTGCTTAAGGCATGTTAAAGAAGTGTTTGCATAGCCTTCTGCTTCAGCTGCAGGGTGCTGCCACAGCTAATATCTATTCCTTGCTCCCTTGTTTCAGATGCTACTTGGGGCCAGCCAACTTGCACTGTCGGGGGCTACTAAGCCAGAGACCTGCATTGTAGGCATTTCACTCACAGACCCCCTGGCTGGCTTCTGTCTATGCATGCCCTGGTGTCAGCATATACGTGTATAATATGCATACATAGCTATATCTCTCCCATGCCCATGGGGCTCTCCCATATAGTCCAACCCTCCATTATGGGAACAAGATGGTGCAACTCAAGGACACGTTTCAAACAGCCAGGGCTGCTCGTTTGCTGGAGCATTTCCCCTGTGCTTCTTGGTGTACCACTGCTCTCTGAATCACTGCTGGTTGCAGCCTCTTGCACACACAGGTCTTTCTCCTTTCCCCTTGCAGTAATGATGTTTATTGAGTCACGCACGCATCCACTCTCCTGCATTTTTCATGGCCTGCTCGCCTGAGGCAGTGCAGCCTGCTAATCAGACCTCACCAAAAGAGGCAATTGCTTCTGCTCCCTACTACCGCCGATAATTACCCTCCTTTCCCCGCAACAAGCCCTGACAACTGCCACCCATTGGTCACTAGCCACATATTTAATTGACAGGCGCTCTATTACCTCTGCTCATGCAGCCTCTCTGATTAAGTGCTAGGAGAAGGCAGACGCTGCCCTGTCCGTCTTCAAGCAAAGGAGGGGAGGAAATAGGCTGTGCTGTATGGTTGGGACCCAGGCACCGGTATCATTATTCATCCTGTGATAATAAACTCGGCCTTTTCCATCCTGTCTTCTTACAATAGTTCAGCAGGGGGTGCTGGCCATGACAGTAAGGCAGAGCCCTCGTCTTACGGCAGAACTATAGCAGGCTGCAAGGGTTGTTCTCTTGAAACAGCCTAGCAAGCATCTGCTGTGTGAAATAATCCCCTTCATTTGAAGGCCTCAACCTTGAAAGCAATGAGGTAGCAATCCTCTTCCCTTACAATGGGGTTTTTAACAGCAGGAAGAATTCTGTGGCACTGACAGACAAACACATAGTCCCCACCATGCGCACACATAGGGAATAGGAAAGGGGAGACTCTCTTGGGATACAGAAACGTTACACATACTGCTTTCTCTTTTCATCCCTCCCTCTAGGCATCTCTTTCTCTGTACAAACACAACCGTCTTCCCAGTCATCCCTTTACATTGCTTTCTCCCTGTCTTGCACACATACCTCTGCCTTTCTGTGCTTTACCATCACAATATCTTCGAGTCTCCCTCAAGAGTGCTCCGTTTCAATGGGAGATGGGACCTGGGAATTTGCCTTTAATATTTCATAAGCTTCCTTCTGAAATGTAAAGCATATTTACGTTATTTGCATCAACTACCAGGAAAACAAATGCCTTCGATTTGCAAGCTGATCCTAACCTGCTGCCCATTTTTCCAGGGTTGAGCATAAATAACACAACGTATTCAAAGGAACCCTTTCTCCTATTTACATTTATATTGAATAATGTAAGGCAACTTTCTCCACTCCCATCAATTCTTCCTTCTAGGGTGGCAGAACCTGTCCATGTCTAAGGAACAGGCTTCTAAGGGAAACTTCACTACACGAGCACACACATATGTTTGAAATCTGATCATATTCATGCCTGACCCCTCCTTGAGGATGAACGGACCTTACTGAGCAAAGAGACCCCAGGAGTGAGAGCTGCAAGTTGGATTATACTGAGGAAGAGTTCTCATAGAGGACATTAAAATGCCAGCGTGAAGCAAACTGCCATTAGCACTCTGCTCTTGCCCAGACAGAGTTGTTCCCTGTGTGTTCATTTGGGAAAGATGGAAGAGTTTGTCTCTCAGAGGTAAACTGTCACTACAGCCTGTCAGCTGAGACAGCAGAGGACTAAAAATCACCTGGCCCTTTCCATATTCTCTTCCTTCCTCTTTTGCCTGCGTCTGAAGAATAAGATACAAAGGGACTGCATTAGAGATGAACACACGCTGATGTGTAACGCAACAAACCCAGGCTCTGCAATCTGAATGCCGGAAAGGGCTTGTAGGATTCAGCCTGCAGTGTTGGGGCTGAGCTCCTCCCAGCAGCAGTCAGGGAGACAGATCTTCAGCTGGTGTCAGTCTGTGATAATCAGTGAGTTGATTTAAACCCACTGAATACTGCTTTCCTACTTTCATTTCCTCTCTCCCTGGACAGGTTTAGGCTCTTTGTCTCTTATCTCTTTCTAATCATTCATATTTTCATCACTTTCTCTTCCTCAGGGTTCCTTTGGCAGTATTCTCTTAAGTCTGGTTTGTTTGCTAGACACAGAGTTAATGCTGTTATTCCGTACTGGCTTCTAGACACATTGTCCATCACTTAGGCAGGACAGGGAAGTGAGCCAAAAATGAATCAAGCTATCACACCCCAATGGATGGGGGAATCTCTATTGGAAACCCAAGCAGGAGCAGCCAGAGAGGAAATTCTACAGTGAATCTCACTATAGGAGTGGGAGTTCATATTGATTAGCAATAGTGAGGGGGGAAAGTGTGAATAGTATCTGTTTACCTAATATAAAACCCATCTCTATCTCTCTCAAGACTCCAGGTTCTCTTTCTAGCACAGAGCATGTTCTAAACCTTACCATGTGCCCTGAATAGCTGATGATTTTTTGACCCTGCCTTTACAGGAGACTATGATGGAGCTATGACTTTTTTCCCTTTAATTTCTTTAATCTATGCTAATCTCAGCCTGTTGGACCCCTCTGTGCAGTAGACACAAGCTTATTGCAGTATGTAGCTTATCCACAGGCAATAGAGGGATCTCCTGTGGCTGGAAAGCCTCCGGAGTTTACCTTTGCTAAATGGTAATTGTTAATTTGAGGGGAAGCCAAGGAGGTGGAGGAGAGCCCTTGAAGCAGACAAAAAGGGTGGTAATTGGCCATGCAAGGTTCACAGCTCCTCTGTGGGAGGCACCTGTAAGCCTTAGACTTGCATATTGGCTTGTTCTATGTTCAGAGGTGCTAGCTTGTAGGCTTCTTCTCACAAAGGAGAGGAAGGGAGGGAAATGGCAAGTAATCTGCTTGCCCTTTGGGAATAACTTCTGCAAGAGCTGACGGGAATCGCAGGAAACTCTGCTGGGAGGAGCCTGATAACGCACTGGGGAGGTGCCAGAGAAATGGAAGTAGTGTAACAGGCAGCAGCATCAGGCAATGAGGGCAGGAAGCTTCCTCCTTTTCACTGCAGCTTTGTTTTGTAAAGGGGAATTCGTATGCTCGGCCTTTGGTTGAGAGAGCCCTCAATTCATCCCTCAAGAGGCAGCAGATCCCAGAGTACGGGCAGTCACTTGCTGGGCCAAGACCTGCACAGCTCGGGTCAAAACTACCCAGAGACTGCCAGAAAGGTGCAGTCTCTTATTCAGGTTCAAGTCAAGGCAAGTTCTGGGACCCCAGATCAGGAAATCCGTTGTTTTTAAGGATGGTTTTAACTGATGACCCTGAGGTGATTTGTACACAAACTGAGTGGATCAGACCGCAAAGGGGTGGGAGACCCATCCCAAAGGAGAAGACAAACAAATGGCAGGGACTGCTATCCTTAAATTGGAGTAAATTAGGAGCCATTTAAATGAAGCCCAAAGCACTTGTGAACTATTTGGATAAACACATTTTTAATCTGGTGTTGCCTCCTTTAGAAACAGAGGAACCTGATTTCTGCTTGCAGTAAAACCAGAGAAAGATGCTGGCAAATCAAAGCTGATAGAGAACAGTAGCATTAATCTTTTAATTGAAATTGGAATAAATCCACTTGCATGTAATACCTCCCAGAACATTCCTCCTCAAAGCTTCCTTTTCTTTTCTCAGCCATTACTAAAATCTCAAGGTTAGAGATTAATTATAATGGTAATATTACTGCTTATTTTACTGCCAGCTCAACAGGGAAAATAAATCTAGCTTCAAAATAAATTGTGATTACTGTGTCCACACTTAAAAGCTTGTGATACTGCCTCTGTATTAATGAAATATTATTGACTAATTCTATTGAATTTGGCAAAAGCACTCCCTTGCTGTTTCCTCTGTGCTGAGGCACAGATCTTGCAAACACAAGATCTTGTTTAAATAGGAGTTCAGCTCCTGGCATTGAGCAAACTGGAACATCAGAAAAGAAAATGATGAACCCCCGTCCTGGTTTCAGCAGCAGCAGTCATTTTTATTCTTTCCTAGTAGCTGGTGCTGTGCTGTGTTTTTGACTTTTGGCCTGGGAACAGCGCTGATAACACCAATGTTTGTAGCTGTTGCTCAGTAATGTTTACTCTGACCAAGGGCTTTCTGAGTCTCATGCTCTGCCAGGGGGGTGGGGAAGCCTGGAGGAGGCAGAGACAGGACACCTGACCCAAACTGACCAAAGAGGTATTCCATACCACAGCACGTCATGCCCACTATATAAACTGGGGGGAGTTACCCGGAAGGGTGAGATCACTGCTCAGTTGGGCTGGGTATCGGTCAGTGGGTGGTGAGCGGTTGTATTCTCTTCCCTTGTTGTTTCCCTTATCGTTATTATTGGTGGTAGCAGCAGTGGTTTGTGTTATCCCTTAGTTACTGGACTGGTCTTATCTCAACCCATGGGAGTTGCATTCTTTCTATTCTCCCCATCCCTCTGGGAGCAGGGGGAGGAAGGGGGGGAGTGAGATAGCAGCTGCATGGTTCTGAGTTACCAGCTGGGCTTATCCACAACACCGTTTCCTTCCTTTCCTTTAATCTGAAGTAGCTTGTTTCCATTCCCCCTTCTTTTGTTCTTAGTTCTCTGAAATCCAACCTCCTGGTAATGTTTTATGTCTAAGGGCACAGATACCCATTAATTAACTCCATAATTGTATGGTAACCTCTGATCTTCTCGTTCCACAGTAAGCAGCAGATAGACTAAGACAGTAATGTCATGGTTATTTCTCTTTCCCAGCTGCTGGGGTCTCAGGGACAAATTCAGATATCCCTTGGGAAACTAGAATTGGGCAAAGCATCTCACTCAGGCCAGGTGGAGGTTGGTGTACCCAGAACATCTGCATATGTCTATTGACCCAGTTATTAATGCTATAATGAAGGGAGCTGGAGCTCCCCACACAGGGCTCAGCAGCATCAAGGGCCACACGACAGAGAGGATCCCTGTTCCTGTTGTGAGAGAAGGCAGCTCTGATTTCTCCTGCAACTGTGAGATGCAATGAACAAATTCCATGTGGCTGCAAAGCATAAAAGTCTTGGCTTTATTAACTCAAGCTTCTTTACCGATATTAGACTTGTAATGCCCACAGAACAGATTGCCCATTAGCTTGGTAAATTATGATAGGAAAGGAAAACAAGTTCCCTCCTCTTCTCCTGCTCTCCCAGTCCATTTCAACTAGTGTGTCATGATCTTGCCGCTTTCTTTCTTTACCAGCTCAAGTCAGACATGAGGTTTTAGAGTCCAGGGTTGCATTGGGAATGACGAAATCACAGAGACTTCACATTCTCTATTGACTATGAGTCTGGACCACATTCTTTTGAAGCCAATGGGACACCTTCCTAGACACTTTTTGCAGACTTGAAAAGGGTTAAAATAGAAAATAACAGATAGGATTAGAAAGGGAAATTGGAATGGCAAACACTGTTCTCAGTGGGTATGGCTGAACCTAGAGCAAACCCAGTACAAGATTCAAAGCTGAGATCCACTGATAGTTTCCGCTGGATCTTCAAGCTGTCTATAGTTGTCAGAACATTTGGGAGCCATATGGTACTGATGGCACTTGCCACAGAGCTTGATGTGCTGGAAATTCTGTTTAGGAACCAAAATAAAATCTTCTTTCTGGATTCACTTCTCAACGACCCAAATTGTGATACCCCTTCAAGCACCAGACAGGGGCCCATTAGGGCGCTTGTGTTTGAACATTTGAAGCAATTATTCATGTTCATTGAGCTCCGAATAGCTACCAAACACCATGTGTTTTTCCTCAGCGTTAATAAAATCCTAAATGATTCTTCATTAAGAAGCCCATTAAGACGACTTCAGTTTCCTCGAAGCTCGTTAGAGGATATTCCCACCACTAAATTATCACACTGCAGTTTTATAGAAGGCTGAGGAAAGATGCCCTATTGTGATTAATTCATGATAGATTTTCCCTCCCTTGCTTGCAGTCTGTTCCCCAGACCTGGATTTGCCAAGCTCTCAACTTTTGGGTTACATGGCGAATAACAGTGATTCTTCAGCTTTGCTTCATGGGGAGGATGCTCCAGAGCTCAGAGGTGCTGAGTCTGATAGTGGTGATGACCAGGAGAAAGCTGACTGGCCAGTACATGACCTCTGTTGACACATCTCTGCTGGAGGTCAGTGGGCCACCTCTTGCCCGCAGTGGCAAGTGCTATGTCTGCATGTGTTGCCTGAGAGCGAGGCTCCAGGCACCAAAGTACCACATTGCGCCCATTAACCACACACCTTCCTGTAACTCTTCCATCTCCAAAGCATAAGGATCAAGAGCAGCCCTTGCAAGGCAAAAAGCTGAAGGCAAAGTGGTCGAAACAATAGTAGAAGACAGAATCATTTAAGCTAAGTCCACGCTGGGTCAATGTGTGTTCTCCCCACACCAGGTTCTCCTGAGCCCAGTGGCAAGCTGTAAGGGCTGTGGATCATTAAAGTGTGGGAACACAGGCTGTTCTAACAAAATAAAGCTTACTAGCTGCTCTAATTTCCCACCGAGTATTAAAATCTCATTTTATGCTACATTATACACTTGGCCTTTTGAGCAATCAGTGACCATAAACGGTGTTTGCATCCTGAAGCCAAATCTGGGGAAAGAACAAGAGATAATCCTTCTGGCTGGAGAGGATGGAGCAGGAAGGGCCAGCTCTGCACAATAATTTATGTCCATTCAGGGACACAGGGAAATGAAGTGCGTTAACAGGGTTGCCAGGCCCTCCTCAGAATGGGGCTTTAAATGATATTGATGTGGTGCTAATAGGTGCACAGTTTATCTTTTTTGTGTTACAGCTCAAGGCCTGGAACAGGCACTTGGATAGCGAGTTTAGGCATATTCTGTCTCTTCCGGAGGATTTGTTTCTAGGGATTTGGAGCTTTCAAAAGCTGCACATTGTATCTGAAGCACCAAGGGGATCAGGGAGGTCACAGGAATACCCAGACATGTTTCTGGTCTGAAAGTTGATCTGCAACTACTTCCGAAGTTGGATGTATTAAGGCATCTCTGGAGCTGTGTGCCCAGGCATTTGGGGCACGTCTTATGCTGGAGACTCCTGTGCTATGGTGACTTAAAGGGTTTGGTCCTTTGCTGGCTTCTGGTCCAGGGGATTTCCTCTTTTGATTCCCTAGGTTTTTGGGACATGCCTCCTATCAGAAACCGCTTCTTCTCAGGTGACAGGAAACCCTCTGTCCACTCTTTCAAATGGTGTGGCTGCCCTTGTAAGGCTGCCTAGGAAATCCCTCCCACCTATAGATAGAAGTTCCTTGTATGTGGCCTATTCCTTTCAGCTTTAATCTTCTCCAGAATCAGCTATTACATCAAGAGTGCGTGTGCTTATCTGCTGTCATCTTTGGAGGAAAAGGTGCCGAGATTGAAGGCAAATGCTGTTTATTCATTCAGCTCCTTCTGCAGCTCAGGCAGAACACTGATCTTGGCACAGAATGAGAGGAGGAAGGGCAGTTTGCTGTGATTTGTTGGCTTAATTTGACAGGCAATTTTCAGATGTGGATCAGAAAGTTACAGTGAAAGTTTTAGGAATGGCTGCTCTTGGGTTTAGCTTTGGGGGAGCAGAGTGTTGGTTTTACTTCGTATTGGAGGAAAGATGGTGAGTTTTCAATAAGTAATTGCAGTTTTTAATGATTCAGTTCTGGAATTGCACTATCAAGTGAAGCTAGCTGAGGCCAGATACTGGTTGTGCTATGCACTGCACAGGCATGGAGCAAGCATAGTCCCACCCCAAAGAGCTCAGTTACACTAATAAACATAAGGGATAAATGAGGAAATTATGCAGTGAGTAATAAATCACAACGATGGAAATATGTAACACCATTATTTTCCAGTTCACTTCCTATCTGAAGGTGTAAATACACCACTTAGATCAGCTGAAGGAAGCTGATCAAAGAAGTTGCTGGGCGGTGGGCAAGCCAGTGTAGTGAACTCATACATCGGGTAATCCACAGCATCTGTTTCTTAAGGGAAAACCTTCTCCAGATGTCTTGGGGAAAACACAAGCCAAGACTATTTGATAGCAACTCAGACATCCAGGCAGAGCTGGGCACGTGCTGCTCATGTTTTCTCTCTCCCTCCCTCTCTCTTTTCCTCTTCATGAGCTGAGATAATTATTTCTGTGCATCGCGGTTCTAAAGTGAACATCCCTGATACCAGCTCTGCCTCTTATCATGAGGCAGCTGCAAAATTGCTTTCCGATTGTTTTACAATCGGGTTTTGCATGCGAACCTTTTGACTGAGCAAGGCAGAAATGACATGAGAAAAGCATTTGGGAAGGAGGGAGCAGAGAGGAGGCCAAGAGGTTGAGACTAGGGAGACTGAAGAAATGAAAAGAGGGATGAAAGATGCTGTTTTCGACAGAAGCTTATGGCTCACAGCAGAAGGGACGGGTTCCTTAACCTTTCAGAGTGAGAAGCACCTGGTGTGCGCAAGTGTTGCTGCTGCCCTGAGTCTGTGCAGAGCCTAGCGCATGGTTAGGGAGGATGTGAAGTACTACGGGAAGGCCAATATCTTTGTGCCTGTAATATGTGCCCCCACATAATGGTTAAAATCAGTTGAGTTGATTGGGACAGACCCAGAATCCATTTAACCTGGTATCTTTTTCTCCAACAGTGATGGAAAAAGGGAATCGTAGCCATCGTGCAAGCAAGTATGGAACCTAGTAAGGAATGAAAGCCCCCAGGTGAAATTGTGTCCTCTGAGAAGTGGAAAGTAATTTTTCTACTGACTGCATCTACCACAGTTCCACCCTCTCCCATCAGATGCTAGGCCATAATCAGCACTGCTGCCAAGGTATTTCCTTGAAGTGCAATAAAAACAAACTACTATCTGATCCGGCAGTTCTGATAGCAGTGACTTTGTTTAAGCAACTTTATAATGAATCCTAGTTCTTCTCCCAATAGATGCCTTTGCTATAATATCCTGGAGTAGCAACGGAGTAAAATAAATCAGCTTTTACAAACTCATAAACACATAGAAGGGAATGTAAACCAATTTCTGATCTAGTTGAGGTGCACTGAGATTTCACAGAGTGGCACGAAGCTTGAGTGGGTTCTGAAATTGCTCTTGAGCCTGCAAATTCATCTCTCCTTTCCTCTGCCAAAGGGAAGTTGCTCTTAACCCTTTGAAGGCTGTCCACGCATTCACACTTCCTTTTGGTCTCTTTCTCTGTATGTGTGTACTGTGTTATCTTGTGGAGCTGTGTGCAGGTAAACACAAGTATGCACACACACAATCTCCCAGGGCATTTTAAGACAGCAAGCTGAGAGAAATCAGATTGTCTTCCTGTGTAGTCGGGTATCTTTTACTCCTTTTGCAGGGCAGGTTTTAGTTTGGTGCCTTTGCCTTGTCTTCTTGCAGTTGCATGCTCTGCTATCCACAGCATGGCTATTTCATCCTAGACATGGCTCCGTTGCCAGAGGAATCAACTTACAGAGCATGCAACTGTGCTTTGGGCTAAGAGGTGAGGGGGTGATGTGAGCTGTTGTTACAGCCATCCCCCCTGACTTGTCTTCCTTTCATACTTAGTATGGGAAGCATCAAATGTCTTGGCTGAGGGAGAGGGAGAGATGCATTGCCTTTAGCTTGCCACTGTGCAATAGGAAGATCATCCACAGAAAAGGTGTATAAAGGTCAGCTTTGAGATACGGAGAGTTCAAAGGGCCAAAGTGCTGAAAGCTCAGAGCTTCCACTGACAAACGCTTTAACAGCTCTCAGGAGAAAGGGTCCATCTGGGACAGAGACCATCACCATTTCCCTTGGTATTCAATGCCTTACTCAGGACACCATGGGTGTGAAATGCCTGGGACATATAGGGCTGGGTCCAACCATTTGCACTAGAGCAAAGCTTCCTCAACCCAACAAGCATATGGCCCAGCAAATAAAGAAGATGCCACTCCACAGGGGGGGAAATGAAGGACAGCAGTGATTTAGGTAGAGAAAAGCTACCACTGTCTGATACAGATGAAAATACAGAAGAGGTCCTCAGGGGACTGAGGAGACAGATTTGCAGCCTCTAGAGCCATGCCAAGAGACGGTCCTCAACCTTTTTGAAGCACGTCTCTTTCCTTCATTATTTCAAAGTAAAGATTTGGCAGGTAAAGAGGTGTGTCTGCTCCCAGGATGCTTCCCACATCCCCTTCTATGCTAGTGCTTTGCCACAGGGCATAAAGAAATACTTCTTAGTTTTATTTGTTGTGTTCCTATTAAGCACATTGCCTGACCTGGCTATAATGGGGGCTGGACACAGCCTTGAGCCAGGGACCAGGGAAGACAGCAGCAGCAATGCAGCATCCAGAGCATGCATCCAGTCTGAGCTCACAAAGCAGAGCTCGTCACTCTCAAAGGAAGCTTATTCTAGAGTTCGCTGCTGCATTTAGTATCTGGAGAAGAGTCCAATTTGCTGATTGTGCTGGTGGGATATGAAAGGCAGGATAGAGTTTTGCTGCGAAGCAGTTGACCTTGCTCCAGAGATATTGCTGATACACAGCTGCTATTCAATGTTTCAGAACACTGTAGTCATTATGTGAATCTGTCTGCTAAGAGCAGCAATTAGACTTGAGAGCATTATGGTCTGCCTGTCTAAAGAAAGGGCACATACAGGTGGGAGGATGGGGGCAGTTCCCTCTCTGTCTCAGCTGGTGGGAGAGCTCTGGAGAACACACAGAGTGTCTTGTGCTGTCACTGAGGACCCAGGCAATGGCTTTTCCCCACTCCAAACCAGTTGAAGGCAGGGTGGCAAATATGGTTCTATAGGTTGGTCAGTGGGATGTGAGTTTGCAGCAGCAATCTCCAATGATGAGACCAGTCAGAGAGGGTTTAAATAGTAGAGCAAATCCTATAGACTCTTTCAAGATCCCCTTATTAACATCCTTGGTTCCTTCAACAAGATCAGCTGATGTGCAGAGGTGGCAAATGGGCAGTCTCCCTCTAGCAAGAAGGTGTGAGGCTAGCCTCAAGGGCCGTTGCAATATAGGATGCTCAAGATGAGGGAAGGAGGACAGGGAAGGGTTTTGTGCTTACTGGTAAGCTGTAATTATGCTGCAAGTCTGTATCACCGATTACACTTGTTCTGCTTGTACAGCACAGGGCTGGTGGCTTGTTTAACAATGCACAGCGCATTGTTCCTGCTCCAGCCCTTAACGGCACAAAATTGATATTGCTTTTCCACGGGCAGAGAGATAAGACATGTGCTTAGTACACAGTCAGGGCCATGATACCATCGCCACATGGGGAAATTAAAAGTCTCCGCATGGCACCACAGCCTCTCTCCCCTCTTCAGCACGTCGTTGGGCAGCATAGGAGCTCCCAACAGGAATAGTAAAGAGGACAGCAAGCAAGAGGGGTTATGCCCGTGAGGGACACATTTAGGCTGCAGGAAAGGGGGGAACTCCTCCTGTACAGGAGGGGAGCTGAAACCCAGTAGAATCCAATAGAAAACCAGCTGGATCTCAAGGCCATCAGGGAAGTTGAAGTCCCTGTAATTGTAGGCTGAGCCTTTAAAACAGTGTCTTTTCTGCCCTCCCCATGCCAATTCTCCAATATACGCTCTTTAGCTGGGCACAAAGCGAAGAGTGCATTTGTACAGCAGAGGGCAAGGAGCTGCTGTGTGCTACAGCTGGGAATAAGGGAACTGGAAGGAGAATGGTGAGCATGAGATTGCCTCTGACAGGCAGACACAGCGGCAATTTTTGCACTAAGATGCGTTTTTGTCCTTCACTGAAAAGTGCTGATTCGTTGCTATAGAACTATTCAAGATTTGGAGTTTTCTGGGTTGGAAAAACATCGCTGAAAATTAGCAAGGAACCTCATATCATCAAGGCACACAGTCTGGGAAAGTCTTAGTTGCAATCTATCATTTCACTTGAAGCTTAAACCTGTATGCTTTAAAATACCTCAGGGCTCAAAATCAAAATGGAACAATCTAAAGGTATCGGAGTAAAGTGTGGAGGGACCTAATCTAAACTGAATTTCTCCTGGTCATCTTGGGAAAATTGGCAATACATTGACTTCTTACCTCAATTTGAAGTGGATTTCTGTCAGTAAAGAGCACCATTTTCCTCCCCATCCTCTTTTCCCTCTGTGTGGTGATACATGAGCACACCGAGGGGTATGTCCGCTGTACTTGGCTATGCGGGACCCTGCAGCCTCTGTGCTCAGTGCATGTCTCCCCATGCTGGACACCATCTCTGCTTTGCGGGATGAGGCTGCCTTCCTACCCTGTGATGGGAAAACACACATTTCATAGGGCTGCAGTGTGGGTTGTTGGCTGGAACAGGACAGCACCACATCATACACCTGATTTTGTCAGAGAAGGATGGCTCCAGGAGACCCATCAGCTCAATATGAGAAGAATTATTGCAGTTTTAATTAAACTTACTTTGCTGCCTATATGGGCCTGGGGGAGAGAAAGTGCTCGGAATCAAAACCCAATATTTTAGAACCTGTGGGGTCTTTTCTGACTCTTTCTCTTCCCTTCCCCCTCTTCTCATTTCTTCCTTCTGCAGGATTCACTTGTGCTCCTGAGCGGATCGGGAGTGTGAACAGTGCATGTAGCAGTGGCAGGAAACTCATGATCAGTGGCAGAGAGGATGAGGTTGCATAAGGGAAGAATGGAAGGTGCAAGACAGTGGGAGCCATAGTACGCAGGTTCAGTCCCAGAAGGTGTGGGGTTACCATCAGGTCTAGGTGAAGCAGTGCTGCATGAGGGAAGGGAATACATGAAGCCAGAATGGGAATAGAGGAGAAGGAATGGAAAACTTGCTTCAGAGCCTGAAAGAAGCTAACACGAGCTTTGTCCAAATATTTCCATACTAAAACAAATACAATTCGTGTGTGTGGGCTGGCTTCCAGAAGCCTGGCTCCTCTCCTCAAAGGCCTCCCTTTCCCCATCACTATCCCCTTAATGAAGTTGATAATAAGCAGAGCAAATCCTGTTGGATAAGTAATTAATCAGGAGGCTGGAACAGTGCAGCAGCATTCATTTTTTGCGAAGCCAGAGATTTCTTTCCTGGGGAACCCCACGCACAAGAGGATGAGAAGGCCTCGGGACGGTGGTATGAGGAAAGGAGGTGTCTGCACTGGCGGTGAGAAGATGGGTCAGAGAGACAAGGGGTGTCCAGCTGAGTTTCTCAGGATTGGCCCTACTTATGGGGAACACCCTTTAGTCTCCCTGTTCTGGACTGAAAGAGAGGGGATGCTCAGGTACTGTGGCACTCTGGAGGGCATGTAAGGCTTACACTTTGCACAAGCCCCTTGCAGGCTGTCTCCTAGAGTATCTGAAATACTGCTCAAACCACACTTGGAACCAGGACTTCTCAAGACCTTCAAGATGCCTCTGGAATAGCTTTACCAGATAATGTGGGCCATGCCACTCTGGGAAACAGGAATGAAGCAGGGATATCCTGCTTTAAGCATCCGTATTTCTAGCAAGAAAGGATGCAAAGTAGAAGGGTCTGGGCAGGGGCTCTGAAGTGCACAGACCTTCCCCCGGACTGCGCCTGCTCTTTTGGCTCTGCAAACACAGATACCCAGCCAGAAGGAGCCATTGATTGGCATGACTAATGGGGACTTTAAGGGGGAAAGTGTGCCAGATCAATATGCAGTCCACAGTACATGAATCGCTCCAGCTTTTCCAATTTATTCAGCTCCAAATCAAATGAGCGAACAAAAGATAAATATACAGCCATGGGGAGGCTGGGGTGGGGGGGATGTGTGTGTGAGGAAGGTGGGAGAGGGAGGCAGAGTCTCACAAGGGATAATTAACTAGCTTTTATCATTCTAACAAAGCATTAAGCCAGTAAATCTGTGAAAATGGGAATACCCCAGAGAGTTCTTACTGCCATAAAGCAGAGGTTCCAGAGTCCCACTCCTCTTCTCCAAGTTGCTTGGGTAGGGACAGAGCTGAACATGGGACCCTACAGCCCATTTCCGTAGCACTCCTAGGGGTCCCTTAGCTGATAACAGAGTATTGGCAGCCTCTGTCTCCATAGTGATGTCTCAACCTTTAACTTCATCTGAGTTAGCAATGCCTCAAAGCAACCATCAGAGCATCTAGAACCTGCATGTTTCCAGCTGCACCAGGTGTGACAAAATACAATCCCTCCTTGCCTGCTACGGAGATGGAAAGGCGCATTTACCCGAGTCCACAAAGGAGAATTAGTGGCTGAAGCAAAGACCTGATCCCAGCCATGCTGTGCACTCTGCTTAATGCTTCCATTGTCAGATGATGCATCAAAAAGCTGCTTTAGGGGTGAGGAATTGGAGAGCTTGCTGGTGCAGGCATTGCTCAGTGGGGAGAGGAGGGCGATGGATGTTAACATTCCAGAATGGGTCTGCTAGGTCCCGAACACTGGGAAATTTTCCCAGGCCTAGCAGAGCAAGGAGCTCATCCGAGGCTTGAATACTTATTCCACAAGGTCAGGGGGACTCAAACACAGGCTGGCTGGAAACAATCTGCCTTAGATCCAAAGGTTTCAGGCTTTCCTGGGAAGAGGCAGAAAGGACAGAGGAAGACCTGCAAATCGAAAGCACCCAAGGATCAAAGGCAGCAGAGGTAGGAAATATATCCTCCTACACGAAAAACCATCAAGACAGGATGCTCTCAAACCAATATCATTCTGCACTAGCCTAGCACTAGCCTGTCTTCCAGCAGAGCTCATAAAACACTTTACTAAGGCACAGCAGCATGACCTCCCTCAGATACAGACACAGCTAAATGGGGACATTTAGACAGTCATCAGAGAGCCATCAGCACCACCAATTCCAGGGCTCAGCCTCCTGATTCCCTATTTTTCGGTCTGAATCACTTTCACACATGGCTGGGCAGGAATCTGGATCCATAACACATCTTTCAATGCCCTGGTGCCTGGGAAAGCAGTTTTAAGCTATGTGCTGAGGTAGCAGGCACCAAAACGCTACAGATCAGTGGTTTCTAACCTGCACTTTGAAGGCTGTTGGGGGTCAACAGATTATATCTAAGGAGCTGCAAGAAGAGACTAAGAAAAGCCAACTTGTCAGCAGGCTTAGCTGAGGTCTTCAGCGGTCAGGAAAACTGTTCCTCCACGGGAAACTTAACAGGATCAGGAATACAAAGAAGACTGAAAGCTCGGTATGTGGCTGAGGGTAAGTACTCAAATACAAGGATAATGCAGGAGGGCCTCTTTGTCTGTTTAATTTAAAGGTATTTGTATTTCTTCCAGGCTGGGTTCTGCTCAAGAGAAGCTGGTTGGTCAGCATTACAGCTCATGATTATGCCTGAGAAAGGGACCAGGTCCCTCCTCAGAGGGCTCCTGTTGACCCCTGGATGTTTCAGAAGCAGGAGCAGTTTGTCCCATGCTCAAAACCATAGTTTTGCCCACACTAACAAAGCAAATTGAATTAATTCAGGTTGGGAAACCTTATTCTGACACTGTGTCATAAGTAAGTCCCATGAGCCTGTCCCCCGCTCTCTCTTTAGGAGTGGTCCCAGCCTGTCTCTGCTGGGAACATCACTGGGACCAGCAAGCAGCATTTGGGCTGTGTTCAGCACATGCCACAGCCCCAGCAGGCCCTGACAAAAAGATCTCAAACTTCCCATGCAAACTCAGTCATGCCCTGGGGCTCCTGGGAGCTGATGTGTCAAAGCCACATGTGGGCCCGCTCCGTAGGGTCCCCTTCTTTATGTCTATGCTAGATAGGCAGCAGAAGGGGAGATGGGTCTGCCTTGTCCTGTCAGGCTGATAAAATCCTTCAGCAGCTTCAGAGATGCTAACATGTTCTGCCTGCCAAGCTCAGGGTGATGGGAGCATCTGACAGACAGCAGCTTCCCTCAGTGTTAAACATTAATAGCTTTCCAGCTTTGCCGCTGGATTTTCTGTTGCTAAGACCTGAGCTGCCTCTCTGGAGATGTCAGTCCACGACAATACAATTACTGCCCCAGCTCCACACTTGCTGAAGAGGCCTGATGGCTTCAGCACAGGCAGGGAACGGATTGCCCAAGAGTGATTAAAGGGAATATGGGGGCACGAAGGGAATGAATTGAAGATGTGCTGCTTGGCAGGGGCAGAGGACAGCTGCCAGGTTGCGGAATCCATCTCCGCTGAGGAAGATGAATAGCTTGGTTTCAGGGAGATGTTATCACCGATATCTTATTACTCCCAGTAGCTTGGACAAAACCTAGGGCCACACTCCAGCTCTGCCACCGCCATCATCCGTCTCCTCTATTCCCCTCATTCTGAATAACTTTCCAAGTGCCCATCACCCATCTGCATCCTCACCTGATCCATTTCTGCAGGCTTTTGGCTCTCTGCTCTGGTTCTCTTCAGCGATGTCTGCTTTGCAGGGAAGCTGCTAGAGGATGCAAATATAGCAATGTTGTATAAAGTCTCAGTGGCTTTCCCCCCCCCCCCTTCTTTTGTATATGATTCACAATTTTGCCTTTCAGGAAAATTCATGCCTGTGAAATGTCTTCTCGGTGAGATTTCACCGAGCAGAGGGTTTTCCCTGCTGAAAATATCTGCAACTGCAAGTGATAGAGGTTTTGGTACAAATCTGCCTTCGTGATACCATTTGGAACTGCATCAAGATCTCCTTCATGGCCACATGATCTTTCACATAGGCTAGATTTGAAAACAGACCCATTTTCTCTGCCAAAGAGAAAAAGGATGAATCCTTTCATAAGAACAGGATAGGTTCCAGTTCAGCAATGATCCACGTAAACAACGCAAATATAGGGTGCTATCCTTCAGAAATCCAGACATTAAAAGATCAGCTAACAGAAAATAACATGATTGCTTTGAAAACTACATCATTTGCACTGTTGGATGGAAAAATATGGGCTTATGAAATAAAACCAGCAGGACACAAGTGTTAATTACTAGAGAAACAGTCCTTTCCTAAGCAGTGTGTGTCTCTCTATGTAGTTCTCCCTCTGCCTCTCCTCTTCCCTGTTCTGGCTCATGAACCACAAACGTGTTTCTGCTGGTGCCTGGTGTGGAGGACACCACTCCAAAGCCTGGCCCAGACCTGCAGGAATTGGGAACAAAAGATGCAATCGAGCCTGTTGTTTCAGATCTTGTGGCTGGTCCCATATTACTTGTCAGCATCACAAGACTTTGCACAGCCCCGGTGTTGCTGCTGCAATAGATGGCCATAGACAGATGCAATAGAAAGATCTGCAATAGGTCTTTAGATGCAATAGAAATGTCTGTTGTATAAATAGCAATGCAGGATGAGGGAAAAGAAATAAGGTTACCTATTTACCAACCTCTTAATATTTATGAGGTCTATGAATCAGATTAATTTCCATGCACCATTTCACCTGCAGTGCTTTCCTTCCATATTTATGGAAAGGGGAAATAAAGAAACAAAAGGAAACCTACCTAGCTTCTTTTAGATGGTGTATGAGCTATCTGTCATTTACATCAGGATGCTTCTCTTTATGCAGAAAGCCTTTCTCTGTGTCTTCTTGGTTAAATGGGAAGCTTCAGGCCAAGGGACGGCTTGCCAGAAGGCTTCAGAGCATTATTATAGGGGCAAGATAGCCAAACACTATGCTTTTCCTGTGAGCGATGCCATATGGATCTATGGGAAGCAAGACCTACAGGTCAGATATGGGTGGGAATGGGTATCTTCAGAGTCACAGAGGAAGCAAAAAGCAAGGCCAGTGACAGACCCACTGTACTGACAGACCGTGCACTGCACTGTACATTCAACTGCACCTCTTCAACATCATCCCAGGTGGTTGCAGATTTGTTATTCAGAAATGCAATTCTGCTGTTTGGATGCTCCCAATCCCCCAGGGAAACATTTTCCTTCTGTGTCTAGGAGAAACATAGTTAAGTCTGTTTATGAAACTAGTTATTGCTATAAATTAACATTTAAAACCCTCTACGCTTTACATTTCCATTTATAAAATCTCCTGTTAGGATTATTTGATAATGTGAATTCTCCTCTACTGCTTTAATAGACCCTTCAGTGTCGAGGTGGGTTTTGATTTCAATTGCTTTTTGGTGGTTTTGTGCTTCTAGTAATAGGATTTGCTCTACATATGACAGATTTGTCGGTGGAATTTGAACAAATAATACCAAATGAACTCTAAATGCCATTTGTATCATCGGTTTTTAATTTCGGAAGTGTCACCCTCTTGCATTTGGGGAACATGGAAATTGACAGTTCACCCACTAAATTCTATGGCAGCCCAGCGTGTCCGGAATACTTTCTGCTGATACTTCTGTTTAGTTAATCCTTGCAATATGAGGGAAAGATTAGTTGTTGGTCTTTCATCTATTTGTTTCAGAATGGCTTTGTTTCTTTCATTAATGAAATGATGTAGAGTTATGCAAAATAAGGCACAGATTCTATTGGAAATAGACTATGGAATACGCAGCTCTGGTGGGAGAAACCCAGGCTAAAGAAATGGAATGATTATAGTGTGCATCAGCATGTGGTAAGAGTCTTTAAAACCCTGTATTCGTGTGCCTTTACAATGAGACACATGCTTGAGAAGCTAACTTGCAGTGGAGTTCTTGCTTCTGCAGGAACGCAGCCCCTTTACAGCTAGATAAATAACTCCCTTTGGACCACTTTGCTTCACCGACTTCATGGCCCATGCCAACGCACTCAAACACACGAAAGGATCATCATGTTAATTGCAATCCTCTTGTTATGCAAAGTCATCGGCAGACTAATGTCCCATGTTATCACCAAGAGCTGCAGACACCTCAATTCGAACAGAAGCCAGGATGTGTGCAGAGACAGGCCTGAGACCTGCGGCTGGCTGGCAAGCTGGCTCAGCTCTGTGTGTGCTTTGGGAAGGCAGGCAACTCACTCATGTTATTGTTGGAGTTAGTGACTGTGATGTATTTCTTGTGGTACAGTGTCAAGTGTGTCCCTGGCCCCTTTGCTCACACATCCTGCCGCTTTCGCTCGTGTATCTCTTCATGTCTCCTTTTCTCTGAGCCTCCCGTATCTTTTGTCTTTAAGCTGCAGTGGCAGTAGTTGGATTGTGGGAGCCTTCAATTTCCTATTTGGTTCATCACGGAGCAGCAATTTTCTGCACTTCCATAATTAGGGGAATTTTAAGCAAACTACCCTGCGGGTGATTACAGCCGGATTCAATTTCTCTTGCTTTGATCACCAAAGGACGAAGACGCCACTTGAATATTTGGTTATGTGCTCTGCCTAAAGAAGAACCTCGCACCAGCTGCTTCCTTCCTGTCTTCTCTCTCCACCTCTCCCTTTTCAGCCCCCACCTCCCCTCCCTACCAATTGGGAGATTGTCTTTCTGCTGCTTCTTTAGCTCAAGTGGAAGTAAATGCCCCTTCCTGAAAGATGAAGCTCTATTTAAATCAGGATGTTTTCCTTTTTAAGGCAGCATGATCTGATTTTTAGAGCAGGGCATAAGGAAAAAGCATAGTCAGGGAATTTAATTTCCAGGTGTGTCCCTTGTTTTCCTCATCTACAAAGTGATGGGGCAGAGGAACAGGGCCTTCATTGCTGTTGTTTTGGAAAGGCTCTTATATGCGGTGTTACAAGGACAAACTGTAAGCCTGATTTCTTGGGTCTGCAAGATGGTTTGGTAGACCCTATGACATCAAGGTGTCTTTGAAGTGATAATTGGTTCTTCCTGGTTTTATCAGCTTTAACACCCAGGAATAAACACAAGACCTTTTGCCATCACCTTTTTGCTTTAGCTACGCTTTAGCTATCTCCCTGATCATCCGCTTTCTGCTCCAGGGCTGGGAATTCATCCATGAGAGAACAGTCCATTGCAGCATTTAATCGTCTCTAGTTCCACCGAAGGGAAAGTGACAGAGCACTGCTGAAGTGACTGAGGACACCCTTTGTGTTTCCTAAGCCTCCACAAATGTCTAGTGAGGGCTGCAGCGAGTGGGAAGGATGTGTGGCAGGAGACATAGGGAGATGCAATTCAGGGTTGAAGAACAGGACAACAGAGCAACTTCAGCTCATGCACACAGGTTATGGCAGGAGGTGCACCAGACCTGCCACAGTCCTCCCCAGCATAGGGGAAGATCAGACCTTACCTTTCACAGGGAGCTATTCTCAGTGGGAGACCTCACTTCAAGGGGTTCTGCCTTCCTGTTCCCAAACGTGAGCATGATGGGTTGTCAGCTCCGGCATATTAATAGACTGTTAATGCTTCCAAGTTTCCTGAGCCACGTGTATGGGTTTTCGATAGGTTAATTAGGCCATATTTCAGGATAATTACAGCTGTATATTTCTACACTAATTAAGTGGCTTTAAAACATACCCACAATGTGGCTCAGTGAATCATAATTAAACTTCCTCTGCCTCCTGCTATACACTATGGAACTAGTACCCATAAAAGACCCAAGCGCTGCTCCTTGCCAGCAGCAAATTAGAGCTCGCAAAAATAATCTTATGGAATGTATCTTTTTTATAGAATCGTGTACAAATTAATCCAAAATGAATATTACATGAGTCATCAAAATGCTTCAGCTGCCTTCTCTTTATTTGTATTTATCCTCCCACGTGAACCATCACCTGGTGGAGACAGTGGGGAACCAGGGTGAAGGGAGAGTGACTCATCCATGCAACCTTTCCAGACAGTGATGGGCTTTGATTTTCCCTCCCTTCGAGCTGGGGAAGGTATAAGGTCCATGGGAAAACCGGCAGTGAAATCCACACTTATTTCTTTCACTTCCATGAAAGACTGCGTGCAAAGCAAAGCACAGGCTGTGGTTAAGTGCTGGTGGGGTAAAGCAGACCGGTACCGGATGCTGTGGGTCTGGCTGTTACTGCACCTCAGGTGAAACAGGTTGGGAGGAGCAGCCAGAGCTTGCCCAGCCAGCATCAGCCCAATGGAGACGAGGAATACTCTGGCACATCTGGGAAATGAGTGGCCAGGGGTGCAGGCAGCCCCAGTGGCACTGGCCTATGGCTGGTGTGACCAGTGTGGTCCTCTCTGTGGGCCGTCATCTTCTCCAGCATGGAAAGCATCATCTGATGGCCCTGATGCCAAAGAACCTCTTTCTTCTTTCTGGCCTAGCTGTATCCACTGATGTTTTTCTCTGTTTGCCCTCCTTCTTTGTTATTGTTCGGCTGGAGGATTGAGGTTCCCTCCTCTTTCCTCTGCTGTTTATAGCCACAGGCATCAGATGCTCTTTCAGCCTCTGCTTTTGTTAGACAAAAATGCCAGCCCCTTCTCTTTGAGGTTTATCATTCCCTAAAAGATCCCAGTAATACTTTATCTGTACTGGTTTCTTTTGTGTTTTGAAGACGAGATCTATCCTTTCCTTTGTGCCTTGTCTCAAGCTATTATCACTGCCTCCTGCCTACTGGAAAGCTGCTGTTGAGCCATTCTAGTCTTTTCACTGCCTGCTTGTAGGCGCAGTGTCCTGACACTTGGCTCTGGGCACCACTCTCCTGCAATACAAATAATAACCATCCTTTTCTTCCTTGTATCAGATTTTTCCATTTCCTGTGGAACCTGAGCAGATTCAGACTCAGACTTTTCATTCTCCCTGGATTTGTGACTGCATTCCAGCAGCTTTGAAGGCCCTGGAAAACTGGGATTAGATATAGGGAGCTGACCAGCAGATTTCAGACTATATCTGTCTGCGTTTTTCAGCTGGTTTGCTCCAGTTGTATCTACATGCCTTTGATGTGAGCTTGCAGCAAACATTCTAGTGGACGAATTGATAACTAGATGGTGCAGTGATGGGTGCTCTAGAAACAAAATTAGACAGATAGATCAGTCTGACTGAGGGGAGTGAATTTTAAGTGGTGTTACAGAACATTAAAGGAAATCAAATGTGATATTTTTATTCATCCTGGAAACTCATTCCAGGGGCTGAGTTCAGCTACTCGACACAATGCCATGTGAGCAGCATAGCCAATCCAAACCAGCTCTCTCTTTGAGTCCTGAATAATTCCTGCTGCAAAGCAAAGCAATCTCGGGACTTCCACTAGGACCAGGGTTTCACACCTGGAGTCCCTCCGCCGTTGTATGCGTAACCCCACCTAAAGAATAGATTCTGGGAGAGACATCTTCATGCAGAGAGCTCGCAGACAGGAACGGAAGCCAAATTGGTGGGGTTATTCAGCCATCTCCGCCTGTAACACTGACATGTGAGTCAGGAGCTTCATGCCCTGAGGCACCGCATTCACTGTGGGAGCAGGAATCCAGGAATGCTGGTTTATCATCAACGTACTGCATAAATGCCTCTTACTTGTGCAAGTCAACTTTCTCCAGGTCTCAGGCCTTAGCCTCAAGTGCCTCCTGCTTGGGAACAAGCAGTTGAGTTCTGGGTGGGGCTCATTCCCTATGGTTCATGCCAAAAGCTCTTACTGAGGCACGAAAACTGCTTGGTTCATCACTTATTTGTGATGAATGGGAGAGGGGAAAACACAGCAAGGCAATTCAGGTGAGGTATAAGGAAAAGCTTTCTAATTATGGTAGGAGTGGGGCATGGGAACAAGTTATCCAGGAGAGTTATCCTCCCTCAGAGGCTTATAAAGGTGGGCAAGGACATGTTGGATATGCACAATTCTGTGTCAGGGCAGGAGGGAGGGATGTGATGCTCTCCTGATGTCCCTGCCTGCTGTATGTGTCTGAGGCAGAAAGGAAGGAAATGAAATTACAGGTCAGCTAAGACAGGCTTCAGCTGTGATGAAAACGTTTCAAAGACATCATCAAGTGTGGGGAACATGAGTTTTGGTAATATGCAGATTCCTCCGGATGGGTGATGCCTGCCTTAATTCAAGACACATACCCATCAGGCTTCAACCATCATCGGTGCTGGAGGTGGACTTTTAAAGCTGTTTGAAAGCTTTGGGTGCCCTGTTCCAGTTCAGAAGAAAGGGAGTCAACCTTCCCCTCTTCTGCTGTGGTTCCTGGACAATGCTTGCCACATGCCATTGACATTGCATTGCCCGGGGGGCTATCTTTCTGGCTCTGGAGGGAACAAGGGTCTGTATTTTGCTGCAACCTCCTAAGTGCCCTGCAACACTTAGACTGGAAGGCACTGTATAAAATGTTAACCATTATCATTAAGCGCTCCTCTATGTTGCTGCTGACTTTTATGTGGCAGGCGCTGCAGTCTGTAACAAGCTACTGTCACTGTAAAAATATTCCTGTACATTTGTGGCTGAGCTGGAGGGCATATCAGGAGAAAGGGAACAAGCATTTGCAGCTGCTGAGAGGGATGAAAGGGGTTGATGCCTTGCAGGGGTTGGCAGAGGTACAAGGAAGAGGCAAGGCTGGATGCAGCAGCTTCAGTAGGGCTGGGGCTGTACCAGTGCTTCCAGCAGGAGTTACAGTTGGCTGCAATAACTCCATCCCTGAGTGCAAACACAAGGATGTTGCCTCTCTGAATACAAATGGGTTTTTTTTTTGCTGTGTGGACAGCCTGAGGAAAATCAGACACTTCTTTTCCTGCAGTTTGGACAGCAATAACACACCTGTGGGGACTTCCAGGAAAATCCTGGATCAGGGAGTGTAACTGGGTGTTAGGCACTGGATTTTGAGGATTGAAGGAGTGCTGCCATAGGGCAGGAGAGAGCAGTGTTGAGGAGGACTCCCATTCGAGGGGGCTCATGGGACAGGAGAGGCCTGTTCAGGGCAGTGGTGTTGGGGGTGCATCAAGATTGGAATGGAAGAACTAGAAAAAAGGATGCGATGGAAGGAGGAATATGTTATAAGGAGGAAGTTCTTTACTGTAAGGGTGGTGAGGCCCTGGAATGGGTTGCCCAGGGAAGTTGTGAATGCTCCATCCCTGGCGGTGTTCAAGGCCAGGTTGGACATAGCCTTGGGTGACATGGTTTAGTGGGAGGTGTCCCTGCCCATGGCAGGGGGGTTGGAACCAAATGATCTTAAGGTCCTTTCCAGCCCTAACTGTTCTATGATTCTACTGGGGGTACCTTTTGTTGTGCAGAAGGCAGAGCATCCCTGCTAGGCAGGGCTGAGGGTCCAGGCTGCAATGAGGTGCATCCCTGGGCACTCAGCGCACACTACAGAAGAGCTCTTGATGTGCAGGTGTGATCCACAAATCAAGAATGTCCACGACAGAAGAGGATCTGACAGCTACACCTTCTTTCAGAGCCAGCCCTTAATGGCAGACACCTCTGTGCTGGAGGGCATGAAACTGTGGCTTGGCTACACCCTGTGCTCCCACCTCCTGCTGCCGAAAGGGGATGTGACCCCCCAACAAGCCACAGCCACTTGCCTTCCCTCTTGCCAATAGAGCTGGTGAAAGATTAGAGGAGAGAAGAGAGGATTTGTTCTAGAAGCAATGCTATCACCTTGGGCAGTTTTAATAAACCGATAATCAAATAAAGAACAGGCTCCAATAAATTAACATCTTTTACCAGGAGCCAGGCAAGACTATTCTTTTAAAGCCATTGTCAGTATGTGACCAGTGAGAAGGAGGAGGGAGGAGAGATGAAGGAGCAGTCGAGGGGAAAAGCAGGGCGGGGGTGGAAAGGCATTTAACCCTGCTTGTTAGACATGTGAATCCCACGTCCAATTTCCAGCGGCCTTACACCATGTGCGAGCACTGATAAGGCCCTGTGTGAAATTGACAGCTCGGTCTGAGGCGTCTATCTGCCACAAACCATTTCTTTATTGCACAGATAAAGGAGCGAGGCTGGCTGAGCATGACTGCGCGATTAAACTTTCCATCCAAGGAAGGAGAGGTGAAGAAAGAAACACATTCCCATTAGGGCCGCTATTAGTTAATGAGCAAGTGTGCGTGTGTGCGATGATAGAGCGTTTGCACACATGCACCTGGTCCCAGGTTGTGTGTGAGTGGAGCAGAATGAAGGTGGGGAGGCAGAATGGGGAGTGGAGGGAGTAGAGGCAGTGCAAGCACCGTGCAATGCAGGTGGGCTTGGAGATGTGCGTGAGAAACAGGGAGCAAAACCGTGTTTGGGCACATTCAGCTGTGTTTGTGAGGACAGGCGTTGCTGGAGGATTGGACCATGCGCTAATGCTGCTGCTGCCCGATGGATCGGCCGCCTGAGCTCAGCTCTGGAGTTCTGCAGTTCGGGTGCTGAAGGTTCCATGGCTTTGCTGAGTAGTGTTACAGTGCCTGGCATGCTTCCTGCGGGTGTTATCCATGCGCTTCTGATGCTGCTTTACTTACATCTCTGTCACGGGTGCAGTCCTCACTTGTAGGGCAATCAAAGGGGGAGATGTAGAGCCCTCAGGCTCTTGGATTCCTTGACTCCTTTCCTCAGCTAGGGAAGGTCTGATCTCTGTGCCTGGACAGTGGCAGACATGGCACTATGTGACAGGCAGTGATGTGGCCCGTGCTCTACGCTCACTGCTAATGGAAGCCAACGTACTGGGGAGGAGAGAACAAGTGGTCCAGAGGGCTACGGGATGCTTGGACTGGAGCAGGCCTGTTAAATCAGAGCAGATGGCCACGTTAACCCTGCGGAAGAGCAGCAACTCGGTACTCATCACTGGCCACCCATCCAGTCTCTGCCTTCCAATTTTCCCTGCAAGCTTTTGACAGCTGCTCCCAGGGAAATTGCACTCGTGTGGTGAGCCGGGGTTAGAGGAACGTATCCCTCACCTCCTTTTCATTACCAATGAGCACGCACTCCCTTTGTCTTCTAAAGCAATTTCATAGCCAGTGCACAAACACGGAGCCATCAAAGGAGCCTTTCACTGGGCTGGCAAGCAGATACACCTTCATCAACAAAGAAGCGCATTTCCATTTTGATAACAAATGTCTCTGGCTCCCCGTTGAACACCTGCATCTTGTTTTCCCTCTGTTTTCTCTCTCCTTCCCCAAGCCAGCAAGAGGAGGCCGCCAAGCAGAATGGTGTGTACAATAGCATCTTCCCCTTCCCTCCCATTGCCAGTTGTCGTGCTGACAGATCTGATAGGCCTGCTTGCCATGCTTTGCCTTTCATTCCTAACAGCAGAGAGAGAGAGAAATGCAGGCCTTATTTCCCCCCCTTCAGCGTTATCATCCTCTTTCATGTTCTCATTACAATGCCACCATGGCAATAGAAAAGGAGAGATTCAGAGGCTGCCAAAAGAGCCGCCAGCTATTTTACTGCTCCCAACAAACTGACACATGGCAAACTCTGCATGGGCACGTACAGGGGTGCTGACCCATTGGAGTAGGTGAACATGGCCCTAACCATACAAAGGCAAGTAGAGCACTGTCATAATTAGATGACTCCACCCATTTCTTCATTATTTACCTGTTTTACCTCCTCCCTAAACTAATTGTCTTGAGCAACCGCCCAGTAGATCTCAGGGCATGTTGCAGAGGATGAAGAACCCGGGTTCCATTCACTTTTGCAAGGCTGAAATAAGCAAGGCACTGAGCTTCCATCCATCCCCCCATCCAGGCTGATGCTGTCCTGTGGTTCAGGTGTTTTCCATGCTGCCTGAGCAAGACCATCAACTTGTGACTTGCCTGCATCAAGGACAAGTTGCTGGGCATTGTGTTACAGAAGGAAATTGTCATAGACAGCACTTCTGGTTTGGTTGCTGCCTCCCAAGCCTTGCAGTATTCATGTCCCCACAATTGAGTTCAGCTACTGTGGATCCTGGGAAAGGCAGGTGAGGAAATGAAGAGCTCCAGCGCTTTGTCCTTATGGACACTCTGTAATGGAGCACTTGCTGAGCACAGGAAGGTGAGTTTGCTCCCTCCAGACTCTGCTGGGAGAGCATCCTGAAACGTAGTTGGAAAGATGTGATGCGTTATAGAGGTTCCTCCCTTTACTGCTATCAGGTGGCAATCCAGAGAAGGGCTCCGGTTCCAGGAGTGTCCAGAACACTGCTTGGTCTATTTTGTCATTTCTTGGTCTGGCAAAATTTCCAGCCTCAGCAGAAGAGCAGTTTCCTGATCAGAGTCATCCTGAGGGGATGAACAGATGCCTTCTTTCATTGCAGTACCTCTCTTGGTGACATGACATGGGATTGAGGGGTGAAAGGGGAAGCTGAAAGAGAGAGAAGGATGGGTGAAAGACAACCTAAGGAGAGGGAGATCAGAGTGTAAAGAGGGTAAGGAAACACACAGGAGACCTTTTTAAAGGTAGGAGGGAATGAAAGACTGGGGAAGTGATGAAAACAGAAAGGGAAAGAAGCATTGCATATGATGGATTGTTCACCAGGAATCCAAGATCAAAATGCCGCCTAAATTAGGGTATTATAGGTCACTGAACAGAAATTGCGCAACGGCTGAGTCTCTAACAAAGGTTAAAACATGGAACAAAGGCAAATAATGACACAATCCATAGTCAGTGACCATAAACTCCAAACAAAAAGGAGGGCGTCGCGGAGATGATGGGAAAGCAGAAGAAATCATTGCCTGCAATCAGTGTTCAGTGGGTCAGATTGAAAAGAAAATGTGCTTTTCAGAGCTTACATCCCAGATGCAAACACAAATGCGGGGCTGACAATGTCTTTCAATAAAATTAGTGCACTTAGAACACTCAAGAGGAATGAGAAGCCAACATCAGCTTAGGGACAGGCAGAAACGTGCCAAAAAGGTACAGTATTACATATGAACATTAGAATGAAGGAAGGAAACCCCGGTTTCTCTGAGCTGCTGAATACAGCTGTCTGTGGAGTTTTCAGTGAAATCTTTGGTTGGAAACTATCAATTTAGCAAAATTGAAGCCCTTTCCATTGAAAAAAGGCAGTTTTGCTGAACTTCTGGTTTTGCAAACATTTACAGGGAAGAATTGAAACAGCTGAAGTGTACCAGTTTCAGCCTGGTTTTCTAAGGAAAGTGAACTTACGAGATCACATCACACGTGGTACACGTCCTCTCCTACAACTCTTGAACCCTTTGACAGGCTTCAACCAAGTTTGACAAAGGGATAGTGGGTCTGAGTGTCGTTAAACTCTACACGGGTTTATGCAAGAGGCAGGTTATACAGAAAAGACATTGGGGAAGCAGCTGGGCTGTGACATTAAAACCCAGCACCCAGAAACCCTGGCTCCCCCTAATCTTATGCATAAACCATCTCTGATCTCCCAGACAGGCTGTCCTTTAGGTGACTTCTGGGGTTGCTATGGCTGCAAAATTGATAACTCCCATCTAAAAAGGCATTTCAGTGTTGTGCAGGATGATCAATGATATCCATCGTGCCAGTATCCCATAGGTGCTAGGCTGTATGACCACCATATCTACTCCAGCTGTATTTTCCAGAAATCCTTATAGCTGCATGCTGTTAGTTGGACCTCCTCTCCTCTGCTCCCAGTTCACCCTGTAAAGAGAAAGCTGTAGCCCAGCATGCGGAAAGTGAGTGAAAGGCACACAACATTCTTGCTTTGACAGAGATGTTTCACTTTACCTCAGGTAAATCTCTGTAGAGGGTGGCTATGACCACGGCTGCTGCTTGTCAGATGCTCAGTAGTGCACTGCTCTTTAGAAGGATGCTTTGGGTCCTGCATGGAGTGATAAATGCCCCTTCAGCTTCATATCTTGTTCTGCTGTGAGTTTGAGATAGTGAAGTCTTTGCAGGATTTCTTTAGGGTACTATCTTTTAACACCTCAGATCTGCCTAGCAGCCAATGAGGTTGTATAAATAGAAGGAATCTGGGGATGCAAAAGATGGAAGGGCAGCCCATGTGGTCCGTGATGTAAAAACAGGGCTCCCAGCAACTGTACTGGCTGGGATGAAACAAAAGGGAGAGTGAAGAGACACATGGCAGTGCTGAGAGCACAGCCTGGATCTACGAACTCCAGGCTGCAAGAAATTCAGGTGACAGCAGCATGTGGAAGACCTTGTTATTGCTCTGGGCGTCTCTGGGGTCACCGTATCTCACCCTTTTTCAACACAATCCTGTCTCTGCGAAGTAACGTTGAAAGCAAACGCTGCTCCTCTCCCCTCCAAAATCCCAGGCAAAAAGACAATGATGAGATCCAGCTGCAGCTGCTTGTGCTACGGCACTTAATAAATGTTGACATTTTTACAGAGAGAAGTGTGTGTTCTATTGGTGTTAATGTGGTCTACACAGGATTAACGGGACCCCAAACGTTATTCTCTCAACATGCAAATAAAGGCATATTTGCTCTTGCCTCTTATTTTGGACTTGATTATAGCTTTCCTTCCCCTTGATGCTGAGATGATGCAGCAGGGAGGGGATTAGCCCTCCCCAGCTCCCCGGACCTGGGGATCCACTTGACACCTCCAATCCCCCTCCCTGGCAGCATGGCCATGCTGCCCTGCTCTGTTGTCGAAGCAGTCACTGTGCTGCTCAGCTTCACTTTCCCTCGTGCTTCCTTTTGACCTGCCTATTTTTAGCTGCTTCTCACAGCTCTCCGAGCTGCACGTCTTCAGCTTTGATTGTAGCGGCTGAGGTAGCAATAGCAAGTGCAATTTGCAAGCTACGTTTCATGGATGGTTTAGAATAAAGCCCCCTGCATTAGCCTGAGCGGCAACTTAGCACTCACAAAGCTGCTGCTTATCACGCATGCATACTGCATTCTGCTCTGTCTTCCACTTACTCATAGGAGTGACACCATTAGCTGGACCGGCCCAGAGCTACTGGTTTGCACTCACACAGTCTGCAAACAAACCTCTTCCTCAGTGCCCTCCAGAGTAAGAAAACAATTGCTTTGTACTTCAGCATCCCTCACCAGTGATGGAGATGAAGGCTCCTCCTTTCTGGTCTGACAGGTAGGTCATTCTCCATCCCAAATGGGTACCACAGACCACGACCTTGTCTGCCAGGTGCTGTGCTACCTGTTCGACTGTCCTTCTCCCCAGACAGGGCAGTGTCTGTGACAAGTGTCCAGACATCCCTCTGGGACTTGCTTTGCAGGCAGTTGAGCCTAGCTTAGCTCTGTGACCAAGCATGCTGCCAGGTAAAGTACCTCCAGCCTTTAGAGCACAGTGCTCTGAATCATTGCTTATACCTCTGAGTATTTTCCAGCCTGCACCTCAGCCCTCCTTCCTGCCTCTCTTGTGGTGGATGAACAAATAACCACGACAAGCCACAGGGATGCTAAAGGCAGGCTCTCATTCTCTCCTGGGACTCATCCTTGCAGATGCAGTCACCTTCGTCTCCATTAATCCCATGGAAGCTCTGCTAACTGCTGCACCACAGTCCCAGCACTGGTAAATCTCTTTCTTGCTCACAGCTGTTTATTCCCTGGTTGGAGCAGCTGGGAATTGCAGCTCTATAAAAGTCTCTGAGCACCACTGGGGCCCCCAGGCACCCTCATGAATAACACTACTCAGTATGGAAATGATCTGACTGGAGAGGAGACCAGGCAGCGCCCCTGGGGTGCCATTGTTGTCTCTTGGCTGAGGGCACCCCATCTGTCTGTGTCAAAGCCTGAAGCCTGTTGCCTCCACGATGGTTTTGTGTGTAACAGCTTCACCCAGCACACAGGGATAAAGGAAACTTTCCCCGCATACTCCTGGCTTCTGTGCCAGCTCTGTCCTTCCCAACTCACAGTGTGCAAAACGCATTGTACACGGTACATGGTACATGGATCCCCAGCACCATGTACGCAGACAAAGGGGGGAAATGCATTCAACTTACAGGAAATGGCAACTCAACCTTAGTGGTTCAGGGTGTCCCTGCCAGCTGAACAGAAGTCTATACGCAAGACCCAGGAAGCACTGTCAGTACCCTTCCTAATGTCGTGCTAAGGCACAGGTTGCTCATGTGAGCATGCAGATAGAGGAAATAATGCAGATCACAATCCTTCCCCCTATAGCCATGCGCGGTTTTACTGTTCTTCCTTGCCATCCACTGCCAGCCCTGTCTTTCTACCCCGCTGTTCAGCGCACATCCAGTACAACCTGTGTCGTACTGTTCTCAGTGACTCAGTAAGCAGATAGCTGGTAAATACACAGAAAGCTCTTGTCTCCCCCCATTCTCCAGTGCCTGGGGAAAAGCTCTGCGAGAACAGGTTCCATCCCACTTGTTCTGATGCCTCCTCCCCTGGCCACGGCACCATGCTGAGTTCAGCATCCATGTATTCTCCAGTGGATGAGCAGGGGAGGATATAGCCAAGACCCTATCAAAGCTGGAGTCCGGGGAACAGTAAGGTCTGCACCTCATTAAGTGGAGTTAGGAAGTGTGACGGTGAGCTACAGGCTGCTGGGCATTCATGTTCTGCAGAAGTCCTGAATGCAGAAGGAGGGGGGAAGTGAAGGGTTTTGCGTCGAGGAGTAGAAACAAAACACAGATAAATAGCAAGGCCAGCTTCATCTAAGGGATGTCTGTGCAATTCAGACTTGCTTTGCTCTTTCTCCTCGGGATGGCACTGGCACAAACCTCAGCAACCTGTATGTATGTACAGTTTGGTCCAAAAGCAGTGCATAGCTATTCCAGAGGACTTAGTACTGCTGCTCTGTTGATACTGCTTCTGGTCCTAGTGTCAGAATGGTTTCTGCTTACTCAGCAATCTCTGCCCACCTCAGCGACTTCCCTCAGCGTCTGATGCTGATGGACCTGCAGAGCATCTGGCTCCTGCACCAACACCTTTGCCATTACATCTGCCTACGATGCAACCTGAAGCAACAGCCTCAGACACGTTCTGTGTGCAGCTGCAGTCCCTGCGACACCAGGGCATGCGTCTTGGCACAGAGCTGCTGGGAGTGCCAAAGGGAACCTCCCAGCTGGCGAGGGGCTTGGGCCAGATGGTGGCCAGGATTAGAAGCATTTGACTTTCCAGAACGCATCAGAAATCTGGATGATCTAATCTAGCTCCAGATGTGAAATGCCTTAATCCACAGGGAAGAGATCAGTCTTGGGGGAAGGGACAGTCCCTGCCAATTCCCTTCCTGGAAAGGAATTCTCTTGCCCAGTGGGGAGTAGGGGTCTGGGAGTGTATTAAAGAAATCACAGCACATAGCTGGCTCATTCTTCACTGGCAAGCCACACGGAGAGGAGAGCCTTTCTGCACAGCAGCTCCCATACCCCTCCATACAGTCATTCAGGCTATGAGACTGTAAGAAACGCCTTTATTACAGGGATTATTACTGTAAGTAGGTTAAACCATCACTGACAATGCCAGCTACCCTGAGGAGGGAAGAATAGTGACTTGAAGGCTGGTGATGTCAAGCAGCTGCCCTCCTTCCCTCCCAGCCCCATTCTGACTCATTCAGACCTCAGGCAGATGCCTCTTGGCTATGATCTGCGATGCACAAAGAAAGCATTATAAATAATCACTATTGTTCCAAGATAGCCATCTCTGCCTCTTGCTTCTTCACCCGCTCCCAAAGGCAGATTCTGAGGCCTCCGTTTGTGCTAAGGAGAAGGAGAGGGATGCTCAAATCTTCCCTTTCCTCTCTGCATTCCCTTTGCTTTGGCTTTGCTGCAGCAGGGACACAAAGCTACGCTCCCTCTGCTTCAGAACTGCGCCTTCCGTGAAAGGCGAGGGGGAGCTCAGCTTTGTGTGTCTTTGCCCACTTCAGCCTTGCATAACAACAGCTACCTATGTACATGTTGGCTTCACATATGGATTTGATCCATCTCGGTGCTCCTGAACATCCCTAAGTGAAGAAGTATTTTACCATTCAGGGAAGCATACACCTGAGTGGGGTTTGTGAATAAGGACTGAGCCTCTGCTCTGCAGGACACAGAGGTTTTCCATGGAGCTGGCCTGAGGGACTTAACAGATGGAGGGGTGGATGGAGAAGGGAGGGATGCATGGAACACACAGGTACCCACCATGTGAGCACAGGCTGGTTTCTCCCAGTGTGTGAACATGAGGGCAAAGCTATTCTCCCAGCCTGATGTACAAACTTCAGTGCCAGGGGGTATCTTCCAGGAAGGGTTTCTGGAGGAGGGAAGCAGAGCATTTCCTGGAGCTGGTTTATCATAGTTTGCACACTCGCCAGCTGTTTGCACATGAAATTGTTTCATGCGATTAGGCAGGTAACAGCACCTCTAAGCCCTGTGTCAGATATTATTACTCAATAAAATAAACCCTTGAAGGCAATCGTCTTGACGCACACTCTGATTTACACCCCGCGCCATGAAGATAATTACTTTTCAGTGTGATATATAAAAGGTAGCATAAGAAGCTTGTGAAGAAGGTGCAGCACCTGCTAAGTCACGAGAGTCTTGTTAATCACTGGTTTACGGGAATCAAACAACCATTGGTACACACAGGGACTAATCGGTCTGATCCACAGGGTGGCTGTGAGGAGGGCTGGGAATAGGGCTGACAGGGGAAGACTGAACAGCAACAGGAGGATGGGAACTGTGGCCTTTTCCTGTGTCTCCATTTCCTAAACAAGTATATAACACTCATTAACCCCCTGATCCCAACAACAACAGAAACATGGCTGGAAGTGCGGCTGCAAATGGATTTGAAGACGTTAAGGCTGCTGGAGAGGAGAACCAGGAAGGATGCTTTTGCTCAGGAGGGAATGTAATGTCTAAGAGAAGGGAAAATATCCCTATTCCCAGAATAAGGGCACTGGGCCAGGTTGAGGCTTTATTCTGCCTCTGTCCTAGCACATGGAAAAGGGAAGTATTGAGGTCAGTAGTCACTAGAGCTTATCGGTAGTTCATCTTTGCCTTGCCTTCAGGCAGGAAGACTTCCCTTCTTTCTCATTTATAACAAAGGCACCTCTTTGATTTGATTTCTTCCTAGGAAATCCCAGGAAGAAATGAGATTTAACCATGTCTCATTGCCAAAACGCTCATGCCAGGAGTTCAAGAACAGAACTGGCTTTTCCTTCTCTTTCTTGGAGGCTGGTGAGACTAATCCTTTCAGGGCATGAAAAAGGGCAGAAAAGCCTGTGGCAGATGAAAGTCTCAGTCCCCACTCCTTTACTAGTAGAGAAGCTGTGGCCTGAAAGTACAGCTCTGTGTGGTCTCTAAGCAGAGCAAGAGTCAAAGGAGGAGTTAGATGCTACGTTGACCATCTCTGACTGAAGTGAGCTGTGCAGGATACAAAGCACTTCATTTCTCAATGGTTCATAACCCTTCAGCCTTGGCAGCCCCTGCAATTCATCACTTAGCACAAAGGAATACGTATTAGAAATGACAGGCAGATTACACTCTGGGTAGAGCCAAACCTTCTTCATTTGGGCCTAGAATTGGTTTCAGGCTGCAGGGGACCTTGACAGTGATAAATAGTTGGTGTGATGGTCACTGCTGCTTATACTCACAACTCATGGAGTGAGTGGGTATTCATTAGCATCACTGTATTAACTTTCCAGTGACAAGTGACATCAGCCATCATGTTGCATTTGGGCTAGAGAGAGCACAAGACAAGCCCGAGACACAACTGAAGGTCCACAAAGTGGCTCCTCTGAGCTGCCTTTGCTGCCTCACACTAGGGACGTTGAACTGAGTTCTGCCCCACTCTTACATCTTTGCCTTTCTGCTTGTCTGAGCATTGGCGAAATAACCACTGTGATTAGGAAAAGCGGAGAAGAGAAAGAAATTAATTACTCATAAGAAACTTTGAAGATCATGGGTTAGACATTGCCTTCTTAAAAGTCTCCAAACCCCCATGAAAAGTCAGGTCCATGCAATGCACTTTACATACTAACGGAGTCTAATTCCCTGTCTGATAAAAGCAGAAGGAAAGATAAAAAAGCCTGAAGGCAAATAGGATTAATTGTGTGTCAGAGGTGCCTAATTAGAAAGAATGATGAACTGGAAGGCAACACACAGGAGGCACGAGCCAGCCCAAGCTGCTCTAAATGGCCTCTTCTGCTTCTGCTATGCAGGAGCATCAGCTAGATGCAATGTAAATGCTTTAGCATCAGTCCCCTTTGTCTGATGTTTCCCTTCACTCAGGGAGCTGGGAAGCCTTTCTCTAGTATACCTCTCGTGTGTCAATGTGACCCTGAGAAGACTTTATCCATCCACGTGCTTCTTCGTTCCATGTACTTGTCCCCTGAAAAGTCGATGTGTTAAGGAATTCTTGCTCCTTCTTCTCTTTCCCTCTATATTCCAGTGTCTGTCCTCCCCAGCCTTTCCTCCCACAAGCATTTTGACCATCTGAACTTTCTAAGGCAAATATTTCTCTTCACTCTCCACTGCAGGAGACCCCTGAGTGCCTGGCCTCCTAGGAGGACAGAGAGTTGGCTTCGTTAGACATGCCCCATGCTCGTAGGAAAGCCAAGCTGCTCAAGGGAGGTCAAACCATGAGCAGGCAGTAGAGATGGGGAGAGCCTTTTATCTCTGTGATTCTTCTTCTTGTGTGGATCAGGCCATTCTCTTCGTGGCTTCAGGGCCTTACCTAAAGAGGTACAGTAGTCCTTCTGGTTTGAGCAAGGAAGAGGAGTCCAAGTAACACAGTCAGTAGAGATATAAGTAACTGGATGGACTAGAGTTACCTCCTGGCAGTGTCCCATTAGGAGAAATGCAGCCCAGAGAGAGAGAGTATGGGTTGCCATAGTAAATGGAAATAAATGGCCAGCAGCGTTGCCCTGGAATTTTCCATAAAGGAGAGCAGCTGGAGGGGATCTGGTTATGACATGTGATGGGTACGTGCCAGTCTCTTCTCCTGCTTGAGGGCTCCAGGAGTGTGAGTGGGACTAATTTCATTTCACCTAAAGCATTCAGTGATCCTATTCACCATGTAAAATCCATTGCGGTTTTCTCATTAATCCTCCAAAGCACAGACACTTACTCCAGGCCTAATCCCACTCCTCTATTGTGTTTCTTTACTGCAGCCTTCCCTCATCAGCTTAACAAATTCCCTCTATTTCAATGGAACATCCAAAGCTGAACATGCTGGGCATTAAACTGAAACTGTCTCCCAAGGGCTGCTACACCTTCCTCATCGGCAGCCTCATTTCCTGGCCTGGGCAGGGAGGAATCCTGAAAGCAGACAGGAGAGATGGAGGTCATGAGCTGTGACATTAAAAAATTGCTTCTCTGAGCCTGTGTGAGGTGAGAAAAAAATGTATCATGTCCCAGGCAAATGAGAATTGATTGCACTCGGTGTGGGGTTGGGATTTCTTTTTTCCCCTTTGTCTTGCATCTGGGGCTGGTTCTAACTCGGGGGGAGAATATATCGGGAGGCCATGGTGGTGATAAGGCGCTGAATGTAATTAAAGACTTTGTCAAAGGGCTTTGTTTCGGAGGCTCAGCTCCAGCTGCCAATAGATCCCCTATCCATCAATTTTAAGCAGGCCCTTTCTATGCGTAGATACTGCAGCCCAAAGTGAGCAACTTGCCGAGGACCTCTCAAACCCCCAGCCGCTGGCCCTCAGCCCTTCTGCTCTCGTCAGAGTGGCAGCAACAGAGCACAGAGCTGCTCTCAGGAAAGTTCATCCAAGGACTTTTGTTTCTTCTGACGTGGTGCCTGGTTTCCTTCCTCCGTGTTCATTTTGGGTTTCCTTTCCTCTTTCCACACAGAGGCAAGACTCCAGAGGAACAACTAAACAAGTGACGACACAGACTGATTCAGTTGCAACCTGCCATATCCCAACTGTTGGCCCATTCACAATTCACTGGGGACCTAAGGCGACCTGCACAGCTCAGTTTTCCTGTTCCACCTGCTCCTTCTTTAGCTTTCAAGAGGCACTTAGCACCTAAATAAGTTTCATATACATATCTGCCTTTAGACCACGTGTCAATAATACAGGCTAATACCATTTGCTGTTTCCCTTTATAAGGTATGGCTCCCATGTAAATGTTTCACTTGCTTTTGAAATGACTTTGATCTTTTCTGCATTTTTTACCTCTTTTTACTCTATTCTGTGATCATAATCCTGCTTTATGTCCTGCTATCTTTTGGATAGACCAAGTGCCTACACGCATTTGGTTTTCAGTCTGGCATTTTCACTGTGCAATTGCTACATGAGCACACTTCTGAGGGAAAGATTCACAGCGGAAATTAAACACAAAAGACTAAATGCTCCTATTGAGCTCTGCGCTGTTGTGTTGCTTTGTTAAATTTTTAAGAGTATTCGGGTGGAAATAGTCCCTTTTTTGGCTTAGATTTTACAAATCTCCTCTGAGGAACCATAGCATTCTCCTGGAACATGCAGGAAAGACTTGTCTTTTGTAATAAAAGTAAGAAGGGAGAAGAGAAATAAACCCAGAAACTGCTGTATATCCCCCGAAATTACAAGCATCCTAGTAGAACTAGCTTGGGAATGATGGTGTAACATGCACAGAAATGGGGTAGAAGCAAAAGGGGTGGGAAGCAAGTGTGGGTGAAAAATAGGCTTAGAGGAGATGAATATGGTACAGAAGGGAGAATGTGTACGTGGCATATTGTCTGTGCCTGTGCTGTGAGACAACAAGGGTTTGTTTTCCATCTTTATCACATTCTGATTTGTAAAGCGAGCTCACCCAGCCAAGAGGATTGCTCTACTGCTGGCTTCCAAGGAAACAAAGGAGGCCTGTCCATAAAGGACCAGTCTGAAATACCCAACATTAACTTGATAGTCACATTTCCATGCAGGCTCTCCTGTGGTTTATTTCCATGCGTTAGTGAGCCACTTCTGCTGCCTTAGATTCAGGAGGGGATTTAACCTGAACGCGCTTGATTACTTGGTGAAAGGCCAGCTGAGGTGCCTAGTTTGCCCATTACATACGCATATAATCATGATGTGTGCTGTAGATGGATGCTGAGTTTATACAATCAGTCTCTGATCAGATGGGCTTGAGGCATTACTAAAACATAAAGCACAGGACAGGCCTAGGGAATCCTAAAAGCACGGGCTCAGCATGATCAAACCCATCTGCCCCTGTTACACTTCAACCCCGTCTTCCTGCAGATCTTTCAGAACAAAGTACAGCCAACAAGACAGGCAAAGCAGCCACTGGTGCTGTTGTGAACAAAGCATTTGATGCTGATCCCAACATTTAAAGTGAAAGCACTCTTCCCCAGCCCTAGCTCCAGTCCACTGGCAGAGGAGGTTCGATGACAGCCCCCCTGTTTTCCCTTTACCTCCCTCCCCATCACTGTGAAGTGGAATGTTTCCACTGTGTATTTGTCTGAGTTGCAGAGTTATGGCTGTTATTAAGCTTGGGTACTTTTATAGACTTCTCCACTTACAATATACAAGTGTACCTACACACACAACCCTTTTGCTTTAATTTAGTTCTCTCCTTCCCTGCACCACATCAAGTAACTTCTAATAAATGACCAAATAAATGCATTCAGATAGCGCTGTAATGGAGAAGAATTCAGTGTCTAATGAAGAGATTGTTCGTACCCTAAGACTGTAAAGATGAATGATGGCGACTACAGTTTGAAAACTCCTTTTAGTTTAAAATATTGCTCCTTCATAAAGAAAAAAGGAGGCACAAAGAAAAATAATCCCACCCAATCCTGTACAGTTTTCACCAGGAAGGAGCTGCATGCACAGAGAACTGTCGCAGCCAAAATTGCTTCATATATCATAGACCAACACCAGGCAGATAATGGCAAACAAGTTCTGATCAGGCAGTGATTACTGCTCCGTGCTCCAAGCACTGACTACAGCTTGGTTTTTCTTTAACTCAACTGATATTTTGAGGTTGAACTTAAGAATATAATCACATCGACTGGTAAGAGGAGGTACGAACCTGAAGGGAAATTCATGCAAGAAGTCAGTCCTTCCTCTTTCATGCTGTTGTCTTCTGTTTGGAATAGGATCATCTCTTTCCACATTGTAGCTATGGATGCTTGTGCTTAAAGGAAAACATAAAAAGGCTCATCTTCCCGACCTGATACTGACAGAAATCAAATTATCTCACAATCACCTTGCACGTGATGGAAATCTGTAGTCAGATGAGTTATCAGATTTCAGACCCTGGTAGAAATAGGAAGCAGAGAGGAGGGGGTTATGATGAGATAATTTAGTTTAGTACCAATCTGCTCTACCCCAGCTTATCTGATGTGATGCTGAAGCACCCATCATCTCCCATGCAGTTCGAGTTGGTGTGTGTTTGTTTTGCCAAAACAGAAGAGCTGTTCATACAGAACAAAAGGCAGGCTGCTATGAGTGATTTGGGAGCAGAGGGCTATGCCACGGGATGCATTTGCAGGCAAGGCACAGAGCCTCTGAGTGCTGTGTCCACTGGCCAGGAACATGTAAGGAGTGCTCATCCTTCTGGCCAGTCTTGCTTAGCCACATAGGTCCTTTGGAGATGATATAAATCTCAGCAGACACCAATGGACATCTGCTCAATGCCATCTGCTCTGTTACACCCCTCTGGTTGTTAGCTCCTTCCCCTGGGCACCACTTCATGCTCTTTGCTTTGTTTGGCTTTGACTGTACTGCTGGCACTTGCAACCACATTCATGCTTTTCAAACTCACAAAGGACACTGGGATCAAGCAGTCTGGCACCGGAGGTTTAAGCTGGAGCAGGGGACATGCAAAGGCAGGTCCTCCTGGTGCCAGCGTGATGTGATCATATGGGATCATCAATCAGCCCATTTGGCCAGCCTCAAAACTCTTCCCTTCTCCCAGTATTGCATCTACTTAGGTCATATGAGTTTCAGGACAGGGACATTTTCTACCTGGTATAAAACCCAGCTGGACAGGACCTGCAGAGACACAATGCAGAGCATGATCAAATGCACCAACTAAATTCTGTCCACTAACAACCGAGCTGTGGCTGAGCAGAAGGAGGGAATAGAACCTGCAGAAGGAGGGAAACTGCCTGAATCTGCCCGAATCTGCCCTTTCTTCTGCTCATCGTGATATGGATAGAGCTTGAGCCTCCAGGGTTAGTGCGGTGGTCAATACTCCTAGGGAAGAAGTCAAGTTGCCCAGCATTACCCAAAGGTTCAGGGATCTATAGCATGTCAGTGCACTGGCTGAGCAGTTCCCCAAGATGAGTCCTGAGAGGGGGGTTCAAAGTAGGAAGCAAATAATACAGTAAGACAATTCATGCACAGATGAATCTCCTGCCGCTAAGACAACAAGAAGTCAAACTTTCCCCTTTCATGGCTGAGACAGCACATTAAAATTAATTGAATGAGCCCCAGCTTTCATGAAAAGGATGTTCTATGGTTGTTCATTTGAATCCTTCCTCCCCTCAAAGATGCCGTTGTGTCATTAATCCAGACTTGCTCTGCATATACTCTTTCTTGTAAAGCACAATGAGACACACACGACCCGGGATCTGCCAGAGTTCGTTACTGAGTTTGTAATATGCAATTGTGGAAATGATTATAATATTACCAACTGGATTTCATCTGTCCCTGCACATTCAAACGTGCGAGCTGAAATGAGCAGTGACAGGAAAATGGTCTTGTTTGCACACAAATACTTTAATAGCTAGCAATTTCAGAAAGGGAAAAGTAGGAGGAAGAAGAAGTTGAAGGGCAAAGAACTCACACATTAAATCCTACGGTGAAGTTAACTCTTCAAAAACATATCATTAATGCTTTCAACACGCCTTGAAGAGTGGTAAAGGGTTAATTCCCCCCTTACATCTCTTATCCAGCGACCACTACTTTGCATGCCTTTTAAGGCAGCCAGGAAATTACATTAATTCCTCTAATGTGTGCGATGCCACAAGTTCTTTTTTTAATTATGATGATCAAAATATTGCTTAAAATTAAAGGCAGCTGCATTTGTTTCTGACGGATATCATAATTGCAATTGTAAATTGGGAAATGTAATGTTTCCTGGTGCTGCTGTGAGTAATGGTTCTGAAATCATTACAGATAGGTAGATATAAATAAACCAAGAGATCTGTGGAAAGGGAGCAAAAGCAAGCTCAAAGGGTAATTAGCAGAGCGAATGGGAACAGAAGAATCCAGTGCTCACAAAAATCTACAAATTCTGTGGAGTTCTGTGACTGGATTTGTAGCATTTTGTAAAAAAAATCAAAAGGCAAATTGCTTTCCAAAAAGGGAGGAACAAAAAGACTTAATTTGAACTCTGTATTTACCGTGAAGTTTCTTTGCCGTCTGTTATACCCTGCAGAGAAATAAATTCCTCCCCATCAGATACTCAAATGCAAATGCCACAGATGATAGGGTCCTGTTCTGTTTGGTTTGCCCCACCCTTGGGCTTGACTTGGGGCAGTGCTGACTCTTTATGCTGACTGCTTTGCTTTTCCCTGGGGATCATCAGCTGAAAAGCGAGTTGTCCTGGGGCTCTGTCACTGCCAGTGATGAGAGGACAAGTCCCATCTTTACACTGGAGGACCAGCTGCCTCTTTTCACCTCCTGGTCCCGAAGAGGGAATGGGGCTCAGAGGGAATGGGGCTCCTTGCCTCAGGGGCTATGCCTAATCCGGATGCAGCTACCCTCTGAGAAAGGAAAGGAGTGGTTTTACACCCAGGAAGCGTTTCTATTCCACAGAGCTATGGAGGAGCAGAAAGTATGCCTAAAATCCCTGAAACACCCAACAAGGTGCTGCTGAGCTCACAGTGTAACTGAACTCACACCCAGAACACAAAGAGCCAATTCCGGATGGGTGTAAATCCAGAGGAATGCACTATACATCAGTTTAAGCCATGGAGTAGGAAACAGAACCACAGAATAGTTGTAAAAGGTATCTTGTATTTGCCCTACCCCAACACCCATCTCTTCAGACTGTGAAGGAAAGAGATAAAACTGACAAAAGAGGTAAAACTAAGGCGGAAAAGGTAAAACTAATCTTAATTTTAAAGTCTTAGGCTCCTTTTTTTGTATTTTAAGGAAAAGGAATTAAAGGTTTTCTGGTCTTGTGGCCCTGACAACTGTAAAGCAGCCAGCTCATCGGCGACATTTGTCAGTAGACCCTGAGCAATAACAAGCAATCACACCCCAGCTGGTTCACCATCAATAAGCAGGGATGGAATACTAGAAACAATTCTGTAGGTTTTAGGAAATGAACACTGAAACAGAGCAGTTGCAAACTGGAGACCTCAGCCTGGATTTCCTGCTCTGCTAAACTCACTTGTCCAACAGCTCCAGGTGGTGCTGCCACGTAACTGCATCCCGAGCGCCATACTGGAAACCGCTGACTGAACCGGTGACTCATTGAGTCGATAAACAGATGGACACAGGAAAGCAGCCAACAGCTGCAGAGACTCTTGGAACATCCCCACATGGAAAGAAGCTATCGCTGGACGCGCTGACCACAGGGCTGGAATTGCACCTAGCACAGGCAGGAAAACACAGATCTAACACTCGTTTGAAGACACTTGTTAGAGATCAAATTAGAGGCATAGGAGGCTGCAAAAACCACTGGAGCTCTGAGGTGCTGGGAGGGACCAAACTTGGCTTTGGTTGTTACGCCACAAAATCTGCAAGCACAAGTAGAGCTGAAATCGCATCACATCTGCTGAAGAAATAGGTGGTGTTGCATGTGTGACACTTCGGCCTTAATTGGAGCAAAACAAGCACCGGAATTTGACTAGCCAGGCAGAATTCCAAGAAAAGCCAGTCCATCCCATAAAGCTGATTACCAAGAAACACTTTCCCTCTACTGGGGGCTGGAGGAGAAGCCGAGAGACTTCTCTGGGTTCATTAGAGAAATGGGATCATTATTTTCCTTCTTCAGCTCATAGAATCGCCTCCTGAAAGGCTCTCTTGGCAGGCAGAAATGAACTTAACAAGGACACTGACCGATTGAAGAGCCTTTGTGGATTCTATAAACAGTATTGATTTTCACATTCACGAAGAAATGAATTAGATGCCAATTGTATATGAACTGAGCCATTGTCTCTTGTACGCAGTGTGTCTCCCTACCTGCATGAATTGAAATAGGTCTGCAAAGCACAGGGTACCCTCAAGCTAAGAAAGCGTTGAGGAGGGAGGGAGTAGAGCTGTGGGATTGAAAAGGTGATGTCTCCAGTTTAGTCCTCTGCTATTGTCGGCAAGCACCTCAGGGAAAGCCATTTCTCAGCTAATGAGGCTGCTCTATAAAACCATAGGGAAACAGACTGAAACTCCATGATCATTATGGTGTTGATATGCATGGTTATAGACTACCCTTGCATCTCCTAGCTAACTGCATGTTTATTCTCTTGCTTGACAAATGGCAAAATAGACATGTCATCGAGCATCACTAACATCTCTGTGCCAGTCACGATGACCTTTCCCTTTCGGAGCTTCAAAACTACTGTTCAGGACAGTTGTCCAGGTCTGGGAGATGGAGAGATGCATACCGCTGCTGTGTCCCATGATGTGCTGGCCATGTTGACAAGGGCAGACCTGAGAGCCATGACAAATGACCTGACCCCATGTCATAAAGCTCTGTCTCCTACTCCAGCATTCATTATCACCATCATGAAGAAGATCTCAGACTGCCAGAAGCCAGGGCTGGTTTAATTTTCCGCAGGCCTGTAATGACTCTGAACCCTCTGTCTAACATCACTCAGCATGACTGCTTAATTACAGTAATTAAGGAGCATGGTAGAAACCTGCGCAGTGTGAAGGAGGCCCTGCACTCAGGAAATGGATGCTCTGTCAGTCGGGTCCATTAGGAGCTGAGCCCGCTTGTCACTTCCATCTCTGGCAGCAGATGATGCTCAAGTCTGGGAGCTCGGGTGGCCTTTCTGAAACACACTGGACTGAACGCCATGCCCTAGGCAGAGGACATGCAACTTTCCATCTTTCTTCCTTCCTTCCTTCCCATTCCCAGGACTGCTTTTACACTCCAAGATCAGGCCCATTGAAAGGCCACTCCTGGCTACTCTTTATCAGGCAAAATAGTGTTTGTTAGTTAGGGAGGTGTCCCTGGGAAAGATGGTGACAGTGAGGGCTCCTCTCTTACCATCACCCCCAATAAGAGTGCAAGTGCTCACCATAGGTTTACCACTGAGTCTGTGCATAAGCCAGGATGGCCTTTCCAGCCCACGCCATGTTAAGGAAGTGATTAGAGATCGCCCTCAAAGTAGGTGTGATGTCTTTCTGGAGAAGCATCTCACTCCTGACTATTGCCCAGCCACGTGAACAGGTTGCCTTAGGTCAGGCAGTGTAAATCCTCTCTGTCCTGTGCCACGAGTGGCTTCCGCAGGCTCACAGTAACACTGTGCCAGACTTGGAGCTGGATCTCCCAAGCACTAGTACAAACCTTTCCCACACCACTGAACGTGTTCGTTGCAGTCCTGGCACGTAGCCTGCAAGCATTCCTTTGGCTGCTCTCACTCTGCTCGTCACACCTGATCTTCCCTGAACTGTAACTGAACGCATTTCACACTAGGTCTGCACCAGGGATGTTGACCTTTCCATCCTCATGTGGTTCAGAAACACCTTCCTGCCTGGTGCGATCCTCCTGTGCGAGCTCACACAACTTTGTTCACACTTCAATAGGGGATGCTGAGTGTGGCCAAGGGACACGGATTAGAACCTGGCCCCAGCCAGGGCAGAAATAATCCTGGCCCCACACTACTGCGTGAAGGAAGATCTCTGGCTCTGAGTTAATGAACCATAAATTCCAGCTTAATGAGTTTTAGACTGAGGAGAATAATTAATGTAATTAGTCCTGATATGAAAATGATGGTACTTGAGCCTGGATTACAAGGGGGAGGGGTGGATCTGGGGGTGGGAGGAAGCTTGGAGAAAGTTCATTTCATTCTGTGGTGCTGTTCACCCAGAGGAACAGGCTGGATGCATTCTTGGCAGGCTTTAAAACCTCACCTCCCATCCACCATAAAGAGAAAGAAAATAGAGCATGACAGAATAAGGCAGAAAAAGAGATCAGCCATCCCTGTTTGCAGCAGAGATGTGGAATCTTTAATGCAGCTCTTTCCTGTGCTCTCCTCTAATTTGCAGCTCCCCCACTGCACTCCACACTGGTAGCGTATCGTCTACCCTCCACAGTGCCTATTTATTGCTTCTATATGAAAAGCTCTTTAGAAGGGTGACCAGCTCCAAGGATAAAACAACAGCTCTTAACCTATACAAGTATTTTGATACAGTTTATATGTGCAGTGCACTCTAAGAGGTAGCAATATCAACGTTTTGTTTTATACAAACAGATTCATATGTAGACTTCTATACACACACAAAGTGAGGGGAGGTACTGTGTTCTAAGTGAGGCATTGATCATAGTATGTTCAGCACTGGAGAATGAGACCTCAAACCTCATCTTAAGTGCTGACCCTGCTTGCATATCTGATATCAGTGGGGAAATAGAAAGCAAGCATGAATGGATGTGCTTCACAGCATCTGTCTGAATGGCATCTTTTCCACCTTATCTGTGCAGTATCTGTGATGCTGGCCTGGGTATTTGTGTGCCTTTCCAACTTAGATGAGCAAAGCTCTAGCTGGGCATTGGTGGAGTGTCCATCCAAATGTGTTATAACTGCCAAGCATGAGATAAATCCATATTCCTTTCCCCTGCTTAGAAAGTAGATACAGTCCTGGGGGGAGATGCCAGGATCCAGAAATACAGGATAAACTCGTCCTTGTGCAGAGGGGATAAATCGTTCCAAAAGATCTTTATCCAGATGCAGAGGCTCTATCCCTGTGCAGAGGAGTTTTTACCCTGGGGCTGCTGGGGCTGTGCAGTCATGGGGCTGTGGTGGAAATCCCCCCCCTCAGGAATGCTTTCCTCTTCTTGTCTCCTGCCCTCTTGCCAGACAGCTTGTTTTTAACCAGCGGACCCCCTTTAAAGAGAGGGGTTTATTCTGTTGCCGGTTTCTCATGCGAATCCAGCTATTGCTAATCCCAGATTAACCAGGGAGCACTTCCCACCAGATGATCTCCATGTGCTGCTGCTAAGGAAGCATCCAGGACACCAGCACTTGCTGCTCACTGCACCATGATTCACAGGTGCTAGTGGAGTGTGTAATGAAGCAGGGGCAGAGATGGAGTAGTCCTGTTCCCCGTGTGTTATGGATGGGGAAGAGAAGGGCTCCTCATCCCTCTCTGACAGCTCCCATGCAGCACACCAGAGTTCAGCAGAGGCTCTTGAGCAACCCCTTGCAGCAAAGGCAGCTGCAATGCATGTGTTGTCATAAGACAGTGTTCAATGGCTACCTGCAAATGGAGCCCTATGGAATGTGTGTGGAGTGCTTGCCTGCAGAAGGAAAACAGGGCACTTACATGAGAAGAGGGCTAAAGAGGAGGGGGCCTCAGGCATGACTTTACCTGTACCTTCCCTAAATAGCTGCTGGCCCAGAGAACTGGTTGTGACTCTGAATCTATTCCACCCACTTGCACTATGGGGAGGAGGCTTCCCACAAGAGTAGGAAGTAAAATGAATGAAGTGAAAGGGGCATCTCTCCTAGAGCACCTGCGCAACGTAATTATGTCTGTATTGCTCCAAGGGCAGAGTAGTAACGTGCATCAGGCATTGCCTTGCAGGTCACCTGAATACTGCTCCTCTGCTTACCTTGAAGTCCCATGTCCCTGCCAGTGCTTCAGACAGTGAAGGATGCAACACGGAAGGTGGCTTAATCTAACCCTGAGGACAGCCTTTGCAGAACTCAGCCAGGGAGGAGTGTGTGCGCACATGTGTACATTTTGGGGTGTGAATGTGCAAGGGATGATGGATGTAGTGAACGACTCAGGAGGAAGTCAGCACTGGGAGAAAGGAAGAGATCAAGCACCTCACACAGGTTTCACAGCCAGGAGAGAAGTTGTGACTCTTCAGTTCATCTTTATTTGAGCTCTGTGATCAGCCTTTTCCATCTGCAAGAGCCCGTGTGTCAGTGCCACCAACATACGAAGCAGAAATGATGACATTTCACCCCAGCAACAGGAAGAACGGCTTCACGTCTCACACCAGCCAGACATGGGAATAGAACACCGGTTTCTCCCATATACTGCGAGCCCACTGGATGCATGAGCGCACTCCACCAGTTTCCTGCTAGACTTGTTTAGCAGTCTAACCCAACAATGCTACTGGATGGCTCTGCTCCCGGAGAAGGGATCTGATTTGCACCATGGCAGGAGGAGAATGCCTCTCCTTAGCATTGCTGTGGCAGGATTTCTGTGCCTGCAAGGTCACCACAGACATGGGTAGCCAGTGCTAAGCCCATGGCAACAAGTGCAGCCAAATCTGGAAACAGCCATTAGGCAAACACTGTGAGGAAAGGGAGGGAGGAATAAGAGCCCTGACTCTGAACCATACCTAAGTGCAGCTTTATAAAACTGAAACAATGGACTTGAGCCACACTTTCTCCTTCAGTAGGGGTTTTCTGAGGGGGTTTTCCCCCCTTTTCCTAGGGTACAAAGGAATTTGGTGGTGTGTGGAGGCTCTCTTTTGCCATTTTTGGAGACCAATGCAGTCTTAAGGAGAAGAGAGGCAAAGAGAACCAAGACATTCCTAAGCTTAATATAGCTGCTGACATAAGTCAAACTACTGCTTGAATTTATGCTTTTCTTGCTTTTCCCTTTCTAAGGAGGGTTGAATTCCTTTTCCTTTGCTGGAAAGCACAGTAAAACCCTTTGTGGCTGTGATTCAAAGCTGCACAAGGCAACTAGTTTCTCTGTAACGCTGCAGTCTATATCTCTGCCTTACCCTTTCTTATCAAAGCATCATCTCTCCAGCCACAGGCAGCACAGAAAACCACCTGCATCCTGTTCCCTGCCTCCTCTGCCAAGCAACCATTTTGTCTGGCTTGTTCCCTTATGCATTTGAAGATCTGACCATATCTCACTTCTCATTTATATTCTTAGATCAGTCTGAAAGTGCACCAGGTGAAGGCTCCCAATCAAATCTACTTTAATTGCCACTGCGCAGGCAGCATCCTGCTATTACAGGCGAGCAAATAGGGAAGTGTCTCAAGGACCTTTCCTTGCTTTTTCTCCATAGTCAGTGGTGCTGGGTTGATTCTAGGATGTCAGAGACCCCTGGATTTTCCATCATCTCATCACCTTTCCAAATGGAGTGACCAAAGGCTTGTTTGTCAGGCTCCATGTTTCCCCTGCCAAGGTGAATGCGTTGGTTGTGGCTTCAGTTCAGTTCAGAGCACACTCAGTTTCCAGCTCTGTGGCAAACAGAAAGTACCTTAAGGTGTGGTGAGAGGAAAACAAGAGAGAGAAATACATTATCTGAATCAAGACACGTAGCACTCGAGTCCACTGCTGTAAGGAAATGACTGGCTGAATTCTCTAGAGACTGGCAGAGGAAATGTGAATCCAAATTACTCTGAAAAGGGTTTCATCAGTCAAGACCAAAAGGATGGTATTGGAAAAGTCGTGTTTGATGCTCTACGGCTATGTCTGTAGAGTGCCCTGATCCTCGGGAATGAGAGCGCTCCATGCGCTAGCACATATGAAAGCTGCTACGCCTGTCAGAGGTACTGGCCATTTCAGCTTGGCCAAGAAACACATCAGTGCCCTTTCATCCACACCTCACCCCTGCAAGCAGAGCCAGGTCACCTAGCTGATACAACAGCCTCTCAACTCAGTGAAGATCCACCTCCCAGCAGGAAACTACCTGCCCACATGGGGTAGCCATTTCCCACCACAGAGACGATAACCTTGTCCTTGTGACCAGCTACCATGCTGTCTCCACAAAGCACAGAGTGGCAACGTGCACCAGGGAAGCAGGGGAAGAGGGAAGGTTGGTTCTCCAAGGGTGTGTTGTATGCCATGCAGGGATCCATGCACATGGCGTCATCCTCATGCAGTGCTATATTGCCTAACTGAAGCATGAACATCTCTCTTATATACAGATCTATTTATTAGCCTGCAGGGAATCCCTGAGGTAGTGTGAACACAGACGGGCTTCTCTGTGGAGGAAGACAGACAAGCAGGGTGAGTCTTGAGGCTGCTTTAGATGATGGGAACACAGAAAGTGCATGGAACAACTATAGCTGTTTAGATTTAGATATACAAAAATAAAATGGTGCCTCAGTCCATGTGGCACAGCAGGAGCTGGGCTGGAAGCATTCAATGCAGTATTCATACCTCCTCTTATGGGGAGGGTTTTGTCTTCTTGGTAGTTTCACTTCTTATTTGTGCAGGTAGCACTGACATGTTACTGGTGTATGGGCAACAGGATAATGGTGTGGTCCCCATCTCTCCCTCCCACATGCACTTTGCTCAAACATCTTCATGGTTTCCAGGGTGATATTCAGTGTGCAATGGCTGCAGACTGCCAAATACCCAACCTGAGACAAAGGAAAGTCAACGCCCATTGGCCAAGAAGGCATACCCTTTGCTCAGAACTGTCCCAGCTGTCATCTCTTCTATGCCATACCTGGATGAAACAGATGAAAGTTATCCTTGAAGCCAAGCTCTCAGACAGGACGTTAATTCCTTTTTCTTCTCTTCTTTGCCTTTATATACATTTAAGTGTATATCTGTATTTATTTTTACTCTAATACAAGTGAACACAAATGTGATGTGGAGATGAGTTCCATTCTTTAAAACACTTTGTGGTCACAGGAATATACACGTTTGCATTTACACACTCACACACATTCCGGTATCAAAAGATTTGTAGTCCCAAGACCAAGATGCTTTAGAAAAAGTTAAAAGGCCAGATTCTGCTCTTGGCTTTCATCCTTCATTAAAAGCAAGAGGATTACCTGATATTGTGATTTGTTCTTTATATTCTGCCTGAGTTCATTCTGAAATTCCAATCAACAGATGCAAGGAAGAGAGGGGGAAATGCTAGTGGGGGGTCACATTAGGCTTCAAGAAGGAAAATTAGAGAGAATATTTTCCTTCCTATATTTTTTCCCTTTGGGTTTTGGGTTATAAGGTGGTTATTTAAAGGATTCTTTCTCCAAATGTGTTGGCTTCAAAATATATCCCCATGCCATCTGGATTTAAAAGAGCCAATCCAAGATATTGGGAGTGGGAGCAGGAGGGAAAAGGAAGAGAAACAAAACCCCTAAACCAAGACCTTTTCTCTATTCTTAGGTTGGTTTTGAGCATCTTTCATTACAAGCATCTGATTATTTGGTTCAGCAATCTTGGCTGTTTAGCTCTTTACAACAGGGATTTCCTATCCCCACTGCCAAGGGGGAAACAAGTTTCTGCAAAGGAGGGGAAAAAGCCCTGCTATAGCCTCAGATTCAGCACGGGCTGTGCTGTAAAACTTCACACGAGCTGAAACAAGGGCTGTGAAGAATCCACATCCAGCTACTCTGGTGCAAACAGTGCAGAGATTGGCACAAGGGAACCTACGGACATTTAATCAGGTTGGGCACATCCCATCCAACACAGGCAGCTGTCACCCACATACACATGCACACACAGAGCGAGCTTGATACAGGAGGGGCAGGATGAGGAAAGAAAGATGCAAGTACTGAATGAGATGCGGGTGATGGCAGAGTGTTCCCTTGAGCATAAGCAAGCCAGGCAGATACTTAACCTAACCATGTCAACTACAATCGCACCCAAATTTCAAATTCCATAAATAAAATAAGCAATGGCAAAGGAGGGATCTAAAAGGCCTTGGCTGTTGAGCGACTGGGCCAGGAGAAGTGAGAAACATCAGCTTCTTCATTTTGCAGTGTTGATGCTTTAAACATACTGTTCCTTAGGACAGATGTAAGGAGCCCGGGAACCAGGAGGTGGGCAGCAAAAGGAGATGTCAGAATGATGAGGATAAAGATCTTGTGGAAGTTCTGACATAGGGGTATAAACGTGAGGGATCTTCTCCAGATATCGATCTTCATGTGAGTAACAGCGGGTCAGGTAATCACTCGCATTCGATACCTCTGAGTGACACTTTCCAAAGTTCTGTAAGCAGAGACAAAAGTCAATGGGTGAAAACTCTGGCACCAGTGGCCATAAAACATACAACTCTTAGTTCCTTGCTGAGACACACATAGAACAAGTAGGATGGGGAGTTAAACAGTTCTGCTTACTGCTTCAGAAAAACAGAAACCCAGGAGATAAATCCTCACATTCCAAAATCATCGCCTCACTTCCTGAAATATCCATCCTGCTGATGAATACAGATAGATTTTGCATGGTTTGCCCCTTGTCTGTAAATGTACAAATGCCTCTGTACAAAATAAGCACTTGACCAAGCAAGGACAGTTTCTTTTCAATCTTCCTAACTCTTTCACAGCTGAGCTTTGGAAAAGCAGTGCTTGTATGAATCATTAATCTGATTCAGGCTCATGTTCTTGTATTTAAAGGGCACGTGTATCTGACCAGGGACTTTGGAGGCAAAATAAGTTATAGAGTGTAATGTTTACCTAGTAGATAGGAGTGCATGTGCTAAGCTTTACCGGTGTGAGCAATCCCACTAAAAGCCTTGGGGCCAGTTTTGTAAGTCAAATCGACTACAGAGAATGTAATGCGCTCTCAAGATTGAGACTGCTCTGTGGTCCCACGACCTTGCCTCTAATGGAGTGCATTCTTAGGGATGCTTTGCAAAATCTGAGTCGTCTTCTTTAAGTACCAAACAAAATGACCCCCCCTTGGAGTCCAAAATGCTTTGATTTCCATTGAGGTGATTTTGCAGAGGCGTGGCAAGCAATACTGTAGGAAGATTGCTCGTTCGAGTGCAAATATTGCAGAGACCCTTTATGTCCATGCAAACAGCAGCAACAGGAGACAGAGACCCCCCTGCTACACGCCTGTGTAAGCTCAGAGGAGCGCAGAGCTTTGCTGTAGCCCAGGACTCCGGCTCCCCAGAGGGTGGCAGCAGATGGGAAGGATTTCTCCGTGCTCCCAGACCCTTCACACCGGTTCGGAGCCCTATAAGATGACCCAAGCAGGAGGGACATCTAGCGAGGATAGCGCTTTTGGTCTTTAAAATCAACCCACATTCAGTTGCTCTCATCAGGGGCTAATCTGTTCTCTAAGAGGAATGCACTAGCAACCACCTTTTATGCCTGTGGTTTGAACAGGGGCTGGTTGAAGCAAGCAACTTGCCCTTGAGTCCTTCCTTGTTCTCTTTCAAAACACCAGAAACAGTCAGTTCAGTGGAAAGGACAAGGATGTGACCCTCAGGAGAAAATGCGTGAAGGAACAGAACAATCTACTCTGCTCATCTGTTGCCAGTTCCTGGATGAATATTTCACCAGGGTGCTTAAAAAATCTGATGGAAAATGAAGTGCCGACAATAATTCATCGATGGTCCAGAGTGCTCGAAGAGGCAACAAGCAAGTTGGAGGGCTGCACAGTTAGCGCAATGTCAGGAACAGCTTCACTAAGAGCAATGAAGGCTCCTAAAGGATGGGAAGCTTGTCCAAGCACCAGGAAAACTGCAACAATGCCAAGGCCAATCTGGTTCTCATTTCCCTTTCCTTGGCAAAACTATATATCCCACCACTTAAGCTGCTAAAATTCAGTGATCTTGACCTGGCCACATAATGAAGGACAAAAGGCTCTTGGCCCTTTCTATTTAGAACTGCTGTGTGGGTATCCGAAATTTAGGTGGGCTATCCATACAGCTACCTCCTGAGGGTTTCATCCTCTTCTGCCTTTTAAATGCAAAGTGAACGTGTGGAGAGGTGCTGCGCAGCAGTATAGCTGTTAAAGTGGAGGAACCCAAGCCAGGGCACATGAGGAAGCTTCACTAACTCTACCTTAACCCCTACCATCTCTTCCTGCTGCTTTAGGGCACCCTTCCAAGTGGCAGCTATATTTACACAGGATGTTTAGGCCTCTACAGAGTCAGATTGACGTTGTACACATACAACCCTGTGGCTAGAAATCTATGTAGGCTGTGGCAACACATACTTCAAGCCTGGAGACAGTTATCTTCATGCAAATTCTATAGCATTAACAGGGATTCATACCATAAGGGAAGCAGAGAACAAAGAACAGCTGTTTGCTATTCTTCTGATTGAGCCAGCTGATAAAAAGGGATAAAGAGAGGTTAACAGGTAAGGGAGAGTGTTGGTCAGTAGAGAGTGAGTAAATGTTCTCTGTGTGCTTAATCTACTTTTAAGGAGTCTCAAGCACAACAGAGCTTCTTTCCATGCCTGCAAGGGGGAGGAAATTATTAGCGGTGCTCTCCTCCTGCATTATTACAGAGGTAAGCCATTAACTGATTGCTCAACTACCTGGATAAAACTAACCTGAAAGGGAAGTTGTCTTAGTGATTGAAACCTAGATGTAGCAGGCAAGAAGGGCCTTTTAGGAAAGCTAGCGATCTTCTATCAATTAAATGGTAGGGTGGTTTTATATGTTTTTGGAGCATGCAACAGAAAAGCATAGGGCTTCATACTAGTATGTGCACTCAAAATGTCTAATAGACAGGTCTAACAGGAAAGATTCTGAGTTAACATATGTAGGTAACTTGTGTAAATTGAGTTGGGTATTAGCATCTACCGCTGAAAGGAGCAGAAGGGGTCATGAGATACTATTTCATGGGCTGCCTATTGATGATATGTTGTGTTAGTAAAGCATGCTTCCTTCTGTTTATCTATCAGTTAACGTGGGCATGAAACAAGCACCTGTGAAGTAGGACTAGAGCAAATAAGTGATGTCTCGTCAGTACTTCAGTTTGGCCAGGTGAATATGAACAAGTTCTTTTCTATCTTCACTCTGCATGGGTTGGAGTGGGGTCAGAGCAGGGAAGCTGGAGAGCACCAGCATCGGGGTCAAAGAAAGAGACTTCCCTGCCTCTTTACACCTTCCTGCAGCATGTGAAGCCAGGAGCCACATTGCTTCGTTTGCTCCCTGATCTCATTTCTAGCTAGCAAAAGGGAAGAGAGCAAGATCAGCCTGATGTTTTTTAACATATTTAGCAGCTGGTGCCCTTTGACTCCCCTCCCCATTCCCACTGTGACTTTTCCCAAATCTAATTTGTCTTCAACAAAGTTTGAAATTAAATTAGGGATAATGAACTAATTAAATTGAACTGGCACACAATTCTGCCACCTTCCCCCACCTGACTTCTCCCACTTGTCTTTGTTCCCAATGTGATTCCATACAATTCTTCATTATCTGGGTTACATCCTCCCCTCTCGCTTTTATTTTCAAGAGCTTGATTAAAGGGGATGTCAGTAATCTATCCATTTCAGACAGCCTGGTAGATTAGCTTTAAACAGTCTTTATTGGATTGAATTAGCTTTCATTTCTGCCATGACTTACTCTCAACCCCTCTCCATCCCCTATGCACCTTTTCTTCTCTATCTCTTTGGTAAAACTAGGTGCACTGCAGACAGCTTTCCCTGTGATATGGCCATGTCCTATACCTTTAATCATCCCAAAATAATGAGTTCTTGCTGGTCCAAATGTGGAAAACTCCTTCTCAGGTTCCTGAGGATTCCTCTGCTATAGTTTCAGGAAAATCTGAAGACTCTGGTAACATGTGAGAGTTGGAAAGATACCGCTACAGGGAACCGGGTTTCTGTTATTGCTCAAAAGCTCAAGAGCCAATTAATAACCCTTCATGCAGTTTAAACTTGTCTTTAGTCTTGCAGCATGGCTCACAAACAGAAGTAGACTGTTTTTTCTCTGCTTGGCCAAATTCAAGGCAAACACAGTGCACATTCATGCACTGATCTGATGTATCAGCTTGTTCCCTGACCGGGAAGAATCCCTGCAGTTCAAAACTATTCCAACTTCGGGCTGCCACTATCCTGATGCTCTTCATGAGTTGGTTTTGGATTTTGGGATGCAGCACAGGATGATGGATGGACAGAAAGAAGCAGTTCTGTTGAGTGATGGCAACTGAAGACAGTTGTCACAGTGTGGACCAGTGCGTGGAAAGGATGTAGGTGTTGGAAGATAGAAAATATAATGGGAACCAAAAATAAGAGGCAGTTAAGTGTGGTGCTGGGAGCCTCACATCCTCCTTGAATAATCATTGTCTGGAGTGAAGAATAAACATCAACGTATCAGGGAGGAGCAGGATCCAGTGGCCCTGAGCTTGCTTTTAGGAGTGTCCTCCTTTTTGTGAGGACAAAACAGACAGCAAGTGGGATGGAGGGACTCACCCCTGGGTTAGAGAAAAAGAAAAGGCATGAGGAAGGCTGAAATGCCCAAAACATAGGGTAAGGACCTATGGTGAGCAATGCACCCACAGACACATGCAAGTGTTACACAGAAAGCTCGCTTGTAAAGTTGCATTCCTTCTTACAGCATGCTTTTAACTTTCTCTTGCTGTCTTGAGTACGTACCTGCTGTGCATTCCTATAGGACCTTAGACCAACAATGGTCTTTAACGTTTCCCTCCTTGCTGTTTCCCTCCTGAGTCCTTCTGTCTACCCTTTTGGAGTTGGAGCAGGGCTGTCATCCTCATGTACAAATGGGAAACTAGCAAGGAGCCACCTTAGTTCTTTGTGTTATTTCTCCTGGAAACTGAAAATGGGGCTACAGACCTGGGTGTTGCTGGGAAGGAAGTGTGTTAACTGGGAATTGAGTCAGGTCTGCTACCTTTGATGGTTAAGAAATCATTTATGCAGCATAAAACCATCGCCCTGCTCTATGGTGTGTCTGAGGAGGGAGGCTTTGCGGCGGTGAGATTACACCTTCAAAGCACCATATGACTGGCTTTATTTTTACTTCAGAGAAACTGGGAGGATTGCCCAATTTGGATTTGGAGGATTACTGTCCCTTTGCTGACAATAAAATCCCCCACCCCAGGGAGGGCAAAGCAAGACCTCCCAAGATGGATTAGAGAGCGCTTGTCTTGTTACAGTAGGAGTGGTCCTCCAGGGCAGGCCAAGGAACTGCTGGGCATTGGAGGTGCTGCTTTCAACCACATCTTGCTCTGAGCTGGCATTTCCATCCTCTCTCTGTATGCAAGAGGCTGGTGGTGCTGCTGCCCAGAAGCTATCAGCACCTCTCTCCAGTGGCAAACAGAGCCCACAACCAGATGGAGAAAAGAAAAACCAAAGCAATCCAGCACTTACTGTCCACTCTCGCTCGTTACGTCTACGAAGACCTTGATCCTCATTCTGGGAGCAGGGGTGGGTGAGACACCGCAAGAGAGAGAGGTTACCATTCTGGTCCGGGCCAGGCCTGCTGCAGACACTTACCTAGGAAGGCTTTTCTACAGCAAGGGAGCTACAGGGCTGCTTCCGACACAGGAACACCAGGGACCACAGGGATAAAGGCAGACTGAGCTAAGCCATTGCGCAGCATCTACCCTGGTCTTTGTGCTCCACCTTCGCCCACCACCTTAGCATGGATGTTCCTTTCCTGCTAGGAGGCACTAATCAACATGTGTCCAGTGAGACAGCGTTTTTCTCCTGCACAGAGCTATTCCCCTCCTTCTCAAGGATCCAATTCCCTTGCCCTTTACCTTTTCCAAACCACATTTCTCCATCCCCATGCTACTCTGTGCCTCCTATGATCTGCCCTGGGTGATATGGGAGGGATTCGATGAGCTGTAAAGCACTTTATCTCTCCTTTTGCTTTCTTCCTTGTCTCTCCATCTCTTCACTGAGTACCCCTTTGTGGCTGTAGCCCCATTTAATCTACAGCCCCTTCCTCCCATTTAAAAGGGAGTAAAATAAAGGGGAAGCACCTGCAGTTGCCAAACTCTGGGAATACTCAGGAGCAAGGGAGAGTTATAGCCAAGGAGAGGACTGTTAATGGAATGTCTTTACCCAACAACTCTTGGTGTCACCAGCAAATACCTCCCAGGGGCTGCTAAAGGAAAGCTGCCTCCCTTGCAGATAGAGACCTGCTGGCTTTAATAACTGAGGAAAGGGTATGGTTATAGTGGAAGGCAATAAGAAGCACTGAAGACATCGCAAACACTATTCCATTTCAAAGGGTCACTGGTAGCTAGGGATAGTCCAGAGCAACCACTTGAAGGTTTAAATGCAAGCTGAGCCCTAATCAGCCCCTGCCGCAGGACCTGAGCTTGCTGACACTTAAAGGGGTCAGAAAAACATAGGAAGGAACAGTGAGGTCTGGGATCCAATTTTGAGAAGGAGAGATCCAAAGAAAATAATCTTTCTCCCTCCCTTTCAGACACTGAAATGCACTGTCTGCACCAGCCCCGCACAATACAAGCTCTTTTATTTTAACATCCCTGGTTCCTCTCTGTCTGTCTCTTATTCACTGACTCTTTTAGATGCAGGAACCTTTATGTGTTCCCATATCCTCTCACATCCTCTCCCACCTTGTTCTTTCACACATGCACATATGCTCCATCTTATCTATAGTTGCTTCCATTCACACAAAGCTCCTTGTTTTGCTTTTCATTTCAGTAAGTCCCCTTTCCTTTCTCTCCTCTTCTATTTGAATAGCTTGGAAAGGCCCTCGTAACATTCCCACAAGGTTTTAGGCTTCTGCACATCCTAGCATTGCTGCTCTGCTTCACACCATTGAGCCTTATAGAAATCCCTGAGACCAGATCCCATCCCAAGAGCTGCACCCTTCAAACCCACCTCGTTCCTCCCTGTGTCTCCAGCCACACTGACTGCATAGGGAGCAGACCCCTGTTCTGAAACAAAGCCATTAACCCTTTCCCCTTCCCACGTGCCTTGCTTCACTGTATAAAGCAAAGGAAAACACTGCAGATCATGCACGGGAAGCAAGACAAGGCAAAGGCATTCCTGTTAGCACCCCCAGAAATAAGAGTAGTAAAGGGATCGGCCATTGTGAGCAGCGTGCAGGAGGTGGAGGGAGGAGGATGAGGACAGACTCGATGAGTATGAGCCACTCCACAGAAGGGGATGGGATACAGGGGGGAGGCAGTGACTTCAGAGGGGGTCAGTGAGGAAGGCAGAGTGTGATCATGTACCTTGAGGCCAGAATCTGAGGGGAAAGGGCCTAGAGTGACATGCGCTAGCGTAAGTTGGGCTGGATAGTTGCATACTCGACTAGGTCTCCGCCAGCATGGATGGAGGTCCGAGGACTGGGTGACGAGGCCAGAGCGGAAGTGTCCAGCTCTGCATAGTGGACATCACAGTCCTTGTTGCCAGAGTTCTGGAGAGAAGAGAGCAGCAAGGCGGTGGGGACACAAGAGGGAAGAGTTGGGGTTGAAGTGGGGAGGCACACGAGTGAGAACACAGGGACCATGCAGAAGGTGGGGAGTGAGTGAATGAGATAGGAGAGGGCGTGTGGAGGGTGGAGGGAGAAAGAAGAAAAGGGTGAGAGGGGGAGGAAGAAAAAAAACCAGTTAAAAAGAGGGAGGTGGGAGGTGATGAACAGTCAGTCAGGTAAAACCCCGAACCAAAGGATCCCAATGACACTGCTCCATCCGCTACTGAGCTGAGTGATGCAGCCCAGCTTGGTACCACCTGCCCCAAGCAGCATCTTGCTGCTCTTGTCCTCCCATGAACCTTTCTAGGATCAGCGTTTTCCTTAGCTGGGTGGTGCAGTGAATTCAAACCCTACCCGATATCTGAGCTGCCTGTTTTGACACAGGAACTTGGGGTGCATTGCAGCACGCTGGATGCAAATGCAGTGTTTGGGACACGAGCGAAAATCATGAACTTTGGGTGTCAAGAAGGAGATTCCTAGAGGCAGTGGTGTCAAAGACATGGGTGGGTTTGCAGCTGATGCGTTACCATAGGGAAATGACGCTGCTATGCAGCATGACATTGTCATTGTAATAACGTCTAATAGATGCTAAAAGCATCCTTCTTTGCCATGAAAATATTTATGGGTATTCCTTTACTAAGCGGGCTTATCAGCAAGAACTGCATGAATGGAATATTATCCAATTTGTCTGATCATTCCCACTCAGACGTCTTTCATGCCTTGCAAACAATAATGGTCAGAGAACCCTGAAAGGCAGAATGCCCTGGGAACTTCGCTGCTTAATGGGGAAAACTAGTCACCAGGAGGAGCCCTGGTGTCAGTATTGAAAGTGGGACGGGATACCCTGGTTGCTTGCCCTATGGAGTTTCTTTAATACTAGCTTTTGGGCTTGGTTTCTTCTTCCAGCATTAGCCAAGTATCTTGCTAAGCCTCTCTGAGAAGGGTTCTCTCTTCCAAATGAAATGGCTTTCCAGTTTCTCTCTCCACTCTCCAAAATGGCTGCATCACTTGGCAATTATGCAAAAGGTGTTTAATGTGAAAATGGTCCTCTTCCCTCTGTTTGGAAGCATCCTCAGCCACACACCGGCTGTGGTAGAGCCATTCTCAGAAGTTTATAGCCCTACAATGAGCTGCTTCAGTGCCTGTTGCTGGAAGGGGTTATTCAGTCAGTGATTATCTCTGTTGTGCTCTTCTGTGACAGGGTTTGGTTCCCTGATGGTGCTCCTCAGCCACAGGGATGAGGGTAAAGGGGAACACTGCTGCAGTGGCATTTCCAGTATCCAGCTCCCCTGTGGTACCCAGCAAGGCTGCATGCTGGAGGACCATGAGACCTGAGGTCCCCCCTATGTCCCACTATTGGGGATGTCACCAGACAGCAGTGACAAGCTGTTGGTGTGAAAGCTGTGTATCCTATGGCCTTTCTGCTTCATATCTATGGATGTTTGAAAAAGTAAGTGATGCCAACTCCAGTGTTAAACCTAAACCTATGCCCTGGAGAACTTTCCCTGTGAACTTTGCATCTCAGTACCTCCTCTAGTCCCAGAGAAAGGCGGACTATGTCTTTACCTGCTACATTTGTATTCTGTCTTCTTTGCCTCACTTCTCTCCCAAATAATGCTTCCTTCCTGCTGGAGGTGTTTTCTCCACGGATATCCCCTGCTTTCTGCCACTCTAAGGCTTGCTCCTGCTCTGTGCTTCTTGTTTGGAGCAAAAATTATTACGATATCAATAACATGACTTGTATACAGGGCCTAGCACTGCCACATGCAAGTGCTCTGCGTAAATCATCAGCATCGGCACCCTGGTAATTGCCCTGTAAACCGAAAGGAATTACTTTGCTGTCTATAGCAATGGAACTTCCCTTTCTACCTGCGCAAATGGGTACTGCTGACACGGACACCAATCATACTTCTGCTCCTACATGCACATGTACTTCCACCTCTCTTACTCATGCTCCCCCTCACACACAAACCCACAGGACATACATGACACACAGGCACAGCCATGTGCTCACAGCGCATCTCTCCTTTTACACCCACACACGTGTTACTCTGTGCACTGACACACATGGGTACCAGTGCCCTGGCATGAGTAGTCTTTAGCTGTTATCTGAAACACGCACTTGCCTTTCCATCCCATTCACTCCTGCTTAGATATCCTCACATAAATCACAGCTTTTACCCTCCAAGAACTCAGAGGCAAATGCTGCAAGCAACCCCATCACCCTTATGCCTACTTCTGTACCATTAATTGTCCACTATACTATCCTTGTGTATTTCTGTGCTGTTAGCCTCACGTTATGTTTCCCACACTTTGCAACACACAAACATACATATTCACTTACAGCCTCTGACACGGGGCCCATCCCTGCTCCTTTGTGCAGGTATCTTGTCCCTGCAGACATGCCCCAGCCTCTTCCCTTCACCTGGTCCCCTGCCAGCACGCATCTGCGCACATCCACGCGTACCTGCACACCCTCTTTGTGCATTCCTCCTCCACTTGCCTTCGTATCTCCTGGCACCTCTCCCATTTCCCTTTCCCTCGCTCTTTGCCATCTCTAATCACTTTCTGACTCCCGTTCTAGTGCTGTGAAATAGTCAACCCCAGGCAGTGGCTTTCATGCTGCCTTGGGATGAATCTGGTTTATCCCAAATTAAGAGGTTGTGCACAATTCGTTGAAAGCTGAATGCACCCACCCCATTTTCCCTCAGAATCCATTCCCTTCAACTCTCATCTCCTTCACTACTCTCCCGAGCCAAATCTCCAGATGAAGTACATGCAGAACAAGAATATCCTGCCTTTCTTTTGTGCCTTCCCCTCTAAAGGATCCCAGAACCGCGTATATAGCAGAGCAGCTGCCTACATCTGCATCTGAACACAGTGAGAGAGGGGCTGTACCCAAGTGAGGATGGCAGAGAACCAGTGAAGCTGAAGGAAATGTGCTTCCTTCCTCATCCTCCAGCTGACCCAGCTCTCAGGCAAACAGGACTGTGCAGGTCTAGCTTGCATTGGTCAGTCCCTTAGCATGCTGTTGGAGTGTGATTACTGAGATTGAGCCAAGTGTGCTGGTTTTGGTTTCAGTAACTGCCACTATCCCTGGAGGTTTCCATGCAAGCGCTATCCCAGCCAGCCACTCCTCAGCATCCCCTCTGCAGGGGAGAGAATGCATGTGACATGAACAAGAAGCCTCTGCGATGCTTTAGGGGTGATGCCTGTGAGTGGTCCTGCAGGGAGGAGGGCAAGCGCTGGCTCCTTGCACATGGGCAAAGTGATGCACACCTGGTGCTGGCTGTGGCAGTGCACGCTGCCTGTGTTATCTGGGCAGAATCCAGCAAAACCAGCACTCTTTGGCAGCAAACCCACACCCTCCTTCCCCTTGCCAGTCACGAACCTGAATAGCCTGCTCTCTGCCCAAAGGATGCAGTGATTTAGCAAGAAATGGGAGCGAGCCTCATCTTGTTCCCGCGGCAAGAAGCCAAAGCGCGCTGCGTGTACGTGATGGGAGAGCCTGATGCCACTTGGAGGGACTGCCAGCCAAGCGGCCCAGAGGACAGGTCCAATGCACAGCTGGGCTAGTCTTGTGCCAAGAGTGGGCAGAGCTGTGGCTGAGTCACGCAAACACCATATCCCTACTGCACAAGGAGTTCCTTCATGGGCCAAATGGAATGAGGGCTCCACAGTCCATCACCTCGTGGCTAAAGCCACGGGTAAGGAGCAGCAAGTGCCAAGCATGGGACATAGAAGTGCATCTTCTCAGACCAGAATTGAGAGCCACAAACTCGGTTCCCATGGTTACGGAGCAGCTACCCATCAGGCCCCATCTCACATCACTAACTCTGCCACTTAATTAACTGACTGCTCGTTATTTCCTGAAATGAGCTTCTCCATCCTCCTGCTTGCCTGAAATTTGGCTCTCAGATGCTCCCCACAAAGCCGTCCATCTCAGTCTAGCATCCTGTGCCTCATTTAAAGCTCAGCTACCACTCAGCAAGGATTAGAAAGAGCTAAAGAGAAGCCCCGGGTCTGAGGGAGGACTCCAAAGGGAAGATTTTCTTTAGGGACATCAGTCAGGTTCAGCTAGAATGAAGTAAATAGGATCACATCAAGACAGCTCAGTACAGAGCTGTGCCTTTTTATTTCCAATACCCTCAGGATCTGCCTTGCTGCAGACTTCTAGCTAAAGGTCACTGGGCCCTGTCCTTCTATTATCCGCACAGGAATATGCATTAAAGGGTCATACCAGGATGAACTGGAAGGAGGGTTATAATTAGTTAGGTTCATATAATATTACTCTGCTATGGGCTGATATTTATACTTGATATTCTCGGGCAGATGGATTCACATTGCCGAGGCCTACAAGCACCAGTCTTGGTGTGGAGCACTGTTAATCTGCCCTCATGGAGGAAGAATGTGAGAGAGACCTGCAGCATCTACATGGGGATCCCATGTCTCCCATGGAGGATGGCGGGAGCAGCCCCATCCCATAGGATGAGGGACGGAAAGGATACTGTCCAAGGTCTGGAAGGAGGAAGGTTTTCTGCTTCCTCCTCAGGGGAGGACTCTCACTCTGCCTGTTTTCTGCTTCCCTTGACTTTGCCCTTTGTATGCAGTATTTCTTTCTTCAGCATCAGTCATTGAAAACCAGCCTTTTCTGCATGGCTGCTGGTGTCTCTGCTGCTGCTGCTTCATGTTAGCATCTCCCTATCTGGGGCCGAGGAAATCCACACAAATAAAGGGGGTTTAAAGAACTGGTTGTCAATTGAGAGCCAAACATGGGCACAGATAATCACAGGGTGTTTTATAGAGGAACGACCCCTAAGGCACAGCTCTAGGACCTATAGAAACCAACAGCAAAGGGGGAAAGTGCTGAATTAGCAGCAGTGGTATTTGAGAGGTGGGCTCAGATCAGAGTGTGGAGGTTGCCTTGCTCCAGGAGAGGGTACTCCTATATTGTGCAGGCTGTTTGTTCGCACCCATGGATGGTGGGGCTCTTTCGCTGTTTAGGGTGAGAGATCCTGTGTGAAAGGCAGTGAGGATGGGGCCAGGCAGCACTATTAGCACCCTGATGTCCTTACCAGTTTGTCAGTGTAGGGAGAGGGCTCTGTGGCTGCCATGTCATAGTATGGAGTCTGCAGAGGGAGTTTCTGGATTTCCTCCTCGTGTTTCATGTTGTCTAAGTGAACAACCTGTAACAGAGGAGAGAGAAGAGGGATGAGAAGCGCAAGTGCTATTCTTCTATCACAGCTCAGGGCCGCATCTGCACCACCACAAGGTATCACCATGGAAGGCAGCGCACCTTACCTTCTCCCTTCCTCCAACCATATGATTTACCTCCCATTCTCTTTCTTTCACTCTCATACCCCTACTCGTGACATTCAGAACGGTGAGCATGCTCAGAAGTCCTCACATCTGAACACCACCTCCTTTAAAACTCAATCCCCACAAAAGTGAGCAGGATCCAAATTATAGCTTTCAAACAGTGCCAATCTTTGGGAATTCTGGGCAGACAAGTCCTCACTTTCTGACCTTCAAACTTAGGCCATGGATGATTCTGCTCTTGCAAACCCAGTTTTCCAACTGTGGGCACTGCTTGAAGTCGGTTTTCCTTGCCAGAGGAAGGAACTTGCAGCTGGGCTAGTGAGGCATACCTGGATGTCTTCTGCAGTCAGGTGGCTTTTCATCTCCTGTTTCCTCTTTGGTGGAGGGGCAGGTTTGTGGGATGGAGGCAAGTCGATTCTGCAGATAAAGAAGTGGCTGTTGGTTAGAGAGGAAAAAGGTCTGCTTGCTTTGGTGTGCTTAACAAGCTGCATCCTGCATGCACCAAAGATTTGGTTGTGTTTGTCACCAAATGGCCAATGTAACCATATACATTATTCTCCGTAATCCCTCTGTGCTCTCCTTCTCACCCCAATTAGAATTGCTAATAGAAATCAGCATTCTGTTCCTAATTCCGAGCAAACCCCCATGTCGGATTGCAGATGCTGAGGTGCAGTTGGGATACCTGTCTCCCAGCACTATTTTGGGATGGCTCCAAATTATCCCATGGGAGGTAGCTTATTTAATATATAGCTGAAGGGTACCAGGAAGTGTCTGGCAGTGGTCACTGCAGATCAAGAGGGTCATGTCACCCCCCAGTTTAGGAGCTTACCTGGAATGGCAACCCCTGCCACAGGCTTCCCAGTAGGACTTGGAGTCTTCCTTGTAGACATGCTATGCCACGCAGGCATAGTTATCCCTGACCCGCAGTCAGGGGATCAGCTTTTGCATAAGGATTGGCAGCCATTATAATCCCAGCCTAGAGAGTGTCTCTGCACATTCTGTCCACATGCATAGATGGGCCTAATCCTTTTACAAAACTTATTAAAACTGATCCTCTAATTGGCTGGCTCCCCCTCCCTTCCCTCTGTACAAACTGCACCAGATCTTCTGACAGAGATGGGTGACTTTCCTTGGCAACCCAATGGATTCCAGCGTGGGATCAGAGTGTAGAGGGGAGTGGGAGGGTAAAATGGGTCCCCAAGGCTCTGCAAAGCATTGTCATGATGGCTTTAAAGGAAAGAAATGCTATTACCTTTTGGAGGCTCTGGAGCAGACTCTGCAACAGAGGCAGCACCTCTGCAGACTAGGGCACCATTGTGTTTCTATTCTCAGCTAAAGTGGCTCTTCACTGTGCCAGTGTGGAGGGCCATTGTGGGAAGTGGATTGTCTGAATGCATCTCTAGCGTACAGCCGATGCTGTTGATGCAATTTCACCTTGTGGTGCCATAGTTTTGTTTGTGTGCCTTTCTGTTCCTCCTCCTGCTTTCCTTGTTCTCTTCCCTCGCTCTCCAGTTATCCTCCAATGCCCTCTCTCAAATGGGATTACATGGAGCACAAAATGTGGCCAAGATGTATCAGCAATGAGGATGGGTGTTGTGGAAGATAAAAGCACCTTCTGGCCTTTGGGCTTTCCGTGTCTCCCTTATGAAGTGGGGAGGAAGGGAGGGGGTGCTCTTGTGAAAAGGCAGTTACAAGACAGAGCTTTTCAGGAAGAGGCCAGGATAAACAGTTCTGAAGAGGGCTCTGTTCGTGCTGCATGGGCTGAACTCTGCACAGCCCAGTTCCCTGCCTGGGATCTGTGCTGCACAGCCCAGGGCAGAGCAAAGCAAGTACCTGTCAAGTACCAGCCCTCGGCGCATCCCCTTGCCCTGCCCTCGTATTGCCGGAGTTCAGGCCTTCAGGCTGGCACAGCATGAACAAAACTGGAATGTGGAGTGCCTGTGTCTGGATTCCTTGGGATATCCAAGGTGCTCAGGCTGTAGCAGAGACCCCTCCCTGAGTCAAAGGAGTGAGCCAGGGGGTGGCAGACAGGGAGAAATGGCAGGAAAACCAATTTGCTGACCAGCTTTCCTTTGTGCAGGTAGTGAAGGGCCCGTGGTGCTCTCTGTCTGTAGCACTGTACCACCAGTGTGCTGTACTTCAAGCATGGGGCTACTTACAGGTCGTTGTCTGCTTCAGTGCGGTTCTTTTGTTGCCTCCTGTAGACAATAATTACGGTGACAGCCACGCCAATGATGAGAGCTGCTGCGATGACACCTCCCACGATCCCAATAATGCCTCCTGGGGCACCCTGAGGTAGTGGCTTATCTGCAACACACAGGGAAGCACAGGGAAGAGGGTTAGGGTATCAGACAACACAAACTGTAAGGCGCTAAGAGCCAAGGTCATACCAAAACGTAGTTATCAGAGCTCAAAAGGAACAGAAATCTGTAGCTGCAATTGCAGCTCATGTGTTTCCAAGAGCTAACCACTTCCTTATTCCATTCGGCAATTTCCCCTTGAATTAGGGCCTGTTTTTCTGCTGTTGTTCTGTCCTCAAAGAAAGAAGGGCTTTCGGACTAAAGGTGCTTCCAAGATGACACCCCATGTGGTGCAATGGGGCTCATATGGACTTGCTGCTTGAGATAATAGTATCAATAACTATCTTGAAAGGCTTCTGCAGGGCCTTATCACAGTGTCTTCAGTGAAGTCCTGGCACTGTTGAAATGAGGGAGAGCTTTGCTATTAATGTAGACCTTAGAAGACCTGAGGACCAAGGCTCCGTTTATCCATGTGGAGTAGAGCTATGTACACCCCTAAATCATACCAAAAAGAAGTCCTGCATGTAGGATTGAGGGGCGAGGGGAAGATGTATCGCATCTTGCATTTCATCTTCTGTTTGCCTCATGGTCAGAGAGCTCGGTAACTTGGGCCAGATCCTCAGTGGCTATCATGGACCTCATTCAAAGGAAATCTATCCCTTGGGCCTGACGGGAAAGCGCTTTGAAACATACGATAAAAGGATTTAATTTGCTCTACCTTCCAACCTAATTAAACTTGAAAACTAGCTAATTGGTACTTTGTACTTACAGCTCCGGCAGTGATGAAAGAAGGAGATAATTGGAATGGAGGAAGAAGGAGGAGGAGGAGAAGGAATTCAGGGGAGGGGAGCGAGACAAGGATGAGGGAGCAACTTGTCTGTCACATCTAATTTTTGTACTTAATGCCCTGGTTGCTGTTAGGGAGTAGACACTGGACTATATGGACCGCATTCTGCAACAGCTGGCTTTGGGTAGCGTAGTGGTAGCCTGTATCTCCGCTAAACCCAAGGCCTCAAAATTACACCCACCTTACATGTGTGCGTGGTTATGAAACATCCGCACACATTCCCAAATCATACAGGACAAATTACACAGGACATTTCAGGGTGCAAATCTGCCATGTACTCCCAGCTCATATCCATGGATTCATCACTTGCTTGTCGTGAAGGCTGGGCTCCCTGAAATCACATACACCAGGTGCAGTTGCAGAGCTGTGCTGCTAAGAGCCTATTCCCAGATCTCACCTCTTCACCTTTCGGATTTGCTCCTGTCATCCAGAAGCGAACTGAGATGTATGAACCTTTCCCAGGGAGAACCCCTCTCTGGTCAGTACTGACAAATTGCACAGCAGAGAACTGGCTTGTTTACTGTTTTGGTACAAAGCACTTGAACTCCCAGCACCATGCTGAGACGTTGCTACCAATGAGGTGTTTTCCCTGGGAAGTGTCTTGACACAGATCCCTCATCCCTTTCCATGCAAACTTGTCTTTCTCTTGCCTCCATCAGTCAGCATCCCACACCCCACCTTTCCCTGTTCATTAATTAAGAGCTTAGAGCTGTGTGTCTTCAAATGATGCTGTAGTCATCAGAATGTGAGGCTCCGCTCCCCACTTTCCTCAGCAGTGGCAGTCACTTTGCTTTCTCTTCCTCTCTTCATAAACCACGTTATCTTGTAAATAATATTTCTGCCTTGAGACAGCTCACTTACAGCCATGCTCAGGCTGATGTTGCCATCCAAACCCCAGGACAGCATTCGAGATAGTGGCAGGGACAGTGACTGTAAAGAATCCTCCAGTCACTTTGGCTGGGGCATTTCCATGATGAATTGGCCCCTAATGGCTCTCTGGATGGCAGGTAGTGAGCAGAGAACATCAGCCTCCTGCTACAGCTGTAAATCATTAGTGTGTATATGTGTGTGGGGGAAAGGGATGGAAGGAGAAAGAGGCAAAGGGAAATAAATAAAGCTAAAATGAATCTCCAGGAACTTGAACAGGGCTGTGCACTGGTGGAAAAGGGCTAGGAAAATCTAAAGAGGGGAAAATGCAGCCGTCAGTTTACAGAAGAGAAATACAGCACTGCATAAAGAAAGTAAGGGGATGAAGAGAGGGAAAGAGCAAAAGAACACTGTGAATGCTTTGGGGTGTCTAACAGAGTACTTCCTTCTTGCCAAGCTATGGTATGAACATTCTGCTGCAGGTACCCATCACAGCTGCCTAAGATGGGGCTGTGTGGCAATGCAGTGCTTCCATGGAATGGCAAATACCAAACAGTGACACAGTCCTACAGTAACAAGCCCTGCCCTACATGTGCAGGTCTCTTTCCTCAGGACAGGCTGAGCCCGCCTGCGGAAGTGGTGGTGACGTCTTTGCAGGAATACAGCTAGGAAGCTGTGAAAGGCAATGGGATCATTGCTGTCAGTAAGAGGAAACACCGGGAGACAAGGGAGATAAATGAGAGATCATGAAAGTGAAGAGGAGGGGAGAAGAAAATGGAAGAGGTAGAGAGAGACCTTCCTTTCTGCCGGCTCTTCCCGCTCTTACCCCTTTTGGTTTGGGGTTTTTCCTGTTTCACACCTTCTTTTCATCAGCATCCCCAGCTATTTCCTCAACCTCCCCTTCCTGGGGATGAGCTGTGGCTAGCATAGTTTGGAGGACTCACCTGCAACCAAACCTATGCCCTTCCTTCCTCTCTGGGTGCTGCCTCCTTAACAGGTAAAGTCAGAGGCACCAACAGGGCTTGTCTGGAGGGCAGAGGGGCTGCAAGAAAGGGTGCTGCAAGTCAAACAGGAGGACACTAGGAAAGCCTCAGGTGAAGATAAGAGAGGGCAGATGAAGATTCAGTTACATTGACAGGGTGACCCTGGGAAGGCGTTTGCAAGGCTTGCGGATCAGGATCAGAATAAATTGCCAGGACAGCTCAGGGGCCTCCAGACTGGAGTGGGAAAAGGCTTTGGCAATTAAGAATGCAAAAGCCTTTGCTCTGTGTCATGCTCGGATAATTTAAACTCTCGCAAAAGTTGGTGTGAAGCAGTTGGCAGTGAGCTTGGTACCAGAGAACCCAAAGGGGTTGAATGAAGAGCTCAGCCTTATCTGGATGCTTAAGGGCTGCTGGGAACTTCTCTCTCCTGCTGGAAACTGAATTAATTCACAGTGTTACAATTAAGGAGAAAAGAAGGACACTCCACCCTCAGTGTCTTTCAGAGCAGTTTCCTTCATTACTTTGCTCTCCCATTGCTCTTCTGGAGAGAGAAGACACAAGAGAGGAAGAAAAGTGGTTATCTATCCATACAGCATCCTGCCCGCTCACCCAATGGTGTGTGTATGTGTCCGGGTTTCCAAACGTAGATCTTTCTACCAACTAGGTCAATTAAAACATGGTGTGAGGTGCTGATACTGTAATTCACCAGTCCCCATGCTCAGTTCAATCACACCCAGAAGTTCAATGCTCTGTTGTTCACATTTCCCAAATGAGTGAAGAATGCCCACTAGACAAGATGCATCCTGGAGAGATGCATCGGCCACAATCACAGTGCTCAACTGATGCACAGCTTCGTAGCACTGGCTGTGAAAAAGCCCTTGTCCAAACAGCCGCAGGGCTCTGTCTGTATGGACAGAGCCATGGCTCAGATTTACTGCACGCACCCATGGTAGCATTTCAAAGCACAGAGTCAAACGGACAGAGCTGTCCACACGTGCTATGCCCACGGGGTGAAATAGTGCAGCTGCAGAGCGCAGTAGTAAATAATAATAGAGGAACAATGAAGGCTTTGGAGAACCAGCTTGCAGGAGAGCAAGAGAGATGCTCCCAAAGGGAACTTGAAGTGAGGCAAAGATGGATAAACTGGAAAGCTTCCAGAGGGCATTCCAGAGCAGAGGAAATGACTCACTTGCTCTTGGTGGAGGGTGATGAGAAGGACTTTGCAAAAGGAAAGGAAAGAAGAGGCAGAGGAGTGTCAGCCATGCTTTTGAAAGTAAGGTGTCTTCCCTTACAGCTACTTGTGTGGCTGGGACATTCACATCATGAAGCAGCCTGGCTGTTGCTGGGATCAAAGCATGCGAGCGGGATATACTACATCCCCACCAGGGGCCTGTGCCTGTATGGGATTGACTTTGTGTAAAGCTGGGATTGGCCAGACACTTATGTGCTTGTTGCAGTTTGGGTCTCACACCTTTAATGTCTTCTTCCTATCCTGTCTGCCATGTATTCAGCTGCCCAGCGGAGAGCCGAAGCCCCATCTAATTGCTGATGCACTAACCTGAATCTCCCAGGTAAATCTCGAAGCCGAGTCAGTCTGTGGGCCCAGTTCACTGCAGCTCTTTGAGCTCTGTGGCTTATTTGAGCACCACTTTGCTCAAATAGAGCTGCACACTCTTCTCCTGTCTTTGCCTCCTCCTAACTTCAACCTGATCCCTCAGTGCTTTGTAAAAAACCAGCATGACAGCATACACCTCTTCTGATAAGCCATTTGCTCAAAGGTCTGCCTGCATCTGTAACCAATTGCAAAGCAGGGCTCCCTTTCTGTTTATCACCTCCCCACACAAAACAAATCCCCATCTATTTCAAGGCTGGCTAGCCAAGGCACTCAGCAACGCGCTGCCTCACTCACAGACAAGTTGCAAATCAATAGGAAGGAATCGTGATTCTTTTCTTTATGCTGGCAGCTTTGAAGCTCTTCTAACTGCCAGCCTTGCTAGAGTTAATGTTACCTTGGTACTCGACTGCATCCCTATTCACAGGCATATACAGCTTGCATATATAAAGCAGCCTGTCCTGGTACATTGCCAGCTCAAAGTAAGCCTGTCTGTGACCTGGATTGTCACCCTGCTCCAGTGGAAGGACTTAGCGCTTGCTGGACTCTTTCTGCTGCTCAACCTTTGAGCAAGACGCTGAGATCTGATGATGCATATTTATAATACACCCCACCTGACACATTCCAGGGAGCCTGAGACACGGCAAGTTCACAGAGCTAAATTAAACTGAGCTGAAAAGCTTGGCAGAACAAATACATCTCCAGTTTGGTTTAAAAGACAAGAGCAGGATTGGCTAATTTGAGGCACGCTCCAATAGCATACACATCCCCAGGCAAAAGCTGGTTCAGAGCCTCATGGTGCTTTGTGTTTGTAAAGGGTTAATGAAATGCTGTTCTCAGGGGATCGGAGATGTGAGCTGGTAGAATTGATGGGCCAAAGGGTAAGATGAACAGCAGGGCTTTCAAGTCACTGGAGGTTTTAAAGGGATCTGAAGTATGAGGGAGGAGAGGCGGGGTAGGTTTCTGTGGGGGCAGTTCCCTTCGCTGTGTATGTTAAGTGAATCCCTTGCAGGGACAGCTAAACATCCAGAGGATAAAAGGGCTTAAGAAGGAAAAGATGTTGAGCCAGTGGCAGTAGACCATGAGTGTGTGAGGCTGAAGGTCCATCCTACCCCCTCCCAGCAGCAGCATTTCCTTCACCCATCAGAGCTGGGTCCCAAATCTTCATGCCCTTTCCTTTTGTCCTGGCCTGAAATGGAGAGGAGAAAGGGAACACAACATCTCACTCAGTACTCATCCAGAACCAGCTCTGCTACCAAGTGCTGTTCATCTGCTGACATACACTGAGGGAGAAAGAAGGGGAATTAGAAAGATGGGCAAGAGGAGTGACTTGGTTAGCAAGGGTGGTTGGCACGGCTTTCTGAGCAGGAGGAGGGTCTGGGCTGCACTTGGCAAGAGCAGCCCTCCCCATCCCTGCCTCCCAGAGACTCCTCCAGCTACAAAAAGGGCTCAGGACCAATGTTGCTAACAAGAGAAGGTGCTTCTGGTTCTTCAGCATCCCCAGGGGTAGTTAAATAAGCAAATGCTCCTGACCGCTTTCTGTGTTGTCCTTCCTCTCCCTCCCACAAGCGGGAACCCCTCACAACTGCCAAGCCCTCTATGAGTGATCTGATATATCCCCCCTCTAATTCTGCTCTCATGAAGTTACGGGTGTTCTCTGGGTCCCAAGTGCATTCGGAGCATGGGAATCCCACTGCCGAGGTACTAATCGCAGCATCCTTTCAAGATCCCTGCCCACTTTGCTTTCCCCTGTAATTTTTACCAGCCCAACTTAAAGGCTTTGCAAACCCACTTTGCCCGTCTCTGATGAGGTTTTGGGAGAGTTTGGCAGTGTGGTGTGTGGACCCAGCCCTCCCTGGGGTGCCTGCTTTGAAGAGCATGCCCAACTGCAAGTGGACACATGGATCTGCTTGATATTAGAGATTTCACACACATTCCAGCAAAGGCAATTGCTTTGCCATTCACCAAGGGTGGAGGCATCTCGGTTCTCTCCAGTAATGACCAGCTTTCTCCCTTTCTTCTGCAGGAGAAGCAGCAGAGTCATCCTTGGTTAAGTAGCATCTGCTTAAGTAGCTGCTGGCTGCAAAAGCACGTCTGGAATGTGGCTTTAACCCCTGGTGACCTTCCCTTGCAATGCTTCCCAGTGGCCACTAAAGAAGCTGGGGTTTGGAGAGCAGCAATAGGAGCAGTGTGTTAACCCCATGGGATCCAGCAGAGAGGAGGACTGACCCTTGCAGCTCCCCTGCAGACACCTCTTGCTGAGTTGGCTTTTCTTCCACTCCTGGAGCAAAGGTGTTAAACAGCACCTGGAAACATGGTTTGGGAGCTTAGGAAGGAAGGCCTGTTCTCTGTGTGAAAGGACAGAGCTTCGCCAAGACATCACTGTGCAACAGAAAGGCCAGATGTTCAGAGGGCGCAGCAGCAAGCAGCCGTTTGCAGCAGTGTCCACCCTTAGAAACTGAGCTCCTCTGTTTGTGCACATCCCTGTGCTTTCCACTCAGCCAAACCATGTCTACATTAGCTCCAGATTCTGGGATGTCCCTGTCTCTCCATGCCACTCAATGGCCCTTTCTAACCCATCTATCCAAACCCAGGACAAACCCTGCCCTCTCTCCATCCTGCTTGTCCATCTCCACAGATAGATCTCCCTGCCTTGCCAGAACCAGGGGCTTCACAGCTCAGTGCAGCAGTATGGAGAGTGCCCAAACCTGTTTTGGGTGGGAAGATGGACCCCGGAGAAGATGGAAGATGTTCTCTGACATTTCTTCTGCCTCCCAGCCCTTAATTTTAGTTCTGCTTCATTACCTTGCAACTCAGCAGAGTGATGAACAATCAGATCCCTTTAGTAGTTTATTTCTTCTGCTGTACAGTCCCAAGGTGGTGATGACACTTTAAATTGCCTCTCCTGGAGGAGGAAGGGGTCAGATCCACACCATAGTGTGCCTCTCTTGATCTTAGCAGCCTGCCCAGAGCACAGTGTGGTCCCAAATCCATGTTTAGTCATAGATTCAGCCTTGCTCCCTTGATGAGTCCATTAAGGTCATGCTATTACAAGCAGCCACCAGATGAATTGTGTCAGATAGAAGGTACAGGGACTGCAGCTCAGACTCTCATCATTTGTGTTAATAGAGTTAATTTGCTCCACAATCTTCAGCAGCACTCCTGGGAACGTCTCATTCTACTTGGCCACGTGCCCTGGGTCGTGTTTGTCTCCTGTTGCCTCCTGGATGCTTACAGCACAGGGCAGCTGTATCTTGGATGTCCCCAAAGGATGAGATCAGGTCCCTGTTTGCATCTATGCAGAGAGAGGTGCGGGCACAGGGCATGTGCGGCAGAGCAAGGAGGAACTGCTCTGCTTCTGTGTCATCTGGCCAAAAGTGCACGAACAGTTGTGCAAATGGAAAGGTGAAAGGCTACAGTTCTCTTACCTCCCCTGGTAACTGCTGCCTCCTGTCCTGCTCCTCACATGCACCTTCCTGATCGGTGGTGCTGAGGGTGAGGTCTGCTTCTCCCAAGCCAGGGTTGTAACTGTGCCTGCACTGATTTAGTAATAACATCCCTGGCTGCCTCTATTCAATCCTGCTCCGGAAGAGAGACAATGGGGCAGAAAGCAACTGGGACTTGATGCTTCTGACCCTTTTCCTGTTTTCTCCCTTCTGTTAACAGCAATGGAAGCTCCTAACACACCTTCCCTCCTAACTTCTCAAATGTCTTGCAAGCTCTGTGGGACAGTCTCTGCCTCAGCGTGGAATTTAAGTCAATATTTAGCCATGTAGACTTATTCAGCTGGGTACTTCTTAGCTGGCACATAGGGATCTCCCCTCCTGTCCAATAGAGATCAAATGGAAAAGCTGGAAAGAGAGCAATCAGTCAGTATGAAAGAGAAGCCGTGAAGGACAGGTGATGGATACAAATGCGAGGGGACTGCAACAGGAACAAACAAAACCTCTGCAGTGCTCTATAGTCACTTTACCATATGGGTATGGTCAAGAGGGCAGTAATGATTCAGAAAAGGCAAGAGATTTGAACAACGATTCATGATCTCTCTCTGGAGACCAACAGACATTTGTTTGCTGCTTCTAAGATGACAAAACAATTGCCGCACGTTTGAGGATGACAAGCCTGAGGAGCTTGCGGGACACCATCTCCTTGGATACTCCACTTACTATAAGCAGATAGGTTGAAAGTCTTAGCTGAGGAGATCCCTAACTGAGTTCTGTTAGTTATTACTATATGTTAAACCAGTTGAATTCTACAAGGTTAAATTCTAGCAGGCTGGAAGAGGACACAGAGGATGCTATAGGGTGATTTGCTGGCATCAATGAGAAAAGCTAACACAGGTTCCAGTTGATAAAGAATTAATAAAAGGCAGAAATAGAATCAATGCCAATCTACCTGGTTCATGGGAAATAGCTCTTGTCAGTCAAGCACAATGTCATCTTTTGCCTACTAAACCAGTCATCCCGTCAACGTAAGTGTCGAGGTGGAATGGAAAATAGATTAAGACTGGCTAGCTGACAGGTCTCTGAAGGAGTTGTCAAGAGGGAATCACTGTCAGCAGGCACGTTTCTACAGTCTGCAAGGAGGGGTGGTGGTTCTGATGCCACTCCATGCTTTCATAGGGCTGGTGGAAATAATGACCACCTCGATGCCTTAACAATCCCTGGAGGAGACAGACGTTGGTGGATTTGTACAGAAGACCATTAATACACTCAGGACATTGTCATTCCGCCATTGCAACACTCTGCGAAGGGGACCGAGAAGGGAAGAATGCAGAAGATGCTGGCGTATAGCTTTTCAGTAAGTGTGTTAAAACTGGACCTTAAGCAATACTCCTTAACACCTCCATGGCAAGAAAGAAACCGGTGCCAACCTGCAGCAGAGAAACGGGAACAAGCAAGAGCTGAACACGGAATCTCAGAGGCTGCCAGCACCTATCAGTCACAAGGTGATGCTGTAAACCACAGGCAAACCTTCCCCATCTCTATACCTCTTTCCCCCCACCTTAGTCCTCTGCTGTGTGTCAGCCTTTTTGGCTTGGCAGGCAGCTGAATGCTGAGAGAGGGGAGGTGACCCCCTCTCCGACACAGGGAATGTTATTGGCTTTGAGGAAAGAGCATCCTAAGGAGGGGAGAAGGGCCTCAAAGCCTCTGTGGATGGTGCAGAGCTCCCGGCACACATTCCTCTGCGCAGGGACCGGCTTCACACATCCTCCTCTTCAGCTCCCCCTATTCTGTTGCTCAGGTAACACTTTCAAGGCAGGTCCTCCAAGGAAATTTTTAGGTCAGTTATAATTGGGAAACCTCGCGTGGAGCTATAAAACATCAGTTAATATGCTGGAACTATCTAGTTAAACGCCAATTATAAAAGCCCATAAGCTCCTCAACTCAAATATATTAATAACATAATTAGACATTTATTGCTTATGCAAATTAAAAGTTAAGTTAATCGGACATCAACGAAACCCCAGGAAGTGACCATTTAAGTAACTAATTTCTATTTAATTATGATTCCTTCCTATTATAAAGCCCTCATGCCATTATTTCTCGACTGCTCCGCAGTGTTTACTCTATCCATTCAGACTTAGCATTCCCACTCTGGTATCCATTCATAATACCAGGCAGCTGCAGCATTCATATCAACAGCCATGGACCTTGCACAGCTGGCAGCAGTTGGACTGGCTGCCCCTCCTATTCATTGCTCCTTCTCCTGCCTCTTTCTTGTCTAAGTTATTAGGAAGGGCACAGCCAGTATTAAATGTCCTCCAGGTTCTGTAGATTAAGGGGAAGTAGAGGATGAGGTATGCACCAGACCCATGGAAAAGCACCTGCTGGGGAAGGTGACAGTGAGCATATGTTTGTGCACATCCCATAGGCAGATGTGTGCTCTCACAAGCAAGATAAGGATTTAGTTCTCCTAAGTCCACCCCTGAGCCTTCTCCTCTGGTTCCCTGCACACCTTCGCTGAATTCATTTCACTTCTCTGTATCACCCCCCCAGGGAAAGGGGAAAAATGATGGACCTCAGGGGCTGAGTGTTTCATGATCAGATCAGCTCCTTGGGCGGACAAAACTGTGCGCCAGCAGAAAGCTACTGTTCATTATGACTGTAAGGCAGTAATCGAAAGGGCTGGGAGCTACAGCAGGACAATAAGATGAGGCTGGGAGATGGAAAATGAAGCGGTTTGTTCCTTGAGGGATGGAGACGTTTCCCCTGGTGAGCCGGGGCTGCGCAGCCAAGGCCGCATGGACAGACTCCCTCCCTCCACGCAACAGGCAATCAGTTAAACCTGACAGGTGTGAAGTTGGCAATTTTCTTTTCAAAGCAGTGAGATAAACAGGCTGCCAGGAGCTCCAGAGGAGCAGAGAGATAAGGGAGGAACGGAAACATCCAGGTGCCCTCTCCCCATGGGGCTAGCGGGGGCTCCCAGGCAGATGGATGGAGGAAGGAAAGTGCTCACTTTCAAAGGTCCAGATACACCAGGGGCTCAGGTGCAAGGGTAGAAAAAGGCTTGGCACAAATGAAAGAGAGAAACCCTTTCCTCCCACAGCTCCTCAAAGGGCGCTCCCTTTGATCCCTTCAGGTTTGATCCCTATTAATCTCCCGGGATTTAGCCAGCACTGAACTGTTCCTCCTGATCTCCCCAGCAAACTGTGGGACAATGTTTCCTGCAAAGAGCATTTAGTGCCTCTTTGCGCTCATTTTCTTCTGGTTCAGACAGAAACCTCTGCCTGTTTCCTACGAGGATCTGGGTTTGGTTCAGCAGTTGTGAAACCTACAGAGGAGGGATTGTCCCTAACTCACCTTGTGCTGGGCTTAGTCAGATGAGGTGAAAGGAGCAGCTCCAATGGCTGGGACCCATAAATCACTGCCTTTCAATAACTCAGCCCCTGAGGTGTGATACAACATTTTTAACCTACGTTTTAACAGCGGACACATTTATCTCGCTGTGCCCTTGCTTTGCCTGCACTGCCACGCCTGTGCAACACCATCCAGTTGAGTTTTTAACAGGCTGATCCTCGTTCTGCTCATCATTTGGCAAATCCGATGTAAGAGAAAGAGCTCACGTCTAAACACATCAGGGAAGGCCGTGAAATGCATTGTTTGGAGGGGGAATGAAGCAGCCCCCCTTGCCTTCTGCCAGGCACCACTGAGAGCATCCACAGTGTCACAGGTCCCCCAGCCGGAATACATTTGCATAAAGCAATTTCCTCTAACAAATACGTTCATACAAATCAAACTCAAGACTGCAAACACTCTGAAACCATGAAAACAACCTCATCGTACATATCTGTTACTACAAGTGCTTCACCCAGCACTGCTCTATACCGACAAGTTTCCCTCAGCTCCACTTTTCCAGCACTAGCTCTAAGAGATTTAATGGTGTGTGTGACCTTGAGTGCTTTGCCTTGAAGTGAAGCACAGATTGCCTCCTACCTCGCAATGAAGTTTGGACTGACGGTGATGTATTCCTGGACCGGTGGTCTGTGACCTGACCTGTCTCCAGGGCCGCTCGTGCTCCCAGCCCTGCATAGCCAGCCTGGTTTAACATCTCCCAGTTACGCTGCCTTTCTCTCTGCCTGTTGCAGCCCTTTGTGCTTCCAGTTGTGAGCCTGCCATGAATGTGGTTTTGGGTGTTGTGCAAGGCATCAATCCCAGTATGGGAGGGACATCTTCCCAGGAGCCAGTGCCCAAGGATATAGGGCAGGTTGCCCGCTAATTCCCTGATTACACTGGACTCTGTCTCACTCTCCCTCACTATATATCCTGCTTAGGTCACATTCATTTGTATGGATGGAAATAAGCACAACTCCATTATAGGCAGAAAAGCTGAATACGCTCGTACCACTGAGGAACCTGGCTCTGTAGCTTCACCACGGACATTTCAGCCCTGAATTCCACGTACACCTCCCAGGTCCAGGGAGGTAAATCTCATGGCATTTGCTCTGGTTCAGACTGGCTCTCTGCTGCCGGACCATGCTCAGCAGTGGGCAAACATCCTATGAGCAAACACGAGCCTCTTGTTCATCTCCTCCTGCCCTGATCCAGCTCCTCCCCTGACTCTGCTGGCACCTCTGCTGATCGTCAGGGCTCTGAAGTTGCTTTTGGGGCCAGCAGCGCTTGCCTGCAGAGATGTGGCTTTGAGAAGGGATCCAAGCCACGCTGCCATTTTTCCATGGGCTACATGCATTGCTGGCATTCCCGCCCCCAACGTGTTTCTGTTTTGTTCCAGAGAAACACAATACTTAGGGGCACTGCATGGGAGTCAGCTCCCGCTGTGTTCAGCTCTCTGCAACCTGAGCTGCTGAGAAGAGGCCCCATGCAATGGGTTTTATCCATCATCGCTTAACTGTAAGACATGGTCTGGGAAATCAGCGCGGCATTTCCCAGGGGCTCATCACAGTAGGACCATAGGCAAAGACAGCCCCTCCTATCCTTCTTTCCGTCCAAGCGCCCCGTCCCAGCTCCCCGGTGCTCCTTTTCTTTCTCCTTTATTTCCCTACCCCCAAACTTGGCTGATGTGGATGAGCCAGCTGCTGGGGATCCAGTTCTATGGATTCCTGCCCCTCTGCGTCTCTGTCATGGTTGGTCCTAGGGCTACTGACCTGAACCGCTGCAGCTGAAGCAAAGCTTCACTCATAACATCTTGTCACGACTAAGAGGAGCTGCAGATAGGGGAAAATGAGAGAAGTAAAACATGTGGGCATACAGACACAGGCCAGGTAGTGGTTACAACTCCCTTGGAAGTCCTTGGGGTTTTGAGGGAGCCTGTCTGCCAAGCAGCGCACAATGCGCTGATCATCAAGCCTTGTATCAGAGCCCCATGCTGCTCTGGCTCATGCTCCATGCCTGCTGACAGGGAATGAGGAGTCTGCCCCAAACCGCTCCTTTCCAGCCTAATCCTGAGCACTTCCTGCTCCATCCAACCCATCGCTTCACAAGGGAGACCAGTTCAGTTCAGATCTGGGTCAGGATCCCTCTCTCTGTGCTGGGGTGTGCTGGGGTTTGGCTCAGATCTCCAGCAAATCATTCACATGCTGAAGTAGGGTGCAAAGTTCCTTTCCCAGGGGGTATTCCGCTCTCTAGGCCAGAGCCATGGCAAAGCGCCTGTTGATATCAGTGCAAGGAAGAGCAGGGACATTTTCTCTCATCTCTTGCTTGCTTTGTCTCTCCCTCCCTTGCAGAAGTCTGTGCCTTGCAGAGTTGTCTGCCTTGATCTTTGGGAACAAGGCTCTCTTTGTAGGGTATATTCGCAGTCAGGAGGCTGAAAAGAAAGGGGAAAGGCAAACTGTTCTTCCCAATGCAAACATCAGTAACAGAGATGCAGGGATGCAGTTTGACTGATCTTGCCTCTCAATGGACCTTTAGCATCCCTATAGCATTTAGATGCTTTCGGTGCGCTGTAGGAACACCCTACTGTGTCAAATCAAAGGTTGGCCTGGCCCAGTATCCTGGCCCTGACTGCACCACTTGAAAGCACCTAGAGGAAACATAAGAAGACAGCAAGTGCGTATTGACATATTTCCAATAGCCTGTCCCATCTGCTATAGCTAACAGCAACTTAAGAGCTTCCTAAGCTAGAGACAGTGTCATAACTGTTAATAGCTTTTGATGGATTTTTCTTCCCTAGGTTCTTCTAGGGAAGAACTCTTTTAGCTCAGGTTAACTTTAGACACCAGCAGCATCCTTTAACAAGGAACTTCACTGTTCACGTTGATAAGGGGAAACGCTCCCACCTCCTTTTGTCTATCTTGAATCTGCTGTGGAGAATCCACTTCATACAACCTGTGTCAGTGGCAAACCCAGTCATTCCCTGTCCACCTTCTCCAGGCCACTCACTGTCTGGCACATCTCTTAACCCTCACCCTTGAGCCTTCATCTGCAAGCAACTCCCGTTGCAAAATACCACATACCATGGGAACAGCCCTAGGTCATTGGAAAGCAGATGCCATTTCTGTTACTGTGACTCTCCTTGCAGCTCAGTCCCTGGTTGCGAATCGACGCAGCCACAGATGCACAAAGAAAAGGAGAATGTCTCTTTTTCTTTTAAAATTCTTTATTTATAAAAAAGTACATTTTTTTTTCTCCACAGCTGAGCCACTATTGGGTTTTATACAAGTAAAAGGCAGGGTGATGCAACACCCTGCCCACACAAATTATAACCATGAAAATGCCTCCCTGGACCCCAAACGAACAAATGACAAAGGATGGAAAAGGCAACGAAACAAAACCCAAACAAAAATCATTACAGTCCGTTACATTATTATTATTATTTTTATTTTTTATTTTTTACAAAAGCACTTACAACACAGATTACAAAAAAAAAAAGAAAGAAAGAAAGAAGTGGGGTTGGGGTTGTTTGTCTGTCTGTAGTCTTTATTCCACTATTTAATTCCAGCAAGAGGAGGAAGAAGGAGAGATAAAATCACTGCAGTTAAGGAATTGTGTTAAAAAAAAAACAGAAAGGCAAAAGAAAAGAAAAATCAGCTCCTCAGTATTGAGAGCACCTCCACCAATACGAGTTTATGCTAGAGGAGGATCTGACTCCATATGCTTCTTACATTCACCCCCAGGTAAATGCCATATGAAAGTCACACTGGTCTGAAGTGCAAACTCACCCCCTTCTCTAAGGCTTGGGTTTCCTTCCCTTGCTGGTGGACTGAATCCTCCCCTTAGCCCCATTGGGGAAGGCAGCACCCCCTGCTCCGGCACCCCAGCCCTGGCTGTGCTCTGCTATGGTAAGCCCTGCAGAATAAAGACCAGGCATCAGTATGCACAATGCCGGCAGCATCACTCCTCCTCACTGGGTCCTAGCAGAGCAAACAGACCCCAAAACTTCAATGGGCCTGGGATATCCCCCTCATTTCCACCGCATGAACCCCCTAGCTTTGTCCAACCCGCAAGCATGACGCATTTGCCTCCTCAGTGAGCTGGGCAATGGGGCTTCCCCTCCACTCTTGAGCATGACTGGTGGCTGAACCTCCAACAAGCTCTGTGTGTGTGTCTGTGCTTGTGTGCTTATGCATGGGAAAGAATAACAGCAAAGGAGAGAAGCAGCTCCTGTTCTAATTTCATTCCCTCCTCTAATTGCTTGAAGATCAATCTCTTGAATCTCTCTCTCTAACCCTCAGTGATTCCTGCTGAACAGTTGTTGTGTTCCTTTTTTGACTCAACATCAGGAAAATGGCTCCCTTTGTCCCTTATGTCTTTGCAATCAATTTGGCGCTACCATTTGGTTTGATTTTTTATCTTTACTAAGAAATCTTCAGGGTTGGCTTGGGTTTTTCTAATTATTTTCTTTGTTTTTCCCCCCCTGGCTGAATGAAAATGTTTTATCAACAGGGGTGGGGTGGAGAAATCTGGCAATTAAATAAGGGAAAATAACATCACCAGGGTGAATGGCCATGAATAATCTCAGAGCTAAGCCCCAGCAGGAAAACAGCTGGGGTGTCTTTGTACATAAACTACAGGCTTGTTTTGGGTTGTGACATCGATGCGTCTTCATCAGTACCACTCCCTGAATGCACACAGGGGCTTGGCCCAAATTCAGCTGCATTTGCTTTGTTGAGATGCGGGTGAGACCCAGAGTGATGGGCTCAGGCTGACCTCCCCTCATCCGCCTGTTCAGCTTTCCCATAGGCACATCTTACACCTTGAGGTACCACAAGTTTTGCCTCAAGTTGCCAGGCAGGATCAGGGCTTGGGAAGGGAAAAGCACCATGTTGATAAGTCTCTTCACTGGCAAGAACCCAGCAAAGGAGTGTGGACAATGATACCTTCAAATGGAGGTAGGGCAACCGGCCATGCCTCCAAGGCAGCTTCCATCTCCCAAATGGAAGCTTCTGCTTGTTCTTTGCAGCGTCCCACAGGGACATTTTACACCTCTTTAGCACCTCTGATGAAAGGGGGGTAGAGAAGCAGGGGATTTGTCACTTGAGGTAGCCTGAGGATCCCTGGGAGAGGTGGCTCAGCTGGCCCAGCCTGTGGGAAGTGCATCACCACTTAAAACCGGCAGCTTCACTCCAGCCTGCCAGAATCTGGACCATTGCAAGAGACTGAGGCACAAAGGGACAAGTGACACCATCCCTAAGACAGCAGATTGCCCCTCTGCCTTCCCTCGAAGCCCTAAAGGGCCACCAGGAGGCAGATTGTCCCTGCAGGATGAGCACTGCATGGTCCCCAGCACCTCCGCTCCCCTGCAGAACCTCCCAGGATACACACGGTCTCGGATCTGGCATCTCCACTGAGCTCACCCTTGCATTCGAGCAGAAACAGGTACCACTTTCTTCCAGATGCTGCTGGAAAACCTGCTCTAATTTCCTTCAATGGCCCCCTCAGAGCAATTCAACCCAGAGAAGGGAGTGATGCTATTACTGAATCAAAACAGCTCTCGGATGGAACATCAATCTGATTTTTTTCCTGCACGTTTCTTTTTTCTTCTACCTTGCTTCAGTTTAATGGCTAATCATTTGGCTAATTACCACCCCAAGAGTCTCTAGGCCTATTAGCTGACCTTGCAAGGGACAGCAAGAAGCAAATCACTGCACAGAGGCAGCATTTCTCTATGGCTTCGTGGATAATTGCACCAATGCAGTAATGCTGAAGGATGAAGAGGAATGCACTACTGAACCTTGAGCTACTTGAACCTTGCAGGGTACCTCACTGTTGTGCAATACTGTTTAAGGATCTTCCACTCCAGGCTTGCCCAGGTTCTGGATGAGAAATAACCGTCTGACCCCCTTTCTGAACCACTCTGATGAGCTAAATGGCTGAGCTCTTTGCTATGCTTGTGCTGGTGGGACACAAAAAGCATGATGTGGCAGAAAGAGAACTGTATATAGGCTTGTCGTGGTTTGACCCCAGCTGGGAACTAAGCACCACACAACACCTGGAAGCACCGTATCGCTTCGCTATCTCCTTTCCTTTCTCTCAGTCCTACTGTTTTCTGAGCTAACTATGTGGACTGTGTATGAATGGGCAACAAATAAGCCAAGGAGGCTGCATATCACAAAATGACACCTCTAAGCGCAAGGCTAGCAACTACCAAAGCGTATTTCTTAGAGCTCCTTGTTCATACTTCCTGCAAGCCATACATTAACTCGGGAGCACTCTTACTGCCCCGTTCTCCCCCAGGTCTGTCTGCTTCATTCGCAAGGCTTTGTACCTTTGGTCTTTAGGGGACAGCTTCAGTGTGGGCTGGGACCCTGGAGGGCTGTGGAGTCAGTGCAATGTGAATTTGCCAAAGAGATCAGTGGTCCCTGCCTGCGACTGGTGCAGAACATGAAAGAATCACTGCTGGACCCTGCAGGCTTTATAAAGGGTTGTTTTCTTCCAAATCCATTTCCTTGCGGAACGTATCTGTCCTGGGGGAGATGTGCCACTGCTTTCCATGCGCTTGGTCATGGACCACCCAGAGTTTGATGCTGGAGATGTTGTCACAACCCTTTTTAGATCCTTGTTGTGGAATTCAGATCTAAAGGATGATTCACTTGAGAAATGGACTTTGTTGAGAATCGTCTCTGAACCACAAACTGTGCAGGCTCTGAAGCACATCCCGTGTTACATTAAAGCTGTGGCTAAGGTACAGTGCTCAGCGATGCTGCTCTGTCCTGATCCAGATTAGAGGTTCAATCCCAAGAGATCCCAAGGGAATCTCTGTCTGCCCTGCTTTGAGTGGACATAAAGCAGCCTTCCTGTGGCATTTGGCTGCTGCGCCAGAAGCCAGGAAGCCTGAAGGGCTGGCAGGAACAGCAGAAAGATTACAGGGTAACAATTGGATTTCCCATTCCCTAACACCGCTAACGCAATAAGAGCAAGCTACAAAGTGGGGATGGCTCAGGCTGAGCTTCATGTTGTCTGGACCAAGCACCACACGCAAAGGAAAGCATTGGAGGCTGCCTGGCTGAGAGATATGACCTTTACTCATCCGCGTGGGTCTCACTCTCCACCCTCCCTTTTGTAGCAGGATAGCTGCTGGATGCTATGGAACAAAACGCAGCGGGTAAGGCAGGAGGAGAATTAGGCCTGCTATTTTCAGATGTGCATGATAACACAGCTCAGAAAACTGGGGATTTCTTTTCAAACAAAACATTTATTTGTACATCAACTTAAAAAAAAGAAGAATTAAAACAACCCACAAGAAGAAAAATAAGCCCCAACCCAGTGAATCTGCTTTGGATATGGTCAGTGTCAGAGGGGTCCTGAAGTCTGGAATCCCATTTATCCACAGAGCAGAGATAGCAGCAATCCAAGCCTCCCCATCACAACACAGTGGCTCAAGGGACGGAGGACGTGATCAATACCCCAGGCTCACTCAATCCTGCCCTGTCTACCAAGCCTCTGCTTGGAAGAGGGATGTGATATTGAAAAAGTGGCAATCAATGCAGACTAAGCAATGGATCTAAAGGCTGGGGTTGTTGCTAGGAGAGTTAAAGAGAAGTAACCCCATGCTCTGACTCCCTCCCCCCAAAAGCGTGTAAACACATGACAACGAAGTCTCAGTGGTATAATAAAACTTAGGGGCCCGATCCTGCGCTGAAGCCCTCAAAGACACTGGATGGTACACTGGGAGATCTGCCCTGCAGGGCCAGGCAGTGGGTTTGTGGAAGAAGCAACGTGGTATCGGTTGGTCCCCTTCCCCAGGCGAGGTGCGTGCACGCATCGTGCCAGAGTTAACTGCTCCGTGGCTGGTACGAGCAACAACAACAGCAACAAGAACAAAAAGAGCCAGTATTTCTCTGAGCCATCACAGGGGGAAAAATGTCAGCAATAAATACTCCTTTCCTTTCTTTTAAAAGAACACTCAAACAAAGACAGAAAATGAAAAGCCAGGAAATAATAAATTGCAGGAGGAAAACGGCAGCTGTTTCCCTGCCCTGCTATCAGCCTGTGCAGCTGGGGTTTGTTCTAGGGCTTTTTCTCCCCCTTTTCTTCTAATTCTCCTGGGTGGTTTTGGATTGGATCTCCCCAGGCATGCACTGGGCAATGGGATACCCAGACCCCACTGAAAACGAAGTGATAAGGGAAAAAAAGTCAATCAGTTCACCCTATAATGGCACCTACGTTTCCATTGCCATAATCTTTCCTGGCCTCTGTCCCTCTATGGACAGCCCGCTTGCCCCCCTCCCAAGGTTAAAAAACAACAAAGAAGACAACATACAAACAAATTCCAGTGTTTCAGGGGGGCGGAAGTGGGAGGAGGAACCTCGGGGAGGGAAGCGGGGCCGAAGGGCACTCTGAGACATGAAGACACAAACAAGAGTGTAATATACAGGCTGGGCAACAGTCGTTAAAGCAAATAGTAACACCTAAGCCACCGACCAATACAAACACCACAGAAGGGGACGAAAAGTCATCGAGGGAAATTAAAAAGCAAAACCAAAAACTGAGAAAATAATTACCCAACCTCCCGCCCGCCCCCCAAAAATGATCTGTAAGCAAAGCTGCCCTCCCCGCTCGCTCCTGCCACTGCTGGGAGCATCCAAAGTCTCTGCTTGAGCGCCTGGGGCAGGCGTGCGTGTGCAAGGGGGGTGAGCACTGTGCGTGCAGTGTGTGTACGCGAGCGGCCGCGCACGCTCGGCTCCGCTCGGCAGGGATGCGGGGGAATGGGAGGGCATCGCTCGTGGGGTGTGTGTGTGTGTATGGATGTGGATGTGTGTGTGGAGCGATGCGGTGCCGAGCTACACGTACCACTCCTTTTTGGAAATAAAGGATCCGTCGTTCTGTGAGACCATGTTCTCCGCGATGTCGAGCTGCTCCGGGTCGTATTGGAAGCCGAGTGTCCTTTCGTCGTAAGGTTCGGGGTGCGCCTCCCCTTCGTCTACCGTGAAGTAAGGCCGCTTAGCATCCTCCTCATATTTGTTGGGGCCACCCAGCTTGCGCTCGCCTCCTGCATCCTCATCCTCATCTTCATACGTGCTGCCGCCCAGCGGGCCCGGCTTCTTCTCGTCGTCCGAGTCGTCGGGGTACTGGAGGTTTTGGGCCATGGGGGGGTGATGCTGCGGGATGCCGGCCTTGCTGTAGCCGTTGCCGTACACATGCTTCTTTGTGCTGTAGTCACCCTTGAAGGTGTGACGCCGGCGCCGGAGTACCACAAAGAGCACCACAGCCACCACCAGGACCAGCGAGACTCCTCCCACTATGCCCCCAATCACCGGTGTGGGGATGTTCGGCTGCACCATGGATTTGCGATCATCGATTGGAGACGGGGTGTAGGGAAATTCTGGGTAGGAAAAGACAGATGGAAGGGGGAACAGTGTCAAACCATGCGGAAACGCGCCCTCCCTCCATGCGTTCATTGCCATTTTTGTGGGGTGAGGGGGTGGGAAGATGAGGGTAAGGAACAGGGAAGGGAAAAAGTAGGGAAAGGGGAAGGGGGTGCATCCTCAGAGGGATCAGCGCACGGGAGCTCTGCTTAGCAAAGGGAACGCAGCGTGCCGTGCCAAGCTCGCCAAGCCTCATGCAGGAGCAGGCTGGAAGCAGTGTGTCCCTTCCCACCCCACCTGGTTTCTCCAGACGAGCTCAGATCCCACAAGCCCAGTGCCTTGAGTCCGGACGCTTGCCATTTTACCGGGTGAATTTCAGGTCCAGTTTACCAGAGCACACCGACAGCCCCAGAGTGCTCCTGCTGGGGAGCAAGACCCAGACCCCGCTCAACAGCGGGCAGGGAGCTTCCACGGCTGCTCCTAGAGATGCCATGCTAGATCTGCCACCTCTGCAGCCCCCTTCTTGGCATCCCAGCTCGGGCTGAGCCCAACCAGCGCAGGTCAGGCCGGAAGGCAGCGGCACTTTGTGATCTGCCCTCCCATCGCCCCACAAGTGATGTGCTCAAGGCCATGGCTGCCTCTTGGACCCACTTACTGCTGCAGCACAGGGGCACAGCCCTCCCACTGCTTCCTTTCCTTCTGCTATGGCTGTGGCCAGCTCAATGCCACTGCTCAAGCTAATCTTGTTCGTGCAGTTACCCTGACCTATTTAAAAAAGCCATAAATCACTCAGAGAAAGAAAAGACATGACAAAGAAACTCTTTTCTTTCAGTTCAACACCTACACTTCAGCACAGACAAAGTTTGATCCAGGACTTAAATCAGTCTTCCTAACACTCCCTGGGCACAGTTACAGCCCCTGGCCAAACCCAGCTTTCACACACTGCCTGTTGAGCATCTGTGTCTGTGAGGCATTAAGAACCAAAGGGCTCTCTTGGTACTTTGCCTGCCTCTGAAGTTAGACAGCAGGCTCCTGGTTCAGGGCCCCCTGGCAGCCTGGCCCTCGCACACCATGCTCAAACCCCTCACAGTGCTTTTTCCACCCCCAAGGCCTCTCTGCAGTCCTTGTTTGCTGCTCTGGAGCCTCCTGGCCCTCACATTTTAACCTGGCACCCAAGGAGAGGCGCAGAACAACCAGCAATCTCAGCACATCCTCCCAGAACAGCAGCCGGGATAGGGCGATGTGGAAAGAAGGGCTCAAAGGCAGCACATTTAAAAGGGATATGAGGCAGAGCGTGCTTCTTGCCCCCTCTTCATGTACCTGTGGGTCTGCCTTGCTGCTGGAAGCTGCTTTCCTGTGTTAGAACAAGCAGGAGCTGGGCAGGGAGTGGGGCTCCCTGCAGCACAGCTTAGCCCAGCTGCTAAAGGAAGAGGAGTAGGAAAGAGCATCCCCAGGGTAGAGGCAGCTTCTGAGACAGCTGCAGACTTTGGACAAGGGTACTGAATTCGAGCAATTGCTGGCCTGCTCCTTGTGGCATAAACGTTTTGCTTGTGCCTGAGAGCTGTTTCGTGCCTGCCTTTCCTGAGACATCGTCCCAACAACAGCATCTTGGTTTCTGCAGTGCTGTCTTGCCTTGAGCAAAGCCTCACGAGCCCGAAACCACACACAGAGCAGCACACTGGGCAGACAGGCAGATGGAGGGGCTCCCTGCTGTAGTCAGAATGAGGAGCAAGACACTGCGCAGGCAGGAGCCAGCATCCCTTTCCAAAGACAGCCTTCAGAGCAGGAGCGAGGGCATGTCTTGGTTTCTGGAAAGCCAAAGCCAAACGTTGCATCAACAGCACATGGCTTGTCATAGCCAGCTGGTTAATGCAAAACCTCTCTGCAGAGACAGTAAGAAATGTCACGTCCATCCCCTGGTAACCCCGGCTGCTGAGGGCTCAGCTTCAACCACACAAGCATCCATACAGCTCGTTCTGCCCTCACCCATACCACCTCCTCAGGCCTGCTCTTTGCCATCACAGCCTCACCCACCCCACAGCTCCAATCTGAAGTCTCTTCCTACCCAGAGCAAGGCTGATTTTGTGCGCAGGACCCAGACATGTTGTGCATGTCCCTAAGGCCGTAGTGATCCCCTCTGCCTGCCAGCTCTGGAGCACAGATCTGAGAGCAGAAATCTGTGCCTGTGCACGATTTCAAGAGGAGCTTGGCCCACTTCTCTATTAAAAGCCTCATTAACAGCCCAGGCTGGATGCGGGAAGCAAAAGGACTAATGTTTTTCTATCTATTTTTTCCCTGCCCTTTGTGCTGCCCACCCCTAAGGTAGCACTCTCCTACATGCCACCCCCCTGCCACTGCCAATGCTGTGGACATCAACACTAACACGCTGCTGTGTTGGATTTCACACGTTGTGCAGGGAACAAACTATTTTCTGCTCGCATCCCAGCCCCATCCTCCTCGCAGTGGCCCAGTTCCCATGCCAGAGAAAACAAAATCAAACTGTGGGAAGAGAGGGAGAAGAAAGATGGGAAGATCGCAAGCCAGCAGCCGAAGCCATCCCCCCCCTACCCACATGGTTCCCTCCCCTCTCGTCCACCCACCGCACTCCCCAGGAGCCTGGAAAACCGAGTGGGGATGCGGATGTGGAGGGGGAAACATGGTAGAAGGGTACAAAGGACCAACAGAGGAGGAGGGGGACCGGTTGCTCCGGAGCAGGGCAGGGCACAGGCCCGACACCGCCGCTGGATGGCGGTACAGACCGCGCTGCCTCCGCAGCCCATCGCCGTGGCCGCTGGGCTGCAGCGGGCGGCCAGGCCGGGCTAAGCCGATAAAGGATGGGGGTCCCCGGCTTGGGGCAGTGTTTCTGCCTTGCATCAAGGGGCAGCCCGGCACGCCTGCATCCTCCTGCTATGGTTTGACACCCAGGTAACCTGAACTGATGGATGGTTGCTCCTTCATCAATTTCAGGTTACTCAGGTAACTAGAAACGAATGACCCGGGACAGGTCCAGTTCTCAGCGGGTGCTGCTTCACACACAGCCACTGCTGTCAGCCCCACAAAGGCGGATTTACCCCTCTGCCCACCGAGCTTCGTGCCTGGGGTGCACAAGAGAGCCTGGGGAGAGAGGGCCAAGTGTGGGAAAAGGATCCCCCTTTTTGTGTCCAAGGGGTGCGTGAAATTCCTGGGAAGCAGTGCGATGCCTGAGCGTGCCGGGGGCCCCATGTGAGAAATCCATTAGGAAGAGCCTGCAGAGAATTAAAGCCGCTGTGAAAAGCGGACTGGAGAAACAGGAGACAGCAGAGCAGAGGGAGGGGGAACAAGCTAGGCTTTAATGGCAGCATAAAAAGCCTCCCCCTCTCCTGCTCCCCCCCCACAAAACAGGGAGTGCTGTATGAATAGGAATTAGAGCAGCAACACTATCTGCCCGCTGCCCAGCTCTGCCAGCTGTTGCATTCAGCCCTGCTTCCTGTCCCCGTGCCAGGAGCCGGACCTCTGGGGCGGCAGCTGGGAGTGCAGGGAGATGGGGCCAAGCCCACAGGTTCTCCTTATCCCTCCACGCAAGGCTCCGAGCATCCCCCTGCCCCAGCTCCTGCCTGCTGCCATCAGTACCCAATGACATACCAGGCCTTCCCCATCACAAAATACATGGTTTCGAACCCACATCTTTCTTCTAATGGCTGGTTTCCAATGAAAATGAGGCGCATGCAAATCATCCTGCCTGTCCATCATCCTGCCTTATCTAGTGCTTTTTGAACCTGCTGGCCAATTTCAGTGCTATCTGACAGAAGAATGAGCCCAAATTATCCTATCGTAAAGCTCTTGGAGAGAGCTGGAGTGGGATCCTTGGTAGAGGTGTGAGCTAAACCTCATTAGACATCAGAGAACCCATGGGGACAAGAGGCTGCTCCCAAGGGCAGGAAGGGCCCAGATCAGAAAAAGCTTATTTTTAGACATCAAGTAATTCTTCTAGGATATGCAGATCCACAGGAAACCAGCTTTCAAAAGCCCTTCTGCTTATCACACTGCTCAGATGGTTGAAAAGATACCACTTCCTGGGGACACGTCGCTTCTTGAAGTTACATTTCCATCCTTCTTCCTTCAATCATAAGCACCAAGGAAAAACCCAGCACCAGCCAAGATTCGCACTGTAGCCATGGGCATTGAGAACAATGTCAGTCTCCATAAGAAATCACTTTCTTGACATGCATCAGCCCAAGCTGCTCCTTGCGTGAAGCTCTTCCAGAGGAAGACTCTGTGTTGGATTTCCTCCTGCCTTGCAAAACCAAACACCCACTGCAACGGGAAGCAGAAGAGGGCATAGCCAGGGTGAACAGCAGCTCTGGGGAGGAGCAGGAACCTTAATTCCAGTGGGGCTTCCCGGTTCCCAGCTGGTCTCAGCAAACACAGCCGTGATCATGTGGGGTTTGTTAAGAGACAGTTTGCTGATGGCGATGCTTCCCTCGCCACTCCAGTCCATGCCAAACTATCCCAGGGCTGCAATGTGAGAAACCCGTAGCACTATCTTCTTTCCTTCGCAACAGCCCTTGCATCTATGCATGCCCGTCTCTGGCTTCGAGGGATCCTGCTTTTCCTCTCCCTACCAGGGGTTTCTGTTCTCCTGTGGAGCAGGGTCATGGGGAGAGGAGGCAGTGGGGATGGAAAAACCACTGGCAGCTAATGCAGAAGTTCAGCAGCTGCCGCTGGCATTTCAGAGTGTGACGGCTTTCAGGCCAGATGCCAAACGTGTCTTAGGTTCTAATCTCTCTGTCAGGTCACCTATCGCTTGTCAGTCAAGCGCTGCTCCCCCCGGGGCCCATTGGCACAGACGCCATCAGACAGGATGCAGCAGACACTCCTACTGCCATCCATGCATCCGAAAGATTAGCATCAGTCCGACCCCTAGGCTTGCTCCTCTGTAGCCCTATGTCCTCCCATCTAAAGCTGCCATGAGCAAACGCTTGCTGGTGCAGCATCTGGGCTTCGGGTGCGCTTGCATTTAACACTCCCCAGAATGAGCTTCCTCTCCAGCTCTGAGCCTCAGCAAAGGGCACAGAGCTCCAGTGAGCCCCAGGGGCTGTCTGCAGTGACATTCCTGCGATGAGATCACCGGTGGTGTGCAAATAACTCCCTGATGCAAGCCAAGCAAATGGGGGGGCATCAGCCCCTGCCTGCCTTTCCTCCCTGCCACAGCATGTTGCACATCCAAGGCCAAGGCTGCAACGCTTGGCCCTGGGCAGGGAACAGCACAGAGCGTCCATACGCCTGCTGTATCCTGGAAGAAAGGACCCCTTCCTGGCCTTGGGAAGCAGGTGGGAGCCTGTCTTAACCTCTTTCTCCTTGTGCTTCCTCTGGCTAAAGCCAGTACACAAGCCCTTGAACGACCCCCTGCAGACACACAGATGTGCATGCACACACATGCACTGCTGCACACAAGCCCATAGAGCGAAGCACACGTTCATTAATACATGCATATTCATACATGCCAATGTGATGCTCTTGCACTCTGCACGCACACGTGACAGCAGGCATGCAGGTCTGGGAGGCCCGTTTGCACGCCAGGATGCAGGCTGGGGTCACGCATATATGTATGTACATGGCCAGCTCTCTGTGCATGTGTGTGCAGGCATGCAGGGACACATGCAGGTTATAACCACAGCCTTTTATTATGTCACCTAACCGCCTGTAATAAATATGTCACACTACATGGCTTGGCTGCAACTGACAAAGGTCCTGCAAGGCAGGAGCAGCTATTATAGGAACAGATTGCTGGAATAAAATATTACATTTCCTCTTATCAATCTCTTTAATGTGCTATAACTCTCATAGAAGTGTTCAGCCTTCTCCCTGCAAACAAATCGCCCTTCCCAGGAAGGGGCTGAACCATCCCTGCACTCCTATCTGGAGCCAGGGCTGGGAGGAAGGATGCTGCGTGTACCCAGGGAGATAGGAGGGGGAAAAGCTGCTGCAGGGTTTTCTCTGCATCAGCCTTCTGTTTTTTTCCTCCCAAGGCTGGCTGCTCCCTAGATTGAACTCCATTTATTGCATGCAGCTCTTGAAAGAGGTTTCGTGGTCCACTGACAATCCCTAAATTGCCTGCAAGACCCAAACAAATGTACCTGTAATAGCTGAGCGAGGACGGCTGAGCCCTCCCCGGCACTGGCCTAATCGGTCCTTAGGGAGAGCTGGATAAACATATTCAGGTCCCATGAATTATTAAAGGCGTTTTCTTATGTGGTGGAGGCCTGGCCTAACAGATTGCCTGGTAATCCCTCCTAGCCAGACAGCTGCGGGAGTGCCCTTCCTTCCCTCCCGCTTAACCTCAAACCCCATAACCCGATCCTTTGGGAATAAACTGAGATTACAGGCAGGCAGACATCAACCCAACATCACTCCCCCAAAATCCCGCCAGTCCTCACTTCCCTTGCCAGCACTGTGCTGATAGAGCATGAGAATGGTGCTCTACCATTCCCCCAAAGAAACACCAGGAAGGGAGACATCTACTAAAGCCCAGAGGGGGAACCCACAGTCTCTTGTCCCTAAAGGAGCCCGCGCCCATGCAGGCAAGTCAGGCTGCAATGCAATCGTGCTGAGACAGATAAGATGCTGGAAGGTGGCGGCAGGCAATATGAAGGCTGTGTTTCGGAACGAGTGCCCTGACACTGCAAGAGACAGAACAACAGCAAGAAATGGACAGTCTATGCAGAAATGGAAAATGAGTCGCGGTGAAGGCAGCCCATTCCTCTAAGTCTTCTGCAATACGCATCCCACCTCCTTCCCTGCGACTGGGGACTGAGCTGGGAGGCTTGTTCCCTCCAATTACTGTTTCCAGTGTGACCCAAGGTGCTTGTTACTGCGTGGGATTGTTTTCTATTGCTGATGGGAAGCACGTCTGATAGTCTGTACCAGGCAGTTGCCTGCACTGCCCCAGAAACACAGCGCCTTTGGTGCCAACTGCCTTTAAATGGCCAGTGGCGGAATAGATTTTGACCTTCCCCCCAGCTTCGGGTGGTTGGGCAGGGATGGAAAGGGTGCTGCTCCACATCTGTCCTGAACAAAGAGCTGTGCTCTTCTCCTGCCTTTCACTAGCTAAGGAAACATCCCCCAGAGAAAAGCATACACCAGCAGGCAAGGATCCAGGACAGGAGGTGTGAATTAAAGGCTTGCTACAGTTGATAATGATCATAAATAAACACTTGGTAATTAGCATCTAATTAGCACATCCCATCCACTGACCTCCAAGCGCTTGGATAGAAGAAGATTAGCCTTATTTACCCATGTTGCAGAAGAGGGGAACGGAGGTGGAGGGTGCCAAACACAGTGTTATTGCTAATTTCAGGAGGTCAGCTGTTCAGGGCTCCTCTTTATGCTTGCCCAGCGCTTACCACTATAGACAGTGGATGAAGAGAGCAGCAGCTCAGCCCCCCTGATAAGCCCATTTCATCACTCCGAGGTTAGACAGCTCCTCCAGGACTGGTGTGGCTCAAGGAGGTGGCCTGCTACCAGGTCTGATTTGCGTCAGGCTGGACAGCAGGTAGAGGTAACAACCCCAAGCACCCTTCCTGTATTGCCCATGCCTTGGGAAGACCCCAGTGCACCTCATTCCCCATCCAGTTTGCAGGCACCAGTGCTGTCTGTGGCATCTTCAGGACGCAGGCTGCTACAATACCGCACGGTCCCTGCTGTGAGCCCAGCTGGAAAAGTGGCCATGTGCCCTGCTTTGTGCTGCCTGCCCACCTTGTCTGCATCCCGTGATGTTACTCCTTTCTGCAGCCCAGACAATGCTACTCAAGCGCTGCTCATGGCTTCTTGGTAATGTGTGGCAGTCAGATGAGCAAGTGCACAGCCCAACAGGGCCTTGGAAGGAGCACAAATGAAAAACCACGAGCATTGCATCACATCGGAAACACCAAACATCATCCTGAACAACTGACTCATCCATCTCATGCTTTACTTCCTCAGTGGTAGTCCATGCCCTCATCCCACTCCTTCTTCTACCTTCTAACAAACATCTCCCTGCTGTGCCTTCACTTCTAACATATCCAATAATCTCTCTGAATCCAAAGCAGAAGACAAGGGGGAAACAAATTGAATGTATTTTGGTTTAAGAAAGGAAAAGACAACAAGCGGAAAGGAGAAAAAAATCCAAGCAAAAACCAGTACAAAGCAAAGAACTTCACTGCTCCCTTCCCATCACGAAACTTCCACCCCTTCAAGGAGACACTGGTGATTAAGACAGATGTTAAGGAGACGTAACTGGTAGCTGTCAGCCACCCGTACTCTTCTCTCCCCACCTCCTCCTCCTCTCCTGTCTTTCGAAGCACACCAAGTGTTTTCCTACCTGTGACATTGACTTCCACCAACCCCGACCGGGTACCGATGGCGTTGGAGGCCTCACAGACATAGGTGCCAGCCACGCTGTAGGAGACCGGCCCTTTAAAGTAGATGGTGTTGTTCTGGATTTCCACACTCCCTGGCACAGTCCCATTTGGCCTAGAGGAAACAAAGAGGGTAAATCCATTGAAGGACGAGAATCAGGTTCTTTACATGGATTGTTTGGGGTTTTTTTCCCTTTCTCTGTGATTACAAGGGAGATTGGACACATCTCTCCAACCCTGACTTTGCATTTGATTGAATACACAGGAATGGGATGCCAACCTGACCCTGTTTTACTCCACTTTCCTGCCCATGGAAGTCTCCTGGGCAGCTTATCAGCCAGTGTTAATTGCAACTCAGCTCGAGTAAAGCGGTGCTGATTTAGAGCCCTGCCACCTATGACCTGCCCATGTCAGAATAGGTGTGAAACTGGCATAATGCAGAACTGGATCTAAAGATACACAGAACAAATGAACAAAAGCAGGCAAAAAATGAAACCAAAACCCCTGTGTGTTAGGAAAAGACACACATGGCCTGGTTATTCTTAATTACTGAAGCAAAGTAAAGTAATTACTTCTCTTAGGCAATTAAAAATTACTCAAGTCATCCTTTCCCCTCCTCCCAACAAACATGCGCACATATTGTCAGCAATTTGTAGGAAACAAAAGGGAATAATGGGGTATAATTAGGGTTGTAAAGAAGTGCCTAAATGCACATGCACATATTTTGCATGTCTGCATGTACACATAGGCACATATGTATAGCAAACACAGTAAGTCTTTCTCAGCTACGTCAGGCCAATGATCCCAAAGCTGTTAGAAGAGCACAATAGCCTAATGTTGATCCTCTGCCCTGAACCTGCAAAGAAAAGGCCGCATCTAAAATCTGTGGCGTGTGATGCTAAAGAAGCTATTGCTTCCTCTAACAGCTCCCCTGATTGTTGCTCTTCAGGGATGGCTGGGTTTTACATTCCAAGCAGGAACCAAACATCATCCTCCTTCCTTTCTTCCTGTTTCCCCCAGTCTCACTTGCTTTCTGTTTTCCTCTTCTTCCACCTCCATTATCTTCAGCTGCGCTCCACCATTCCCTTCCATCCTCTCAGGTCAATAATCCTATACGCTGTCCTAACTGACCCACCAAGTGTGCAAGAGAGACTGGGGAATCAGGCTGAAGCACTGTCAGGCTTTGAAACCCTTACTCTGTAGTTCCTTGCTTTCTCTCTCCATTATTCTTCCCACAGTTCCTTCTCAAAGCAAAGTACTGACGCTCCCAGCTGGAAGTCAAGAAACCCTTGCAGGCTAAAGACAGACAAATGGACATATGCCCAGCTCATAGAGAATCCAATAGGAAAACAACTCTTCCCAGCGCTGGAAAAAAAGGCATCAATCAGATAAGCACATGGGGACCAACTCAATGCTTGGCTCAGAGATGCTGCTCCCAAGAATCCATTTCTGCCAGAGCTGAGTTTATTACGCACACAGTGTACAAACCAGGTGTGCGAATGACACGTAACAGTCATGCGGTGCCATGCTCAACCCCAACACCTGCATCTCCTGTTGCGTTTGAACCTGGTTGGTAACTAAACCTCTTTCTTGCCCAGGGCTGCAGAAACATCACATTTGGCACCTGGTGACCCCGTGCTTCAGCTCTCAGCCTGACTTCAGCATCATGATCATAGCAGGAGCAGACAGGGTCAGTGACAGAGCCCCTGCCGCAGAAAGCCTGATGCCCAGGAGCCCAGCAAGCATTCAGCTTCCAGCCTAGATGTGAGCAATAGCAGAACAAAGGGATGAAATGACTTGCCCAAAAGCAGAGCAAAACTCTGCCTTCTCTCCCCAGCTCCATCTCACAAGGCTTGCTTCAGCTCAATTCATCGGTCCTGCTGCACAGAGATAGCCTAAACTGGAATCTCTTCTGCCTTGGGTGCCACAAGGGGCATCTTTGCCTCTAACGCTTCCTGGCAATGTTGTGAGGAACCCAGAGAGCCCCTTGGAGTTTAAGTCGAACCGGCAGAACCAACAGAGCAAGAGAAAGGGGAATGAGAACTAGAAAGAAGGCAAGAAAAACAATCCTCTTCAGCCTTTCACTGTGCACAGTTTGATCTGGGAAGCGGAGTAAGAGTGAATATGCCTAGCTCCTTACAAAGCCATTTTGAGAGCCTCTTTCCTGATGACAAATGCCAGCTGAAAAGAAGAAAGGATCCATTTGATCTTTCTTTTTTAAAGCTACATGAGTGCCTCTAGAAAAGAAAGAGGGAGAGAGAACCACATCAGGTTGCATCAATTCCCATCCGACTCCGCAGACACCCCTCACTCACTTTTCAATCCCTTTAGTGTGTTCAGCCAAAAGCTGAAACCCTGAAGGATAGGGAATTGCTTCTGTTTAATGTCAGTCACAGGAGGATGAGTGTTCCAAGGGGAGCTCCTGCTCACTGCTGGGGCTGATTCCAGGGAAAGGCTTTTTGACATGGAGATGATTTTTGTGCTGTTTGCACCCCTTTAAGGAAGGGAAATCTTGGGTTCTTTTTCAGCTCTCCTACTGACTCACTTGATTGGTGCTGGGCAAATTATTCACCTTGTCACACCTCAGCTGCTTCACATCACCAGAGCAGAACGTTATTCCAGTGGAGTGAGAATAGGAAGTTATCCAGGGTATTGAGGCTGCAATTGACCAACTCTCCCCTCACATGCACAGGTTTTACCTTGGACATTATCACCGACGGTAATGCCACCAGGCCCTAACTGACCAGAGGGTGACTGAGGTTTCTATAGGTTTCCTTGTCCCTGTCTGAAGATCATTTGTGCTGCTCAGAGCAGTAGCACTGTAGACACTTACAGCTTCCACTCATAGGTGTGAGCTGGGGGGTTGGCATCAGATTTGCATATCAGCTTCACATCCTTCCGGTTGAGGAACCAGTTGCCATCAAAGCCCTCGATAGTGACTTCTGGCTCATCTGCAAGGGGATGAAAAAGACAGAAAAGCAGGATGGAAAAGGAGAGGAAAGAATTATGGAAAGAGAAGAGGGAGAAAATTAAGTAGGAAGAGATGAGGGGGCAGAGGTGACAGAAGCAGAGAGATTGAAAGGTGGGAAAGATGATGGGACAAGGAATGTGAGAGAGGATGAATGAAGAAGGGAGAGAAGGGGAGGAACAAAGGGACATGGCAGAGGCAGAGAGGGAAAGAAGAAAGAGAAAGCATATGATTATTCCAGGCATCACTTCAGCTTTCACTCTCCAGAAGGAGAGAGCAGCCCCTACTTCAACCCTTGCACCACACCAGCATCTTGCACTCAGAACAATCCCTTTTCTGCCAGGTTTATCACCACTCCAGGGCCTGGCCGTGGAGTGCTCTCTCCAGCCCTGCCCATGCTCACTTACACTGCACGTTGAGGGTCATGCTGTCTGTAAAGCGGTCCAGCTGGTAATTGACCACACACATGAGCTGCTGGCGGTGCGCTTCCCGGCTCGGCACCAGCCGGTACCGGCTGATCACGGTGATGGTGCCATTGTTATTCCGGATCTCCTCGAACTCCGCTTCCCCTTTGAGCTTGGTGTCCCAGGTGACAGTGCTGGGGGGCTTCCCATTAGAGGAGGTGCAGGTAGCTACCAGGATCTTTTCTGTCCTGCCAGACTTCGCAATAAGTGGCCGCTTGGTGCCCTCCATCCGATTTGTGGGCTTGGCTGCAGGGAATTGCAGAAAGGAGGAGAAGGAAAGGGTTAGGAAAGCAATGCTACCCTCTTTACTACAGCCCAAGAGACATCTAGCACCATGGAGCCTGCTGCTGAAAACTGTCAGCACCCCACTCCACGGAAAGAATGGTGGAGGTCCCCAAGAGGCACAGATACACCATGGAAAGTCAGTCCTTTCCTGCCATAGGTTTTCAGCACTATGTTTGGATGAGAAACCAAAACTGGAGAGCAAATGAATCATGCGCACTGTGGGTGGGGTCTATTCGCTCACAACCTAAGCTCCATGGACAAGCTCAACTTGTGCAAAGGATCTTCCTGTTGTCTTTTCTCTGTTCACTTGACAGCCACCAGCTCACTGCAACCCGCCACTCCTTAGCGAGCAGGTGACTGTTGTTGCTCCTGCATTTAAGAGAGAGGGGAACTGAGGCCTGGAAAGAGGAAGAGGCATTCCTGTGAACCACCCACCCTGAGTTCCCTGCTCTTCTCCTCTTCGCAGTCAACTTGAAAGATCATCATAGGTGGAATTCACACCTAAGCTCCCAGGCAATGAATCTCAGGCTCCTCCAGATCTGTTTAACTGCAGGCAATGGCTCACACGACTCTTACCCAGCACAGTGAGGTTGAGTTGACTTTCCCTGTTGCCGGTTGGGAAGGTAGCGAACTCACAGATGTAAACTCCCTCATCCTCCAGCTCTAGCCGAGAGAGCTGAATGGTGCCGTCTTTGAAGGAAGGATTGCGGAAAGTCACCCGCTCTTTGTAGGGTGAGAGGATGGAGACCCCCATGGCAGGGTTGTAGATGGCCACATTCTGCTTGCTGCCGTTGGTGGCTTTCTGCCACGTCACTTGTGTGATCTTCACATTGGGGAGTGGATTGGTGAAGCTGCAGTGCAGGACCACGTCTGTTCCGATAAACCCCGAGACTGTGTCATTGACTAAGACAGTCTGAGCTTGCAGCCCTGCAATAAAATGGAAAGATAGGAATATAACTGTGCTTCTCAGACAGAGGAAGTCAGAAAAAGAACAGTTCTTGGACATCACGCCCATTAATTCCTTTATTTATTCATTTTTCTGCTTCCTGGCATGGCTGATATGAGGTCAGTCTATGGCTACAGGCACCCATTATCTCCTGCAGCTACCTGCATCCACCTCCATCTCCTGCAGCTTCATTCCTGTTCATAAACACCTTCCTTTCCACAATCGCTGTTTACACTTCACTACAACCAGCAGCCTAGGGTTCATGATCACCAAAAGGCATGAGGTTGCATCAATAATATTTTCCTTCCTTTTGTGCTCAAATTCGGATGACACTTGATCAGTTGCTGTAGATATACAGAGCATGCGTATCTGGAGGCTCATGAAAGCACTGATATTTATCAGCACAGCATATCCTAACATATGCTAACACACACTCAGATGTCCATTTAATCCTATTGCAAATGCATCAGTAATTAAGTGAGCTGCTAAGGCTCAGCCCTGATTTTGGAGTAGCAATAGTTCCCATCTAAGAATAGACTTACAGCATCGCCCATACACCTTGCATGATCTACCTGCATGATCTAGATTGTTTCTGTGGCCTGTTATTAACCCCAGAAGTGGCTGCATTTCCGAACCTTCCACCTTTATCCTGCGGAGTTATGATGAAAGGTGCTTGGGCAAAGTGGCGGCTGGTGCTCATGACTGCTATTCTGTCTCAGCTGATTCCTCCCCTAACAGCTGGACTACAGTGTCTCCCACCAGACTGACCCTGAAATTCATCTTTGACTGCCACTGTGTCTTTCCCTAATCTGTATGTTTAGAGATAACGCTCTGGCAATTATACAGCCAGTATTTATATGATAAATGCAATGCAGAAGCAAGGTGGTAAGAACAAGAAAAGCGGGTTTTGCTCATTGCTTCCGGCAGCATCTGAAATTGGATGTATTCTGGGAGACTGAGAGTAAAGGAAAAGAAAGGGCTAATAAAGAAAGAAAGATGTACAAAGAGTGAGGAACATGAAAGGGTAATGAAAGAGACAAAGGCTGGGCAAAGAAAAAACCTATGGCAAGAGAAACAGGGCAGCATCTCCTAACTGAGGGGACAGAGCATTCCAGAATGCTCTATTCTTCCAGGGACAAACAGGTTCCTCATGTCAGGCCAAAAGGAATTCCTCAGTCTTAACCCCACAGACTCCTGGTGGATATACCCTGTGATGTACACGTGAACCTGAGCAAGGTCTCCCTCCTGCACCTCCACATGCACACAAGTGCAGGCATACCAAAGTCTCACCCACAAGCATCACCTCTACCATCCCCTCGGCATGCTCCCATGTTGTCCTCTCACACCATGCCTGCAGCACTCCGCCTCATCTCCTTCCCCACATCTCACCCATAAGCCTCTTCTTTCTCCCCTTCTCCTTCCCACCACGCCAAGCCTATGACCCTGAGGACAAGCCTCAACAATCCATCCCGGCCATGAGACGCCATCAGCTGACCACAGTCATCAGCAGTTAAGACCGAAACTCAGGCTCCAGAGCTTTGTGTGAACTTGCCCCCTTCCCTGAGTCAAGTGCTGGTTTGCCCCACACCCTAGCATCGCAGCTGGGTGCTCAGGAATGTCTTTCAGCGCTGCACACAGCCACAGCAAAGCGCCGGTGCCCTCATGTACCTGCACGCATGAAGACATTCCCGACACCAGACCACGACCTGCAGGTCTCCCAACACACATCAGCCTTCCTGATGGAATGAGGGCACTGGATGTAGACAACGCTGTGCTGGGATCTGAGGAAGACGGATGGCGAGAGGGGAGATGTCTCCAACATGCTTCGCAGCTTATGCTGCTCCTTCTACCCTGCAGGTGAGAGTCTCTTGCAGAGTTGCCCACACCCGTGGAGGTGAGCAACACAATTTGCCAAGCAGTCTGTCTCGGAAGCCTTCAGAGCTTCACAAAGCATGTGGGAGCTTGCCGGAGAGCAAAAGCAATCACGTAGCAAAGGCCCTGGGAACAACCGGCCGCCCATCTCACGCTGCCTGGCTGTAGGTGTGCTCAGCACTCCCTCTTTCTCCCAAGGCTGGAGCAGAACGCATTCATCAGCACCGGTCCCCACCTCTTTCATGAAGGGCCCATGCCCTGGAGCAGGACCTGCCCACGGCTGGGGCGATGGCGCAGCTGGCTGCGCTCCCACACAAGCTGCCTGACCCCCCACAGGCCCCAGCGCTTCCCTTTGAACCCGGTTTTCCACATCCCAATAAAAGAGGCCCCGTTCACGACAGCAGGAAGTCGTGGCCCAGCGCCTGCTCCCTTGCCAGCAAAGCGAGGGATGAGCTGAACCCCAGAGAAGAGGGATGGAAAGCCACTGGAGTCTCCCCAGAGTTCCCATGCAGGACAGCAGCCTGGTCTCTCCCTAGCAAGGGCTGTGGATGAGCACTGCATGCAGAAGGCTATTCCAGGATGGGCACCTAAGACGTGCCTCTTAAATAAGGACATTGTCAGCCAGCCTGGTGGAGAATGCGATACACATCACAAGAGAGAGAGCAGTCCAGTCCCCCACTTATCATTACTATGTCCTTTCTTCAAGCTGTGATTTCCCTGCAAATTAATGAATGATCCTTTTAAAAACCAAGGGATTTTTCTTGACCTTGAGTGGTGGAAACAATTCCCAGTCCTGCTCTTCCCCTTCTCCCCTACCACTGCCATGGGGTCCATGCATCAGTGCTGACTGCTTGGACAGGAACTGAAGAAAAAGCAGACTTTGGTGCTGACAAACCTGACCTTGAACCAGACCCCAGAAGGGTCCTTGCAGAACCCTCTGCCCAGGTGTAGCAAACTTTTGGCTAGGGAAAAAGGCTGGTGCCAGCTCAGGACTGCCTGCCAGCAACAACACGCTGCCAAAGCTGGGATTCAGGCTCCTACATGTAGCAGCTTCAACAAAAACACATTCCAAACTTTCTAAAGGCTCCGGGGGAAAATGGGGGAGAATAAAACCAGCAGAAGAACCAAACAAATCAACCAAAAAATACCCCCAAAAAACCCCAAACGCCGTGCGGAAATCGTGTTTCCTTTCCAGCTGACTGAATAACTCATGGCTCTTTTGCAAGAGAGGGTGAACTCTTTCTGTTGTGCTCCTCGAAGCCTCTAGTCAGCAAAACAGCTCACCCATTGCTCTGCTCCACACCGGGGCAACAACACCCACACCTCAACAGCAAGGGCGAGGAAGGGGGACAGATGGAGTAAAGGGCTTTTGCAAGTTGCTGGATTAGCCTTCCGTGCTCCCATCCTAAAGCAGAAGCCAGAGGGCAAACTAGTGGCCATCATGCTCTGGGGAGCAGTTGTTTGCAAGGTGACTGAGCTGGGATGGGATGGCAGGTCTTCCCTCGCCCCGTTACACACTCAATAATTCATCAGGGCAAACGCATCGATAATTGACGGTAATGAGCGCGCAAGGCCGGGAGAGGAGGAGGAAATAAAATCACTAATCAACCTCTGGAGGGCCTTGAACATATTAAGCAGGATGTGCGTGTGTGGATGTGCAGCGCAGGGGGTTCGCCTTGCTGCTGCTTTGCTGAAGGATCTGTGTGGTCGGTGTGGCAGGGAAAAGGCTTGGCTACATCCTGCCAGTTGGGGTTCCTATGCCAGATCTCCCAGTGCCCACCGATCCACTCTGATACCTCCCAGGGGGTAGCCAGCACACATGGAAGCATTAGGTGTATAGGTCGAAGCTTGTCGAGGTGTGTTTTACTCGTTAGGTTTTTGGTGTTAGCTTTTGTTCAGGACCAAAAGCAATAAAAAAGGCTCAGCTGAGTGCCAAAGACATGTTGGTGCCAAGACCTCGTTAGTGGAGACCTCTGAGATCCTACTCCTCCACCTCGGCCTCTGAAGTGGTTTGTGCTGATGCGTTTCCCCACGATCCCAAACCCAGATATTTACTAGGTCACACAAGGCCTTGGGGGCACCATGCAGAACTCAAGGTGCCCTGCGGCACAGGCACTGGGCTGGGAAGGAAGGTCTGGACTCCTTGGGTGTGAGGGGCGCTGGGGAGGGAGCAGATAAAGTGGCAGCTTGTGGCTCTTGAACCTGAAAACCCTTCCTCCTAAAAGCCCGCAAGGTGCTGTTACATCAGGGCTCCCACACTTGTAAATCTGGTTCTTGCTCCCCCATATAGAAAGCTCTGGAAATGATCTCCAGGCCCTAGCGAGCTCTGTCATAACAGCGAGCCTCCAATCAATGCCTCTTTGTTAAGAACCATGTGAACTCCACACTGCTTTGCACAACCTTGCCTCAGCTGAGCCTCTCACCAATTTCTCTCCCTCCTGTTCCCTGATACTCATCTTACCCCAAGGGCATTGAAACAGCCCTTGGCAGCAAGTGTGATGAGCCACCCTTCAGTGTGGCAATATCACGGCTGATGCAAAAAGTCAGAGGAATCAGTACTGATTGTCTTTGCATCACGTATATAACTAAACTGAAGGTCCCAGTAGCTGCACCTTACAAAAGCATTTGTATATTCTTCTCTTGGCATTTCTGAATTCATCTTTCAAGTCCTCCTTATTCATAAGTGGAAACCAAGGTTTGAAACACAACCCTTGTGGAGCAGAACACAACCAGATTCCAACAGCCCAGAGGAATGCCACAGGTGTGTTAGGCAGGGTGGGAAATGGGAAAGAATATCCTAAATCCCAGCAGGGGAATTTCAGGTGGCAAGAAGCAAAGGTTTGAGCTGGCGCTGCACCAAGATGTTGGGGTTAATACCTGTCCTCTTGCCACAGGGACTTTGTATTGATTGCCAGGCATTCAAATCAGTACTGTGCTGCTCTTCCAAAAGAGCACAGTGCTTGCCTCACCCTGCTTAGTCAATGCTTGCAGCCAACTGCAACGAAGGAGTGGTCTCCAGTGATTCATCAACATGCACCTCCTGCAGCAGCAGACTTTCACTGGAGGTCTCACTGTCATGCACTGATTCAGTTCTGCCCCACTTACTGCGGAGCTTGAACACCAAAGGGATTAGAAGAGGAAGACCGAGTTTCCAACACAAGGGCCTTAGGAAGATGATGAATGTAAGAGATGGGGCAAGATTATAGCTCCAGGTGACATGGCTGCACATGAAAGTGAAAGGCCTGAGATCACATTGTGATCGGGTGGGGGCACACCAAGAGAAACTGCAAGCCCAAGCATCCCTCCCCAAGCCGAGAGCTGGGAGCTTTATGGGAACTGAAGGGGAAATGGCAGTGTGTACACTGGCCCATCTGGCTGTCATCCAAATCCCTCTCAAAAAAGAACCAACAGGCTTGGCTTTGGCTTGCAAATGGGAAACACAGGGCCTTTTACTCTAGGTCACTGGTTCATATTCAGAACCAGCAGATAGTAGCAACAGCAGAGATGTTATTGTCTGAGGTCCAGTCAATGGCTTGCATTGAGTGAGGTCTCTAAGTCGGTCCTTCATTGGGTGTCTGCTGGGACAGGGCAGCGGAGATGCCTTTGGGATAAAGCAGGGCTGCCTTCTGCCTATGCAGTATTTCCTCTTAGGATAAATGGAGTACAAAGTAGCCTCAGGATCCTCTTCAATAAAAGATCTTCCCCAAGGGGCCTGATCCATTGATGCTCCACTTGTTCTCTGTTAAGGCTTGGAAGGTCTATTCATTGAGCCACCACTGGGATTCACACAAAGGCCCTAAATAAGACCGAGGCCATGCTTGTCCCAGGTGTTCTTCATAGAAATAGATGAAAGAAAAGCAGACGCCAGGGTGAGACTGGCCACAGATCAAACAGACAGTGGAAAGCGGAGATGAACACCAGGCTGGACCATTACTTCTTGCTGTCTGTGCTTCAACTTTGCGAATGGTCTCGGTTGCAGTCACCCTTCTAGTTCTGTAGGAAAAGGGCTGCCAACCAGAGCAGTGGGAACGGAACGACGATGCCTGCCTTTGCTCCTGGCTTCCACTCTGTGCTTTACCTTTCCTGGCTTTCACACCACTGCTTTGCTTCCCCCCCCAAGTCAAGGAGGGGAACATGCCTCATGGCAAACGCAGGAGGGCTGGCAGAGCAGGGCTTCTGCTGAAAGAGCTGACACAGCACTGGGAAAGGCCTTCCTGCAATAAAGCTGTGAAACCCCATGCTCAGCAACAAAGCACAAAGGCTCCTCAGTCACCACCGAGGAGCCGGCTCCGCTGCCCGCCCCGCCCCGCAAGCATGTCGGCTAATCCTTGGGCAAGAGCTGCCGGTTCCCACACACCTGAGCAGCGAACCCGGCTGCCCCCGGCCTCCACCTGACGGGCACCAGCACTGGGACCACTTTCCCATCCGTGCAGCCTTTCCCTTCAGCTCTCTGTAAGCTCTTACTCATACCTGTCCAGTGCCTGGCTTCACAAGACCATCATCGCCTTTCCCCTTGCGGCATTGTGCAACTTAGTACAGCTAACTCACGACCCCCTCTTCCCCTGCCGTCTCAGTAAGCCGGGAAAGGATTGCCTCTCAAACTTGGTCTACAATGCTTGCTTCTTTGACTTGCCCTCCCTCCATTTTAGCCTTACAATAGTTCCTACCCCTTTTGTATCTCTCCAACACCACTTGCATCTTCTCATCCCTAACCACTAGCTCCTCTGGAGGGGCATCAGTGAATAAGTCCAGGATCATAATTCTCCACTAGGAAAAGCAGGCAGCAGGCCATGAAAATACAAGGGTGGGCAAAGAGCAAAAATAAAGACCCTTCTCTCAAGAGCCATCTTATTGCCTTCCAGCAAGGAAAAAGCCAGAGTCTTCTTGCTTACCAACTCTGAGCTGTAAACAAGAGGGACGACTGGGAAAGAGGACCACATTCAGAGCCAATGCTTATTTGGTGGTTGGGTGGGGAAGCAAAGGCAGAAAAAACACAGTACAGCTGGAAAATCAAGTGTGGAGGAGGGGGAATGCTGAAGCATTAAGCAGGGGTGAGCTAATTAAGCTGAGACTGTCCCGAGACCTTATCTTGATGGGCTGAGTCCCCAAATGTACATGAGTATTTTCTCTGCCCTGCCTCCTTCTTGGACTTCCTTGTTGCCTTGGATGTTGTTCAAGGAGTCCTGGTCCAGGGCTAAATATTCTTGCTATTAGAGCTCTCCAGGTGCTAAGGAGGAGGGATTTAACGAAGAGCTGTGAAGAGGGGATCAAGATAGTAACCCATAGAGCGTCTCATTTCCGAAATGGAGGAACTCGAGACTGAAGAGATTCAACGCAAACAAAAATAAACTCGATGGCACAGAAAGAGGGAATATCAGATCCTTCCTTCCCTCCCTGCGCTGACAGCTCAGAGCAGGAAGCCGGGGAGCTCTCAGGGCTCGGCCGGTCATGACTCATTCGCCTCCACAATGGGAACGCGACAAAGCCGAAACTCTGCTGACTCAGGCGTGACTTCAGCCCCAGGGTTAATCGCTGGCAGCCCTAAACTGGCTGCCCCCACCAGCCTCATCACCCCCTGGTTCTCTCTGCCCTCACTCAAATCAGGCCTCTTTTATCAGAGGGGTAGATGCCAGGTCATGGGAAATTACCAAAGGACACAAACCCTCTGGTCTCCTGTCCAAGACATGGTGAAAAATGCACCCCTGCCTGCCAAACCATGCTGGTGTTGACCAGACCTGTAATTTCTGTGAACAAGATCAAAAGCCCTGCTTTCCTGTAGTTTAAATGCATGCTAACCAGTCACGGCTTTCTGCCTGTGGTCTTGCTTTCCTCTAGTCTTTCTTCCCATTATCCTTTTGGTATATAATGTATTGCTGATATTGCACTATCTCCTTAAGTTAAAGGCAAACGTTTCCTACTCCTGCAAGTGGGAATGCCGTGCTCTGTTCTATAATTTGGAGACAGAAACAACACATTTTTTTTGTGACCAGCAGAATGTGATCCATGTTCTGGCAGCCCATGACCCATCAGAGCTGACAACTAGGAAAAAGCTTTGCAAACAACAGAAACGCAAACATGGCACCAAACGGCTGCAACGGACAGACGCCCTTTGCCATCTGACTGCCTCTCTCATAATGTGTGGAATGTTCCTGCCCATAGGAACAACATGATCCGTATGGTCCCTTCTAATTCCAAACCATTCTGTATTTCTATGATGATGTTGTCCTAGGAAAAGCGAAAGAGACTCAGACCTCCCAACTTTGTCTGACCTGTTCGAGGGCTCCTGCCCATGAATAACAGGCTGTAAAGAACGGTGTGTACATATAAACCCTATCTCAGTGCCCTGCCTTATTTCCAGCCTGCTGTTGCTCAGCTTTCTTATCACCAAGTCCTTGTGCAGGGAACTAATTTAACCTCTTCCAGGATCTATGAGCTCCACAGTGCAGAGGGGCAGACACCAGGCTTTAGTCCTACCTGGGCCCCATCTGTAGGCACGAGTCTGCATCTTTATGAAAAGCTTTGCATCTTCAAAAGGCTTTTCAAACAGTAACTAATTAATCTTCCAACACCCTGAGAGGCAGGAAAGTATTATTACCCCTGCTTACAGGGATGGGGAAATCAGAGGTGCTGAATGACAAAGAGATGTGCCCAAGGCCACCCAGGCAATCACTGGCAATCTCACTTGAATGGCTCGGTTTAGATGTGGGTATCTGCATATTATGGTGACAATTCTCACCTAAGGAAGCAGGTATGGAGGCATTTGTGGTGAGGCCTCACAGCCCCACCCGCCACTCATGCAAACACAAGAGGTCACCCTCATTTTTATGGCTGAGGAAACCAACCAAGGCACGGGGAGATGAAGTGGAAAACTTGCTCTGTTGACAGCGCCTGGGAGCAAAACTCCAACATTATCCACATCAACAGCTAGGCTAAAGGCTCCCAAAATGCGGCTCATGTTTTCCTCAACGAGCAAACTGGCAGCAACCAAATCTATGTCATTTTGTGGAAGAACGTGCCAGAAACTACAAGAGACATTGAGGCTGATGGTGACTGTCCCATTCAACCTCTGAGCAAAGCCAGCTTCACAACTCCATCCCCCACTGCCCCAAGGAGCTGACATCCACTCCCCATCTCTCTCCGGCTAAAAGCGGCTGTTGTGATCCTCCTAGCCCGGGTTTAGACATGGCACAGCCCTCTACAGCTCAGCAGCTCACATCAGTAAGGAGAGACATGTGAACGGGACAGATTTGGGTGCATGGGAGTCCCGTTGACTCCAGACCTCGCAGCAGATGGTGGGGTTGAGCGGAGGGCGGCTGGCAGAGATACAGGCTCTGTGCTAGATGGAGATGCATCACTCTATCTATTAAGGTCACAGCCTCCATCCAGGCTGTCTGGGGAATGATTGCTGAGCTTCAGAACGTTTGCGCAGGTGGGGGCTTAGAGGAGCCTGCTGAGCTTGTAAGGCTCAGAACTGTAAACAAGTGGCAAGACCACCCATTAAGGGCAGCCTGGTCTGGCCCCAGTGATGAGCATCTGAAGTGGGGGAGGAAGGCAGTGAGGAGGCCTCCCACAGGGGGTCATGCTCCTGCTTGCTACACAGCTCTGGGATACATGGGGCAGTGGCTTTGGTTTTCTGGGGATGGCAGGGGAGACCAACACGGTTGTACCCACTCTTACCTGCCCAAAAAGGTGAGGGCAGTCAGCAAGAGCTCACTGCACTGTGAAGACATTAAGCACTTAGCCCAGAGCAGAGGGCAAGTCAGGAGGAGCAGGAGTTCAAAGGGGCTCTGCAGAAAGAAGATGATTTGTCCTGCAGAGAGCTGACAAAATAGGGACCACACTGCATTTCCCTTTGGATACCTCAATGGGAGCAAGGCTTGGTCTTTCTGGTGGGGCAAGCAGAGGTAACTGGGGACTTTGACTTAATGAGGGCTTCTTGGTGCCTTATTATCCCCTCCTCAAACAAGACAGCTTTGTGCTTCCAGGCAGCCCCAGGGAGGAGGTGGGTTGTGATACAACACTCAGGGGAATTTGATGACAAATGTCACTCAGGAGGAGGAATGACACGCTGTGCTGAGTGATTCATTGGGCCTCCTATGCCCAGGTATAGAGATGTCCCTTCATACACATCCTGTGAGACATTTCTGCTATGCATCACCCAGAGTCTGATGGATGCATCAGCATCTATATTGGGTTTCTGCTGTTTGGGCTGGTTTTTGGGGTCTCTCTCTGCATGTTTCGCTTTTTCCCGCACCTGGGGATGCCTGAGTAGGAAGGCTGGGATACCAACAACTGTGATGGGAGCTGCAGGTCTGAATCCCAATAGTAGGCTCTAAACCTAACTGTTCCCTATCTCTAGATTCATGAGAAACAAGCCAGAACCAAAAAGCAATCAGTTCCCCACAAAGATCTATTAACAGCAGACAGGATGGAGCAAGCTGAAAGTCAACATTCCATTTTCAGCCTCACACTGGAGAAACTAGGCCCATAGACCAAGGGTTAAATAGCTCGCTTGGCCTTAATTGCCATATTTCTTTGCCTTTCATAGCTATTTTATTGACTTCTGTTGAAACTGCATCAGCACTAGGCTCCCTGTCTCCTTACAGAGCATTGAGCCACGTTCCAAAGGCTGGCTATGTGCACAGGAACAGCAGGCTGCTCAGCTGCCCAGCGGGGCAGATGTGTTTTCCTCTGTGCCACTGGGGAGAGCTGCAGTGAATCATTGTGGTCTTCAAAGACCGGGAGGTCAACTGCTCTCTTGGGGCTCCCGTGTGCTTCGTCCTAGCTGGAACCAGGGGCTGACGAAGTTGCCACAAAAATGGAGGGCATGTGGAAAAAAGCACTAGATCTAGTGGAAAATCTTCCAACACGGCATGTTTTTTTCTGATGGAAAGTGCCATTTAGTGCAAGCCAAAACTATCCTCTGGAACGTGCTGATTTTGGCAAAATTCAATGAAATAAATAAAAAGCCTTTTGATAAGGTTGCGATGGTCAACCTTGGAACTGAATGTTTCCCTTTTTTGTGGTTTTAGCTTTTCCCATTGTCAAAAAAGGGTTTTCTCATTTTAAGTCTTATTAAATTCATTGTAGAACAATTTACCCTTTTGGACTCTCCTCTCTTTCAAATGGAACATGGTAAAACACTGACCAGAACTGCAACCAGAATGAAATGCTTTGGTTGCAATGCAATGGCACGTTTTGGATTAAGCCAGGCCAAAGTTTCCCGTTGAAATTTCATTTCCATGGACATTTTCAAATGCCAGTTTGTTTCAAAAGCAGAAGGAAAACCCATTCTGAAACACCCGACATCCCCACTTGCAAACCCATTCTGTTTTAGTCATCTCCACAACTGACCTTTCCAACAGCTCTCACACCCAAAGAGAAAGCACCTCCCGCCTGCCTGCAAATCTCCCCACCTTCTTTCCACAGCCCACTCTCAGCTTCAGTCCATCTGGATTCATTCTGTAAGAGTCTCATCCCACCCTGTCCCTGGGTTAGGAGTTCTCTGGGGACTCGGGACAACTCACACAGCCCAGGATGGGACTGCGCAGCCCCGCTCCACAGGGTACCCCCGTTCCAATGCGCGTCCCTCTGGACTCCCATTCCCAACATCCTTCTTCCTTCCTGACAGACGGATTTGCTCCCACCCTCCACCTGCCTGCTGTGCCCACCTCCTCCTCCGTCTGCTGTTTGTGTCTTCCCACTTGCTAACAACTACATGGGAGGCTATTTAAGAGAACTCGTGCTCTTTTCAGACTGGGGGGGGGAGGAAAGCAGGAGAACACAGACCAGACTATCGCATTTTTTAGCAGACGTGACAATACAGACACAGCTCCTGCAGAACACTGTACCTTTTATAAGCCAAACTTTACCAAGGACAGATGCTCCCCAATACCACAGCATCACACAAGAGCAGCCCTGTTCTCCATCAAGATGGCAAAATGGCTCTGGAGCCAAAGCACTGTAAGCAGAAGCAGGGAGACTTGTAGGTCAGATGTGATGGAGTTTCCTGACCTACCATGCCGGGTCCCCGGAACCGCTGATAACCATCACACAAGGGAAGGAGGAGCTGGGCAGAATGAATCCGCACCTCCCCTGGTGTCCTGGTGCCGCACAGAAGGCCAGGACAAGCCTGGCCAGGGCTCCCCTTAGTGCTTCATCACCTCTGGGCATGGCAGCTGGGCTTGAATTGCCCACAGGCTGTCACTTGTTCGCCACCCCTGCCCTAGAACAGGCATTGCTTGAGCTAACATCTGTTAAGAAACATCTTTACTTGTTGCTTAGGCACCAAGGTGACAGATACAACACATCTGGACGCTTGACTACGTAAGAAGACGGATGGAAGGATATAAATAGCTAAGAGCAAGAGAAAAGAGGACAAAAAGTCCCATCTCCAATTCTGTAAAAAGTGACCAGAATAGAACAGGAGAAAGACTTCCAGAAATATCCACATGGATATTAAATGCATGCAACAAGAAAAAAAGAAACCAGGGAAAAGAGATTAAAGGAAGCTTCTTAACTTGTTTGAACATTAATTCTCTCATCCTGCAAAAAGAGTTGATGTCAGCTGGATGCCACAAACCAATACTGGCAGTAAGGTACCCAAGGTACCCAGATACTTCAGCGCGGGCAGGGGAGAAGAAAGGTAAGTATGTAGATAAATGTCATGAACTCCTATTAGTGTGGGGGTTAGAGAGTTCGAAGGGTCAATCTTCAGTTAAGGGTAGAGGTTTCAGGGGCTGTGCTCGTCTGCAGAAACTCCGAGAGGAGGCAAAGGCGGGCAGAAACACACCAGTTGGAAGGCACGTTGTCACCTTGTGTGAAGACGGAACAGAGCAGGACGTGTCCTCCTGGCACAGCACGGTGCCAGGCAGAAATAGATGAACCTGCTCATTAAATGCAAGCTCAGGTACTGGAAAACGGTAGAGTCATTCTGGGAAAAGGCTCGACAGTTGGTTTAAGCAAGGGGAATGCTGCTGGAAGGCACAGACTGGTGCCTTGCCAGTTACCCACCAGTTGGATGGAATGAAAGAATCATTAATTAAACCAAAAGCTAAGTCCTGGAAAGGCACCAAACCTGAGAACTGACTGTTTCTGATGCTGTCACAGCACCAAACCTGACAGTCAGAAGGAACAGGTCTTTGGACTTGAGCTCTCAACAGATCAATAGTGTGGCGAGCAGATCGGTCCACACTGGAATTGCCCAAGCAAGAATGGGTGATGGGTTCTGCATCCGAAGTCACCCTGTGCCCAGACGCAGCAAAACACATGGGCAGAGATGGAGGAAACAGCGCAAGAGGATAAGAATGATGTGCCCCAAAGGGAAAGGAAGAGACTTCATCTAGGGGAGAGACACACCTTCCACAGCAGAGATCCCATCAGAAACAAATAACACCCCTCACATGGAAAACAACAGCCTCTTTGCAGAGCTGAAGGCAACCTGAAAGGGCAGCCCAGTCTTATCCCCAGGGCTATTTTCAACCCTCTGGGCTATACAAGCTCAACAAGCACTAAGAAAAGGACAGGGAGTTTCTGCTGTGGATCTCCTCAAGCGAAGGACTCAGACAGGGAAGCAACGGGAAGCGCAAGAGGAAGAGGAAGTTTACAGTTGTCCTCAGAAAAGTGCATGTGGCATTTACTCTCCGAGCTTCCGTATCCCTTGGGAAAGCATAACAGCTTACATGCAAGTCTGCACAGGACTCTTTGGGAGTCTGAACCTCAGGCCTGACAACCGACTGGCATAGTGTGAATCTAAAGTAATTGCATCGCTTGCTCTGGGAATACTCCTGATATGCTTGGCCTAACTGAGAAAAAAGACTGCAAATGCTCCTACTGTAGGATCTACAAATCCTCTGCTCTTTCACATCCCTTGGAATTGTTTTTTCTCTTCTCTCGTGCCCTTTCTTTCCATTGCCCTGATCCCGGAAAAAGGTATTTGAGTTTTGCCTTCACTCTCTCGCTATGTAATGAAATCCTTGTATCCTCCAAACATGCCTTGCAGTTAAGGGGCTCTGGCGCAGACAATGAGGTAAGGGTCCCTTGGGCATCAAGACAAGTTATCTGCAGGCAGCTGTTTGGGCTGCAGGGTTAAGCCATTTTAATTACCTGTAAGCAGAGCGCCAGCCAAAGAATGGTCAATGTGTAAAGCAAGCCCTGCTGTCCCAGCGGGGCTGGGATGTCTCAGGAAGGCTGCCTGCTGATCTTCAGCTAGATTAAATTCTTCTGTGAGCCTGGGCCTACAGTTTGATAGCGATGGGGATAACTTCTTTCCTGCACCCTCGAGGCCGTTGTTTGGTTTGGGGCAATGCCTGTGATCCCAGAGCACTGCGACTGCAAACCTCCCATCCGGATTACAACACGCCCTGCAAAATCCCAGGAACCATGACTTCAGCGGGGTTTGAAGCTGTTGCTTTTCTATCCCTACCACTGCAGAGAGGCAGATCCCACTCTCTCAGAGCCCTAGAGCTTCAGGAGATCACTGTATTGATCCAGATGTATTCCAGGATGTGCCAACCCCAGAAACAGTTCTCATACACACTGTCCTCAAGTAAAGTGGTGCCAGGCCTACCACTCCCACCATGGCTCAGGCTTGGACCATAGAGGAACGTGGGACTAAGCTGTGCAAGGGGACTCACTGTGTCGTGATCCCACCTCACCCACCCAGCAGGTTGCTTGCATGTCTGGGCTCCATCTGCCTATCTGAGTCCATCTGTCCCAGTCCTGCCTAGCCCTACCCGATTCCCAATAGCTACCCATGGCTTCTGGTCCCCTCATATCCCTGCCATCTTCCTCAATGCCCACAGCATACCCATGTGAAAGAATATGGTGTTTGGGTGTGTTTATATGTGGGCAGAGGGAAGGGAAGGAACAGCTCTTTCCCAAGAGACTAAGATGGGAGCCAGTGCTGAACAGCAGCTCTTCCCAAAGCAGGGATGGCCATTTGCCTGCTGGGTCACCTTGTCCCTGTGTGAAGTCAATGGAGGCTATGGCAGCACTCCCCACCAGAGGCTCAAATAGCCCGTAGATGGCATACTGCTTGGCAAGCTGTGCTGTGCCTCTATTGACACTCCTGCACATGCCTAACCCCCCTCTCTGCTCTTCCCCTGCCTCCTTCCCAAGGAGAGCTGTTTAATCCCTGCAGATCCATGGAATACAGTGATGTTCTCCAGGGTAAACCCGTCCCCTCCCAGCTAGCAATGGCTCAGCTGCATAGACCCCACATGGAGCTGCTTTGCTGAGGGCAGCACGTCTTCTTGGCTCCTTGCCTCCTTCCCTTCTCCCTCCGTACCAGGTCCCACAGCTTGGTCCCACAGGACTCGGGGTCTCCAGTTGGCCCTGTCATGTGGGAAGCCGCACCCTGACCTCTTCGAGCTCTGACTTGCTTCCCCAAATTCGACTGGTTATGGGCAGGACAAGCCGGAGCCTGCCGCCTCCTCCCCATCCCTTTGAACACAGACATGTAGGCAGCGAAACACGCTGAACGCAGCTGCAGGATCCATCCCTCTGACTTTGGGGTGGAAAAACCACAGCTCCATGAGTCACCTGGATTCAGCAGAGACAGGGCCTGCAAATGTTCCCGTTCCCTTCCCTTGTTCAGTGGGACAGACGTGCTCCCAAGGCGCCATGTCTACCTCTTCCCTCCCCAGTAACTGGTGGGAGCTCCTGGGGGGGACATAGAATGCTTTGAGAGGAGGATCCTGGCCCTTAGGATGGGTGAAGAGGAGGCTTTCATGCAACCTGATGTCCTGCTGTGACAAAGGGGAAGGAGGGAAGAGACAGGGATGTCTGGTGCCCCAGCAGATAACTACAGCAGGCGGCTCCCTGCAGAGCAAGCCGCAAGTCACGGAGGGCTGATGTGCTTCAACCTCGACTGCAGCAAAGGAGCCTGCCTCAGCTGGAGCATCCATGCTCAGCATCAACCCCTTCCCTTTCCCCCTTTCTCAGCGACCCCCTCTCCTCCTCAACTCCATTATCACCCTCTTCAGGCGCTCCCCTCCTTCCACTGCTGCTTTTCCACGGGGAAGGGATGAGGTGCATTGGGTGTGGATTGTTCCTGCCTAGCACTGGGGGAGCCATCTGACAAGTGGGGTGCAGAGCAGTGCGTGTGCAGAAAGCACGCGTTGGGAAGAGGAATCCACGCTCTATTCCCATGCATGCACTCCTCCTTTCAGGGCTTGGCACAAAGGCTTTTCAACTTCCGCAGCCCAGCTACAAATCCCCCGCAAAGGCCTTTTTCTCAGGCTGAGAGACAATAGAGATCTCATATAAACAACCTAGTACGGTTAGCACAGGGGGAACTAGCCTGCCCCCACTGACGCCTCTCTTCTCCCTCCGTGGAGCTGAGGCTAGCGCGACACAATGTGTAATTAGGTTAATGAGCTAAGCATGGATTTTAATTGGGATTCCCTGATTTACTGGTCTATCTCCTTCTTTTGTTTTACTGTTGGGGAAGGTTCCTAAAAGCTGCCCTTGCTAAAGGCTCTCATATCAGGAAGGTCTTACGGATCTTTAATTGTATTTAATCATCAAGGTAATTAATGATCCTTGAGCAAAATGGAGATTGCATCTAGAGTAGCTCCAGTCTTGCCCTTCAGCATCTGTTGTGTCTGGGCAGAGGCATTCGGCAGACACGTAGGAAGGGGTTTGGAACAGAGAAAGACAAAAGGATAGTGGCTTCCTATGGCCCTGCCTGAGCTACCCAAAGCATAGTGGATTCCTATGGCCCTGCCTGAGCTACCCAAGGGGACAGGAGGCTAATTCCAGGGCTTGGAGCATTAGCTCATGGGGGATAGCTGCAGCCCTATGCCTCCAACCATACAGCCTCAACAGGCGCATAGTGCTCACACTCCAGCAAGTTTACCCCCATAAGACAGAATCACCTGCCCCTGCTGTCCCCTTCTGGCACCATTTCACACCTTTTTTTGCAGGGACATTTCCAAAGTTCAAAACCCTGCGAGGGAACTGGGGGAGAAGGGGAGCAACGGGCAGCAAGTTACAACACATCCCCTTCTCTCCCTCCCAGGCCACAACCATGCAACTCCCATCCCAGGTGAAGCCTGCAGCCAAGCTCGCCATTTCTCCCAGAGCACAAAGCCTGTCCAACAAGAAACTGGGTTGCCTGCTCCGACTTGCCCCACAAATGCAGCTTTAGTTAGAAACGTCAGCGGCAAAGCAGAAGGGCCATGGAATCAGTCCCTGTCACTTGGGACCTATGTGCAAAGTAGGGAGAGGTGTGTGTGTCGACAGAGGGGGTCTGTGCTGGCTTGTTGAGGAATGTACCCTGGCTTCCAGCCTCAATGACAAGGGGTGGTTTAGTGCAGAAAAGCCATGGCCCTCCCCTCTTCCAGCCTCAATAAGGGTGGAAGGCTAAATACAGCTGCTCTGGTGTGAGAACTGAGGACACGTGCGAATACTGCTTATGATACAGGGGAAGGACCAGTGGAACCTGGTAGTGGGCTGATACTTGGTATGGGTCTTCTGTAGAGGAAAAACCCAGCTGCCACAGCAGGATCCACCAAAGAGGTTCCTTTTCTCATTCCTATACTGGTGGGCTCTCCATAGCTGAGCACAAGTGAAAGCTCCTGGTGTGCTGCTAGGCTGAGCCTGTTTTTATACTGCCACTGTAAATTAGCCCCAGCGTGGCTTCAGACAGGACCCAGATCAGCTCTGCGAACTGTGGCTTGCAGAGGAAGACGCGTTGGGCTTGCATTTCAAACTGGGTTCACAGCCTTCCTCTAGCTTGCAGCAGCCTCAAGACCTGGTTAAGGGTTGGGGCAGAATTCCCTTCCAGATACTGGGAGCCCAGCTTTTCCTGGAAACCTTGGGCTCCATTACCATGAGAAAGGGACTGCACAGAGCCAGTCCTGACTGGGAATCTGCCCCTTCCCACTCTGGAACAAGCCTCCTCACCTGGCAAGTTTCAGCTTGCTTGGGCCGTCGGCTTGGCGGATCTCATTTCTAGTGGTTTTTCTCTCCTTTATTGCCTACTTATCTGCCCTAGGGCTTGAGAAAAGGCTGCCTCCTTTATAGCATTAGCAAACATGCCAATTTTCCCCACTTGGAATATTTCATACACAGGCCCTTTTCTCCCACGCTCGCTCCCTACCCACCTTCTCTATCCCACACTGGGCTATGGCTACCGCAGCAGCTTGTGATGTATGGCAGGCAGTGTGCTTGTTCCCTGTACTTTGCCCTCCAACCGTGGCACAACGGAGCAAATAGGAGCACTAGATGTGAGATACGGGGAGAGGCAGGGTGCCAGAGGCTGCAATGAAGGAGTGTCACCCAGAAGTACGGGACAAGGAGCGAGCCAGCACAAAGACAACAGGAGGGGAAGAAGTCATGGGCTGGTTTGTGCCTGCCCACAGCGATGTGCACTGCAGTGGGGAGAAAGGGGAGGGCTGTAAGACTGGGGGAGCAATGCGGCTACAGTGCCATGACACTGGGGTCAGTCATGCTCCCACTAAAACTCCCCTCCCTGCAGGCAGAGCAGGGTCTTGGGCTCCCTACCAAGGATGATCTCCACAGACCCTGATCCTGGGAACGGCTAAAGCTGATTGCAGCAGCAATGAAGATCTGGATCAATCCTCTCCTCCCTCCCAACACAGATCAGCCCGGCTGATTGTGTCATTTATTCCCCAGCAAACAAAGCAGCCAAAAGAGAAACCCAGCCCATAACTGAGAAATCCTGGAGACACAGCTCAGCGCGGAGCAGCTGGGCAGAGCAGGAGGAGAGCAGGGATGGTGCTTCCTGGCCTGACCTCATTTGTGCAGGAGCTGCCTTGGGCTGGAACACAGCAGAAGGCACAGCACCTTCATCTGTACTTTATTAAGTACTGTGTTATTAAGCTCACACTATCCTGTTGGGGTGCAGATGCTGCGCAGGGTGCCCTGGTGACTAGCCCCCACTGACAACCAGCACCAGCACACACCCAGCCAGGGCTGTACTGCACCAAGGAAAGCCCGGCGCTCTCTTTGGAACCGCTCAGCACTGCCGTGGTGCCAGGGCCGGCTGGCAGCATCCGTGCCTTCTCCTGGGGGATGGCGTGCAGGGGAGGCAAGCTGTGCTGGAACTGCTTGCCTTGGGGTCCCTGCCAGCACAGTGATTTCCCTCTCGCGTGTCAAGGGCAGCGGCACAGAGCTGGCTGCGAAGCTCCCCCTCTTGTCTCTCAGCTTTGCCTTCCCAGGAGGAAGGGAAGCAGAGCGCCAGGCTCAGGAACATGCACAAATGCACCTGACTCGCACTTTCTCTTTTCCTTTCCTGCCACCCACCACATCGTCTCTTGCTCTGCCCGCCCGGCACCTCTGCACACAGCAGCATCGTTCTCTCTGCCAAGAAAGAGCAGCCTGACAAATGTAGAGCAGCGAAGCTCTGCAATGGCGCACAGGGAGCCAGGTGTGTGGGAAGGGGAGAGCTGAGCAGGTTCACTTCACCCCATCTCACTGCAGAAACTTAGACATCTGCACTTGCACACGAACACAAAGACACCCAGCAATGGGAGTTTCCAGCCACAACTCACGCTGCTCTTGTTTGCGCCTGCCTGCCAGGGAAGGATTGGGCCCGAGTACGCAGTGTGCTTGTTTGAAAACTGAGCTTGATCCTTTGCCTTTGTTTTTCACAGAGGTAGAAAGAGAGCAAAAGATCTTGAGGGAGGCAGTGAAGGCGCTGACTGAAGGCACAGGCTACGAAACCTCACCCAGACACTGTGAAACCTTGGAACCATTGTTCAAATAGATTTCCAGTAGAGTCCCAGGCCTTCGTGCACTGGAGGTGATGAACAAAAAAAGATGAACCAACAAATTTTCAGTGTACGCATTGAGGACAAATGGCTTTTTCATTGACAATGCCAGGGGATGAAGCCAGAGGATTCATCAGCATGCTCCGGCATCCCTTGGGACTGCGGGATTCTGCCCATAGCAATGTTAAATAACACATTAACAGGAGCAGAAGTGCAAGCAGGGTGCAAGGCCTCCCAGCAACTGAAAGTACCACAGAAGCTGCTGCCAGACGCACTCAGGAGACTTCAGCTTTCATAACCAACCCCATAATCATCACTCTGAAGATGAACGGAGAGTAACTCCTGCAGTGCGGACATCAGCCAGGTCACTTGGCTTGGATTGTCCTCTGCTTCTGTCCCAGAGGAAACACTGCGCTGGAAATCACCCCCAGAGAGCACAAGCAGCTGAAGGGGAGGTGATGGCTTAGCTTCTGCACAGTCATTCCTGCTCTTATCCTCGGCTTTCTGCGCACAACCCGAGCGAGCGCCAGAATGCCACCATGGTGGGATGCTGCTATGCCCTGTCTGCATGACTGATTCCATGTATTTAATCTCCCACACGTGTGTTTTCTCTTCCTATCACACAAACACACTACTAAAAACGCTGGAAGGCACAAGGAGTGATTGAGAGAAGCAGGGACGGGTGGAAGGAGGCTCCATCTCCCACCCCGTGAAGCTGTTTGGCATCCCCAGAACACAATGCCAAGCTACTGAAATGGCTCCTGCAGTTGCAGTGGCAGAAAGGTGAGAGGAGTAGAAACCCTGCCTGCACAAGCAGCCCCTCTCATGGAAAACACAGCTCCTGCTGCTGATCATTCAGCAACTTACCCAACAACTGCTCAAAACACTTGCTCAGGGGACCTTGGTTTTCTAAAGGGGCTGCCAAGCTGGAGACCCCATTTCATGCGAGCCTCTTCTTTCCACAGTGACCTACGAGGCGCTGGCCTCCTTAACATGGACAGCCCAAATCACAGGCTACAAGGGGAACATCAGCTGAGCCCATCTCCTCCTCCAGAGCCTCCCTGGCAGTAGGAGCTCAGTTGTTGCCCAAATTTCTAAGCAAAGCACTTGTCTGCTTTCTTCTCTGTTTGCAAAACATCCCCCTGTGAAAACTGACACTGCCTGGGGATCACATTGCTGACTCATCACTTAAAGATGAGGCATTTTGGCCCAATGCTCAATCCGGCCTTTGTAAAATGATGCTTGACCTCTTCTCTCTCCCACCCCCCTACTGCCCTCCTGAACAGCCAGTCTATGAGACAGAGGCAGGGGTAACCCAGATGTATTCGTTGCACTGACAGGCTGATGATGCAACGACCTGTCCATCAGAAGGGAAAGGAAAGGAAGAGAAGGGAAGGGAAAGGAAGGAAGGGAAAGGGAGTGCTGAACCAGCCATTCCCAGCCTGGAATGTGCACTGGACCCGCGTGTGCAGGGGGAGGGGAGATCTGCGGGGAGGTGGTTTGATCACTGCTCCTGCCATGAGCAGGAACAAAGCGATGGGGCCTGGAATTCAGAGCAACCAACAGCATTTCTATGCTAATGAAAGCTCCGAGTTAGATCCTGCTGCCTGTGGCAAATTGGAGTGAAAATCCAGGCTTGAAAGGATGCACCTTTCATGTCCGACGAGCGTCGCTGGGCTCCAGCACCAGTCCTTCTCCCTCGGTTTATTTTTAATTGACTCCTACTAAGCCGGAGTACATGTTCATCCGTTCCAAATGGAACAGCTGTTGAAACTGAAAATCAGCATCATAAAGTGCAGACGTATCTAGTTTGTGGTGCTCACTTCTTAGCACTCCATTTCCAAACCTCAACAGCCTACCCAGAACAAAGGATGCCGTGGCAGAGCATTAACCCCATCCTGCAACCCTTGCATCCCCTTGGGCTTGTGCAGAAAGGGCTGGATCCTGCGCTGAGCATCCCCTCTATACTGATGAATGAGGCGGTGCAAGGTGAGGCTGGAAAAGATCTGTCCCACAGGGAGCTCCCAAAGCTAACTATGCTTCAGTCACCCCCCGCAGGGAGTGTTTGATCAACAGGGGCAGAAGCAAGGTCTCCATCCTTTGCATAGCTGTCCACCAAGAGGCCAGCACATAAAACCCTCAGAAACAAGACCTGACAAGGCACTGGCCCCTGGAGGTGAATTGACGGACTCCACGACCTAATACGATTGCTGGGTTTTAGCAGGCATGGTGTTCCGAGCATCAGGCAACAGAGCTGACATGCTGGTGCTTGGTCCGCTTCACAAATAAACCATGCCCTCCTACACAATGAAAACACCAGCTGGCTAAGTCTTGGTCATCCCGGTGCTTAGTCTCAAGGGATAATCCAGACACCAGGCACAGCAGAATATAGTGGAGAACCCCAAGGATTGCCAAGTTCCTACAGCAGTCCCAAACCAACATGGAGGTGTTGCAAACTGGAGCAATTGGGCTCCAACTCGGGAGCTGTGCTCTGCAGAGGGATAGGATCCATCAAGTGGGGATTGAGCTCTCTGCTAACACAGTGCTGGTGGTCTGGCTAGCGCTGCGTACAGGCAGGGCTCACTCCTATCTCTCTGGAAAGATACCACGTACTTTGATGTGAAGAGGGGCTCAGCAAATTCCGAAGGCTGGTGTGCCAGTGGCTTTCCCAAAAGAAAGGACAAAAGGGGCCATAAAAACTCCACAGGGACCAGAAGAGGCAGGATGCTGCAGACCACCCTCTGCTACTGCAGTAGGTTCAGGGCTTGGGACAAGGAGCATTCCTGGATACTGCTCTACAGATGTCACAGCCACCATCTTCCAGGTTGGCAATAGCCCTCTTAAAACCCTGTGCACCTCTGCTCTTCTCTTCTCTGAGCTCAACATGAACAATAAGAAGAAAAGTGGTGCAATGATCCAAACAGCCTGACCATGGAGTCCAACTGTAGAACCATTTCTGGAGGCAACAAGAATTGCTAACGGGAAAATCAAAGCTCAGGCTTTCTCCCTTCGGAGTCCGCAGCAGGGTTTCTACACCAAGAGTGGTAAAGGGCCTGGATCCCTCATACCAACAAAGCCAGAGGGAAGGCTTCCTAAGAAAGCTAGATCCTGCTTCAGGAAGGATATTCCTCTCACCTGCTCCCTGCATCCTCAGGAGCAGAATCCAACCATGTGAAAAGACCTGGAGGAAAACCCCAAGAAAGAACAGGAGAAGGAGGAGCGGATGAAGAGATAACACACTGTTAGCATGTGCCAGCAGGACATTTCCTATAACTAATAATCCACACCAAGGGCACGCTGGTCTGGCATTTACCAGGGGGGGTTGCTGGGAGCTGAAGTGTTTAGGAAGCCTGTCACCGACCAACGTCAGCCTTAATCCTAAAGCAATTCAAAGTTGACCCCGAGCTTCTCCTAAAGCCTGCCCCTATCTGCCCAGCTCTAACACCAGAAAAAGCAGTTTCTGTGTTTTGCCAAGCAAACAAATGGAGCTCCAGACCTCTGATTAAATATTAACTACCCTGCACAGACCACAAGCAGCATCTACAGCTATTCCTTGCTCCAAAGGCAGCTGCAGCAAGACACAAAACAAAGCACACAGAACCAGGCAGGAACGAACGGTGTTATCCACATCAAGAAGCATCCCGTGTGTGCTTGAGTCAGCCTGAAGCCAGGAGGCATTTAAGAGCACATTGCACTGGGCTCAGCGCTAGGGGACCCGGCGCTGTCACTGCATGGCTCTCCAGGTCCCACATGCCTCCCAGCACCCTCCGCTCCTCCCTGCATTGCATGAGTGAGCAGACTACAGCCCGATCCATCGGCTAATGACGTCAATGCTCTTTGCTTTGGATCCCGCTGCAAAACCTCTGTGATGCCTTTGGGAGGGTAAACTGGGGACTAAGTCACTTACCCCCTTTCATCCCCTTTAAAAGCCCAGTTTGGGACCAGCAGAGGCCGAACAACGACAATTAGAGACACAGAAGGAGGTGCCTAGCCAGCCCTGTGAGCCTGCAGCTGCAGAGGTCAATGAGGCTGCTGTTGCTGCACCGGCCCTGGGGCACAAGCGTAGGACACTGGTGGGAACTAAGGTCAAAACAGTGTCCCCATATCAAACCCATTCACTTCTTGCAGCCCTGTTAAACACCTGATCACACCATGGCACAGATTTGTGCTTCACAAAAGGACAGCACAGATCTTCTGGATGGTACAGCCTTCACCTGCCTCCTCCTCCTCCTCCTCCCAGATGCTTGTCCTTAGGGCTCCTCACGGGCTCGGAGTTAAGCAAGGGCTGAAGGGCTGCAGGAAGTGGAGCTGCCCTCCTTGCTGTGCCTATGCTGAGGCAGGTATCCGCAGCCTTCCGTGACTGCAGGTCTCACTAAAGCCAGGCTGAGGTGGGGCAGCCTGCAGCACTGACCGGGCTTTGTCCCACGAATGGCTAGGTAGTGCTAACATCACTTGTATGCCCCATGCATGTCTTTGAAGGCTTTCCCCCGGGGTTCCCAGTATCATTTGATGCCCTGGAGCAACAGGACAAAAGGTGATTGTTCCCCATCTTAATTCTAATGATGATTGGAAATAAAAAAGCAGCTGTGCTCCTATTTGGGCCCTCAGCCAGCCCTGGTATCCCCCCGCTTGCTTGATTTCACAGGCATATGCTCAGGTTTCTGACGCACAGAGATCAAATAACCCATCACTCAGGGTAAGATATTATCCCCTATTACCAATTCAATGCAAACAGCTCTCATCTTCTCCAGATTAAAAGCCAATTAGAGAACCTTGCTTTTCAAGGGGAGAGGAAACCGAGAGAGGGTTTCTTGGTGGGGTTTTTGTTGGTCTCTGGCAATCTCTCCCCTAAGTGTTATTGACGAGTTCTTTTCAAATAACATTGATTTTGCTCAGAACCCTTTGGGATTCACGTCTCCAGAGGGAAAAAGGGAAAGGCAAGGGAGGACAACAGCACAATCACAGCAACCCACGTTCTAGAAAGGTAAAGGACATAAATTTCACTTGCTGGAGGATCAGCGGTGTTTGCTTAAGTCAGCAATCGGTGTTTTGGGTTTCAGAGCTTTCTCAGGGCAAGGGAGCCTTTACTCTCAAGGTGAAGAGCAAGCTCATAAATCTGGGAGAAGCTTCAAGACCAGAATATGCTGATTCCCCACTGCAGGGAGGGCAGAGCCAACAGGAAAAGGGCATTTGCTCTGCAAACAAGAAGCAGGATGAGCACTTGTAAATCGCTAGTCACAAGGGAACAGGTGACATTCAGTCCTGCTGCACTCAGACCTGGAATACAAGGGGAAGAGAAAGGTGACTTTAAGCCAGCTCTGCACTCACAAGGGCCGCATGAGCCCCTGGTTTCTCCTCTCAGGTCAGGACTGATATTCCATTTCCTACAGCTCTCCCTGTGCAAGATTTACCTTCAAAGCAGCAGAGTCAGCCCTGGCCCCAAATGCCTCCTCTTGCCCTGGGAGCAGACACGTCTAGAGACATGTCCGGCACAGGGATAAAGCCGGAGATGGGAACATCTCCCGGCTGGGACCGCAGCCAGCACAGCCGGACTCCAACACAAAAGTATGCAGTGATAACTCTCTCCATCGATCCCGCTTCCCTACATTTAGTGGAAACAAACAAAAAGCCTCATCATCGAAAGCCCCAGACTGCCTTTCCAGCAAGTATCATACCCCAAAGGAGCTCCGTGCTTAGGCTTCCCCTAGCTTTACTCTCTGCCCATTGACCTCCTGCCTCTTTGAGGGCACACGCTGCTCATAGCCCATTACTATTAGTTTGCAACCAGCACGCAGGAACCACCTCAGGCTTCTGTCCGCCATGGCCCTGCAAAGCCCCGCCACCCAGAGCAGCCTTCTAGTGTGTGCGTGCTGCAAGGTGAAGGGGGATTGAGCTCTTGATGGAGGGCGTTTAGCACAGCCCTCTGCTTCAGTAGTGGCTGGATGACCTCCCGAGGTCCTCTGCAACCTGAATGATCTGCTGTTTCTATCAGGATGCTAAACGAGCGCAAAAACATGTCTGTCTTTCTGTCAATCTGTCACTTCGCGTTCATTTCATCTTCATCTGTCACGCGTTAGCCCGGGTCTTGGTGTCTATAAGCACAGTCATTTATTGTTTCCCCTTTTGCTTTCCTTTTTAAATCCATTTCCACTTGAGACACAAAGACACACACACAGACAACTGCAGGCGCACACAAACAGCAGCGCACCATTTTCACCAGGCTTACTCTTTGTTCCAGGCTTAGTTAGCGAGAAAGACTGCGAGTAACTTGGTCTGACAAGTGACTCTTCGCATTAACACCAACAGCCAAACCGCCGCAGCCTCCTCTCGGTTGCGCACACAGGCAGGGCGAGGGGATCTGCCCAGCTTCCCTGCATGGTGCACAAGCAGAACAGGAGGCCGGGCTGTGTCTACACCGCCAGCAGCAGATCTCAGCCCGTTTCCAGTCCGCACTTGCCCATCAGCCAACATGTTCCCATGCAACCACAAGTTTTGCATCGGGAGAGGAGGGGCCCGACCACAGCCCTGCAAGGAGGAACCCAAAATGCTGCTCCCACTGTCTGGGCTGAGCGTGAGCACAAACCAAACCAGCCACAGCAGACGTCCTGAACGTCCTTGTGCTTCAGCATCATGCCGGTGACTTCAGCCTGAGAAGCCACCGGGCAGAAAGTGGGAAGTGGTGGGACATAGGCACAGCGTGTAGGGGACTACAACAGCGTCTCCCCAGGGTTAGTAAACGTGCTCTAGCGATGGGCAACGGATGGGAATAGCACCAGGGCTGGGGGAGAAGCTGAAGAACAAAAGACACCTCCCAGCACACACCTGCACAGCCACAGCCCATCCTGCTGCTGCACACATGCATCCAGACACAGGAAGGAAAGGGGGGTGAGCAGGAGGAGCCCGGGGACAGGCCAGCAGGGAGGAAGGAGGGGGGAGGATCCCTCCCTCTCCCCTTCATTTCCGCCCAGGAAGGAAAAAAACAAGGAAGACTTTTCCATGCCTGGATTATTTTTCCCATCCTCCCCCGCTGCCGCTGGTGAAACCCCATCTCAAGCCACCCCGTCGCCATGGCAACAGGCCGAAAGGAACAGATGGTCCTGGCGAGCCAAATCCCATTTGAGGGGAGCAGCACAGGGACCCTGGGGGGCACGGGGGGGTCACCCCCATCAAGCTCCTATCCCTCGTCCTCCAGCCATGGCGGGACATTGGTGCCATGTTGGGGTGGCCTCATATGGATGCTCAGTCCCAAAGGGTATGAACCCTCTAAGACCCACCCATGGGCTTCTCTAGCTAAGGGAATAGCCACGTTTACTGAGACATCTGCAGCATCTCTCTGCCTGTCTTTAGCAAACCTGACGTCCCAAGATGGGGGATCACAGAGCAGGCAAGCGTGGGGTCCAGACCTGTTCATCCCTGAAGTGAGCAGACACAGGGCTCAGCTGCCACAGCCTCGCCACATCTCCCAGATGGATTCATCTGAGCAGACCAGGGATGAGGACCGGGGTGGGTGAAGATAAAACCCAGCCACTAATCTCCTTGTGGATTAACTGTCAAGCCTGTCCACGTGGGGCCACGGTGTGGGGCTTTGGAGCAGACAAACAACATCTAAGCTCTGCTGGAGACACCCATGACTTTGGAGTACTTGAGAGGAGGACCCAGAGAGAAGAAGGTATTTCTTAGGGGCACAGACCTCTTCTCTCATTGGGTTTGCAGAGTGAGCTTGGCGTGGTCAGCCCCATAACTGGTTGCACTATGGGGGAAAGCAGCAAGTGTGAAACCACACTTCAAAGACTACACAGCATGATGTACCTGTAAAGACAAAGGACCCTCTATGGGGAAACACAGGTTAAAGATGCCAGGGAACATCACTGCAAGAAATGAAAAGCTAAAGAAGCAGCTTTCCCTTTAGGAACCTCAGCTCCTAGCACAGGCTGTCTCAACTGCTCAGGCCCATTCCCTCCTGAAAACCCCAAAGCAATAATCACTGGAGTATTGGAGCATTGGCCTCAATGGTCCATTACAAACTTTCCAGAGCCAGTTTTGGAGCTGTTACCACCAGTATCACAACTTGCTTAGCTCCAGACAAATTAAGGCTCTGTGGCCCACAGTTTTGCAGCTGCTTTTCTTGCCCATGGGAGGCTTCATCCCATGTGGTTTTCAAGGGCTCAGGGGCCAGAAGCAGCTGAGAACACACAGCAGTCGTCCTAGGGTGAGAACTGAGCATGTGGGGACCTAAACCCCCATCCTGCCTAAGATCGCTTCTCCCTGCTCCTAGGAGCCAAGCTGCTCCCTCTCCCGCAGCCCTGGCACGCTCACAGAGATACTGGCCCCGGGGGCCCAGCCCGGCCCAACCGGCTCCCAGCCCACACCCGTGAGAAGAGCGAGAGCCCATCCTGCCTCTCAGGTGTGGCCCTTTGCCTGCGGGCTCCTGCTGGTGCCAGCTTGGATGCGGCCACTTGTGCCGGTGAGAGAAGGAGCTGCTGGGCTCGTGGGAAGCTGCAGAGCATCCTGGTGTGTGTGGGGGGGGTGTCCACAGCGCCCCTGTTCTGCGCTTCCTCTCCTTCAGAGGGGGTTTCACAGATGTTTTCTGCTCACATCGGGGTTCAGCCCTTTCCTCCCCAGCCCTGGAAACCCACATCTCTTCTCCGCAGAACAGGTTGGGTGCCGGAGCCGTGCCCGCTTCCCACGCTCCAGCCTGGCCCACACCCTCCCCCTGCCCCAATAAGCCCATCTCTTGCTTTCCCTCTGCCTCCCCTCCCTGTATTACAAACATTATTCAGCTGCTAGATAAGAAGCTCTCCAGCAGCTCTTTATTAATCCCAGTGGAGGCACAAAGGAGGCAGAGTGAAAGGACTCAGCATGGCCAGGACAGAGACTAACGTTCCACGAAGCACCTCTGCAAGAGCCAGGCATGTCTTTTTCCCAGCATCTCATGGGAAGCTTGGGTAATAATTAACAATCATTGAACTTTAAAACCTCCATCTCTCCTTCTGTCCTGACCAGGGTTTTGTAATAACTCATCCAGTCTAAAACACTCCCAGCCTGATGTGCAGGGGCACAATGGGGCAGGAAGGGGTAAGGAAAGGGATGCAGACAGACTCCAATGCAGGCAGTTGCTGAGCCTGCTGCTTCTTTGCTATTACACTGAGCTGCCATGTCCCAGCTCCAAGCTGCCAGAGAGCTTGGATAGGAAAATCCTTTCTCCCGTTCAATGCATCTTGCAGCTCCTTTGGCCACAAAAAGAAATGGCTTGTTGTGGGAACTTCTAAGGAAGGTTCCCCCTGCCCTTGGAATACCATAGACTCTTGCATATGGCTAAAACTGTAATCTACCCGGGAGATAGACTAGAAAGCTTTTATAGCATAAAGACACTTGTTTAAATCCATCTGCCGTCTGAGGCAACTATAATCAATACCATGTGATGGCTCACACATGGAACGAGCTGCACGGCTCATAGGGCCTGGGTTTGCATTGCTACCTGCCCCCTCTTATGGATGGACCACAGAGTTTGTGAAATGCATGTTCATGCAACAGGGAGGGTATTTCTGTAACCTGCATCCCACAGTGGGGCAACTCCGGTGTTACAAAAGCTGCTCACAGGATATTAGTGGCAAAAGCAAAACACCCTGCAGATACCTGAAGACTTAAATTACTGTCCCCAGCATGCTGCCATCCTTCCAGCCTTAGCATTTACAGCAAACCCACCAAGGACACAATGTGAACCCCCGTCACTTGTCCTGCCTTTGAATTGAACCAGGCAGGGAAGCCAGGGGACCATGTTCAGCTATTCCCATGATTTCAACCCACCCATCACACACCCAGGGCAGTAAGACACTGTTTGCACTGACAGAATATGTGCGTGTCAATCTATGCAAAACAATTCCCTGTCTTCTAAACTCCTCAGGTACGGAGCCGTGGGCTCCTGGCTGCTATGAAAAATGACAAAATAAAGGGGACTCATCTTTCCCTGTGCTTTGCAAATGGGCTCCTGCCTGTATAGAGTAACGTCAGCAAGATCAGTTGTGCAAGGCACCCTGCGGACACAGGGCAATGTGAGCAGAGAAGGAGAGGGACTGCTTTTGACAAGGAAAGGCACACAGAGGTGAAGCGAGCTGGCCAAGGATATTCCAGGGAGCTTGTGGCAAAGCCAGGAAATGATGCCAGCCCTTCTGAGCTCAGCCTGCCTTTGCCATCACCTCCAGGCCATTCTTTCCCTTTAAGTAAAAACTCGTTCACTCCTGGTAGGAGTCAGTGTGAGGCAGCATATTCCCACTTCCAGCGGGATGCTGCAGGGTACTCCACGGGCATGGCAGCATTCGGGATGTCAAGGATACAAAACCACATATATACCTAAAAATAATTACTTATTAAGCCTTTCATTTCCAAAGTGAGCTCAGAGCTGGTGAAAGGTCTCAGATCAATACCAGCAAGCCTGAAAACTGGAGTCCTCCCCTTAGCCAAGGAAAGGGTACAGCTGAGACAGCATCTGCACAAACAGCCTGCCCATAGCCTCTGCCAGCCTGCCTCAGCTCTGACCTTGAGGAGTTGCCTTGAAGTGCAAGAGGGAAACTCCCCCTTCCTCCATGCTTCCCATGCAGCCCTGGCCTTTTGTTCCCCAGCAGGGAGATCACCGCTGGTTCACTTTACTTGAGTACATTGTGTCTGGTGAGTCCTGACAAGCTCATTCCATATGCATCCCAAGACCTGCTTCATCACTGCAGGCAGAAGTCCTAACGGGTTCAGTGGGATTCTGCAGCATGGATTTTGAGGCAAATCCAGCCTTAGAGAGAGCTTAGCTACCAGGCTGGGTCTGGGATTTCAGATGGTGTGATGCAGTTGCCTGTCCATGCGGTCCATCGTAAACAGGCCTTTCTTCTTCCCTGCCCCACTGCTGTACATGTGCTCGGCCCCATGCCCCAGGGACCTTTGAAAGCTGCATTATAGGCTCTCCCCATACAAAGTTTGGTTCAATACAGCCATCAGGCTTTGGCCACATTACCCCTGCTAATTGGAATTACAATAGGCAGACTGCAGCTTTCACTCCATCTCTCTGTTGCTTGTCATAATGTAATCAAAATCCCTCTCACTCTCTTTTTATCATGGAACGTGACGGGAGTAGATGCATTGGCAACCACGTGGCCTGCAGAGACTACGGATTCCTGCGGATCAGACTGGGGCTGGGATGCTTTGCCATAGGGTGGAAAAAGAGACCCTCACTGCCAGAACTCTGCAGGCAGCCTTTGCCAAGCAGGTTAATAGGTAGGGATCTGGCTGGGCATAGCAGTGAGACAGAGGTAGGGACTGAGGGGTGCTGGTGGAGCACGTCCTGTGGTTAGGAGGTTCAGAGACCAGAGGCAGGCACAGATTGATCGTAGAGCTGGACACTGGCTGGGCGTCTGGACAGGAATGTGCCAAAGCTTTGTGCTCACATAGGAAGCTGCCTACTTCTTGCTTAGCCCTAGCGCAAGCAAAGCTGAGATAGCATCTAAAGGCTTCAGCTTGGTCAGGATCCCTGCCACGCTAGGTGCTGTGCACAAGTCCCTGCCCCAGCAAGCTCTCCAGCCCGCTGACTCACAAACCCCTGCCCACATCATCCTCACTGCTCCTCGCCTATTCGCAGCAGCTCTGCCAAGCAAGAGGCCGTGCGCGTCTTGCTCACACCAGCTCCAAAGGCTCGGCCAATTTACGGAGCCGGGGTGATACATAGCGGGCAATAGATAGCGCGTCTGTGATTTGTTGATCGTTATCACAAGGCAGTAAGGCAGGGCTGAATTACCCAGGCGAAAGAAGGATGGGCAGCCTGGACCTACTCAGCTCCCCAGAAACTGGCCATAAACAAAACTTGGATAATTAGAGTGCTTGGGTGGAAATGCAGCCTCTAAGTAGTCTTAGGCTCACGCAAATAAAGGAAATAAATCCTTGGAAGGTGCCAGGCTGGATGGGGCAGAGGGAGGCTCATTTTCCACATCACTTGATAGCAGCCGTTATAAATCTCACTGAAAGATGCACCTCCCCAGGCTAGCGCTATTTTTATGCTCCAGGAGAGAGGGGGGGAGCAAAACCATGTTTTAGTATTTACACCACAGGCGAAAAGGGTATTTAAAGACCAAGGTGCATTTCTGGAAGGCTGCTCCTGCCATGCCCAGAAAGAAAGAAGGGATTTTCTCCCTATAGCGTGATAGCCGGAAATATCAGCCCCAGAGAATTCATTGTTCTGTTGTAAGCTGGGAAATCAAACTCCCACAAGGACTGGGGGGGGACAGGGGATAAAGGTTCCTTCCCTGGCAAATTGCTAGTTCAGTTCCCAACCGAATCAGCAGCGAATGCAAATCAGCTCCTCTGAATCCTGAGGGATGACTTCTGCACTGCCCCTGCTTACTGGTGTCTGGGATAGCATCCCATAGGAGATGAGACAACAGCAGCACCCTCGTGGGAACGGCAGTTTGGTTTGCTGGGCCAGGAGCCCGAGCTGGGTACCAGACACAGCAGGGATGGGACACCAGCGCACAGGGACCGGCTCAAGGATGCCAGTGAAGGACGTGGCCCTGGAGTCAGCACCAGAGCAGAGCCCCACGTGGTGCTGGAGCAGCGTGTCCCAGCTGTTCTGCACGGCAAGGGCACCTGAGCTTTGGGGCAGGGAAATCCATGCACCAGCTTGCAGAGGATCACCAGGACGGTTTTCCTTCCGGATGCTCCATTGCTCCTGCAGCTGGTTCGTGCTCCCTTCCCTGTGCAGGGTGGGCTCCGGTTTTGGCAATCACCTACCGGTGATCATTGACTGACCACAGGCTGATTGATGCTGCACGGCAACAGCCTGCCATGGGAGGTGTAATGATGTGAGAGCTCTCGGCCTTGCTCTCTAAGGGGTCCTACAGGACCCAAAGATAAACTGCCTTCCTCTACGACCACTCCAGCTTTCCTCCTGCTAAACTCAGTCCTGCTCCTAATTCCCTCCCAGATCCTCACGCACTGAGAACATTCCTCCTTTTACAAGCTGTGTTCTGTGCAAGCCTCTTGCCCTCCCAACCCTCCCACCCCTTACCAGGACGGCTGTTATCTTCCCAAAAGGATCCTATTCAGCTTGTATCAAAGAGATGCATGAGCACACCCGTTAGGAATCAGAGCATCAAGCAAATCCCCAAACAAGCCGCCTCTAAAGATCAGAGCACACTGTAATCACTCCCTCTGTGAGGAGATCCCAATAAGTCCTCCCCCACTTTCTCTGGGCTCTTTCTGAACCCAAGCACATGAGATAGGTTTGGAAAGCTCAGCTGCAGCACTAGTAAAAGTCTCTTCATTCAACTTGCACACATTGCTCCTGGCCTCCCTTGCAAATCCTCTCCTCCATTTCAGCGCACAGATGATGCTCAGAGGCTGCCCCAGCCCTTGTGCCCTGCAGTCAGAAGGGCATTGCTGTTGGTCAGGGTCTCACATCCCAGGTAAGAGGGGCTGCTGCAGATGCCACAAGTGACAGCAGCAGGTCTCCTCACTCTCACCCTCCTCTCCCTGCTTCCCTATGGGAGACAGTGGGAAAGCAATGCCAGCCCAGGGAGCAGCAGGGTGGGAATGCCTGCACAGGGACAAGCACCAGGACAAAAGTGGCTCTTCAGTACATACATGTTGATTCACGTGTTGATGCACATGAGCATCTTTCATAACCATGGCCTCAAAGAGAAAAGCAAGGAGCCTTTTCGTAAGACACCATGTGCTTTACCAACATGACACAAGCACAGCACTCGGCTTTGACGCTGTGACAATAGCTGTCCTGTAGCTGTGGATCCTGGGCTGCCCCTTTCTTCAGCACCTACCACTGAGGTCTCACCCCCTTGGTACACATGAATGAACTCATCCTTCCAGAGTGACACACACAGAGCTCCATGTGTCCAGCTGTGGGGTGCAATGCACAGACAGCAGCGCTGCCTGCAGAGCCAAGAGGGGTCCTGTATCCCATGGAAACTGTGGCAGCTGATATAAATTACAACATGGCAAGGATGCTGCTATGCAACACATCCCTGATCCTAATGACCATACATGGGCACAGTTTTGGTTCTCCTCTGCAGCCAGGAGATACCCCTTCCTGCAGCTCAGTCCCCAGACACTGCAATGGTGCAGCTGGCAAGGGAAGAGCATGAACAGGCCCAGTAATGAACAGCTTGTGTGGCTGTCTCCACTGTACATCACCGAATCACTACCCGCTGCCCCTGCTCCAGCCCTTAAAACAACATTGCTTCTCAAATGGCTAAGTGAGCAAGGTGGCACAGGCAAGAGCAGCAAGGAAACTGTGTGCTGCAGCCTCCCTGGAACAGGGATCTTCCTCTTTGTGCGTACTTCCAGCCCTTGAACTGACTTTGATTATCCATCCGTAACACTTCCTCTAGCTTTGGCACCCCCAGGCTAGGAAGGCCATCAGCACAACTACTCTGGTGGGAATGTGACTCCAGGCTTGCCTACAAGGGGTCTCTGCTGCTGCTGAAGGCCGAGAAAAGTCGAAGAGTAAAGCCCATTAGATGCCTTTCCCTAAGAAAAAGGTAGCCATAGCTTGATGCAGCTTAGTTCTCCAGTGAAAACAGTGCAGTCCTGACTGCAGGCTTTGTATGGATTTTAACCTGCTGTAAGCAATGAACACCCTTCTCCTGCCCCCCCAGCATTCACATTGATGGGCAATAGCACTCATCAGTCTCTGGTGCAGTGGCTGTAGGAAAGCTGAGGCTGTAGCACAATGAGACTGGGACAGCCTCTTTCTTTCTGGTCCCAGCCCAGTGGGAGGATGAAGAGATGCCTGAAGGCAGAGGAAAGCTCCACCATGGCCATGGGTTTGGGTGAGGGGTTAAGTTATGAATCCACACTGTGCTGATAACTCACACAGCCCCAGAGTGTAGGCTCAGCTCGCTCTTTTGCTTGGGCTGTTCAAGGACAGGGCAGGGTTCATCACCCCTCGCTGCTCTCCTCTGCCCTGGGCCACAATGTCTCTCACAAGCCAGCATAACCACTGTGTATCAAACTGCTCTACACAGAGACCTGAAGAAGACAGTGACAGAAACCCTGACCTTTCTCCTCAAACTATCCAGCCCTCTGATTGTGCCACCCAGTAAACCTTGTTCATCGTATTAAACTCTCCCTTAGGTCTATGACTTCTGTCCATCACGGACTGTTTGTAACCCCTGGCTTTTCTAGCATGCTCAGCACAACAGCCTTTAATTACAGACCTCTGCTTGAGTCCCACCAGCCTACTTTACATTAGACCCTGAGCCCACAGGCAGAACTCTGCCCTCAGACTGCTCCCTTGGGCTGTCTTCCCTAGGAACAGTGAAAACGGTCAATGAAAAGCTTCTCCCCCTCAGTCCAGAGGGTATCAGAAATGAAAGCTGCTTTTGCCACCTGTGGGATGCTCACTGCAAAAAGCAGATACCTACAAGGGCAAGTGAAATCCAGTGTCCTCCCCAGCATCCCCATGATGTGGCTACAGACTCTCCACTGCAGCAGCCTGTTCTGATTCCGTGTCTGTAGCCTCACACAGAGAACAAGGCTGGTTTTGCTCTCAGGTGGCCACACAGCGCTCTTCTCCAGCCCCCTCGTCTCCCACACAGATGGGCCTTTGTGCTGGGAACCGCTCTCGCCTGTCACCAGAGCAGAAACGCTGGATGTTAGCCACTGGCTGCGAGCTGCATGGACCCTCTGTCGCTCCTGGCCATGCCACCGGATGCCTTGATCAAGCAGGGGGAGAGGAATGGATCTGCTATGGGAAAGGAAAAATAGACACCAATTTGGTCTGATTACGGGGTTTTCCCAGGTAGGTTGAACCGCTGAGAAGAGAGATGGAGGCAGAGTCCTCTTGACTAACCAGGCTTGGAGCACCTGCTGTCACACAGCCAGGTGGTCCATCTGGTACCTGCCGCTGCTTCGAGGCAGTGATGTGATTTGCAGGTCCTTCTGTAGCATCCCTGCATGGCTGGGTGCAGATGGAGGCGCTTTGCTACTTCCTGTACTTAGAAAGGCAAACAGGCTGGGATGGGGGACGGAAACCCCATCCCTGTGTTTTCTCTTGCAGGAAGGAGGGTCACGGATCTTGCCCTCTCCTCACCTGTAGGTCAAATGAAGATGGAAAGCAGTGCTGCACACCAATCTCCAACTGGCTCAGAGAGGTTAGACGAATGGTGCTTAGAAAGTCTTTCCTCCTTCATCACACCAAATAATCTCAGAGGAGGATTATAAACCTCCTGCAGGGACAGCTTTATCTTGGGGGAGTGAAGAGACAGTTCATCAAGTTGGGTCAGTTCCTCCTATCCATCCCACAGAGATGCCAAAGGGACAAGAGACTCCCGGCCGAATTCCTCCTATCCCCCGCTGCTGCAGACCTGCACCATACAGGCACAAGCAGCCTCCCCAGCATGGAACCCCATGTCCTCCTGGGCTGGGCAAACAGCAGGGGCCTGAAGCTCACTCTCCCCTTTCATGCCCAGTAGCTGCTGTTTGTCTGCTTTGGGATTGCTGCAGAGCCGAGAGTTGCCGCAGCTTTGGTGATGCCAGCCTGCTGCATCAGCCCCAGAGATGGGGAGAAACAGTGGATGGACAGCAAGGCGTTGAACTCCCCACGCTTCCTTGGGTGCCCACGGAGGCATGGACACACGGAAATGACAGCATAGGGCGTATAAAGTAACAGAGTGCTGCGAAGGGCAAATTTCACTTCCCGTTTCTATGTGTGATACAGACAGGGTTGTAAAAGCAGGACTTTAAACCTCGCATGGTGTCACGTCGGAAAGACACAGACGTGCCTGTTTGGCTGCCACAGATGGAAACTGTCCTTCCTCCCATGGATGCTACTTCTACACTTGGGCAGATTGGGCAATAGTTTCTCTTCTGCTATGGAGCTGAGAGGTTCCCCTCGAAAAACCAAGCTGGGAGGGTATGTGCCTATGCGCTGAAAGGGTAAAGTGCATCAACCTAGCCTGGACTAAACCCTTACTGGAGAAGCGAAGAAAACTGTAAGGCCAGGAGAATAACTGCATCTCAACAGCAGCCAGGAGGAAAAGAAAGGCGCGTCTCATGAGAGATGTCATTCCTTAGTTAAACAAATTTTCACCTGGCACAATAATCTGGGTTAGGGAACCCTCACTGCAGAGCTCTGAATTCTCTGCGCTGGGATGGCTGAGCTCTGGTAATTAACACAAGAGGTGTCTCAAATGCAAACCGGGGCCCAGCTCCAGTGGCTGGCGGCTCGAGCTCACCCTGCATCAGAGCAGCCCTGATTTAATCTGATGTAGTTGAGAAAGCAAGAAGATCTCTAGGGGGTGCTCAGATGGGAGTACCTTTGTCCTTCCCTCATTTGTTTCTGCTTTTTGCACTGATATGCCTTGCTGATGGCCTGTTAAAAGCACTGAGCAAGAGCCATCACCACCTCGAGCAATGATGTTGCAAGATGCACTCCTTTCCTCAGAGGATTGTGGCCATTCTATCTGAGGTCTTCCCAATGCATCCCTGCAGCATTCACAGGTACCATAGGATGGGCTGTCCCTACCCTTAGCAGCACTAGCAGAGGGCAAGGGGTGCCAGTGGAAAGGCAGGCCTGGGAAGCAGGTCACGACAACCGGCTCTTCTGGTTCCCTTCATGATTCAGCCGAGGCGTGAGCGGTGCCCAAAGCATCCTCCTGGTGCCTGCCTTTAAACTTAGCTTTGCGGCTGGTGCAGCTGCAACCCAGAGGAGGGGTGATGCGAGGAGAGAGATGTGCCAGGCTCCACCAGCACCGGCATCTTGTCAGCCACCGGCTACTGTTGAGCATTTGCCTCACGCTAGATATGCTGCTGGATGTGGTAATGCCCCTGCTTCTGTACATCTATTGGCAAACGGATCCGTGTGCACTGGGCTGGGAGCTCTTGCTTGATTAACGCTGCCGGTTCAGAGAGCAAATAGCATTAACCACAGCCATCCCCTGGCTCTGGCCATGGGGCAGACACTCTCCTGCTTGTGGGCTGAGCTGGCTCTCGATACAGCCTGTCGCCTCACCCACACTGACACATACATGAGCTCATCAATTCGCACCAGGTTAAAACTCGGCGGGTTGGTTCCACTGCAACAAGCGAGGTTTAATGAGAAAACACCAGCAGAAGGTACACCTCTGCTTCCTGAAATAGCCTGATGTTGCTTCTGAGTTTTGGGAGGAGATAGATAGGTGGGGGAAAGAAGAACAACAACCAAGAACTTGAACCAAACGCTGAACAGCTTTCTGGCTGCATTAGGACATTAAAGCAGCTCAAGAGTACAAGATGGACCAGATCCTGCAGTGACACACTGTGATTGCTCTCAGCACTCCAGATTGCTGTTGTACATCCCCAAAAAGGAGCCCCCCATCCAGCTGCAGCCAAGTCTGACCCAAGGCCTCCAGGTCACTCGGGTTCAGTCAATGCTGCTTTCAAGCGCCGTGATGGAAAAACCCTGTGTCAAAGGCTCAGACACCTCTCCAGCTCTCCCCTGCTGGGGATCTCAAAGCACTTTGCAAACGAAGACTCACAGGCCCCTCTCAGAGCCCAAGAGGGTAGCCCAGTGACAGCAGACAGGAATGTGCCCGCAGACGGGGCGGAAAGCTTGGAAACAGAGGCCCAGGTCTGCAGATGCAGGACCAAGCACAAGATGAATGCCTCTTCTCTGCCTGGTTGCATCTCAGCTGTACCGGGTTTCATGGCGGGGATAAACAGACAGATTGCTAAGACCTGGAAAGCATAAATTTAACTGCAAGTGGTCTTAACCTCTAAAGATCTGCCTTGGACCTCCCCTCCCCAGTACCCTATGGCTTTTCAGTAAGAGCTATTCGTATCGGTATCTTGAAGCCCTAATGCCGTAGCCCGAGTTGATACCTGGTTAATGGTTCCAAGCGGATAGGCAGGCAGATCTGCGCGGAAGGCTGCAGGAGCACTGAATTGAATCCGTTCTGGACGATTGAGCCGATCACATTAAAGACAATTTATAAAGCAGATTTTTATAAGGGGCTCCTTTACAGCTTTTACAGCCAGGGACTTTTATTTCCTTATCAGCAAAAAAAGCCAACATTGTCAGAAGGGGGAGGCAGCATACGTGGATGGGAACGAAATGGCACTGATCAGATGAGCACGAAAGGTTTTCCAGAAAGCAGGTAGTGTCCCCTGCCTTCCCCTCATCCTTCTTGGCTGCTAGGTACCAAACCAGTTTCCAACAAAGTCCACAGCTACTGATTCAAAGCTTACATATGGCTTGTTATATATATATATATGTGCGTGTGTGTATATATATACGTGTGTATATATATCCTCAGCTGATTTTGGCCCAACGCACTGGAAACTTGAGGAACTACCTGCCTCAGTACGGCAGGCTTGTGGTTTAGTAAGGACTGTCAGGCTGCTGTGGCTTTGTGCAGCAGCTAGCACAGCATTGTGCTGGTCCTTCCCTGCAGCCCTGGGACGCATCCACAGTACAACTCAGCGCACAAAGGAATGAGTAAATATACACCATGATATCAGGCACTCCTGCAAACGTGCTGCATCCACCACTAAACTGGTCCAGCCACGTCTCCCCCACACAGGCTGCGGGGGTACTCGGTGATCATGGATTGGGGTCGGGAAGGATTATCTTCCTGGAACATTGCAGAGCTGGCTGTACCCTGTGCTTGGCAAGGCACCACTAGATGCACCACTGGCTTATCCTGGCAGAGCTGTCAGCGGGACAGTGCAAGACAAACTACCAGGCTACTGCAGAGTGGCAGGAGATGAGTTTGCCTGACTGCTGGCAGCAAAGCCTTGAGAACAGCCAAAAATAGGATAAGTGAGGGGGGAAAAAGCCTTTCTTGGCAGCACAAGGTGAGATGCCGGGCTGCGCCAGGGTCACTGCACGTCTCCTTGGTGAAAGCTATTCCTAGAGGGACTGGGGGAGCATAAACCCTTTTTGGTTTACCCAGCACAGTCACTTCAGCATTACCGCAGCTCTAATGCCTTTTGCAGGGGTTGTGGGGAGGGTTGAGAAGGAGGGAAGACCAGGTGAAGAATGGCATGGAAAGTTGTGAGACTCCTTGTGAGGAACCAGAGCGCAGCCAGGCACCTGCCTGGAAGCAGAGGAGTGCAGAGAGCCTGAGGCTGTCCCTTCCATCACCTCTTTCTGTAATGCACGGCAGATCTCTTTGTCCTAGGAATACAGAGGTATACCCAGACCTGTTTTCTCATCACTCTCATAACCTTTTTCATCTCAGAGTCTCCCTGGTTTCTCGACTGCCACCCCTGCCATTTCACCTCTGTCCTCATCCATTTTAGCTGGACCATTCAGTCACTGCACTCTGTTGATCTCCCATGCACTGGATGTAATCACCTCTGTCTTTGGCAGCGCCAGAGACCCGTGGGCCCTGGCATCGGCTCTGCTGGTCGGTCCTTTGGCCCAGACCTTGTTAACCGCAGCCACATCTCAGTCGCAGCCCAGCCAGCCCGGCTGCTCTTCTAGAATGGTGCCCCAGCCCAATGAGAGGGCGAGCGGAGGCAATTTCACCCTGCTTCCACTGCAGCTTCTCTCCAGCTGCAGATCCCACTCCTTCTGCAGGCACAGGCTGCCTTGTACCCCTGCAGAAGGCTGGGCACCGACCCAGGGTGGCACACCAGCCACCAGCACTCCAGATCCAGCCACCAGGAGCTCAGCCTCAACAAGGCAAACACGGGTCCTATTTGCATTCCCCGGTTCATTCACAAGCGCTGTAAACCCAGACTGAGGGTCCCCCTTCCATGTCTCCGACAGCCGATTCCGGAAAGCCCTCCAGGATGGCATTAACCCATTCTGCACTGGAGCAGAAGAGTTCCCCACAGGGCACTTTGCGAAGTGGGTCACTCTTCTACTTCAAAGAGGTGCGCAGGACGGAACAAACGGGGCAGGAACAAGCCCTGGGGTGGGGACACGGGGGCTGTTCTGCAACCGCCCGGGTGGGTCAAATGAGCCGGGGAGAAACCGAGCCAAACCTTTGCCCACCTCCTCCTTCCCAGGGATGGATCAGAACCAAAGGGATGGCTCAGACACCATCAGACACCCGAGTGCAAAAGCAGCGAAAGGAAGGTCTAAAACCTGGTAGCAGCCCATTCTCTCCACAAAAGAGCCCGTGGGAAGTGCGTGTGTGTTGAGGGGAACGGGGGTTTCGGGGATGCTGGGCAGCTAAACCCTTCCTTTCTCTCCTCCCGAAACATCTGTGCTCATTACCCAGCCGTGTGGCTCCCTCTCCCTGGCTGCTATGCCTCGCTAGACGTTGCTCGATCCAAAAAGCAAACAAACGGCCTCAGCTCCCAGGACTCCGGAGCCCACTGCCTGCAGCTGCTTCCAAAACAAACGATCGTGTTGTTCCTTTCCAAGCCAGCGATGAAACCGGCCCCGACTCCCTCCCGCCCTCACACAGATGCTTCCACACCTGCTCCAGACCCGGGCGCGCACCCCAAAAAGCCGATCCCACCCCTACCCGCACCTCGATCCCCCCCACCACCACCACCACCGGCACCCCGCAGCGCCCCGGCAGAGCCCACCGCCTCCCGGGGGGACCGGCCGGCAGCGGCTCACCTGGTAGGAGCGCGGCCGCCAGGATGCAAACTCCGATAGTCCACCGAGATGCACGGCAACTTGTCTGCAGCCGTGAAGCCATGAGAGTTCCTTAGCAGAAATGGGCAGGGGTCGGTCTGGCAGCGTCGCTGGGGCCCCCCCAACCCCTCCCGGACCCCGGTGGTTTAAGTTCAGGTCTGCTTAAGGGAAATCAGGATGGAAAAACTGTAGGTGCGGGAGGACAAAGAGGTGCTGCGCCCCGCAGGGAACCGGCGGGAGGACGGCGGCCGGAGGAGAGCTTCGCACATCCGCAGGGGCCCAGGGGCTCGGCGGGACGCGGGGCCCCTCTCCTCGGGCGCCGGGGCAGCGCGGTGCCTTCCTCCGGGAAGCGAGCACGGCCGCAGAGCCGGGCGGGCGAGACGGGGAGGGCGGAAAAATGCGGTTGGGGGGGGGGGAATAAAAAAGGGAAGGCAAAAAGGAAAACGAAAAGGAAGGGGGGCAGGAAAAAAGGATCGAGAAGAGCGAGGGAGAGCCCTCCCCGGGCTGCTGCCGCCGCTCGCAGCGCGGCGGTCCCGTGGCTCCAGCGGCGGGGCTCGGCAGCCCCCGCCCGCTGCCTGCCCTCCGCTTCCCGGCGGCGCTCAGGCGGCGGCAGCGGCGGCGGCGGCGGGCCGGGTGCGGCGCTCCATGGCCGGGCGGTGGGCGCGGGGCCGGGCCGGCCGCGGGGCGGGGGATGCGGGGTGCCCGGGCTGCGAGGCACGGCCGGCGGCTCCGCTCGGCTCCACACGCACACACGGTCCCGGGCGGGGCGGCGGCGGCGGCGCTCGCCCTCTCCCGTGTGATGTCAGCGCTCGGCGGAAGGAGGGCGCAGCGTTAACCCTTCGCCTGCGCCGCGCTCCGGCTGCCGCCCCGCCGCGGGGATCGCCGCGACCCGCACCGGGAGCTGCCCGCTTCGGCCTGCGGCGGGGTCGGGGGTACCGGCGTGCCCGGCCTCGCCTCCCCTTCCTGCCTCCTCCTCCCGCCTCTCCTCGCCTTCTCCCCTGCAGCCGGCTGCTGTTGGCAACTGTCCTTTGTTAGGCGAGCGTCCGGCGTGCTTGCAGGCGATAATCTGGGGGGCCCAGGGCGCCGCTCTGTCGGTTTCCTAAGGTGCGCTGCACACAGGTTTGGTGGACTCCAGGCTTGGTTTCCGAATTCCCTTACGGATGCTGGAACGTCTGGGCCGTGGCTGCTGGCAGGGGTAGCAGCATTGATCCGGCTTGCAAAAATGCCTTGCGTAAACAGCGAGTGAAATAGATGCAGCTATCAGATAGCATCTAGATTTGCACTCATAAATGCTTTGGGTGCAGACCCTAAATAATATACAGTGTTTTCGTGGGGCCTACTGAAAGAAGGACCTTGTTCTGGACACATTGTGTGTGTGCTGATAAGCGAAGGGATTCAGAATCAGCACAAGGGCTGGTGCACTGGAGGAGGGAGGCACTGGTTTGCTTTGCTTTGTAACAGCCCTTATTATGTGGACACAGACACAGCCTTTGTGGATCTTTTTGCTGAGGAGCTATTTAGCCTGCTAACGCCAGCTCCTGAGCTGCCCTGGCCTCCACAAGGATGCTGAACCCCAAACAAAGATGTGAACAACAATGACAACAACCAACAACAAAGTCATGTTGATTTCAAGCTCCATTAGAACAACACAGGAACAAATCAATGCCTGGCAAGCAGAAAAGGACAGAATCAGTGGGGAAGGATACCACACATAGTGGAAAAGGGAAGGGGGGGGGGCAGGCAGCAGCTATAAAAAGATATCTCTAAGGACCCCTTCAGCAGTCTCCTCCTTCTTTTAATTCCTTTAGAAGTTAATTCCTGTTCGAGGGAAGGATGGGCAGCTCTGTAGCAAAGCGGATTAGCCAGATACAAGGTTTGTTCCAAAATAACAAAAGTTATTACATAGTAATGAGGTTTAGTTAATAGATTCACAGACTTAAGGGCCACTGGGATTCCTTTGGCCATCCTGCTTGCGGAGCGGACGCTGAGCTTGCCCTGATGACTTCTGCCTCCTGCTTCTTGTGTAAAGCTGCAAGGCCAGAGCTGGGAGCACGACTCCCTGTCCTTGTGGACAGACAAGATACGGAGCGCTCCTGGCATCCTTGCAACAGGTTTCTCAGCAGTTGATTTTCCTGTCCTTGGAGTGTTTATCTGGCTAGTTTCAACTTTAAACCATAAAATCTCATTATTCCTCTTCCCGACTCCATTAAAGAGATACCTCCAATGAGACATTACTCCCCTGGGCAGGTCTCTCTGAGTTGCAATCGAGTCCCCCCCATTGCACAATGGTCCAACTTACATTTCTCCCGGTGTTATACTCTCCTATCTCCCTTTTAGTGTATTGCCACTGTCACCTGAGATGCATGGAGCAGGCCAGACCTCAGCACTATTGTTATAAGCTTTCTGTGAATCCAGGCAAAGGCATCTTGGGTTGGGTACCCTCACTTCACACATTTGAGGCCAGCAGCAAGAGGTTTTCCTCTGTGAAAGGGAAGAGAATAGCCAAAGCTGTGATTATGCAGTAGGCCAGGCAGGTCTGTTCTCACCCTTGGCAACCCTTTGGTGCTGCTTGGCCGCGGGGAGCAGCAATGGTTTGGCAAACAATGGAATTGCTCGAGTCATTCGCTGTGATTGCTAGGAAGGGGAACGCTGTTCCTGGGGGGTGACACAGAACAGGCATGGCCAAAGCAGGGAATTCCCTCCTGGTTTGCTGCACACTCAAATCCGAAATCAATCACCCAAATTCAAACTTGGGATTGATCATAGCTTGATCTGAGCAGCTGACTGCTGCATCTGGGGTACGATTGCGATTGCCCTTCAAGAATATGGGGAGATTTGATAGAGCCTTGGGCTCCCGAATCACAGACCTCGAGCATTTAAGACCAAAATGTAAATCCATTAGCAGCAGCAGCAGTAGAACATTAGCCCTGGTGCATCAGGCCTAACTGATTGAGCCAGAATGTATTATTTTCCTGATCCTGTGCAAAGCAAAACCCATCACATTTGGCACAGTTCTGGCTGTTAACTTCTAAGATTTATTACACAGTGCCATGGGGCCCCCGTTCTGCAGCTTTTTGTGAGTCCAAAATTTCCGTGAAGCCCAAGGGGACTTGTGCATGAGCAGGAAAGGCAGGACTCGAATACTTCAGTTTGGCAGGTTTTTGTCATTTCCAGGGGAGGAAGAGCATAATATGTAACATATTTAATTGCATCACACTGATTTTTTGGATTTAGGGAGGTCTCTGTGTGCATGTCCTCTGATGAGGCTGCCTTCTGCTTCGCTATATCAGCTGGTTTAGCCGATTGGTTTGTTCCTTGTCTCGCAGCAGTAGGCTTCTAAAGCGCATCCCAGCCAGAGATGTGATGCATACATACCATAGTGCCTGCAATAATAGGGCAGGGGGTTCAGAGGTTGCCCATCCTTTCCACTGTTAGTGTGGGAACGCCCGAACCACTCTGATGCTCACAAATCCCTTTCATGACTCTATAAGCATATTTCAGTAGAAACGAAGAGAGACAAGAGCAACCTACCTGGTGCTTCAGCCGGTCTGAAGGACTGGCCTGTGAGGAATCCCCCTTCCACAAGGGGCAAACGGGGAAAATCATTCCTAATACTGTACGGAAGTGATATTTACCCACTCTTAATGTTTAGGGGGGGCAGAAGTCTCATTTCAGATAGCGACTAGCCATCAGAACAGAGATGCAGAAGTTATACCAGCCCTTCCCCTTACCCCCCTGTGAAATCTGTCTCAGGCACAGATACTAGAAATGGTGTAGTCACTTGGCCGACACTTACATAAGTTGTCATGCTAATACAGCTCTTGAAAATTGCCATTAAAGCATGAAACAACATTTGGCTGGGAGAAAAACAAGGCTTGCTTGTAGTTGAGCGCTGCTTTGTCCGCCCAGCTCTTCGGCTGTTCAGCCAGCACAAGTTTTCTGCTGATGCTGACATGTGAGGTAACGTCTCTGCAGCAACCTGCTGTACTAGGACATTTCATGTGTCCTCCCCAGTGGCTAACGTGGTTGAGTGCAGTCTTCTGGCAATGTGCAGGAGGACACAGGATGGGTTTGGTAAGGGTTCTGCAGTGACACAGTTCCTTTGGATGGGGTCTTTCCTGGCAAGCTGATTCACATCCTTTCCCGGAGGCTGAACAGTTGCTGGGCTGGAATCAGGGCAAATGGCCCATCCATGTCTTTGGAAATGCAGCTCCTATCTGCTCTGGGATGAGCACAGCACATGCTCAGGAACAATGGGGTTGAGCTGATGGATTGCCCTCAGGGGACCACTTCGCTTCCATCCTCGGAGCTGCTGCCTGCCACAGAGGGGGAAATGTCACCCAGGAATTCCCCCACACTGGTGAACTGATTCCTCCCCTGATGTCTGGGGCTGTGCTTCTGCTCCCCTTCTGCAGCCATGGCCACGTTCCAGTGGCTCCCTGCGCACACACTGTCTGGCAAAGCTCTGCAACTTGAACGGCTCTTGGACTGAAATGGACATCTTATATAATTTTATACAATGATTATTACCAGAGGGGAGGAAGAGGAGGAGGAATTGCTCTTTGAAACATTCCTCTGTGGGTTTTTTCAGCTGCTTTTGTTTGATCAAGAGCCCCCAGCGGAGGCCTGCCGTTCTGAGCTGAGAGCGCAGTTGACACTTGTGTCCCCGCTACGTACCTGGTGTGTATTTGCTGCAGTGCTGATTACATTGAGTCCTGTGTTTATAAACACTTTGAATCAGCGCAGGAGGCTGTGCTGAAGGGAATGTTAAAGCCAGCATCAGTTTTAGTTTTGCCTTTTCATCTGTAAACATACGTAATGTGTCTGCAGCGCAGTCAGCAATGAGGGATCAGAGGAGCAAAGGGCTTCCTGAGCTGATTCTTTGCTTGGCTTCACTTCTAAGCTCTCCTGATAGAGCCTCCTACATGCTTACATGAACGCACATACGTATGCACACATAGAGCCTGTACAGACAGCAGACACTCCTTCAGATCTGAAAGCACTATCCTTTTGAAAGGCAATTCAGTGCTGATAGTCACTCCTGTCCTGCTGTTCTCTGGATAGGGCCAGCAGCTGGAGAAGGTATTAAATCTGAACTGGTGAGAAAATTGCCTCCCAGTTAAGGGAAGCTGATTGTAAGGTAAGGTTGTAAGCAGTCTGCAAACAGCAGTGGGGTTTTACTGTCCCCCTCTCTTGAAGGGTTTGTAATAGCCTTCCTGCAATGTTATCTGAGCGCCTTAACCCTCTCAATCCCCACAGCACCCCCTTGTGAGACAGGAATTAATCCATAATCCTCATTATACATGGAGAAAAGAAGCCCAGGGAGATTAGGAATACCAGCCTTGCAGGAAGCAGGACGAATTCCTCTATGGGCTTTCAGTGGAAAATGCCTCTAAGAGCAAAGCTCTCGGGCTTGGAAGGACCCATGTTTGGAAATGCCCATCAGAAGCCGATCTGGATGCCTCTCAATCCAGGCAGCACTGGGTGCAGATTTGGTCTGGAGTGCTCCTGCATGGGTGAAACTGCTGCAAGCAGCATCCATGTGTGGCTTGATCCACTCTTCTCGGCTTTCTGTGACAACAAGCACCTTCCACTCCAGCCGTTAACGCTGAAGTTCCTGCTGAGAGATGGTTTTAGTTTGGAGCAGAGCTCGGCAGAGGAGGGGTGGAGGCTCCATCTGTTGATAGGCTGGGGAAAGGGACCCAAACGTCTTGAGTGCTGCTGGGGCACCTCTCGCGTTCCAGCTGTTGGAGCAGGGTCAGTGCAAGCATCCCGCCGGAGCAGCAGGATGCGGCTGTGTCCGTCCTGCTCGGCATAGGGACCACGGCCACGGCGAGAGGAGCCTGTCTGTAGGAGCAACGGGCCGAACACCTCGCAAAGGAGAACGTTAGGAGCCCCAGCGCCAGCCCCGGGCGCCGCCGCACCGAGCACAACGGCCGAGCACCACCTAGTGTCAGCAGGATCGGCTCCGACGGGCCGGGCATCCCCGGTACAGCGGCGGGACGGCTGCGTACGCATGCGTCCGGTGGTAAAGATTAGAGCGTTCAGAGGTACGATGGCGTAGAGAAAGAAAATAGGGGTGGAAATACGACGTGGTCCAGTGTGAGGCGTCCCTGCCCATGGCAGCTGGTTGGAACTGGGTGATCTTCAAGTCCTTTCCACCCCAAAACCACTCTGTGTGTTCCTGGCATTGCTAATGATGTCCAGAAAGGGGAATTCTCCCCCTTCTCTTCGCGCTTGTCTCTCAGCTCCAACATGTGAACTGATATGCTCTCTGGCACTGACACAGCTCATTCGGAGCATGCACAAGCCTCAGAGGTTATCGTATTAGAAAATGGTACGCATTATTGAACAGTGTTGTAGCCCTGCCTTCCTGAGTGCCTTGGCAGTGCCCATGCGTGGCAAGGAAGGCAGGACACAGAGTCCCAATACCCAGAATAGCCTTCTGTCTGAGGGTTTTAGAAGCTGCTGTGTAGTCATCCGTGAGGGAAAAGCCACAGAGAGGATTTCTTCTGAACTGGAAATTCGCTGACATGTTCTGCTTTGGATTTGAATCGGGATCAGAACTTGCTGTAAATTTACAAGTGGAAATAAGCCCTTTGCTTTTAGGAGCTGGACAAATACGCTTCTTTTCTTGCATAAGCTCTTCTGGAACCCGATCTCTGGATCAGAGGGTGAGAAGTCAAGAGCTTCGCAGGCCTGTCTCATTTTCAGGCGGTCAGGTCAATAGCACCAGAGTGTAAATTCAATGCTGTGGCAGCAGAGCTGCTGCTGTGAACAGGGAGCAAGGCCCCTGCAGACACCACAGTGAGTCTGGAGGGGGACATTGCCATCAGCAGAGCAACTCCATTGTCACCCAGCTGGAATCAACTCCCCCATGTCAAGGTGTACCTCTGGAGCAACTCCAATGCAAATGTGCAGCAAATCCAGACCCGACTTGGGAATTTCGGGTGTAAATCTGGACTGAGTTGGGCACAATTGGTGAGGCAGCATGGCAGCCCAGTCTGTGCTGTTGTGGCTGGACACAGAAGGCAGCCCCAGCATTTCCGAGGCAGATGTGAGCTCTGCTTAAACCCACATCCAGGTGAGGACACATTTCTGCTGCACAAGCACCTTCCCCATTCAGTGCCGTTTGCTTGTGACGCACATCCAGCAAAGCCAGTCCTCTCTCCCCCCGCTGCTCCCAGCCAGGCTGTTCATTTCTGGCTGTCACAAACGAGCTGTTCCTCTGTGAGCAGAGCCCTTTGCCCCTCTCCACAAGGCAAGGCAGGCATCAGCCTTGTCAGCATCAGAATCAGCCACAGGAATCAACACATCCTGGTGATGCTGATTTATCGCCCTCTAGGCTGTCAGCATAAATACTTGATAAATACAGATATGAATAATACAGGCTGAGTTTACCTTGTTGGCATTAATGAATCTCCTGCTGGAGAGCAGGGGGAGGCTATCGCCAGGCCGTGCATGCAGCGGAGGTCTCCTGTGCATGCTCCTCCACCGTCCCAGGGAAGGTGAAGGGTTTTAATCCAAACAGTGCTTTTGTGAACCTGGAGTAATCCCCTTTGCAGCCTGCTTTTGTAAATGCCAACTGGGCCTGGCTCTTGTCTATTGAGGGGATTTTTGCTGCAGTCTGAGGAGCTGGAGATGTGAATTTGGAGGGGCTCCAAAGGAAATGTTTCTGTCAGCCTGGAGTAGCTGCTGAGGGGCCAGCGGTATGATGCTACTGTTCTCTCTCAGAGGACAAACCTCTCATCATGGGCCAATTCCCTCCTCCTGTCCAACAGTGGGAGCAATCGTTCTCCCCCATTCTGCAGATGTTGGGGGGAGGAGGTCACCTTCCTTACGCTGAGCTCCTAGGAGATTAGGAGACCTTCCAGGAGAGGCTGGATAGGGAGGCATTGCTCATTTCCCTGTGAGAGCTGGATGAGCATTTGTCCTCATGGCAGGTCTACCCAAGCTTTCACTCAACTAAGCCAAATAGCCGCCCAACTAGCCAAATAGCCAGGCTCTGCCTGATAATTCCTACTAGCTGATTGGTTGGGGGATGGAAAATGATGCTAGGAAAAATACGGTCGATCTGTGGTACTTGACAGCCTTCCCCTGGGAATCCATGGGAATTCATGGATTTCTCCTCAATGGAGACACTTGGGGGAGTCAGGTTTATTCACCCTGACTCCTAGTGTTTGGGGGTAATGGGGCTCTACTTCCAAATGCTGTAAGACCTTGCCGCCCTGGGCACGCAGTAGGAGTTGGAGGCTGACTTCATAGTCATCCCTTTCCAAGCAGGGAGAAAAACGTCACATCACATGCGTATCTCGAGTTCTTGACACAAACGAGCTCCCAGTGGAAGCTGTCTGCAGAGCTCAATCTTCCATGCTTTTGGTGGAGGTTTGGTGATGGTTGGGTTCCAAGCTGCCCTCTCATAGAGTGACAGCTGAAAGAGCATCTACATGGAGTTTCATAGTAGTAGAATTCAGCATGTCTTATCTGTGGCAAGAAGACAGAAATCTTCTAGCAGTAGAAACAGACTCCTGATATCGAGTCTCTGTTAGTCTGTATTTCTGACACATATTTTCCTATGTAATATTCTGTGTGGTGTTCAAGGCCAGGTAGGGCACAGTCGTGTTTATTTTGCCCTGATATAAGCAACTGGGACTAGAATACACTTTGCAGCAGAGCTGCCAGTGCCTATCTGTAATACCCACTGCTGCTAGTGTACCTGAGCATCCAAATCTGGGTCTGAAGCTTCATCGTTTCATGACTCAGTTTGCCACCAGACAACGTGTCACAGCTAACAGGATTGTTTGGAGGCCAAAAGCCCTTAGTGGCTGGAGCATGCTCATCCAGAGCTTAGGTAAATGCATAGATGGTTTCCATTTGGTGCATTATGGGAATCTGGCCCTCTTTGGAGGTGATGTGCTGTGAGATGGATAATAGCAGGGACAAGCTGTTAAGAGCTTTCTGTCCTTCTGCAGGCAGCAAGGATTTCATCATTTAAGATAACCTGAGAGGAGTGGGGCTATGGGCTCCCTCCATTCATCAAGTGATTCCTTTTTTTTCCTTTAATGCCTTTAAATACTTTTACAGTGCCTGTTAATGAAACTTTGGTGACCCTGGGGCTCCTGGGGGAATCCATCTGCATCTAAGTGGTGGAAAATGAACTTGTTAATGGCTGGGGCCTGCTCAGTCAATATAGGAAATCGATTCTTAGTGATGAAGGGCTGTATAGGAAGGGGCTTGGCTAAGTGGCTTTATCTTGAGGATGAATAGGGATGGTGGGTGGGCAGTGCAGAGCAGTGACTGATGAAGAGGATCAGATGGTGGCTGGGAAAATGCCTCATTTTTACTGCTAACTGAAGGGAATTAGGAGGGCTTGCCAAACTGAGGTACTTGTGCCTGAAGGACATGTGGAAAGCCTGTGTAAGATCTGATTGCAATCTCTCTACTTCTTTCTTCTGTGCTTGTACTCCACCTAGCACCACAGGAGGTCTTCTTTCCCTTCATTCCCAGTTTTCCTCTAGGAAAGAGAGATGTCTCTCCAAAACCGTCCATCCCTGCTCCCATCAAACCTAATCTCCTCCTGTCACAAGTAATTCAGCATCGGGAGGGAGACTAGAGCTCCTGGAAGAGCTCACACTATGGATACCAGAGGATAAAGGCTGGCACTACCAGAAAGCCATTGGAAAGGCATGCACCAGGTGCCTGGGTCCTCTGGGAAGTGCTCTGGAGTTGTTTGGACATCCGTCCTGTATCTAACAGGAGTTATTTTGCCCTTTGCTAATCCACTTCCAGCTCATTCTTTTCCTCTATGGCCTTTCTGCACTGCAACAGGGACACAGGTTCCCTGCCTCGTGCTGGACTTGTACATGAGCAGGGACTTCTAACTCCAAGGGTATTAGCAGTGGTGGAGTTACATCATTGAGGGGGTGGTGTAAAGGGGATTAGGGTGCCCTTTACATATGAAGGTGGGGAGGAGGATGACAAATTAGAGAGGCAAGAAGGGAATTTGAAGTGTATTTTTCTGCATTTGGGGATGCTGTGTGTGCTCTACACACCATCTGTGCACTGGTGAAACCCTGTTGGGTCTTTTAAGAGCACTGATCCACCCTTTCATCTCTCACACCGGGCAAAACACGTACCGTGGAGCTGGGAATAGAGCCTCAGACAGAGTAAATTGGTCATGTTCTGCTGGTACCCACAGGATGATGCTGATTTTCATTACAGAGACGGATGGCCCAGCGAGATCACAACAGCAGGGCTGACTGTGCTTTCAGTCAGGGTCCCTTTACACCCCCGTCCTCTGCTTCAGGGGGATCGCCCTGGTTTAGAGCAGCTGAACCATCAGGCAGTGGATGAAAAAGACAAGCTTGGAAACGGGAGGAAAACCTTTATGGCTCTAAAGCAGCTTTGGACATCTGCAAAACGCTTTGAGATCTGCGGCAGCCAGTTGCCAAAGATGAGCGGTTTAATTATGATGTGATTGGTGCTATGCCCTTCAATGATTCGCACATCCCGTGGGTCAGATCCTCTGCTGATAAAAGCTGGGAGAGCCGAACTGATTTATGTCCACTGAAGATCAGCTGCAGCGAGCCCACATTATGCCACTTGATGAAGTCTTCTCTCTCTCTTCTCTCTCCACTTGCCTTTAGTCACTAAAATCTGCTTCATTAACAAACTCTCCCTAATCACTGCTCCTGAGCAGTGGAGCACTTTGCCCAGTGGGGCTCTGCAAGAAGCTTCTGCCCAAGGATTGTTACAGTGAATGTAATGCACACTTTAATGACTTTGCCTCTCCTTAGCCAGCTGTTGGAGGATATGGAGCAGCGATTCTGCAGCTCTTGCTGTGCTGGGAGTCTCTCATGGGTGGCTGGATGTTAGCTGTGAATCTGCTCACCTCCTGCACGATGAAACGTTTTCCTTCTCTAAACAATCTGGTTTGAATCACAGCCTTTTAGCTAAAGGCATCTTTTTGCAGAGTCAGAAAGTGAAGGCTAGGAGGATGGTGGAGGTGATGCTTCAGGTTTTAGGCATGTCATGGAAAGAGCTTAGGGGTCTTTAAGGGTTTTTCTGGCAGGATTCAGCTGGAGATTTTGGGGGAAATAAACCAAGAGGTTTCCAGGAAATAGAGTTTCCTGATCTGGAAGTGATTAGATTTTGTCTGCGCCATGAGGGAGAGAAAGATGGGTATTGAAAAGCGCAGGTTCAGCCCTGGAAGCATGATCAGTCTATGCACTCGACAGTAGCTGCCAATCCTCTCAGCCCCACGTGCTCGCAGCCCCGCTCTGTCAGCACGGCTGATGGAGACCCGCGCCCAGCCCCGCGAAGCAACGTGAAGAGTATAATTTAAGCTGTTCTATTCCTATCCTGGCGTGGATCCATTTGTTGGAGACGCAAGAGTCTCCCCCACACAACCCATCGCAGCAGAGTGTTGGCTGTGGGGAGCCGCGCACTGCATGGAGGCACCGGGGAAGCAGCGGAGCCGTGAGGAGCAGCCCAAGCCAGCATTATCCTGTGGGTGGCTTGTTTTTCATCCTTCCCACCCTCTCAGTGATGATGAGGCCTATTTTTCTCTCCTTCTATGTGCAGAAATAGCTTGCGTTTGTCGTAAATCACCTCGGCTGCAGATGGTGAGTCACTGGTTGATCAAAGGCGAGACCCTTTTCGAGGTCTGAGCGGAAGACTGGATGCTTCAATAAATCATTAGGAATCAGCGGTAAAGAGAGTTTGCTTGGGTTTAACAAGAAAACCTCACCACCCCCCTCCTTTGTCCCCCATGCCCCCTGGCTTGTGCAGTGTAAATTGAAAACCTCAGTAACATCAATGGAATTACCTGATTTAGGATTCCTGTTACAGCTATTCCTAGGCTTTGGGCAGTAGTTTTCTGCCCCAGCCAAGAAGTCTGGATGGCAGCATGGGAAAAAGTGCTATAGCTGAAGGGGATAAATGTGACTGAGCACAAGTGCTAGGAGCAGAGAATAAGAAAGGACACAGAGTGTTGACATGTGCCATCCACCAGTAGGAAATGATGTAAGAAATGCAGAGTCCAATGGTATCGCCATCTGCTAAGCATGAGTGTGACACGAGCTAGCATAGTGATGACAGGAGCTGGGATGCAGGGTGAGATAAACCGCAGGTCCATGACATAACTGCGTCAGGGTCCAAGATGCCACACTGTGTACCTATTGCAAGGCGGGGTGAGGTGGCACTGAACAAGGCTGCTCACTCAGATGGGACAAGGAGCATTAGTATGGCCATGGGGAGAGGAGGAGAGACTTAACCCAAGCCACGCATCTGCCAGCATCAATGATGGTGGCATCCTGCCCAGGACAGGGTTATGGGGGAGCAGAGGATGATGTGAGAGCAGTCAAGGGAAGAGAGCAAGACCTGAAACCTGTACACTACACGTTCCTTTCCTCTCCTCATCCCTTGCATGTCCCCAGCCAGGCTCCCTGGGAACTAAGAGATCAATGGCTCTTGAGTCAGAGACTCCTCTGAAAGCTGAGCAGATGAAGGGTTTGCCATCTGTGAACAAGTTGTTCTGATTGAATTGGGGAACATTTAACATTTACAGATAATTAGAAACAGCCACCCATTACAAAGGGAGCAAGAGGCGGCAGAGAGAAGCTTTTGAAAGGCGATTGGAAACTCCTTGACACATCAGCCAGGGGAGCTTTTCAGACCCAACTTCTGAGCCTTTCCAAGTGCTTTGTGCTCATTACATCCCAGGTCTCGGAAGCCGTACCTACCTCTGTCTCTCTTTTCTGTCCTCTCCATTACGTTTCAGAACTACCTTTTTCTCCCAGCCATCTATCAGCCTTTCTGGTCGGTTGTAACAGGGTGTCCTCTTTGGTCTCATACTGGGCTAAAGGGAAGGAAATTTGCTTTTCATCTCTATGACTGTCACAATCTCCTTGGCCTGGGGTTGGGCTGTGCAGCCATGGGGAGACACAGCTCTGGATGCAGAGGCTCCTATGCTATCCTGACCTCTACAGCATAGACCTGCATGTAAAGCTAGGTAACATCATTTTCAAGCTAACTTTATTACATAGAAAGATAAATACCCTTGGAAAAGAAAGAGAAAAAAATTCGAGCAAGAAAGTAATATATGTAAAATGCTTTCTTTTCTACTCAAAGATAGCTTCTTTCTTACAAATTCCTCTTTTTCTCCCTCATGTTTCCTTAATATGTTTTTACATCAACAGTGTTAAGAGAAGGCTGTTTCTCATACTTTGCTTTTGAGAGAAAAAGAAGCGAGTGGAAATTGAAAATTCCTCAAAACACAAAAAGAGATGATTTCCTTCCCAAATTTCCTCTGAAAAAGAGCTGGCATCTCTCAAGCAGCTTGAGCAGTAATTGTGCTTGCATCAGTGACGGTAATTGCATTGCATCTGCCGCAGAGAGTTACCCAAGAGGTGAAACCATAACGCTGCAGCTGCCCTGTTGCTGGAAGAAGAAGCCTCAGTGATGGCTCTTGGGCAGCGGCTCCTTGGCTTGACCTGTGCTCCAGCACCACGGGTGGCTCCAGGAGCAGTGGCAGCTGCAGTTACAGCCCATCAATGGGCATCCCACCCTGCAACAGAGCAGAACAGGTCCCCCAGGACAAGAAGGTGATAACGGCAGAATTAAAAGGCTGGAGAGGCAAGAGAGGGATGAGCCCAGGGATGTCTTTAGGAGGTCAGTTCAGGGCACACTCATTTGGGACCAGGATGTCGAAAAAGTGATGTAGCTTTTGCAAGACATCCTCAGGTCTTCAAAGAACATGAGCTGCATGAATGTTTTGTCCTTTGTAGGATTGATTTTGGGTGAGCAGTCCTACTAGGAAGGGCTTATTCAAGGGTAGCACATCTGGGTTTGCTCTTGGCTGGTACTGGAACAACATCTTCCTATTACCTATGGTAGGGTAGAGGTGAAGGTCTGTCTAAGCAGCCTTAATGGAAGTAGCTACATTGAGGCCATGTCCTAAGGAGGCACTTAAAAGCTTGCCTAAAAAGCATCTGCCATGAAACTGGAAAAGAGCTTATGGTACACAGAGATAATACTCAGCTTGACCGCATTTCTTAGAAGGAAATAAATGGAAAACTGAGATTTCTCCACAGGTCCAATAATATCCAAAAGCCTGACTGGGATAATGAAGTGAGAAGCAAACAGCTTCCTGCACAGCTTGCACCCCAGCCTTATTTACCAGGGCTACCCCTAGCAGGCAGTGTGTAGGACCCTGACAGACATCTAGTGGCTTTTTACTATAACTACAAGCTAAGAAGGGGGTGCCGGGGGAAGTGGTGGGGTATGTATGGTCGTAAGGAGATGGTTCTGCTCTCCAAACAAGTAACAGGCTTTGGTCACGGGGAAGTATAAGCCCCTGTCCCTTGCATTGGCATCCATCTTATGGAAGAACAAAAGGGAAAGACTGTGGCGTAGCAGTGTTATATCTTGGCGAGCCGGGCTGAACGCAAAGGAATCCCTGCAGCCGGCTCACCCTACACAACCCCGTCAGGCTGGCTCTGCTCTCTCTGCTGCTGTTGGTGGGGAAGGACAGGGTATGGAGGGCAGCCCCCTGCCATCAGAGACAATGCAGGCTGGGGGGATCTGCACGTGCCCACATCTTGGCTGGGAGCATGAGAAGATGCCTCCAAGGGGGTGTCAGACACAGTTACAGTGAACCACGATATTTATAACAAAGTGTGGGGGAAGGTGTCACATCACATTACACTGATGCTCCGGCGCCAGAGACACAGGGACGATGCTGCAGAGTGAGATGGGGGGGGGGGGGGGGCAGGAGGCGGTAAGATGAGTTTGCTCTGCATATACCATGTGTTTGTTGGGGTGCTGGCAGCATGGCACACCACAGCAGGGTTTTCCTGGGGGCCAGGGGAGGGCAAACCTCTCACGGATGCTAGTATCAGCTGGTGGTGGCACTTGGCTCTTTAATCCCTGTGCCTGGCCCTGCTTTAAGGGACAGTAGAGTTAGGGTGTACGGTGGTAAAATGGGGGAAATATAATCTGGGTATTCCCAATGTACTTAAACATTGGAGTCTGTTTTCTTTCCTGGGTGGGTATATCCCACTTGCTTTTGTGCCAGTGGGAAGACATTGGCCTAGGAGCATAACCTTGCTGATAGACTTCCCTTCACCCAGCTATGATCTAAATGCTGTTATCTTTTGAATAAACAGTTCTTTACAGAAAGCTAGGCTACGTCAACACGAGCATCTGGGAATCTGGGATTGCACAACTCCCTCCCTAAAGAATGAGCCCCTGAAAGCACCCAGCTCTTTGGAATTGCTGCAAAGAGTGGGCCAACACGTAGAGAGCTGAAGCCAAGGACCAGGTCTCGGAGCTGCATTTTCCCTGTGCAGCAGGAGGAGGCCTGGATCCCCCTGTAGAAATGCCCTCATGAATTATAACCAGAGCAGCGGGAGCTTCTACACATACATAAGCATATCTCTGTGCATCCAGCTCCTGCTCCTTCCCCCTGCCCTGGCAACAGTACAGTCAAACATGGATGCAGTGCAGCTCAGCAATTGCAGCCTTCACGGGCCTCTTGAGGCTAATTGCTTGGGAATAGCTTTTGTCAGCTGCTGTTTGTCCCTCACTGCAAACATGTGAGCATCGCTTGAGACAGCAGCCAGCACACGGGCAGGCAGAACTGGAGCCTGCTGCTTGATGAGGTATTTGGTATTTGGTGCTGTTCTGGTGGCAGGTAAACCCTCTCCCCACAGTGGTGAATAGAGCCTGGTCTCCACACATCAGGCTTGGATGGGCTTTGCACACCCTGCAGTAGACACTTGTTCAACAGAGGAGTCATCCACACTGCCCTGCTGTCCTTTGTGGGTCAGTTCACCCTCCATCCACTCCACATTACCCTGCTTTTCTCCCTGCTTCTCCCCCCATGCAGACAGCCCTGCCGTCTGCCTCATAGGGATTCAGCTGCTCAGTGCCTGCAGGGATTGATGTTCTTTCCTAGGGTGCTTTGAATCCAGGTTGAGCATCCCCGCTCCATCCAGAAACAGAGACCTCATCACTCCTGGCACATCAGTGCCAGCTTTTATTCTCATGGGGTCTTGCCTGACTGCTCTCACTGGAGCGCAAGCACGGGTATGGGTGACCTTGGCCCCTTTTCCTGCCCTTATGAGGCTGTTTCCAAGCGCCTGCAGCCCTGAAGCCGCAGTCCCTGAGTGGAAACGGCAGCAGTGGCTGCAGACAGGGAGGCAGGCTCTCCCACAGCCCCCTGGGGCAAGTGCTCCATGGAAAGACATCAGCTCCTGCCCGCTTTGCAAAGCAGGCTTGCACGTGTCTATTCGTTTCCCTAGGGAATTGAACGCTCTTGACCTCAGCCCTAGACCGAGCCAGCCCTGGGCTCTGGTGGGCTCTGCTTGTGTGTGGCAATAATAGCAGGTGGATGGGAGATACCCTCGTTAGGTTATCACAGGCCTGGGCTTGTTCCCTTGAGCCATGAAAATACCCACATGAGGAAAGAGCCAGGAGAAAGGAGGGACAAGAGCACAGGCTGGTGATAGGCAAAGGGCTGGAGCACCTTAACAGGTATAGTCCTTTGGTAGCACTGCTGTCAGGGCTGCTTTTGGAAGGAAAAGGGCTAATGAAGGTGCTGGAAGCATGCAGGTTGCTAAGTGAGAGCCATTCAGTAGGTTGTAGAGTGTGTCTTTGCATGATGGGGTGTTCTGGGTGTATTTTGTACTGCGTACATCTGTATGGTCTGTCTAATACAGACTGTTGTTGCATACCTACTGTGACAGACCAGCAGACGTACTGTGACTGATGCTCCAGTATGACTATATGGGGAAATACATCAGCGGAGTACACCTTCACTGTGCTCTGTTTGCAGTGGGATCAGAGAGGGACACGATGTCCATACGAGGACAGAAAATGGCCTTGTCCCTGCACCCCACCTCCATGCATGGGTGATACATGCAAGCGTTCTGCCTTGGACGTAGTTATGCTGACATCTGACTGCAGACATCACAACCACGTGGCGTGTTGGGCTAAGGAGGGATGGCATGTGTGTGACTGTAAGGCATTTCATCTCCCTGCATCCTGGTCTGCAGAGCTCTTTACTGTCACGTGTGAGCCAGCACGAAACCCAAGCATTTGGTTGGGATGCCCCTGACTGCGTGTGTGGGTTACCCTGCAGTGTGTGCTCTGTAAGGCACGTTCTGCGGTGTGTCCTCTGTGCCTGTTTGCTGCCTGAGGTCCCGCCGGCTGCGTGCCCATAGCAATGGCACGCATGCAGCCAGCCCTCTAATGACGACTGCTCCTCTCACTGCACAGGCAGTTTAAAGGAGGTCATCCTTGTCCTGCTACAGCCAGTAACTAAGGCAGCCTGGCATTTACCCAGGACTTATTTGGACACTCCGGAGCCAGCTGCACACATTTTTCGGTTGTTTGGTTTCTGTCTGACTTCATGCCCTTTTGGTGATTCCTCATAACCCCAGCTCCGAGAAGGGACAAATCCTCTCTGCTTTCAGGGGAAGGAGGGTTGTGCAGCATCCACCGCATGCGCGCAGACCATAAAAACCAAGAAAAAGCCTCTCGCATTATCTGTCCTGGAAATGGTATTTTGTTCTGTGTACAATTCCCTTTGACTCTTTAGGCAAAGATTTATTCTCTCTTCTCTCATGACAGCAGAGTTTGCAGCGTTCCGGTAAGTTTGAACCAGCCCAAATTAACCGTGCATCCTCAGTGTCTGATTAGCTCTATTTGCTGTGTTTTTATTGACCTATGCAAGCGAAAAACTAGGTCAAGCCAGGCTGATGAGGCTAGATCTGCCTCTGTAATATAAATCAGTGCAAACGAGGCCATCCATTCGCTGAGCCATCAAATCACGCTCAGGGGTGGGTGGCCTCCAAAGTATCCAGGGGACATAATTAGGAACTTTCCCAAGCTGTCAGTCAGAAGGGGAGCGTGGTTTAGAGGTAGAGGGTGGATGGATTAGTTTAAAAGCTGTTCTTTGTTTCTCTGGTGAGGGGCATTTTGTCAGCAAGTGGATGAAGCGCAGTCACTGCAATGGCTGCAAATAGAAATGGCCCTTGCCCATCTGTGACTCCTGTGCAAAGTCTCTCCACAGGGAAGGGATGGAGGCAGTTAAAAGGAGCCTGCAGGGCTGAGATGAGGTTTTGTTCTACACAAGGGAGAACAGAATCTTTCACCCAGCTTCCTTGCTAGCAAGCCTTATCGATGGCTTTTGCCATGCACAGCCAGGGGTGATACAGCCAGCCTCTACTATGGAGGCTCCTCTACTGTTGCCTCTCCTGGTTTGGTTGGATCAGAGCAGGAATCAGCCTGTGACCCTGCTGAGTTAGGCACCCTGCTCTGGGGAGAAAGGAGGTGATGAAGTCTGTGACTGGCTGGGTTCAGATGCACTAAAAGAATCCCTCCATCACCCTGGAAAAGCTTTCTGGGGGAAGACTTGTGTGTCTGGTGCTGGAAGTTTCCAGGACAGGAAGCAAGGAGCAGCCTCAGCTGGTCTCATCCTCAGTGTGTGATGTGCTGGGAGCACGATGTCACGCAGCATTAGCTTCACTTTCAGTGGGCAGTCGCGCTGTGACAGCTCAGGGGCTCACAAAGGCACCCTGCAAGGGGAGCTAAGGAGCAACATGGGGGGGACAGACCCAAGCTGTTTGTGCTGGTGTGGCAGGACTCAAAGAGGGGGTACTCGAAGGGGGTGGAGGAGGCTCCCTGCTGTATTCACAGAGGGCATAGCAGGCTTTCCCTGCTCATCATGATTAGCCGCGGGGCTGCCAGCAAGCCGCTGCTGCATTGGCCTCCGCTTTGCGGAGCAGCAGTGTGTGCAGGGGGGAAGCTCAGGTCAGCGTCACGTTGTGCAGCCGAGAGCCACACATGTGATGGCCAGCTGGAAGAAGGTCACCTGGATGTGAAATCCAGTCGGGATCTGCTGTTGAAGAAGCAAGGGGTTTGGGCAGACCCGTGCAGGGTGAATTCAGCCACGATAACGGAGCAGGATGTTCTCAGTGCGCAAGGGGAGGCAGAGCTCTCAGCATGTTCCAGGGTCTTTGGGGACCTTACAAAGATATCAGGCCACAAATGCCTCATTCTTCACCCCTGAGAATACCTGCAGTCCCTTCTCACTTAGTGGGGTCTGAAGAGATTTTGTGCCATATACAAGGCACTTTCGGCGGGAGTGCCAGGATGCAGAGGCTTACCTGTTATGAAGAGGGACAATCCACCACCTTTTTACTGCTGTGCACCCGGCTCTGTACAGCAGGTGTCAAATGTGCAGTGAATGCTGTTCCTTTGGGGAAAATCTGGTCATTAAAACAAGAGGAATATCAGCTGTTACGGAGAGAGACAAGAGATGATGAAACCTGGCTGTTAAAAACCTGGAGGTGCCAGGTACACTGAACCCAAATATCCATTCAGCTAAGTCAGCCTCCAGGGAGATGCTTCCCGTTTCCTTCTGCAAGATGCTGTCTTTGCTGGGTGGCTGGTGGGAATGCCAGAGGGTAGGAGCTGGCACGGGCATCTCTGCCTGCGCAGCTATCAGACCTGCCTCTCCTGTCTGAGCTCAGCAGCAACCTGATGTGAGTGATGGCCCCAGCTTCCCGGATGCATTTACATTCCCTTTGCATGCTCTTGTTGCCTTCCCGTCTTTATGGTTGTGATTTACTGACGTCACAGGCGCAGCATCATGGAATTGAGTTTACGGGAGGCTGAATTTATGATTAGAGAAGCGAACCCTCCACCACTCCACGCTGCCCCCCCACTTCCGTACACACATGCGGGAGTGCACAGCACCTCGCTCTGCTCTGCAGTGCAGTGGCAAAGGGGGAAGAGAGGCCACGGAAGACCCTGGTTTATGGAGGGTAAACCGCAGCCACCCTTGTACGCTGGGCTCCTGGGTTTTGAGTGTGTGTCTGAGAGGAGGAGTGGGTTGCAGCCTCTGAGGCAGGGCTCCCGACTGCTTTGTTTCCTATTAACAGTCCTCTTCACAATGATGCATTCCTACATTGGGTGGTTTCCAAAGCATTCCCAGCAGCCATTTCTCAGCCTTGCCTCCTCCTGGCCCTCCCCTCCTGACTTTTCCCTCTCTCCCACTGAACTTCTGGATAAATGCAAGGTCAGGAAGCGAAGCAAAGAAGGAAGGGGAGAGAAAATGCACAGGTTGTAAACCAAACTCAATAGGATGCAGCTCTGTGCAGCTTCAGGCATGGCTTAGTTTGCGTCTGGGTGTGTTGGAATAACTCCATTCTCGGGAGCTAATTTAGGATGTCCTCTGCTCTCTGCCTGGAGAGGAAACAGCTTCCATACAGAAGGCACTTGTCTGTGACAGATCTCTTGTAAACAGCATAAAAGCTTGATGTCAGACACACTGAAGACATCTTTATCAGGTACTTTGCCAAAGCCCCCAGGGGGAAGCTGCAGGACAGACCTTGGTCAGCAGAGATCTTTCAGGCCCAGGTTGGCTGAGATTCAGAGCCAGGCTGCGTGGAGCCCTCGCTAACCCAAAGGCTTGGGTAGACCACCAGCTATTAATGAAAAGGAGGTCTGTGTTATACCACGCTGCATCACAGAGCCAGCTGTCTCTCAGCAGAGGAGCTTTGCCGAGATATTCTAGGCAGAGGCACTAAAAAGATTACATCAAAAATGGAGCGAGTCAGAAGAGCAGATTGGATAGAGGATTTCCTGCTCTGCGGGAAGGTCAAAGCCTGCTTTTCCAGAGTGAAAATCCTGGTGGTTTTCATCAAGACCCATTTTTGTCCGTGTTTAATCACAATGATCCGTGTAGGCCTTCTTATATTTTGCTTTTCCCTACTTCTGTACCTGTATTGAGTACCTTCCCAATGAAACAGCCCTTCGTACCAACAGTCCCCAAAATCTTGGCTTAAAAAGCATTGCTGTTTCATTTTCTCCATGGTGTTTAATAAGGGAGGGGAATCAGTCTTGCTTTTACATGGACAATTTGGGGTTTTATAGGGAGCTGAAAGCAGAACGATTTTAATGGGCACCAGTGTTTCTCTGGTGATGTGCTTGTTTCTTCCCAGCTTCTGAAAGCCAGCGCCCCTCTGCCTGCTGCCCGTCTGTCCGTTCATTCATCCATCTCTCCATCCCCATCTCTCCCCGCATGCCAGGATACCCTTTGGCTATGCTGAAACATACTGAACTGCAGAGATTGTGCTTGAGGTGGAGAAATTGCAGAAGCAGAAGGAGCCTTCACAGCAAACAGTCTATTTATTGATATTTTATTATGCTGTTTAGCAGGACCCTGGTGCCTGTAATAAAGCATTAAGGAAGTGTAGCAGCACTTTCTCATTGATCCCATTCAGTGCTGTGGTATTAGCGTGACGGCCAGCGACAAAGAAAAGAAATCGTTTTATTTCCCTCCCCGGTGCTGAATTGCTGATGGCAAAATGCCCTGTAAGCCTGAAGATTAGTTAGTTGTATTGCAGTGCCCAGCTGAATGATTGCAAGCCACATGCAAAAAGGGAAAGGCAAACTCCTTTTGTTTGCTCTGTAGAGCTGCACAGTGAGGGATCGGCAGGAATCGGTGATGACTCAGGAGAGCTCAGATCTATCAAACCTGGTATTTCATGACTGGAGATGGAAGTCTCCCTCTGTCCCTTATGATGACTCCACAGCCACATGTGACACCAGTGGAGAGGGAGAGATGTGAGCCCATCCGTAACAGACCACCGTGAATGTGCTACACATAGCCTTAACAGGAGAGCTTCAAGAGTTTATACCATAGATACAAACCAAGTGAGAACAGTAGCAAACTGGTGAAGCAGCCTTTCAGTGTGACAGTGGCAGAATGGATGCAGACTGCTTGGTCACTATATGACAAGCCAGAGACCTAAACACTGCCCACTGAGCAAGAGGAGATCCCTTGCTTCTTCCTCCCAGGTCTTTCCAGGGTTAGTGGTGAAGCCATGGCCAGGCTGGGGCAGGCTGCTGCCCTTCGCCGTGCAGAGAGCCCCATGCCCCAGAGCCCTGCAAGCAGAGCAGCAGTACCGTTAGTGCCAGGGGCTGGAACCTCTCCTCTGGGGTCTTTGCTGCTCCCCATGCTGCCGGTACCCTGGGGATGGAGGGATGTGCTCCTGCTTTCTCCTTTATTCCTCCAGAGAGCCACAAGTGCTGCTCCTGGGTGAATCCCATCTCCTGTGCATCTCCATCTGCTCAGCCCTTGCCCCGGAGGGGGTGGCTCAGCGTCAGCCTGCTCCAGATTAATATATGCAAACACTGCATTAGCCAAATGGCCTTTCCAGCGGGAGGAGGTGCCTGGGTGTTTGAGGAGGGATTTAGCTCTATTATTACCTGGGCAGCTGGTGTTCGGACCCAGAGTGGCTAAATATTTACAGTCAAGCAGAGTGGTTGGGCGATACTGCACAAGGGGTGTCCTCTCCTCAGCCTGACATACTGCTGCTGCTCATCCTGAGGTCTGCTTTCTAACCCTCTCCTCTACCAAGCTCCTACATGGGCTCTTCACCTTCTGATGCTCCTTTCCCTCCTCCCTTTGAAGATTAGGGTAATAATAATTATAGCAACCCTTAGGGTCACTGGAAAGGGATGAATCATTAGCTCAATTGATGTTTCCCAGGGCCTAAACATCTCATTTTGTGTGTGGTGGGGTTTGCATCTGCATGAACGTGCTTCCTCCTACCTTAGCAATATCCACACTCCCCATTGTGACCGTGGGGACAATTAGTAGCTGTAATCTTCTGAACGTTGTGTAAGGATGGAAAGAACCCAGTAATACCTGGCTGGGATTTTGTGTGGATTAATTAGCTACCGTTTGCACAGCTCTTTGAAGCTTCGAACCTATTCAAGTGCGAAGTATTATCATTAAATAGTGATCCATTAGTTCTGATCATTGGCTACAGCGCCTCTGCAGCTTCTCTGGTGTCATTTTCTACAGCATCATAGATTTGTCTTTGCTATTCCAAATACATTTATTAAGGAGATGTGGCAGCAAAAGGGTCCATCTGCAGGTTTGGTTTAAGCGTGGTTTTGGTAATCATACGATGGATGGGTTATAACTGTGTTTAGCAGTAACAAGCATGTTAAAACCTGTACTTTCCTGGTTCTGGGTCACTAGCTGAGTACCAGGTGTGGTAAACACAAGCAGGCTGTGTCCTTCACAGTGGCAATACAATGCCTTCAACCCCTTTTCTAGTTTGGTAACTGATTTTAACTGGCACCACAATTGTGACAGGACTGTGTTAGCTCCGAGGTCAATGGAAGCTGTGATGCATCCAACCTGACATCTGGGACATGTCCAGCAGGTTGCCATGTTTCAGCTGGACTGTGAAGCCATGGGAATTTGAATCCTGCTCTGAATCACTTTGTGCCTGTAGAGCTTTGGCAGTTGTTGGTGCATCTATGCGATCGGGACCTATCCTGCTGCAGGAACATTGCCTCTGTGCCATTGCACTCTTTCTGCGCCGTGTTGTAAGAGACACCTAACTTCCAGCTGAGCTCCAACCAGCAGGTTTAGTGCTAGCAGCCTTCTTCCCGCTTGCATCCCTCTAGGGGATGTTGGCCTGCCTGTTTCCAGCACAGTTGCCTTCGTGCGTGCTGGTGGTCTCCAAGCAGGGACAGGCAGCTGTATGGCACTGCCGCTCGCCTGAGCATCACCTCAAAAGACCCTTCTTTCAAGGAGCACTGTGACAAGTGGCACACGGCAGCTGCTGGCCTCCCAGGCGCGTGACCCATGTGCCATGTAGTGCCCTCGACTTGACAGGTCCCTCAGGCAAGCAGGAGCCTCTCTCCTCGCACAGGTCTTGCACAGCATTCCCCTGCTGGGGTGAGCTGTACCACAGCAGGGACAGGTCTGTGAAGCTCCCTGTGAGCCAAGACCAGCTGTTTAAACCCTCTGGGGATGATGTGCATCTGTGAGCTTAGTCCTGGTACTTACCAATGGGAAGAGATCGGAGCCCCTGGCACTGACATACAGATGAGGGTGCATATTTCTATCTGGAACGGAGGTTTTATTCTTGTAAACATTGTATTTATTATTGAAGAGAGAAAACAGGCTGCCGAATTCATATTGCACAAAAAGCCATAAACCTCCTACTAAAGAGCCAGAAAAATGCTATGAGGAGAACAAAGCAGACATATATCACTGTATTTGGCCAATCTCAAAGCTAGTCACAGCATTGCAAATTAAATACGCAGTGTTCCCTTCACTACCAATGTATTCTTGATCAGGAAAAAAAGACATATGTAATTCAAGATCTAATATGCTCAGAATCGAGTTGTGACTTATGTTCAGGAATGACAAAGATACGAAATCTGGGCAATTTTTACATCATTCAGGTCTCCAAATGCTTGTTCTTCAACTGATGTTTGAGGGAGAAGCTTTGGGATCAAGCAAAGACTGGTAAGTGGGATAACTAATCTGGAAAGCCTCAAATTCTGAGGCTGATCCCCAGCTTTCTTAAACTCCCGCATCACACCAAGTGAAGGGGGTCAATCTTGCTAATTGCTTTGGAACTGATCTAAGCTGTTTCCCACACATAAAATCTTATCTTTATGGGATGATTTACTCTGCTTGATGCAGGCTGAAAATTTCCAGCATGGGTGTAAGCAATGAGTTTCATGCCTGAGGTCCTGACCGCTGGGATATCAGTCCTTTTACCCCTTGTTATTCCAGGTTAGTATATGGATTGGGCAATACTTTCCCATGTGGAAATGAAAGGTGAAAGCTGTGTAGATACTGTGGCAGCAACTGCTTCTCAATAGAGGTATTGGCAGCACAAAGAATAAGAGACATATCAGGCTTGGGGAATTTAATCCCTATCTTAATATATAGATAAGCATCATGACAGAACCTGAACCTCTTTGCCAGAGCCTCCAAATGGTGCCGCAATGCAGAACAATTTTGTGCTTGAATGTGTCTGATACTGTTTCAGAGCTATTTAAGTCTAGTTTAACTCGATCTTGATCCCTTAATTATACCATTTGGATCATTTCCAAACTAGTTCTCTAAAATATCTGACTCCTGAGTCTGAAGAGAGCTGTTATCCAATTCTTGATCCATTTTCCTCGCAAGGCTTATGAAATGGATTTCAGTGTGAAACTACTTCCTCTTGACGCTGAAGAGGCCAGATTTACAAGCAAGAAAGCGTGTGCATTTGGGTGATGACCACTTCAAATTACATTTGTGTGTTGGCCTATGGCAAACTCTATGTTGATATTTTGATGGCTCTACCAGTGTGGTGGATCTAACTCAGAATGTGGCTGCTTTGGGGTTTTTGTCTAAATTGCAACCTGGGCCTTATGGTGTGGGGTGCCTTGAAGAACCTCATTGAAGGAGGGAGGCAAAAGGGCGCAGAAAGGAGTGTTATTCCCCCTGTTGTACAGCTGGGGGCTCTGAGGCACAGCAGGATTAAGCGCTCTACCCATAGACCTGCTGTCCATCGAATCACTCCTTTTCCATGCTGAGAGCCCTGCAGGGTCCTGAGGGTTTTCCTTGTCCTAGTCACGTAAGGGGTTAGGTCTTCAGCAGGTATAAATCCACACAGCATCAATGGGCAATGCTTGCTCCCACCCACTGCCTCTGTGGTCCTTTGGCCCTTGTTTCTTAGCATAGAGGATGTTCATCTGTTAACACGTATGGGAGCTTTTCTTCCTCAGGTTCATCTATGCTTCTGGTTGCAGTGTTGTTTATTAAACACACAGTTGGAAATGAGGCTGCATCTTCTCTCCTTAGCCTTGGAGGTCCTGCCTGCACACTTGTGACTTCAATATAAATACAAAGTGCTGTGAAACTCTTATCTTAGAAGGTAAACCTTCACAGGATAAACATGCCTCCATCAGTAAGGGAGAATGACTTTGCTTCTGGCTCTCAATCACTGCTTATGTGAGCTTTAATCATTCCGCCCTTTGTACTAAGTGAAGCCCTTATGATACATCAGAACCTTGAAGTTTTGTTATAAAAATGTAAATGAAATGTGTTTCTAAATGAAGCTTTTCTTCTGCCTCTGCATTCTTCGCCGTGCCCTCGCAGAAAGCACAGCAGTGCTGATAACAGCGCGGTCGCTTCGCTGGGCCATTTCAGCACTGAGGTGTACGTGTGCCTTGTTCCTCCCACTCTCCTCACTGCTTCCACTCTTCCACTTACAAAAGAAGAAAGGAAAAGAGGAGCAAAGCTGCCCCCTGTGCATTTGCAGACATTTTGAGCCGATTGGAGACAAAAGGTCCTTCTGGTGAAGCTCTAAAAATAAAGATGGGGCTTGTAGGGAAAATATGGTGCTAGTGGTTGCTTCTCTTTAGAAAGTTAAGCCTGACTCCCGCGGGAAGCAAGGTGCATGCAACCTGCTGGCTGTCTGCCTGCGTGTCTGGTACACTCCACTAATAACTTCTGTTGTCATTGGCCTCTGGCTCTCACAGAAAGAGAGATGCCTCTGAGGCGTGAAGTTCCCATAAGCTTCCAAGAGCCCTGTCTGTCCAAGCGCACTGGTTCTGACCCGGTATCTGAGACTTAGCAACGTAAGTCAGCCCCTCGAGCTCAGTTCTTCATAAGGCTGGCCCTGGTGATGAGCAGCTATCAACCCTCTGGCCGCAGCCCTCAGAGCAGCCTTTCTGGGGAGTCTTGGCCAGGATGTGATCAGAGAAGGCTTCTGGTGGATCTCAGCTAGCCAGGTGGAAGGTGGAGCAGAGATGTCTGGTGTTTCATTTCAAGCTGCTTCCTCAAATCCCACTTTCGTGCCACTCTTAGCAGCTTCCGGAGAAGCAGAGCCAGCCAAGTCTGGCAGCCGCCTAAGGAAAAGACAGCTCTCTCATGCCCTAACCACTTGTTCTGGGCATGTGGGTGGATGTTTTGTTTCCTGTGTTCTTCTGCACACAGAGGTTTGCTGGTGAAGTGGTGAAACCTCGCAGAAACCACTGCTTCTCCAGGGATTGCTGCAAGCCCCTCACTCAGGGCATCAGTGTGCTGCCATGCATGAGTGCCACACAACTGGGATGTGGCCAGCGGGATGCTAGTCTCCTGTTGTTTCCTATTGGAATGCAGTGTTAGAAGCAGGTGGATGAAGATATCCTTCTCTCTGCACTCACGTTTTTCTTCTTTTCTTGTTCTTCTTATTTGTAGCATCTGGTTGAAGGCTTTGCTTGTATTTTTCATAGACCCCATAGGCCACAGACATGCTATGCTTAACTCACCTGCAAGGTACCCCAGCGCTCAAGTGCTCACCTACAGTCTCACACAGTGGTGATGCAAGACAGCCTGTTCCTTGTTGTGATACCCTTTCCAATATCCCTCTCTCAAGGCAAGCCAGAGCGCCTTCAAGGAGCCAAGAGTGATTGCAGTTGTTGCAGGAACCCAGAGGCAAGGGGAAGAGCGATGCCAATTTCTTCTCTCTGTTTTTCCCTTGCTATAGCACTTTTGCAAGGAGCTAATGTGATTTTGAGCAGCCGCTTGGCTCCATGAATGGCTGGAGCCCAGAGCAAGGTCCAGCCTTTCTGTAATGCACATGGCATCCTTTTGCTATCGCTGAGTGCAGGCTGCCTCACCTATCCACAAGGCAGTTTGGGAGACTAATTGCACGCGTGAAAGTGCTGATGGGGCAAACCTCTGTCCTTCACTTGTAATTGGTATTGACATGGTGCTCCCAGGCCTGGGGTGCTGCACAGCCAAACATAGGTAGGCTATAGGGTTTCAGTCTGGGAGGTCTGCTTAGTAAAGACTTTCTTGAGTATAACGGGGAATAACGCTTTTCATAGACATGCATACAGATATTTGTTGTGTATTGTATTTGTTCTCTACTGCAGTCAAACTTGGCAGCAATTTTTAGTCCAGCTCTCTCTATCTCTATCTATGTGCCAGTCCTGTTCCTAATCAGTTTGAACTATTGGCTGATTTCAGCAGATCCTGGTGAAGTTCTGATGGGTTTTTCTAGCTGCGAGAATGAGTCTGGAATTGCTTCCCCAGCTAAAGGAAGAGCTGTGGTGTGAGCACAGCAGCAGTAATGGACATCAGAGAATCCACATAGGCCAGGGACATGCTGATGGCTCAGCCCTGAGAAAAACTCTGGTCAGGACCTGCCACATATTTATTACAGGAGATCTGTGTGGCACTGAGCCTCAGAAAACAAGCAAAGGCTGATCTGATCTGTTATCTAAGTCAGACATCAAGCTTTAGAGTGGGCTGTGATTTTAGTCTGGATCCGGTGTAGATCTGTTGATGCTAATGCCCCCAGATAATGAACTCCAGGCTGGAGAGTCTCTAGATGCTAATTGGCAGACTGTAGGAATTTGATAGCACAGCATCCTTTCTGTGAGAGAGTATTTTACAGGGTATTAGATTTACGCCATTGACTACTTTATAGATAAAACAGTCACTGTGCTCTAAACCGGTGATGTACCGGGGAATGGGGAATGGACTGGTTTAGTGGTTTGTGAGTTTGATTGCTTAGAGGGCAGTTTACTTCTAGGCTGGGGAGATTGTGTTCTAAATTACACAGCTAGTGCTTTTCCGAATTGAGCAGGGTATGGATTAAGCAGGTGAGGGGGTTGTCTGTTGACTAGTGGCTTCCCATCTTTCAGGATGAGTGGCTGAGGTCAATTGAAGTTCATTACGCTGAGAGGAGTTTATGATTTCTTTGTTATGGAGGTTCAATATGAATTGATTTTGAAATAAACTTTTTTGGACCAATTTAATAAATTCACTTTATTGTTCAGGCTTTGATGTTGTTTTCCATGCGATCAGCATAAAGCATTTCCCTTGCTACCTCTGTTACTCTGAACGTTATTTAGACCTTGCAGCTCTTCTTTCTTTCCTTCTCTCCAAAGCTTGATCAAAGATGGGTTTCAGCTGAGGCTCATTTGAAGCTTGGGCCTAGGTGCCAGTTTTGCAGATGGCATTCAGCCAGTACAACACAATGAGAGACACTTTTTGCTCAAGCCGCTATTTTCCCAGGTATTTTTGTTGGAATTAAGAAATTTCAAGTCTTTTCAATAAATATTAATAGATGGAAAGTTTCAAACACGCTGTCATCATCTGCGTCATGGTGCAATTTTGGTAATGCTTGCAGCTATTCCTTAGGGACAACCGAGAATTGACTTGGCATAGGAATATCTTTTTCACTCATCCAAGCAAGGGACAAGAAGAAGAAAATGTTATCCACTTTGCAAACCTAAATACATTCTTCCTTAGGTCCTTGTGCTGGGGAACCTATGGACTCACATTTCCAAGGGATGAGCATTTGCGTAGCTTCTTCACTGTCTAATGGTCTCATGCTTCAGCTTTTCCTTGAGTACAGGCAGTGCTAGAAAGAGTTTCTCCCTCCAGACCAAAGATGCAGAGATGTGTCAGAACCTCACTCTCACACACTGTCTTGTCTCCTGTAAACAGAGTGAAACTGGACTGGGATTTCAGGAGTTCTGTAGGATAAACATGAAACCGGCAGAAACAGCAGGATAATTTCATAGAGCATCAGGTAAAAGTAATGGCAACAGTCCTAAGCCTCACTTGGGAATGCAGCTGATGCAGTAATTGGGACAATAAGGTTTTCTCCTCGGGAAAACATTTTCTCCCATAGTCATGTATCAGTTTCTTCAGTCTATTAAAAATCACCTGTAGACATTACCTTCCATCTGTAACCTATGCCTGACATCAGAGTGAGCTGTCGTGATTGCAAACAAACCACGTTTCAGGCACTCTTTACCCAGCTGTTTCTCATCAGGCCATGGTGCCTCAGTCAGCACCATCACCTGGGGGCACCGCCTTTGCAGGTGAAGTATTTATTGAGCAGCACAGCCTTCTTCCTGGCTTTTGTATTGCAGATGTGGTGCTGCTTCTTGTTCTATGTGCTGCTGGAGCTTTTAGCTATCTCTTTTCGTTGCTGTGCCTCACTGTGCTGTAGGTGCAAGGTAATTTTCCCATTTACTCTACTCGCCTCCCTGAACCCTGGAGCTGCATTGATGATAAGGTAGGAAAACTTCCCGTTGCTTCGGGTTTTCGGCCTTGGGTACCTTCCTCTAACCTGGAGTGCTAGGGGAGGTAGTGGAAGGATGCTGCAGATCTGTCAGCGATATCAGTGCGTTTTAAAGAGCAGTGATATCTGTCAATGAGGCAGCAGCTGCACAGTAATTCATTTCCATCTCTGCCTCCTCATCTGCTCAGAAGTGTTGACACAGCACTTTTTCCCCCCCTATTTTTTCTTGATTTATTTATTTATTATGGCTTTCAGTGCATCCAGGGACTGTATCAAGGAGAGGACAAAGAAACCTAGAGAAAGCTCTGCTGTCTGTGTAGCCCAGCTCCAAATCCCTCCTCAGTGTGCAACGGTGGGTGAATGGGAGTTTGCTAAGGCTGTGCCTCGGGAGGACTTGTGGTGCTATGCAGTGTCAAGCTAATGCCCATCCGTTGGCTTTGCATTTCCAGTTTGTCCCTCTGTTCCTCCCTCTTTGCTGCTCAGTAAGGTCAGCCGTGCTGGAGGGCACTGAGCGTGGCTCAGTATCCTTCGGGGCAGAATAGAAGTGCTGCAAGCAGCATCCAGGCTGTTCCCATAAAAGGGCTGCATGTGGCAGGGAATAAGTTAGTGGTTTTGATTGGATGCAAAATATGGGAGGGGAGCTGTGTCGTTGCTGAGACCACCAAGTTTATCTCTGAGCCATTCCACCTAACCCTGTGGCATTCCTAATGTGTTACTCAGGGTGTCCTGTCTTTTTGCATCTGTTGGCCTCTATCTTGACTGGGCCAGAGAGATACATTAGCCCCTCATGTTACCTGGTTTCTATCATGCTTGGGGGGGGGCACCAGCAGAGGCCCTGGTCCCCTGTGAAAACCCACATTCTGCGCAGAAGTCAGGATAGTTTTACTGAAAACAGGAACTTTATCTTGGGTAAGACCATTTGCAGTCACATTCTGCAAAAGGTTAGTACAGGGACCCCTGCTTTGGAAGGCAAATATGAGTTGGTGAGTAGCCCGTTAGCATCTCTAGATACCTACCTCCGTTTGAGTGATTTGCCTCTGTAAGGCTCGGTGTTTCTGTCTGCTTGCTCTGTAGTTGCCACCGCTTCTCCACTTGGGTTCCCTTGGGCTGCAGGGAATGTCTCCAGCATACCCTGGGTTATGCTCATGGGAGGGTGGTAAAAGTTACTTACAAACTGTCCTTACAAAGAAAGAGGGAGAGACTGCAGCATATATAACTAGCACAGGCAATAGTGGTGAAAAGCAGCAGGCTTGAGGCAGCCCACTTTGCTGTTACCTACCCTTTTCTGCTGGTGCCTGTTGCTGAGACTGAAGGTTTGTTGCTTCACATCTTTGGTGGAGAAGATTCAAAAGGCATCTTTTGCAAGCCCTGCTGGGGTGCGGGGTGCAATAACATCTGAATGCATCTGCATACTGGAAATGCCCTTGGTGTTTCTGTGCTTATTTGCAAGTCTTGTCTTTAAGGACCTTTCCTTCAGCCTGTGCTTCTGTGTGCAGTCAATCATGCCCATGCTTTCCGCAGTGCAAACAGCATCTATTGCCTGACAGGGAAAGCTACATGAACGCTTTGTTACCTGTTCCTGTCATCTGCAATACACAGTAATAGCTGGGATGCTGATGAATATGCTTAAGAGCTTAAGTGTAAGCAGTGTAGATTTACCCAGGTGTTCAGCTGGAATGATTACAAATGTTTGTTGCTTTAAGTTGGGAATGTGTCGCTTGTAATGTCTTCTATTGTTTCTGTGTGTGGGATGGTAGAGAGCCAAATGATTACCTGCTCTAAGTTGGGATAACTTCTCTGGAGTTGCATTATGCACGTTTGGGCTTCAAAGTCTGTTGTTTCGGTGGAGCTAGGCTGATTTATGCCAGCTGAAGATCTGTTTCTAAAACTGTTTCAAGCTTAGTATTCCTCTCTGCGCATCCCTGCGAGATAAGGATTTACTGCAGCTGCTTGGAAAATGCAAATTTGCGTTCAGAAAATATGCTTTTTTTGTCAAAACGCTCCTCCAGTGAGTGAAAACATTTCACGAGCATCTTTAAGGTTTCGATGGGAGATGGGATCCCACAAAGCAAAACATTTGGAGCTGTCTTTTTGAGAAGGCTGCGTTTGCTCGTGATGTGATCTCAATTATTTGCGTTATCTTCGTGATTAACATGGTGATCAATCAAAATAGGCAAGTTTTTCGTGAGCAGGAAAGGGGCATTTTGAGGGAGCCTCTCTTCATGAAAGAGTTGCATTGTATTTAGTGCAGGAGCCAGCCCTGTGATGAGCTTAAGCTTAAAATAAGGAACTCCTGGGTTCAGTTTTTGTTTGGCAGGTTTCTTTTCTCCTTTATAGGCTTCTGCAAAGCAGCCCGTGCTTCCCCTCCTCGTTAAAAAGCAGACTCGATACCGGAGGAGGGTTAACTAGCTTACAATTCATTACATGTATGCATTTTGAACTGACAATGCAATTCTTGTTTCTCATTCTTCATGCCAACTGTTTCTCGGGGAAAAACAATGAAATAAAGTAGAAAAAGACAAAAAGAGGGAGGTTTACCCAAGTCATCAAGTGAAATGAGAGCTGACAGGTTCTCTAATGTTACATGCCCAGAACAAAAAGGATTCCTCGCTCTGCTCCTCTGTAATGTTTGAGAACCCTTTGTGTGTAACTGTGCTATTCACTGGGAACCTCAGCTCCAGGATTCCCCAGTAATTCCTTTAGAAACGTACCCAAGATGCTCCTTGGCCTCTCAAGAGTTGTTCAGCAGATCAAAGGCAAGCAGCAATGAATTGTTTGGATGTCTTCCCATCTTTGTCATTGAATGTGCCCGAGTTCCCCCAGGCACAACCCTTTTTTTTCTCCCAAGTTTCTTTCCTTGTTGTATGGTAAGAATAGAAGCAACTTTGGGAATGGTAAGGATTGAAAACTTCAGGAAAAATCCCTGTTGGGGGGAAATTTCCCTGCTGATTCAAGTAGGACAAGCATCTGCCATCATCGTGATGTTTTAATCTAATACAAGATGTTGGCATGTTTGGGTATGCTTGCAAATGCATTTGAAGATCACAACCATCTCCACTCAGGTATAGTCAGAAGCTGTAAATCCAGGGGCAAAATCTTGGATTGTGGTTCACACTTCAGCAGATGGAGACAGTTTTCCTGCTGATGGGATAATAGGGATGATCTGAGGCTGGTGGGGATCTGACTTCAGCCATGGGGCAACATGTTTAAGGCAAAGTTACAAAGCAAAGGTGAAATATAACAGGGCTGTGGTGCTGTCCTTACTGTAGTGCCAGGTTGGCTTTCATTGACAGAGCTTCCATAGATACGTAGGCTGAAATCACCCAAGCACATTGATTAGAGGTTGGGTCTAGCTCTGTTGCAGAGGTGGGTTTGGAACTGCTTGATCAAGTGTCTGTGAGGGCTTGGTGACAAAAGCTTCAACCCTTGTAAGGGGTGACATGGTATATTTTGCACAATGTTATGAAAGCTGCTTTGAGCTCAATGTAATTTATCCGCAGAGGCTAGCGGGAAGAACTTGACCAAGTTGTTCACTGTGGGCTGATGGTTGTAACTGATGTGGTATTGTGGTAGGTCCCTTTGCATTTCTTTCTGCCTGGTCTACCTCAGCTGATTTCCAGCAGCCAGGGGTTGAGAGGGGCACAATGAATGACAAAAAGAGCCTCCTTGGTCTTTTTTACTGCTCTCTTTGTGACACAGCATACACTGCCAGCCTGGATAAACTCCAGCACTTCCTTGTCCTCAGGAGAGAAATCCATCGCTCCCAAAACAGGCTTTCTGCTAGAAAGCAGGCTGAAACCTCTTTTCCTTCATCTTTCCATCAGTTCCTCTTCCATCTTTCCATTAGTTCCTTCTCCATCTCCTGCATGACAATATTTCCTCCAGTCCCTGCATGGTGCAATGCATCTGGAGCATCATACTGCATGTCAGCATTGCCTGGCTTCTCACAGCCTGCCTGTCATGGAGGAAAGGAACTGGGTTATTCTCACTGCTTTGTTGAGGAGTGGAGAACTGGGAAGATGTTTTGCAGTGCTAATGATGGAGGGGGTTTTGCATCTTCTAGGTGGGCGAGGGAAGGCCAAAAGTGAATTTGGCTGCTTTTTGCCCTGTACTAGGTGAAGGTTCTCTTCAGGGTGTCTGGTACTGGTCTGCAGGGGGCAGGAAGAATGTGTACCCACAGTCTGCCTCCTTTTGTTCCATCTTTCTGGATTGCTGCTTTTTGCCTCTCCTGGGTTATGTGAGATTGGGGCTGAATGGTAGAAATCCCAAGTATTTACAACCCTGTGTTAAGAGTCCCAGTAGCCTATTCCTGTATCACTGAGCCACAAACACAACTGTGACTCGCTGTGCTGAGGAGCATCTTGCTTTGGCAGGGGAATGGACCAACCAGTGCAAGCAGCCTTTTCCCCATCTGGCTTTTGACACAAAACATGTTTCCCAGTTGGAGTCAAGCTGTGGGGTTGGATCTGCTCACACAGCCTGGCCAGCTCATGGCCCTCTGAAGCTGACACCTGCAGGACCAATGCAATTGATTCCTCCTGCCAGTCAAAGCTTGATTGAATGCCAGGGAAATCAGCAGTATTCCCTATCCCAGGAAGTGCTGGGTCGGGTCCTGTGCCTTGCTCTTTCCCCAAGTCTTTCTGCAGTTAGATATAATCCCTGTCAGGGGTTATAGCTAAAGCTGGCAGCTTCAGCTTTCCATATTAGCTGAAAAAATATGCAGAAATAAACTACTCATGCATCTTCTTAGACTAGCATGACTTTCCTGTCATGTTTTCCGTGTTTTCTCCTAGCACTTGATGTTTGCAAGTCACTTTGCTTTAAGCCATGTTTGCTACAGGCCCAGAACATGCAGTAGCTACATCTTTCACTCTCTCCCCCTCTATCTCTCCTCAGCTTCAGTGTTTAATTTGCTCCAGACTCTGCTTGAGCAATTTTTGGAGAGTACAGTTTATATTTGTGTATGCAAATAAGCTGAGCAAATATGCTAAGGAGCTCCAAAGATAGATTGGGAAGCTTAAGTACATGCTAGCCCAGAGCAGAATCATCCCAGGACATTCTAGTCTCAGTTAACCCTTCTGCCATCTTCAGTTTCGAGTCTGGCAAGTACTGGGAGATACCCTCCCACCTCTTGTATAGCTGTTAAACACATGAGCATCACTGGCATCAGTGGTACCATTCTGCACCGTGAGCTGGGCAACAAGGCGCAGCGCTTTGCCCATGGTTATGCATAGTTATGTATACTAATATTACTTGTCTTTCATGTCCTTTGTGTTGTTAAACGAGCAGTTCCAGGAGCTGCAGAGGTAACGCAGCCAGCTTTCCTTCAGACCTGTGATTTATGTTGGAGTCTCTGGTGTCTCATAAAATGCGCTCTTCTGAAGCTTCGTGCATGGTTGGAGAGTTCATAAAAACACTTCCCTGTGGATGCTCTGATAGCTAATAACATAACTGAGCGCAGTCATTGCCTTTTCTTTAGGAGTGGGGCAAGAATTTGACATTTTCGCTCTTATCCCTGCCAGTGGTTACAAAACTAACAAAAACCCACACCATTATTCCCTTAAACCGGTGGATCTGTCAAATTAGTTTAAATTCATTCAAACATCTTACGATAAGCACCAGCTTTGCTAATGTGGTTTCCCTCGCTGAAAGGATCCCTATGGCATCTGCACTGCAGCATACTGCTCTCCTGAGAAAACATCAAAGCACCTGCATACTGGAATGGTCCAAACCTTCTCCCCATCAGAAGGAGAGCTCTCCACTAGAGGCTAACGCCTTCCCAAATGGCAAAGGCCATCAGTGCCGGATCCATGGGACTGATTTCTTGTGTTAGTAAAGACGTTGATCCTTAATGTGAGGTGGTTTTAATCTTCAGTTTCTCCCCAAGCTTGCTAGACTGCTCTCTGAAATAGGGGGATGTAGCCAGCTCTATGGAGGAAGAGGTGTTACCCATTTTCTCTTCCCTGTTCAACTCTGCTGTCGCAGCCTGACTCACAGTTCAGACTGCCTGTGAGAGCCAGAACGTTTTCCTTGCAGTCCTCCCGCTTTGGGTTGTTTCCTTGTCTGTCTGCAAAAGGGGGACTCTGCAGCGAGCCTCCCTAAATGGAGTCAGATGGCATCTCAGGGTGGTGTAGTGGTTTTGCAAATGCATTGCTCTGCTTGTAGCCAAAAGCAATCTCCCTACGAGGCCTTGCTAGACAGTGTAATCTAAATCCTTCCCCCTCATGTCTGCGCAGCTGTAGTATAGTAAGAAGGGCTGGGGAGGAAGTCCTGCTTTACAGTGCCCTGCTTCCTATTGCCAAAACAAGCATTTTAGTTGAGATTGATTTTCCTTACACCACTGCACTGAGAAGGCAGCGCCTACAATCTGTGCATCTGATCTGTACACCTGTATTGTCTTAGTCAATGGAAAGAAAGAGGAACAGAGAAGTCCCGCTACCTGATATTAAAAGCCCACTTTGAGACCTGTATGGGACCCATTGCTCTTTAGAACACCTATTTCTCTTGGGGAACTGAAGCTCAAATGAAGACCCTTTTGCTCAGTGCCTACACTGGGACAAATAGATCCCTCTTTCTGCAGGCTGTTCAACCACTCTAGATCCCCAGTGTGGTGAGGTGACTTCAACAGTGAACAACCACCATCAAAATGCAACTTGTCTGGGGTAGGTGGAGATGGAAATCAACTGCAGAAGGTGAAATGCTCCAGGAAAGACTTGGGCTGGGAAGAGAAGTTTTAGCACTTAAATAATAGAGAAAGGCAGCTTAAAACTACCCCACTAGGTAGATGCCTGTAACTGCATCTGCTGAGGGGAAATAAGGTCTCCAGGTGGAGTCCTCAAATGGGGTGGCCTGGAGGCAGATATATTGCTGGAATTTGAGCCCTGGGACTTCCAAGTGAGTTATCTCTGAGCAGAACATGGATCCTTATGGGGTGACTCTGCATTATAACTGAATGAGGTGAGGGAGCACTTAATGACATGGAAAAAGAGATCATTCCAGGAGGGTGTCACAGCCATCTAAGTGGTACAGCAAGAAGGATACAATCTGATAAGCTGCTGAGGCATGGGGACCAGTTCTCTGCACCATGCAGACCCAGAGTGGAGTGGTTTTGGGACAAGGGACCTGCTATTTGTGTCCCATCATATTCCTTTAGATCATCTGAGCAGTGATGAGAAATGGGCACAGCTCAGGCAGTGCTGGGAGAGGTTGTGGATGGGAGGCAGCAATGAGGTCAGCGTTTATCAGATGCCTGCCCTTGTGGTGAGTGGGAAACTGGCTTTGCTCTGGAGTTGTGCTATGGAATAAGCCAGTGCAGAGGACCTGATTTCACCTATGCTCCAGCTCCATAGCCCTGACTCCAGCAAGAGTGGGATAGGAGAACCCCTTGCCAGCCCCTGTCCTGCTCCAGGCACGCTGTAGGAAAGGGCTGTTTCAGATGCTTAAAGTGAAGCTGCTTGTGACTATGCAGAGCCTGCTGCCTTGTCCCCTCTGTGCCCTGGTTTTTGCTGGCGAATGGTGACAAGCAAGTGCCTGCTGGAAGGGCTGGCACCTTCCATGTGCTCTGGGATGCGTTCCCAGATTTGGGCATAGCAGGGATTTTTTGCCTGTCTCAACATTAGAAAGCAAAAGCCAGACACAGGGAAATATTGAAGAGCCTCTTGCCCAGCACAGCTTTTGTGTGCTTATTTGTCAGCACTTAGTTTTGTTTCCTGACACAAAGTGGAGACATTTGGTCAGTGTTTTGGCTAGTGCTGTTTGTCAGCTGCGGTGTCACTTGCAACGATGCTCATGGCTTTTCTAGTCCTTTAGATCTGCAGGCACTGACACCTAATGAGGTTGTAAAATGCTTGTTGCAGCCCCTACTCTGAGTGGGGGGTAATAGGATTCTACTGACAGGAGCTGTTTTGCTAGCTCAAGCAGCAAAGGGCTGGCCTTTGGTAGAGGGGATGTTATAAAACCCTTCTGCAGAGCTGCTGCATATCTGATCGTTTAGCTTAGTAAATGAGCTGATAGTGCACTGAGTTGAACAGAAGCAGAAATAATTTGGCTAAGCTTATGTTCAATGGTCCAAGTCCCAGTTTTGAGTCTTAGTAATTTTTAATGCAATTACACTCAGTATTATGGTATGATAAATCAATGTTCAAAGAGATCAGGGAAGACTTGGATATGTTTGCTCTGTTCTTTTCTTGTCCCTGTATCTAGCCACTGTATAAAACAGGATGATGGATTAAAGGGAACATGGATCACAGCCTGGTGAGCCTGCAATTAAGATATTGAATTCATTCTTTCTCACCTATTGGATTCATAAACATAACTGCCTTGTTTTGCCATTACTAGAGTAAATCAAGCCTGCTTTGCTGTGACTTGCCACCATTGCTAACTATGCTTATTTCAACTCCTTTATTTCCAGCATGGTAAGAGAGGTCAGAGCGCTTCCTCTCTGTGTTGAGCAGTACCTCTCAGTAACCAGAAGCACTGCTGGTATTTGAACTTTGTTGCCCAGGTGCTTTGCTGGCTTTAGTTTGGGTCAAATGTTCTGCTGCTATGGCATTCTTTGTACCTGTGTGATGTGTCAGTAGCAAGGCAAAAAGGCTGGTTTGTAAAGACGAAGGGCTGATCCTGTGGGTGAAATCAAGCTCCTGCTGCCTTTACTGTATACACGTGCAGAGATTTGTTCCAGTTTATAGCACCAAAGGCTTGTCCCATGCATTGAGTTGTGCCATCTCTTCTAGTTCCACTTCTAACACAGACATATTTTGACCCTGAGCAAACATTGACTTCCCTGCCCTTCGGTTTCTCCATCTTGACATGGGATGTCTGGGTCCCTCTACATGCGTCAGAGCACAGGGTTCAGCCTCATTCATTGAAGTTCACAGCATGTGTTGAGAGCCTAGGTAGCAATTGACATTATATACATATACACACCAAATAATAATATATAATATATATTATAATAATCGATAGACATTATATTATTGACATTATTATACAAACTGTATAATGTTATATTTGCTTCTCTGAGAGAAGGACATTGAGGCAACAGGCAACTACAATGCTAGATTTCCACAAGAGCTTTCCCATGACACAGCTGTCAAATTGAGTGCTCTGTAAACTTGAAAGGATTTCTATCTGCAGAGCTCTATATCTATTCTTTATCTATTTTGCTTCAATGGACTCAAGCTTTCCAATGAATCTCTATGTATCAGTATGGAGACCACTGCAAAAATTCAGCTGAAACACTGTTTGCCCCTTACTACAGGTGAGGTACGTGGGTTTTCCACTAAAAACCCCTGCTCTTCTTCTTGGAAGTAGCAAACTTATCCCAAAAGTAACTCCCTGTCAGATTTTGTATAGCAGACAAGCCACTGGCATGGAGACTTTTAGCTCAACTGATCAGCATCTGACAAAGTCATAACTGAAGTTGTGTGCAGCCTGCCTGCATTGCCCATAGTAAACCTCACAGTGGAAGGCTGGAACTAGGTCTGGACTGAAACCAAAATGAGAAATGATGATTGGAGGTGAAATCTCTCTCAGGTCCATGGTCAATGGCTTGAACACACCGAAGTAACAGAGTACATGTTTATACATCAGCAAATGCTCAAAGAATTGATTCCTTCCGGCAGGCTCTTGTAAAAGGCAGGCAGCCCATATGAACTGATGCTGTCAAGGGAAATTGGGAGCTCACTGTTGTTTGACAGGTATATTATTCCAGCTGCCCTGAACTTATTTACAAAACAAGGAGTTAAGATTCCCAACATGGTGCAAGTCAGTGCTGTGGAGCTGCAAGAGGCCTGGTTTTTTAGCCCTTCAGAACTGGCTTCAATTTGCTTGACATTTGAAATGGATGAAAGAGGAGGAAGGAAAAAACATTCTCTGCTTCACAGCCTGTTCTGTTAAGGAGGCAGATGTAATATTCTAGGAGTGAAAGAATTAAGGCTCATTTTTCCTGGCTGTGGCAGTAGAGATTGGGACTGCGACAGTCTCTTGCATCTTCCACATCTCCATGTGCCTCCATCCAACTGTTGTGGCACTGACTCTAGTGCAGGTGCTCCTTCTCCTGGGCTCACTGGTGCTAGCTGGGAGAAGTGGGACACAAGGACCTGTGGGGCCAAACAGGGCTGGGAATGACTCCAGCAAGGGCAGAGTAGCCCGTCATTGGTGTCCTGCCCTTCCCAGATTCCCTCAGCTGTGCATGTGGCAAATCCTTTGTTGGGAGCTTGGATTTACAGGTTTAGCCTCATCCTTGTCAGTCCCAAGGGCCTTCATTTCCCTTTTCAAGGTCTTCAATTTCAGTTCCCATTCTCCCTTACTTTTAGTTCTGGTCTTTCATCTATCTGGCAGGCTTTGTAAATCACTTCTTGGAGAGAGTTTCTCTTCCCTGACCACCAACAAGAGGGGCTAGAACCATTAGTCTGCAATGCCTCTGAGTAGCTGATGTGAATACCTATATTTGTTCCTGCTTCATGCTTGTTTTCAGACAGTTGAAGCTTAAGGAATTGGTTTTGAAGAGTGGCTTGGAGCCTGCCTGCTTGAGGGAACGTCACTGTACCCTTGAAGAGTTATCTAATGTAGTGAGATGCAGTTATCTGGTTATCTAAGTGTTTTTCTTGCATTTCCAGAGAGGAATCACTGACTTCTGTTCATGGTCGACATGACATCCTACTTCCTAAAAGCTACACCTCTCCACCCTGTCTTTCCAAGTGCCAGAGCTCCATTCGAGCAGAGGAGATGATAGGAAGGCCACTCAGTTAATACTTTCACCTACATTGAGTTGGTAAAATCCCATCCCTGACACAAGACTTTGTGTATGATGTGTATTAGTTCCTTCTATACAGAGAGCAAATGCAATTATCCTTGCTTGTCTATCTGCTTAGTAGCAAAACACTGTGTATCTGGGTATTTACTCCATCCAGTGCAACCAGGCTTCAGTTAAAAGCAGATGATGTAGGTGCTACAGCAGTACAGATGCTGAGACTTTTCACTTTGTTTCTTCTCTGGCATGGGTGTATATCCCTCTCTTCCAATTCCTTTCTGAAAGGTAAAGAGCCAAGCCTTAGTATGCAAAGCTTTCTTGTACCCAGAAAGCTCCCTGCAAGCTCTGTGCAGTGGAATTTTCTCCTTGGGTAAGGATATTGAAGATGTTGCAGCAAGATCGTAAGTCATCGTTATCTTGACATGGGACCCTAGGGAGTTTCCTCGCTGTTCAGGATGCTTTGAACCTGGTGGTTCATGATGCAAATGGGGTTCTGCACTGTGCATGCATGGCAGTGTCTGTGACAGCAGACGTGCTCTAGCAGATGTTTACCTCTGTGCATCTGCTGAAGGTGATTTTCCTATTAAAAGCGTGTTTGCATGCAGAGGAACCCTCCTCAGACAACAGAGGGAGAGGAAAGGGTCCTTGGAGAATATGGGATGAGGAAATGAAACGTTCACTTGTAGGTTCCTGGAGAATTGAAATGGGAATCAGCTCTGACTTTGTAGCATATTCAACTCATGCCTCCTGCCTTCAAATGCCTTCGCAAGATTCAACAGGTGTCAGGCTATGGAAAGCTGCTGGGAAGTGCAGAGATTGTCCTGTCCTGAGAGGTGAGGCACAAACAGACCTGGGAAGGATGTCTGAAAATGAGCTCTCATTTTGCGGTAGCATCGCAGGTACTCGACTGTGCCTTAATGAGGTTTTCCCATGGGTTTTGAGTTTGAGGGCATGCCCTTGGGACGTGGAGGCAGCCTGTATGGGATGAAGACATTACCAATAGCCTTTCATGGGTGATTAAGCAGAGCATGCAAGTGACTGGCTCAAAGGCACCCCAGAATTCTGGCTGTAGCTCATGTCAGTGGATTCCCCTGCCCTTGAAGGCAAGAGGAGATAAAGAGATACCCTGTTGGCCAGCCACACACTGAGTTGTTTCATTAAAGTGTGTGAAAAGCCTTGCTGTTTTTCGGCAGTGATTAGATGAAAATATATATGTGCACACAGAGACCTGATCTCAGCCCTGCAGGCAACACAGCCTGAGATGAGAGACTGGAGAAGTACAAAGTTGTCACTGATGCTCTGAATTCACTGTGCCCCCAGGTTTGAGGGCTTTCCTGTACATGATGGAAGTTTCTAATGCAGTATATTGAAATCACTTTAAAGACAAGAATGTATATAGCAAAAGAGGGGATTTGCCATGCAGAAGCCTCTGCAGGTTCATGTAGTCTTTTCTCCTGTAGTATCATCTGAAAGCGGATAGGTATCTCATGGTATCAGGAGGAATACCTTCTGAAGAGGTGGCTCCAGATTTGAAAGCTGTAAAGTGAAGCATTTACATGCTTTGTGTTCAGCCCAGCTGATCTTATTGAGGCAACACTCATATTGTCAAGAGGGAGCCAGTTATGCTCTCAGATGATGAGGAGCCTCTCTGGAGGGAGGGCATGATCCTCCTGGCTTCTGGTGTTGAACACACCTCATCACACTGACCAAAATGCCTGGGGATGTAGGATAGACACAGGTGCTCAGTTCTGGGTTTGTGGCTGTTGAGACTCAAAGCTTTCAGGGCAGCAGAACACTAGAATTGTCTTCTCACAGCTGGAGATGTTACAGCCGCAACCCCTTTGCTGCCCTCTGCATGTGGACCCAAGATGCTCAACAAGTGCCTTGTGTGAGCTATTGTCTGGAAAGTATTCACCTGTATCAAAATACAGGCCATTCCTCAGGTGGGAAGCAGGCTCTCAACCTGCCCTTATCGCTGATGCTTACTGGAGCTTTTTAGGCTAACACATACTACTTTTTTTCCCCTTCCTTTCTCCCTGTTTCATAGCTCACCTTTAAATTCTCCTTAGAGAGAAGAACAGGCACAAAGGCAGAACAGAAGGGCAGAAGACAAAATCCTTGGTGTCAAAAGTAGCTGCTTGAGAAATTCTTTCTCCTGCTGCTTAAAGCTTAATTATGATCATAAGTAGCTGTCCCCTAATGGTACAATGCAATGTCCTTTCCTCCACAGCTTCTCCCAACCCTTGCTAGCTTCAGAGCCCAATCCCTTCCTCTCATGTCAGACATCACAAGCAGCAAGCGCCAAGGCTGCAGAGTCCAGAAATGGCAAACCAAAAACCCCTTAATGAATGTGAAACCAGTGGCTTCGTTAGTCACAGCCATATGTGTCTGTAAAAAGCTGGGTTACATCAGGGCGGCAGTGGGGGAAGAGGGACCATAGGGGTCACAGCTGATGGAGGAAAGAGAAGAGGTTGGTAAAACCGGTTCTTGCTGCAAATGAGTATTGGTTTTACTTGGTCATTGGGCTGTTTTAGAGCTTAGCTGTTGTTGCCTTTAGGCTAGGGCTGAGTGCATCCCTCCCTTGCTTTCTCTTCTGGCATACCGCTTTAAATCATCAAGGCAAGTTCTGCCCAAACCTGATCATGTTACGTCCTCTCCTTACAGAGGCTGAACCAAAAGCTGGATTTGCAAAGAGGCTTGGGTGTTGAAAGACACAGGCCTCTGTTTTGCACAAGTCTGTTCATGCCGGCTTGCACAGAGAGCATCCCAGGTCCTGGAACAGCAGAGCTATGTGATGTGTCTGGCCACGCAGTGTGGAGGTGATACAGGGAAGGGTTACTTGGCTTATCCTTTAAAGTGCTGATGTTGTGAAAGATGTCAAAGCCAGGCTGCAGGAGTCTGCTGCATGTGCCTTAGCAATGAGTGGAGTTGTGCCTCTGTTCTTGCAGGTGGAGTGATGCTGCCAGGCAGACCAAAGCATCTCTGCAGCTTGGATGCCCTGGGGTGCAATAGGGACTGACTAGCACTGACTATTCTAGTTTGAGATGGTGAATGCTGTAGGCTGATCAATACTTTAATCAACATCACTATGGTTTTGTCACTCGCCAAAACTGGGAAGAAAAGAATGCAAGAGATTAACCAGAGTACTAGAGCTCCACTTGATGAGTAATTAAATCAATTTGAGCAAGAGAGGGGCTTGGAGTGAAAAGCAGGGATATAGAAGGGAAGAGGAGTGGGAAATGGGACTAAGTCTGTTAAGCTCAAAAGGACCATAGCTGTTGTGTTGGAGTGTCTGCTTTAGCTGCTTCTGCTTGGAGGAAGAGAGCTGGGATACAAACTTCAGCTGATTGGCACAAGTTATGACCCATGGGCCATTTGTGTCACCTCCCACCTTTGTCTGAGCTTCCTTTTAGGTGGTGGTAGATGCATGCTCGGATGTCAGCCACGTTGCAGGCAGCTCTTCCTTTGAATCATAATGAAGGTCCTGAGAGCGCTGTGGCTTACTGCTTACTTCTGCCTTTTTCTTCAAATAAAATGACTTATTTCAGTCCCCAGTGTTCCAGACAGATGAGAGGAAATGAGGAGTGTGTGAGGTTCGTGTGGTCCCAGGGCTTCTGGAAATGAGTGTGCCAAACTTCAGGTGCCCAACAGCAAGACTGTTCTTGAGGTGTCTATAGACTTGCATACATGCATTCATAGAGGAAATGCCTTTGAGACTGTGATGTTCACATAAGGGAAGGGAGCTTTTGAGCTCAGACCTTGGTGAGACCCATGATTTGCTGAGACAGGATTACATGGGTGAGAACCCTGTTGGGGTTAAGGATAAGCCTACGTGTGCCATAGGAGAAAGTGTCCATCTGGAGTGATTTAGGAATTTCATATGAAATCCAGAAATCAAGGGTAAAGGCAATTTGTTAGTGTTAGTATGTTAATACAGCCACAACTTGGAGCTAGAAGGACCATACTATATACTCCAGACTGATAAACCATCAAATTCCCTTCTTCAAGGCATGTTCAGCTCTATTTGTCTTCAATTTTCCATCTTATTTCTGTGTAGCCTTTAATCAATGTTTTCCTCTGCCCCCAGAATAAATCAGTCTCAAATGGAGTTCTCAAGTTTTTGGAGAACATCCAGATGAAATTGCTCCACTTCCTGTTTTACTTGTCATAGGGAAAAGATGAAGATGTCTGAGAGCCTCATGCAAATGTTCAGCTTTTGGTGCTGTTCAATGGAGTTGATCATTTTACTCGGGAAGTATCAATGCAATTTTCCACGCCAGTAACTTAAAGATCGTACCTCAGTAAATGCATCCATTCCTTTTCTCTCATTTGTGTTATGAACAAACAAAAGGAAAAAGAGAAAATATCTGATGTTGTCTCCCTGACAAACATATTAGAATCTTGTATAGATTGCTGAAAGCCTGTCCAGAATAGACACCACCAATGCATTTCTGCAAGTCCCTATTCCATCTGTGTCTCAGCTAGAATAGTTATTGCAGAGCTAGGGAATGTCTTTCCACCCCATTACGCTTCCCAGGGAAATGTGTGAGAATTACCTCCGATGTTAGTAGGAAACCATCAGGACATAAACTACAGAAAATGAAATATTAACTTTGCTATCCAACCCAGTAATGGTTGTTATGTATTGTATTATAACACAATAAGGGGAAGCTTCTGAGTGAGAAACAAAGATCCCAGGCTCCCATCTAGAGAGCATTGCACATAGACACACTGATGGTAGATGACAAAATTGGAAAGATGGGGGGGATATAATATATTCACAGTTTAGATGACAGTGAATATAAAGACAGACTGAGCTTAAGTGGAAGTTGCAAAATATCCTCGAAGTCTTATTCCCTCCAGATTGCCACAAGTTATACTGGTAAGTATAAATTCAAAACAGAAGAAAAGCAAAACCTCATGGATCCGTGAACTAAAAGCACCTCTGTGTAATGCTGCTTAGTTCCTAGGGTTTGCAGAAAGGTTTGATATTTGCCATTATTCTTAATAGCCTTCTTTCTCATCTAGTTTTTATCATGAACTGGTCCCTGCCTCGATGTGGTGGCTGAGCACACAGGTATCTCCAAACACATGGGACTTGGGAGCAGCTGTGTGGCCAGGGCAGGACACTCGTGTTTTCATTATTGGTTAGGGGCAGATTGCCTCTTACCATGCCTGTGGTGGTAGGTTTTGCTTTGAGCTGGAACCTGCAGGAAACAAAAGCATCTTGAGAGACCAAGAATCCAGACTAGATGGGATGGATATACAATGCTTTCATTCACTGCTTTTCTTTCACCAAGTTCTTTATTACATCTGTTTCCACCAAGAAACTTTCAATGCTGAGGACAAAAGAAAACTGGGAAATAACCATCCAATCCTTTTCATGCTCTGCTCCTCCAAAGCCTGAATATACCTTCACCACAATGCTGCTCATTTCAGTGAGCTTCAGTGAAAAGGATAAGTGCTGGTTCATCCTCTAATTGCCTCATCCTGTTGCTTAGTCTAAGGTTGTTTGTCTGGATAGCAAGGACTTCGTTTGCTTGGGGTTCTTGGGTATTACAGCAATTTCCTTGGTAGATAACTTCTCTGTTTTCTGTCTCTGAAACACAAGGCTTGAGGCCAGATTTGCAAAGGTGCTATGGTCCTCTGATCTCAACAGAGACATAAAGGAATTGCATGCTTAAGTGCCTTTAAGTAACTGGTTCTTCCTATAGGTCTGCTAATTAAACAGTCTGGAGATTTCAGGGAGCAGGGAGGGAAAGAGGTGATAAAAGCAACGGGGCCGATAATGTTTAGGATTCAAAATGGTCTTCAATTAGTGGGGTACTAGATGTTAGAACCTAACTGAAAACACAAGTGAGAAGTAGTTGATTGCATCAGAGGGCATATCTTTGTCTTGTTTTCTAAGGCTGGAGCTTTGTCTTAGAGCAAGAGGTTTGTCTTAAAGCCCATTTCCAGTAAGGACATAGAGACTGGATTGGCTGCTTTAGCGGGAATATTCTTAGTGATTTCTCACGTGCATCAGGCTTAGAATTTACTCATGTTTTAGTTACCATATAGTACCTTAATCTCTGTAAGGGCTGCGTTTCACACACCCCCAGGTGACAGAAAACACTATTGTACCTCTTCACTTGTGAAGGATTTTCCTGCATATTTCAAGGTCATCTCAGACTTGTCTTCTAGTATGGGTCTTAGACACCGGTAGCTCTGCAGAAGTTAGAGATCATGCGGGGTTTGACTTGAGAAGTAGGAATCCTGTGCCATGGAATTATCCCCTATCCTGTCTCCTGGGACTCAAATTACCTCCATCTGCTTTTAGTAGTGGAGGGGCCTGCTAGGAAGTTCATGCTGTAGGCGAATAGGGGAAAACACCTTCTAGCTCATTTATTATGAATTCAGACTAGCTTTCAGCATGTTCTCTGGAGCTGTTACCTCTGTCTCGTCTCTCCCTGCTGGAACAAGGCATGAGCATCGCTGGTAAATTACGGGGCTCTGTGCTGGAGCACCACAGTGCATTTTTTGGTACCAGCCGTTTGCTTGTCTCTGGCCAGACAGTAAACAAATCTCAGCTCATGGCATGAATAGTATAATAGGCAGCTGTTTCTCCCCTGGAGCTGAGGGAACTCTCTGCTTTGGCCTTTCATCTAAGTGCTTTTGACAGGCAGCGCTTGGAAAATTACGGGTACCTCCTGCTGCAAGGTAGTCTAGGAGCTATCAGCCTTGTCGGCTGGTGGGAGGAAGGAGAGACCTAGTGCCTGCTTAATATATAGAATGAAAGGTATAAAGTATTCTGAAGTGTAAGGTTTTCTTAGTATAAAGAATGAAAGGCTTTCTTGGGGCCACAAACCAGAACATAATGAAATAGGCCCTAGTAAGCATTTGCATGAGAGAATGGGGTGGGGGTGTATTTCAGACAGCAGAAGCCTGATGGAAAGGAAAAGCACTGATATGCTATTGGTTGTTTTCTTTATCTGGAAGTTAGTAATGGGCACCTTGCTGGCTCTTTGCTCTTTAGCAGGCCAATGAGTTCTGCTGGTGCACCCTGCTCTCTTTGCAAGTATGCAGCCTGTATGGGACCCTAACATGGAAAGAGAGAAGGGCGCCACTCACCTCGTTCTGCTCTATTTTCACCTGCCTGCGGGTTATCCTGCCTCTGTCTTGGATGGCACACACACAAAGCATGCTGAGATTTGTCACATATCATACAGGCATCATAGCTGCATTCAGCCATTGATGCAGCTCTGAGCCCATGGTCCCAATGTGATCTTTTGCTGGCAGCCCTCAGGTGACCTTTCTGTGTATATGACTGCCCAACACACTGGCAAGGTGTCCCTCTCCTTCAGACAGACCTTCTTGTGCAGAAACTGTCCTTACCTGCTTGAGCTGGGTTTGAGACACGAACAGTGAGAAGCAGAGGAAGGAAAAACACAAGAATTTATGCTGATTTGCTGTTTCTCAGGGGTCAGTGTTTTTCTCCTTAATGGATCTGTCTGCATCTCAATAAGCATCTCTCTGCCCTCACCTAACTGGTGTGGGCGCCTGTTGTCGCTGACAGTAAGAATGAGGATTTCTGGAGGGAGGAGTAGACACTTATTCTTGGGAAAGCTTAGACTAATGGAGAGCCCCAGTGCTGGGGCAGCTGGTCCATGATCTCTCTCCCTTTCAGAGCGGTGTTCTGCTCCCAGCCAGATGCTGAGAAATGAGTCTGTTAAAAGCAGCCATGAAGATGCTGTTTAAGAGCATCATCCATGATTCCATTTGAGGCTTTTCTAGGGCGTGCTTTGTTTGCAGTATACTATGAAATTAATAGGGGAGAGAACAGTAAGAAGCAAATACATGAAGTGCAGACAAAAGCTATATTACAGACCTTTGTTGAAGGCAGTGCAGGGTCTTCCAGATTTGTCAATGAGCAGAACCTTCTGGGAAATGAGTCCCACATAGTGATAGCCCTGATATAGTATGTTTTGGAAGAAAGCAATAAATACGTAATAAATGGGAAACTATTTTACGAGCATTTTATCTGCTGTTAAGGATGTATAAGCAGAGGAGGAGGTAACTACCCCTATTAATAATGATTAGTCCTCTTTAGACCTGAAAAATGCATTATAGTTCTTGGTGCTTATTTCCCCAAAGGAGATAATTGAGTCCTGAAGTCATTGCAATTGTAAAGTGGTAATTTATAACAGAACGTGGAGGTTTGGCTGAAAACAAATTGCAAGGGTATGCCAGAGATGGAGTTTTGGCAAACAGTCTGTAAATATGATGGTCTTTGGTGTTCTTCCCACTCTTGTGATACTTCCTCATCGTTTCTGGTGGGGATTCTTTACAGACAGGTGACTTTGTGAACAAGGTGCTGTAACTTTGCTGGGCCTCAAGGTTCTGGTTCAGAGCTTGAGCTGAATTTGTGAGCAGGTTGCTGGATTTGCTGGATGAATGGATGCTTGTTGCAGCTTTATCTTTCTTGCCCTTTACTGCATTGCACATGGAGAGAGCTGTGAATGGGGACAGAGGGGAGAAAGTGTTTTCATTTCAGTTTGCAGATGGAAAAACTAGGAAACAGTTATTAAGTGATAACTAAAGAATGCAAGGTGTTCATCAGGGCTGTAACTGAATGCATCTAGACAGTTACTTAAATGATCCACTCAGTGTTGCGCTACTGTATCCCAAAGAATACTAAGAGAGACTTTTCCTATTGAAAGGTTTTCATTGGCATCCTCCACAAGACTAGGCAACAGTTTTCCTTCTCTTATCATGCTGAAGACTTCCCATGAGATGTGGCATGTAAGAGGGGGCTGTGTGTGCTTTAAGTCAAAACCTCCTGATGGCTTTTGCATGACGATCTGTTTCTGAATCACAGTTTAACTGGTCAATGACTGTGGTGGTGAGCTGAGTGCATCATACCTAAACAGATGAGTTAAATGGGCAGGATCAAATCCACAGCTTGGAGCTGAGAGGGTTCATCTGTCTACTCACTGATGTCTGAAGCCACTGGACACATCATCCTTAAAATCCACTCTTGTCTGTTGTGAATGGAGTGAGAAAATGCTTATAAAGGAAAGTGCTGAGAGAATAACTTCCCATTTATCAGCATCATCTCCTCACTTGGATTATCACTTGTCTCCAAAACTATTGAGAAAGGGCATGTGGGGGGAAGGAGGAGAGGAACTAAAACATGTGCTTGTGTTTTGCATGGTCTGAAACTGAAGGTGTCTTTAAAAGCTGTGCAATTGCCTTGCAGCCCCAGAATGCTGTGAAGGTGAGCAAGGCAGTACAGTGGTGGGAGGTAGCACTGACATACTTTGTTCTAGAAAGGGGACTACTAGCAGGGGCCTTTTAATCTGCACTAAGTGGAACACGCTCTGAGGGGCTGCTTCTTCAGGTAAAGCTTATTCTCTTCTCAGAGGCAAGAGTATTTTGTCTGTGTTGGGGTTCTTGGGACATCCAGTCATCATCAGAAAAGTGAGCCAATAATCCAACAGTAGTAGCAAGGGAGAAGTGGAAACAATGAACTGTCTTGCATCCCAAAGCAAGACTCTCCAGCATAGTGGGGGAATGGGAAAAGAAGGGACCACTAGCACTGCGGCGTGCATTGCTGCTTGGAGCGTGCAGGTGTGGGGAAATGGGACAAGTGGATTAGGAAGAAGTGGAAATCTCCAGTGCTGAGGGTACCTGGTTCTGCCCCTTTTAGGTCCATTCCAGAGAAGCTGCTGTGCCATGTGCTAATCTGGCCTCCAGATTTCTTGTAGCTTCTGAATGTCTGTCCATTTACACTCCAGATGCTTTTAGCTTTTGAAACCTCAGCCTTTGTTGCTGGAGACTAGGTTCTAAGCTTTGCTTTTGCTTGAGCAGCCCCATGTTACACACAGCGTGCTGTTTGCTTCAAGGTCTCTGAAACGCACCAGGCAAAGGTTTGTGGCTGGCTGTGTGATAAGGTAAAAAGAAGGGGTTTGCTAAAATGAGCTTGAGGGAAATACGCATGGCTGCTCCAGGAAGGGTAGAATTGCACAGTTCTTGAGCTGTAAGTATGGATCTGCTTGCTTCTCTGGGTGTGAGTCTTCCTTGCCAGCGATGTGCCTAGGCATCTAATAATGATTTATAGAGAAGACCAAGACAAACAAGGCAACATGTTTGAAGGCAGATCTGGTACAAGGCTGCCTTCTAAAAATGGCCATAGGCTTATTCTCTCTTTGGGTCTAAAATTACTATGTAAATGACTTGTCCCCACCCCCAGCGCCTGCCTGCTGCATCTCTGAAATGTGATTCAGAAGTGACAGAGATGGAGATCTATGGTTTTACTGGCAGCAGCGCAGGGAAAAGAGATCCGAAGGAAACAGCTCTTGTTCTCAGACCAGAATCCCTGAAATAGTAAGTGATCATTGATTTGAGAAAGGCTGCTGCTAGCGGCAGGGCATGGGAGCCAGGGTGAGCACAGCAGTGGGAGCTGGAATGCTGCTGATTATGTGCTAACATGTTATCAGCTCTGAATTTTGAGTAGGCTTGCAGCGCACTTAACAAGAGTTTGACTTCACTCCTCGTTTTCCTTTTTCCATTCCTGGTAATGCTTTTTGTGGAGTATATTGAATTCCATTTGCCAGAGTATCCCTTCCTTAAATATTTTTCACATAATGTATATTGTACACGTTTATAATGGCTTTTGCAACCCTTGTCTTTCAGTGGCACCAATAAAGCAATTTGGTTTAAATTGGATTGAACTCAGTAAAACAGAGAATGGAAATTGAGACAGGGAAAAGAAATGTAGGCTGCCATTGGGCAAGGGGAAGGAAAGCAAAGGAGAAAGTGTGCAAGCTAGGGAGGGTTTTCTGAAGGAGAGGTTAAAATAAGGAGAGAAAACAAAAACCCAGAAGTGGAGGGATGTTAATGGTGACTCACAGCTGTTGAGAATCCAGTGTTTAAAATAGGACACACAGACATGATGATGCTGGGGGCAATACAAGTGCCCTGTCTGTGTTTGTCAAATAGCAGTTTTGCTTTTGAATTGATTCTAAGGTGGAATTTCCCAGTGCACCAGGATGGACACAGGGCTATAGCTTGCTGATTCGAGAGAAGGGGTAAGGGGATATGGTAGCAAGTGACAACTATAGGGCCCTGTGTGAGGTGCATAAGGTCTCTGGGACAATGGAGATAATTCCAAGTTAGAGGCAACTGATGACTGTTGCCATTGTTATTCAGAAAGTTCATGGCTATCCTTTTACACTGTAGGATACAATTCAGTCTCAGGATAGGTCAAGCCCAGAGTGCTCAAGACCACTCAACAATACATTTGCTTTCATTGTCTGTTCCTCTTATCTTTTTTATGTATTATTACAGGGATCTTATTGTAGGTTTCATCTGATTTTTTTTTTTTTTTCTAATTGACAGAGGTTCAATTATCCCCTCGAATACAACTGTCACGTTCTCAACAATAGAAAGTGTCAGGTGTCATTTTGGGGGGGAAATGGATGTCACGCTTCCATCCCCCCCCTTCCCCCTCTTCCATTCTCTTTTGTTTGCTTCCACTCTCAGGTTTGTTTTGTTGTGGAGTCAATCTGAAAACAGTACAATAAACCAAGCAAACTTCAGATAATGAGACAGCAGGGATGCTGAGCTGCAGTACAGCTTACCCTAATGGACTCCCTTTGGCAAGGGCTACTGCTGTCTGTCACAGCTGTACCCTAAGCCCTTAGACTGGGGCAATGTCATTCTTTTCTGAGCCCTCTCTGGATGATCACTGGAAGATGCTGTCCCTACCAGGAAAGGTCTTTTCAGTGCGCTAGAGCACCTAAAACATCCAGGAGATATTTGCATCTTGGTCATAATGTGCTTTGGCACATTAAGAAATATAACGGCTAAAGGCATCAGTCATCCAGCCTTTCCTGGTCCTGTGTACTTTGAAGCCTGTGCCTTCCTGCTTTAGAGTGGAGCCCCCGGAGAGCAGAGTCTTTCTCCCCATGGGCATCTCCAGAGGAGGAAGATGAGAGACAGATGCAAAGAGCCCAGGAATAGCCATTGTTCCTCCCATTTACTTCCTAGAGGGCAATGAGCACAGCTAATGGCATCTTGATATTTAAAAACAGGCAGGAGTTGAAGCCTTTCAATTTTTACTGGGTCTCTGACATTTCAGAGAGCTGTTGTTGAATAAATGCTTGGGTGATTAGCTGATGAGGTCTAAGTACCTCCAGCTATGCTAAGATCATTGCCCAAACTAACTAGTCTGATGACAGCTGAGGCATGTCTATCTGAGCTGCTTGTTTTAGCAAGGCAGTGCTAGTGAACTGCTTGGGATGGGGACCAGCTGTCACCAGAAAAGCCTCTGTTCCTTGCCCTGCAGTACTGGAAATGCAGGAAATGGTTTGCTTGCTGCTTCTTCCTCCATACTGAATTCACACCAACTAAGAGCAGCTTCCCCAAGACAGTAGCTCACCCCAGCATGGCTTGCAAAGGGACCTCTGTTCTGAGTGCTGCTGGAGAGATGCTCTTTTAGTAGTCGAGTCTTGGAAAAGGAAAGAAGGGTGGCTTGGAGGTGAAAGAATGAGCACTGAAATCTACGCAAGGGCCTTGGCTCCAGTGCTCTCAGCGTTTCCATATGCCTCGTAATTAAATTGTAAGTAAAAGAAAGGCGCTGACTGCTTCACTAATAGCAGCGAAAGGAGGCAATCATGTAACTTCCATCTGTCTGCAAATATAGTTTATGGTGGAAATACATTAGCAACCTGGAGCTGTGTGCCAGGCTCAATTAGACTAAACAGGATCAAAGGGCACCCTGGGTAATAAATATCCTTGCAGAATCAAGCCAGAGTCTTTCTATTTATTGTTAGAGGAGATAATAATCATTAGTGAGCTGAAGTGAAATCCAGCAAGCAAAGAAAGCTTGGCTTGGGAAGGGGGTGGCATTATATTAGAGGGTGAGAAAGCATGTCCCTTTTCCCTAGGACTACGGGCAGGCTGATGTTATTACCTAGATTGCTTTCGGTATTCCACTGGAGTTTGGGAAAGGAATATAGCCCATATATTGATTATGGGACTGTAATGGGGGAGAGCTGGCAAGGGTAATTGGGAAAGTTCTTAAAGTGTACACTAGGTAATTGAAAGCTAATACAAACTCTAGTTCAAGCGCAGAAGAACCTCTCCTCTAATGAGGCAGAGGGTGAAAGGAGATTGACTCTGACTTGTATTGCTACTCCCAGAGAATTGCTTTGCTTTACAGTTTTTAGGTGCTCCTGTGTGCGTGCACGTGCTCAAGCTTCTATTAGTGCGCTCACAGCTAACAGTACTAAATCAGCAGCAAAGCTTTTGTGACACATGTAATAGCAGTTGTGTCCGGTCATGGCCTTGTGAAAACATGCTAAACTTAAATCCTCTTCTGCTTCAACGGCAAATAAAGAAGAAATACAAATATTTCAGCGTCAAGGCTTGCTTTCTGTCAGATTTTTTCCTGCTCTTAAGAAATGAAACAACAGAAACTACCTAAAGAAGTGTTTCCTCAAGATGAGCCTCTGATGTTATCTGAATGCGGATTGAAGGACCCAGAGTGTCAGGCAATGTTTGCTGTTGTAATAGTTAAGAAGGGCAGCATATTGCTGTGAGATTTCACTGCCTATTCTTCCCTAGGACTGAGGTTTTGCAAGAGCTCAGTGACAGTATTAAGGCAGCTAATCAAATGCCCCTGTTTTCAGCAGCTTTTCCTCTCAAGTGCAGTGTGAGACTTCTTCAAGACTGCATAGGTGATGACAGGGTGCAATTTGTCTTTCCCCGAGAAGTCATACGATGGCAAACCTCTTGTATCGGGCGTAACTATCAAGTGTTACGTTAACTGGTTTAGACAACTATGATGTGATCACATCAGCTCTGCTCTCTGTACAAATCCCTGCATCACTTGACTGAAGCCACATTGAGCAGTGGCAAAATGCAGCGCCAGTATGGGAAAGTGCATCCCTGTGGGAAGTGGAAGCTCCACGTGCCAGCAGGAAGCTTTGCTACTTCCCTTTTTTCCTCTGCCTTCCTTACTTCCAAGGCCAGCAGTTTAAAAAGACACTGAACCAAACCACAAGCTTTACATTCTGTGAGTACCAAACTGTTCCTTCTTGATTTGCTTTTGTGCAGCATCTTCCCCCTCTGCCCATCTGTCTGCTTATGCCACTTGGCTGGAGATGAGCTCTTTGCTGTGTTGGCGATGTGCTGGGTAGATAACACCACCTTGATTTAGCGCTTTGGGAAGTGACCATCATATCATAAAGTGTTGATATTTATATAAGCTCTTTAACTACAGGGGAAGCTAAAACTGCGTCTGAGCGTATGGAGCAGTACCATGTCATTGACTGAACACATCGACAGTCTCTTGTCTTACAGCTTCGGTAGTTAACCTTCTTTCTCCCCATGCAACCACCAGTATACTATATTCTCTTACATATAGCTAAAAATATTTTGTGTTTTGAAAAGACAATTCAATAATTCATTTCCTTGGAGGTTAAAGTTTGCTGGTTGTCCTGAAATCTGTTATTTTCCAGTGTGATTCTGCATAAGAAGTTGTGTTTTCAGTCAGTAAACCTTTACCTTCCACTGTGCCATCCTGTGTACCTGCCATGTGCTTTGCTGCCAGGGGGAAGAGATAACTCAGTAATGGAGTTATGCTCCAGCTCCACTGTACAGAGAAGATGCAACTCCAAACCAGCTCCTGACATTCCCTTATAGCGTGCTTCCCCAAACCACGTTCCTAAGGGACAACCATATGTGCAGTATTTCTCTTCCTCTGTCTCCTACCTGTCTCTTGCCAGCAGCTGTGCTCAGGTATGGGGAGATGGGTCTGTATTTGACAGTTAATAACACCCTTTGTGGGTGTTACATGGCAGAACCTGCACCCTGAAGAGCAGCTGAGTTTGTCATACGTGTGTGCAAAGCTGAGCACAGAGTGATTGGTCCCAGCTGGGACCTGAATGTGCTGCTTCAATAGGGATGACAACAATAAATAGTTAATAAAGCTGGGGGCAATTCAGCCTGTCCTCTCCTCTGGAAGCAGTAGACTCGGGAAGTTGGGCTTTATATCTACCTGCCTAAGGGTTCTGGTAGATGCAGAAAGGTTCAGTGATCTAAAAGTTCAGTCATGGTTAGTTTAAAAGGGAAGAGGATGTTAAATTTTGATTGTAAACTTTGTCTATATGGCAGTGTTGAAAAACATCCCCTACCTGGGTCGATTTTTGTGCTCTCAGATGGTTCAGCTTTATTGGCGAGTGTTTTGTTGTTGTGAATGCATTGGGAAAACAGACTTTGCAGACTTACTTCCAAATGGCTGATGTGCAGCCATGAAGCTATTAATGCCAGATGTGAGTTCATGTTTATGATCACTTGGAAATTGATTTGGGAAAGACAACATAAATCAGCAGCACATAGTGACTGTTTATCTAATGGCTGTAAATTTTAATCGCTTCCATATTTTGATGTCCTTGTTGGGGTTTTTTGCCCTTCATTGAATTGGAATTTCCTTTATAGCAGGAACGGTAAGGCAGGGGATCCTTGCCTTATTTCAAGGGAAAACTTATCAAAAGGGACGTAATTATGGGAAGACAATAACAATCTAATGCACACAGTCTTTTGGTGAGTGGTGTGCCTTTGTTTTGAGACAAGGAGGCACCAAATGTAATCAGTTCTGGGTAAGGCTGGGTTTGGTGGCTTTGTAATGGGAAATAACTGGTACTTGAAGGTAGTTGACATGGTTTTGGGTCCTTAGGACCTTAGTACAAAAAATGTGGGGAAAACAATAGAAAAACGGGACCTGGGGATGGGCACAGTTAAACTGGTTGATGGGTGGAGGGACAGGATAATTGCTATGTTAATGAACCCATTAAGTTGGTGTAAATATCTACTGGGGAGTATCCGGGACTAGCAAATGTCCAGGATGGGAGCAGTTAAACTAACTGGTAAGTAGAAGGACAGGATGATTGCTATGTCTGTAATGTTAATTAAGCTGGTGCTTCAAAGGCTGCCAGCAGTTAGGAAGAGTGTTGGAAGAAGTAAACGAACCTCAAAGACCACCACCACATTTCGTATGTATGTATGCCCAAATGACTCTACGAGGATGGCCAGCGTGGCAATACGGGGAGGCACGTTAGGAGCAGCTATCCCCCGTGTCCCCCGGCGCTGCAATCAAGAATACCTGCTTATCAACTTGAAAGCGAGTTTGGTCCTGGAGTTTTATCCGAATCAGTTTACAACAGAGAGATAAACATTTTGCTTAACCACAAATGATAGGGTTACATATGCAGAGGTCAACGTGAGGGGGAGGAGAATATTTCCATGAGGAACAGTGATATCTTTGTTTTCCATAGTTGTGAATAGAATGGTTTTTTAGATGCACAGAGCTCAAACCCTAGTCCTATCTGCTTCCATGTAATAACCTGGTTTAGCTTCTGTTCGGGGGATTCCAGACTTTGAACTAGCTGCGAGGTGAACAGCAGTCCTTGCAGTGGCAGTCCTAGGCATCAGGATGGCAGATGAGCTCTGCGCATCTCTGCTTCCCGTTAGGAAGTTTCTAACATGGCCTTCTGGGTAACCTCCGTGGATTATTCGGGGTGGTGCTGGCAGCCTGCATCTGAAGGCATGTGTGATGCTGATGCTCCTGCTTCCCCTGCCGGCAAGCAGGATTGTTGTGCGCATAAAGCGTGCCCCTGGGGATCGGCTGGCAATGACTGGATTGTAGGCTCTGAATGGGCATCCTTTCATCCTTCTGTGCTTCTCTGCCCTCTTGTGAAGCTGCAGGTCACAACCCCCTTTTACCCTCCCCTATTGCCATCTGTGTGTGGAGGCTGTTGGAGCAAATCTTTCCCCAGCACTTAGCAGACCATTGCTGGGGTCTGTTGCAGCCGCTATGTATGACCATTAATAGCAGAAAGAGAGCATGAGGGAGAAAAACTTGTGTGGGGGAGACAGTGGGGAGCGGACAGGGAAGCCGAGCTGAAAGACGGTTACCCTGTCTAACCTCAGAGGACTGTGCCTCTTGAGGCAGATCACAATACATCAGTGTTGCTTGGCAGGGCTGCCAGCAAGCCTGAGCCACTGGGGCACTATTTATGAAGCCTGATATATGCTTTGGCTGCTCTGCTCGGTAAATTGCTGAGACGTGGATTCCTGACAGGCACACAGCAAAAGGGAAATTAGCGATGGATAAAGTGAATTAAACATAACAAAACTCAAAGTGTCCAGGCGGAGCATTCATCTAATATATGAACAGCTTCTCAGCTTGGGGAATAGGCTGGGTGGAGAGATCATTCATAATGCACGGGGCAGGCCCTGGTTTGGAAAGGAGAGCTCTTAGGTTGTCTCTTAGGGGGTTGGCAGCTTTGAGATCATGGGGCCACTCTGGGTACCAGTTCCTTGTCACTGTATTTGGGAAGTCGAGATTGTTTCAGTGAGGGCAAGTGAGCGCAACATGAAGCTGAGGAATGCTCATCACAATGATACCTGACTGGATTCTGCTTCTCCATAAAGGCATGAAGCAAAGTAGCGAGGAAGGCTGTGTACCTGTGCTTATTCAGTAAGCTGTGGGGAGCTCGAAGTGAGATGTGCTGCAGGGAGACTGTGAGATGGAGCCTTGACGCAGCTCTTTGCTGGGAAGTGCACAACAAAGCCTTTAAGGTTTTCAGTGTTGCTTTCTCCTTTGGCCTTAGGTAAGTGTTCTCCCCCAAAGTAGTCATCCTTGGCAAAACATTGCTTCTGTGTGGTTGCCTTCATCCCATTTACACCTAAACAGGACCTGCTTCAAATTCTCCATTGCTTTTCTTCTACATAGCACAGCACAAGAATTTCAGAGTCCCTGGGTCTGTCCTGCTCTCACCAGTGACTTATATGCAGCATTGACCAAGACATTTCTCTGCTATCTTGCTTTAAGTGGCTGGGTTCTCTCTGGAGAGATATAGAGTCTCCAGGGCCTTGGGGGCTTGATGTTGTCAATGTTCTAACAAAACCTGACCTTTTAAGTTATGGACTTTCAGACGTGAGCCTTCTATAGCCTGACCATTGGAATATAAGCTGCAGTGTTCCCCAGTGATGGTTGCTGTGAAGGGAATCATTCTTCCCACCTACGCAAGCACGAACTCTTAAACCACCTACATGTAGCCTGTAATTATGTACTTATCTTAGTTGTGCTTTGGAAGAGACTTACAACAAGACAAGCTTATTTTGTATAGCATCTTTCATGCAGACACTATCCCGAATGCTTTTCAGAGGCAAACAAAAATGAGGCGGTAGAGTACAAATTAGAGGAAGCAGTGGTTTTTGAGATGCTGGCCAGTGAATATGTTTGAACAAATGGAGAGGAATTTACTTCTAAAATGGACTATGTATGCAATTCCTGTCTCAAGGATGGTTAGAATAACAGCCGTGTGCCTTGTACTGCTGGGAGTTGAAAAGCGAAAGAGATCTGGGCTTCAAGCAAAGGAATTGGCACTGCTATGACATGCTGAGCTGCCTCTCTTGTGCAAGGCCAAACTTGGGCTTGCTAAGGTCTTACCTGACTCAAATACCTTTGAGCCCATCACTGTAAAAGCATTTCAGCGGAGCCCCACCACACGTCCTATAAAACCACCTCTTTACAGAGCAGGTGCTTTACTTCCCAAGGCTGTCAGTAGCACTCTCCTGGCTGGGACCCAGATGTCCTGGTGCCAATGCTTTGATCTCTCGCAAACATGCTGTCTTAATGGGAGAGATGCGGGAAGATGTGTAAAAGGCCTTGCTGGATTCACGCTGGAGCCGGTGGCATTGCCCCAGGGATGAATCTGTCCTCTTGAGATTGCTCTTTGTATCCGAGCAAAGCACAGCCAAGTGGCACAGTACAAATGTAAAATAATGAGCTAGCAGCTGAGAGTGTCTGGAGCAAGCAGAGAGGAATGAAGATGGATGACTGTAGCTAAGAGACAATCTAAAAAGGGATAAATACAGGCAACAAGTTATTCACCACAGCAATTTGTAAAGGGTGCTAAAAACCTTCAGACAGGATTGTTTCACATTGCCTTTCTCTATATGTAGCTTGACACTTCTTGTGTAAATGGTACTGATTGATGCCTGCAAACCAGTTCCCTTAACCTGTTTCTTTGGGTATTGATAAGCTTAACTCTTTTAATGCTCAGTGCTGGTGGGGCCTGTCATGCCTGGCTGAGGGGCAGCAGCCCCATAGACATAGAAAGCTGAGTGACCAAGTGGGAACCCTATCCTGGCTGCAGAGGGGCAGTGGGAAGAACCAGCAGCACTGAGTAGGCCCTGTGGGGCGAGGGAGAGTTTTACTCAAAAGGCCAGCTGTGGTTAGAAATTAATGGTCTGAAACACAGAAAAGTGGGGAAGAGATGGAGTGTTTTCCCACAAAGCAAAATGGCTAGGTGCAGTTTTGTTGGGACACCGGCTGCAGCGTGAGGGAATGTATCCCTGGCCTGAAAAGCCTTTAGAAGCTAGGAAGAAGCAATAGGAAGCACAATGTGGTTTGCAGGCTCTGCGTGATTCAGTTTGCTGCCTCTCCCCAAAACCCAAAGCTGTCTCTGGAGTGTGGGATGCTCTAGATCTGACCCTTGGATCTGCATAAACTCTTACATCACTTGATCTTTTTGTGCCTTTGTTTCTCTTGTGTTGGATAAAGCATCGTAATGCATCCTGACATCCAGAATACACTTGTTCAAGTGTGTTAGACTTGGGTAATGAAAGGGAGGCAGGCAACCTTCAGAACAGGGAAGTGTGACAGTGGGGACAGAATGTAATTACCCATTCTAGGAGCTGGCTATAGCATCAAAGTTAATCTCTTGAGAAATTACCTTTAGATTGTTAATATAAATGCACAAGGATCTTGGAGCCTTCCAGGGAATAGTCTTTGTTTAATTTGCTGTCTATAAACCCAGCATATAGCAGCCGCTTTTTTGTTCAGTCCATGTGGACCAGTCTTGATTCAAGAAGAAGAGCATCACATCACCTGCAGAGCTGAAGCTCTTTTATCTTGGTAGCACTGCTCCTTCCCCACTGTGGCTATAGACTGCACTGACCCTCCAGCATCCTGTGCTAGGACTGAGAGGATCGCAGTGAGCACCAATGGAGCTGAAGCAGCTGGGGAAAAGGGGAAAAAGTCATTCATGAAGATACTGATGCAGCGTTTTCTGTCAAGGGAGGGGTAATGGCTGCAAGCAGCAAAAGTAGGCAGAAGCTTTGCAAAATAAAGAGGAATTTAGGTAGGTGTTTTATTGGAAGCCTTTGAGACAGGTTAGGCCAGGTTAGAAGTAGTATTACCATACTGCAGGGTTAACAGAGAAAACAGATAACTGGAGGGTTAGGGAAGGAAGACAGGAAACAAAGGCAGACTGAGCTTCAGCCCTGTTGCTTTGCTAATCATAGCACTGAGAAGTGTTCCAAATGGGATAATCCTTCATGTTGTGAAAGTGGCATGGGCCATTCTGTATGTGCACCATCATGGGGATATGGATTTTGGAAACAGACTTGCTGTGAGTCAGCCTGTGCTGGCTGTCCATTTTCCACTGGTACTTCCCTGAGTTCTTCACTATCTTCATGAATAGATTTAAAATGGAACATTCCTTCAATGCCTTTGGTATCTGTTCCCTGCAAAGTAAGAGCTGGTACATTTTGGCATTGAAATCTCCCTAGCCCATAAGCATCTTTCAAACACTGGCTAGATATGAATAGGATTCTCCTAGACTGACTCTTGCTATGCAACACTCTCCCTATTTCAGCAGAGAGTGGCACTGGAGAAAGGATTGGCAGTTATCTTTATGGCTTGGAGGCATACCAGCCAAAGAGAGGTGAAGATCTTCCTCCCTCTATTTGGAGGACAGCCATTTGCAAATCAGCCTCTACCAGCAGCGCTGAATTCACTTCAGCAGAAGTAGTTCTTTGGAAACAATAAAAGGGACTATATTGCCTTCAGTATAGAATTGTTCCCAAGTGCTTAATTGACCTTGTTACCTAGAATCATCTATAGAATGGGTTATTACGCTGCTGAATGAGCAGATCCAGCTCCTGCTGTCCCAAGATTGGCTTTAGTGTGTAGACTTGCAGATTCCCTTCTGCTGTAATTTCCAGCAAGATGAGATGACTCGGGATTTGAAGGTCACTATTGGTTAGGTCAGCTTGCCCTTTGCCAGGAATGTGACTCGACACACAAGCATCTGGTTGTGATTCAGCATTCCTGAGCCAAATATGCCCCTTCCCTCCCTCCTACAACAGCATGCGGCTTTCTTTTTATTGTGGCTTGTTTTGCCTGTAGTTCATTGCCAGCCTGTTCCAGGAGAGGGGTGAGAGTAGAGAGAAGAGCAGGTACCAGGGGGAAAAGCTCTCCAACTGAAAGAGAACACGCTATGGAAATATAATGGAGCGTTGTGGTCTCTGTTACAGTGAGCAAAGTGACTTTAAAGGTTATTGTGTGGACTCCAAGGGGGATATTGGCTGCAAGTGTATTACTGACATAATTAAAATGTAGTGACTGCCTGTTTTCTGAGTGTGGAGCAGGTTGGCAGTAGACTGGCAGGCACATAGCTGTGGAGTGGGTGGAAGCTCTAGTTTCTCCTTGCCTCAATCTTCACCACTGCTATTAATTTTCATTACAGAGGAAATTAAACTCGGCCCAGGAGACACCCCCTCCCTTTAGTTCCCATGGAGGAAAGCATCTTGCTTTTATGGCAGGAAAATGCACTTTTAAATGTCTTTAGATTGACCTGAAGACTGGCTTGCAGTTGAAGTCATAGCTTGTCAGTTGGCAGGTAGCTGCTGCTTCCCCTGGGCAAGCTTTTGTCTACACTGGGTTTCTTCCTGTAGTGTTCATCTCCATGCTTCAGGGCATCAGGCAGCATCTAATTAATCAAGGTCAGGAAGGAAATTTCCCTGGGGAAAGGTTATTTTCTATCCACCTGCTGCAAGGCTTTCTGAGCCTTCTGGAAGAGCTTCTGGTACCAGCTTTGGGCAGAGGGAATATACTAACATCCCAGCATCTCATGGGCATTTGTGTCTTTCGCTGCTGATTCTGAACTGACTACAAATGCATCAGCTCTGATCTTCTTGGAGACATTGGCTTTTGGGAAAACAACTTGCTAGTGGAGTTCTGAAGGCGTCTCTGTTAAAGGCTACCATAATTTTATCCCATAGAGGGTGAGGGCTGACAGTTGAGTTCTTTTACTACTGAAGTTGGGTTAACTGCAGTCTTAGCCTGTACTTTCTGATAACAGCACCTCAGATGCAACCAAAATGGGGGAATAAAACCCTGCGTTCTCATGGATGTGTCTGCTTCTTATCAGCGCTTGGCGACAGACATCAGCAGAGGTTATGGCATAAAGACAGCTGCCTTAGGTTTTACCTTGTGGAGGGCAAGGGCTGAGCTAGTCTGCTGTTGCTGCCCACCTTGCAGGCAATCCCACATTCACTTTGCCCATGTCTTGGAAGTGGTATAGCAACGCCTCACTCCTGTCTGGGGTGCAGGGTGCTGGGCTGAGCACTGCGCAGCAGCTCAAGACCCTCAGTTAACCAATTGTGCTCCTAAGGGTCTGAAGGTAGTGCTCACTTTGATCCCAACAGCTTAATGTCAGGTGCCATCCTGCACATTGACAGGAGATGGATGTTTTCTGTGCTGAGAAATTGCAATGAGACGGGCAGAGTGGGAGAAGAAGGATTATTTAGCTTGTTTTACAGAACAATGAAGTGACTTGTCATGGTCACAGAGGGAATTTGAGCTAGAGACAAGAGCACGGATTTCTGGTGTCCCCTTGCAATGTTTTAGCCCTGTGCTCATTTTGGTTAGTAGAGAAAATTAATGCTACTCCTCAGCAGCTGATGACAGATGACTTCCCTCAACCTGTCCTTTCTAATCTCAAGGGGAAGTGAAGGTTTCCTCAGTCAGATTCCTAACCAGGGAGCTCGAGCTTTCTAAAAGCTGCTCTCCTGACCTATACCCCCAGAGTGCCAAGGATAGGGTGTATTAAGGACCATTTCAGCTGCCTGGAAGTAATCCCAAACCAAACTTCTCCTTCAGAAACTTGATTAAGGAGCAGTTTGTTTGGAGCCAGGGGCTGGCAGGAGCTTGAAAAGGAATTTTAATGGGAGCTGCTGGTTTCTCCTCAAACAGCAACTGCCCCAAGTTCTGCATTAGGGAATTGTGAGTTCATTTAGGACTCCAGCATGAGGCTGGGGTCCACATACCCTCTGCCCAATCCACTGATTTCCTTCCCTTTCTCCATCATAGATTTTAAGGGCTGGAGCCAGCAGCTGCAGCCAGCTTGATGCTGGTACTGTTGTTGTCTCTTGGGGTAAGCATTACTCTTTCTTTTTGTTCTTTGTCATCAGTGTACAGTTTCAGATGCAGCAATGTCTCCTGTTGGGCATTTTTGATTTGGACAGATTCATACTGTTAATGATGCAGCAGTAGTGAAGCTGCAGCAATTCACAATTCCAAGGCAAATGTATTCAGACTTTCTGAATAGCTGTGTGCAGAGTGATTTCCAAAGGAACAGATGGGTCAGGAAGGATACAGATGTTGTAGGGTTTTGGGATAGAGAGAAGCCACTGGGTGAGGTGGATGAACAAGTAGAGAAGCTGTGATTACAAAGCATGAAGCACTTTTTAAGTGCAGTCAGTGAAGGTGATGCAAACCAACAACCTGAAATAAGCAGATGCGTCTATCTCCTATCCCTGAGCTAATAAAGGGGGTTTTGTGCCCACTTACTAGGGTCCTCTGCCAGCAGTTTACCATCAATACCAGTTCTTCTTCAGGTGTAAGCCAGGCTGTGGATTGTGCCCGGGCAAGGGAAAGACCACTGACAGCCTCTTGTAAGGGCATCCCTGGTCCAGGTTTGTACGACAGCTGCAGCAAGGTGAAATCTCATCTCCCTGATATTAAACTTAACCTTTATGTATTTCACTTTAAACAGCTATGGAATTACACTGCCTGTCCTTTAATCATACCAGGTTTTAAAGTAACATTTCTTTGTTTAATGCTGCAGTCCACTCAGATTTACCGGTGATGAGAGGGAGCGGGTATGGGAGGCAGATAGGGAAAAGAGAGCCCATCTCCAGCTCTGATGCAGCTCTTGGGAGTAAGTCAGTGGAGGCAGCACTCAGTGACAACAGCGGTTTCAGCAGCATTCTGGTGGATGTCTGCGTTAATTTGGGCTGTGAGAATACGGAATGTTCCTTCTGGGCCTGGAATTTCTATCTGCTTTGGGAATGGAATTGTCTGGTTTTTCCCCAGTCAGCTCCAGTCGATTTGCATGTTTCCCTACTGATAAGTGGAGCCCAGGTCATCAATCTGCCTCTCTAGGCATGTGAAATGCCTCAGGGGAGTAAAGCATTCCTGATATAGGTCAGTCTGGAATAACATGGCATAGCTGTGCATTCTGTCCTTCCTTTTCAGGTCCAAATAGTAGCACATCTCCCTTTGAAGCCCTCTCGTGCCATACTGCATGAAACTGCTCCATAGTAACTGGTGAATCAGCAGCAATGCCACACACACATGCAAGAATTGGCCTAATCCTCCCCCAGTTCTCCAACCTCAGGTAAATCCACCTGTGAGCATTATTCCCCTCTAAGTAGCATTGGAATGTTCTGTTATCTTGAACACTTTCTTTCTCTGGTTTCCAGACTTGTTAATATTTCTTGGATTGCAATGGTTTTCTTTCCCAGTTAGATTTTAAAAGCTAATGAATCTAATATATTCTTGCAAAGAAAGAGCTGACCTTCTAAGCCTTCTATTGCAATTTAAGGGAAAGCCAGGCATATGTGCTGTAAAGGGACTCTAGAAGTGACTGTAGGAACTGAAGCATGAGGCACTGATCTCCCTTATCAATTCTCAGCTTTGTGCACAAATTGGTAAAGGAGCAATGTGCTGACCCCTCTGATGTGGGAGAAAATTGCCTCCCTGCACCATTAGCCCCACTGAGCAGCATCTGTCACTGTATCCTGACCTGGCTCTGTTGCCCATGCTGGGTTTTGAGGACAAGGTAGAAGCTGACAGGGCTAAGTGTGCATCCGCTTGTGGCACAGAAATAAGCCATGTATTGTTAGAGACCTACCACTTTAAATACCACACCTATAAATAGCTGCAAGGTGAGCCAGTGGTAGAACAGAGTGAAGGAGTTGGCTAGTGCCATCAGTTGTGTCCTGTCCTCAGCCAACCCTCGAGGTCTCTGAGGTGAGGGTTGTTTCCTGTGAGATGGTGAAGGGGATCTTTGCTGTGTGGCTGCCTCTGACTGCAAACAGATGATCATGTAAGACATGCAGCTGAATGAGATGGAAGTGATTTTGCTGGAGATCATTTCCAGCGCAGGCAATAAGCTCTCTGGGCTCAGGGCCTGCATTGTAAGGCTAGCTTTCATTTTCGTGTGCTCTGCATCAGGAGCGAGCCCCGAGCTCCTTCCTGGAAGATATCTTGCTTGGGTACCTGGCTGGGTGCTGAATGAGCAGCTGATGCAGAAGTGGTCTGTAAGAGCACCAGTCCCGCTTGTAGTGACCTGATGCCAGTCAGGCACTGGGGCCCACAAGTGCCACAGCTGCTGGTGGAGGAAAATGCCTGGAGTGAATGCTGGCCTCTCAGCTGAGAGGCTTGACCACCTGCAGAGAGATGCTCCCATCCTGCTGTTTCCCTTTAGCCACCAGGGTGTTGTTTATGGCTGCCGTTTGTTCCCTCCTTCAGCTGTAGACTTACTGCTCCCAAGGGCAATGTCTGTAATTTATTGCCAGTTTCAGTTCTGCATCTGAGCAGATGCATCAGACCACCAAGTCATCACTGCGTGACTGAGAGCAAAATTGGACTCAGCCCTTCTGCAGCTAAACCTTTGGAAGGCAAATAAACGAAGCAGAGAAAAGGCTGCTGTTTGGGTTACTGGGAGAGGAGACTTTCAGAATCCAGAAAGGCTGATGGATTCTATTGTTTAGTGTAGGGCTGCTGAGGTTTTATCTCTAAAGCAGGGATCCATCATGGATGAGATTGAGAGAGTTCACAAAAGAACTGTGCAGGAGGACTTGGCATAATGAAAGAGCTCAGAGTGGGTATGTGTCTTCATAAGCTCCATGGGCCTGGATTTAGTGATAATCACTGACCTAGCATTTCTCCCAGTGACTGCTGTTTATCCCCTGACATCCTACACAAGCATGTGGGGTAATCAGGGCAGTGGTCAGCTTGGTTTCTTAGTCATGTTGAGCACCATGCCGAGTTTAATGGTAGGATCTTCAGAACACTGTAATGCTGTTGTTTCTGCTCTTGTCCTCAGGCTAACTTTACCTAAACTTCCAGTTCAGTTGCTAGAAGGAGAGTTGTGACCCTCCAGAGCTAAAAGCATGCTCTGTTATGGTGTGAGCTGGAGGCAGGCCGTGCAGATGTTAACACAACAACTTATCCCCTGGAGCCAGGCATAGACAGGGAACTTTGGAGATGTGCTTGCGCCGTTTCACAGCCACAGATGTACACACAGACAGCTACAGAAAGCCTTTCATTCTGGCACTTCCCCCCTGTCCTTGTGCCTATGCCTGACTCCTGTGCCTCTCAGCACCCCTACCTTGCACCTAAAGGAGCCTGGGAGCAGCAGCCGCTCCTCAAGTGCCCTGTCACTGCTGCAGATGCTCCAGGCAAGAGCCATGTGAAGAGGTTTTTAAGGGACCATCTTGCTCTGGAAGGCTCTCAGCGTTTTTGATGTGGGCTTTGTCTTTCAGGCATTAGCTTGCTAGTGAAGTGAGTCATGAGCTGCCCCACCATGTGAAGTTAAACTACCTGGGGAAGGTACTTCTCTTCAAACAGAGGATGCTGCTTTGTCAGTCTGACTTGCTGCATTCAGCTGGCAATGAAAGAGCTCTCCCTGAGAGTTGGTGGCTTGCAATGCATCACCCTGCGCAAGGTACAGCTCTAACGGTGGGAAAACTGAGCTCTACTATGCTGGTGCATAAGCCTTTCCCAGTCTGAGCTGTACACACCTTCGATAGAGGTCTTACACCAGTGCCCTTCAGCTCCGCTCCTGAACCACCTCAAACCAGCAGGCACGCTCCTGCTGCGAGCTGGAAGCCCACAGTTCAGTCGTGTGCAAATATGCCCTTGTACTGGTTAATGGAGTGAGCCTGAGCTGTGCAGCATAGCTGAACCTTGGCATGGTACCCGCTAGAAGCTGCAGGCAAGGAACAGCGCCCAAGGGAATTTGCAGCTGTGGTAGGCTTGCAGAGCAAAGATGTTCACTGTGCTCCACAAAAAACACAAAGAAGAGAACAATTCAGTGTCCTTCATCCTCCTCCTCTGCATTACCCTATTGCTGGCTGCTGCCAGTGAGTTTACTCTGTCATCCTTGAGTAGATGGAATACTGTAAGGGAAAGGCTGTTGAAGGAGCACCACCAGGCTGATACCAAACCCCAATGTCTTTTTGTTATGTGGCAAAACAAAGTGAATCCAAAAGTAACAAGAAAGCGAATCACAGATAAAACTCCCTGGTTAGATGGGGGGCAGATGTCAGAGCTGACAGAAAACAAGCTGAGGTGTTAGAGTGAAATCAATTGCCATGGCAGCCCAGGGAAGAGGAGACCGGATTCATTATAGGAAGGATAAGACTGATATTACCCAACCTAGCATATAGTGTGTGTAGGAGAATTAAGGACTTCAACTTTCCAAGTGCTGACAACAGAAAGGAGGATTTGCAATAGATAAAGTCAACTTGCATATCTCTATAAAGGCTTAGAGAAAGAGGGAGAAAAAGCCTTTCACTGGGTAGCTCTCTGCACAGGTTCATTTCTGTTCCATCCTCTGTAACACAAGGAACCATGCTGTGGGAATTACCTTAGCTTGTGTTCCTCTCATGCCCAGGTGAACTAGCCCACATCCTCAGCCCCTGGTCAGAAGTGAGGATGTTCCTTGGTGGCACTTGTGTCTGAGAAGCAAGGAGTCAGTTCTTTGGGTAGCAGGGGTTTTGATGTGCTCTGAGTTTCACAGCTAGATGAGGAAAGGGTACACAGATGCCAGAACTACTTCTCCCAATATAAGGAACAAAGCTTTGCATAAGTGTGTGTGGTGGTTTTTAACATCCATATGCTTCCAAATATTTCTGCTTCCCAGGTAAATCTGCTGAGCAATGGGAAGGCCTCTAGCATCTGCTGTGTTTAATCCTGTAATAGCCTCCCATTTGGCTAAGAAAGCCATTTACAGCTCCTTATCTCCAAAGAGGTGTGAAAGTGCAGGTGGCTAAGGATTAGGTGGAGCAGGAGAGAGGCAATAAATGCAACCGTGTGGCTGGACAGGTAATAGAGTGCACTTTAAAAGGCAAGTGGAAGAAAAGAAGACATTAATCTGCTTCTGTGTGGGCTCAGAGGTCTGAACAGACCTATCTGCTGAAAGCAGAGCCAGCCACTTGTCAATCCCTGGAGGTCTCTGTACGCATTGCAGATGGATGGTGGGGAGAGATCTCCCCTCTCTTCCTTAATATACTCCTTACAGCGGTATACATCCAGGCCCCCCAGTATGCATCTCAGAGCAAGGAAGATGGATGGTGACTTTATACAGAGGCTCTAGCTAAGGGGTATGTCAGAATGATGAATATTCCCAAGACTTTAACTGTCTCCAAAGAAGGCAGTGAAGAAGCTCCCCTGGGCATGGCCATGGGTCAAGGAGGGGAGAGACAGCACAGGAGCACTTAAACTCGTTGTGGGGTGGCAGAGAACCAAAGAGACGGAGTTTCACTGGAGAGCTGGGGGTTTGGCCCCTCCTTCCAAAAGGGCATTTGTTATGCTGGAGGGATGCTGGTGTTAGGCACAAAGCAGCATGATTTTAAAGGAGAGATATGTGTTGCTGTGCCATCCTTGGCCACACCTGCAGCTATCCAGTAATCAGACCCTTCCTTCTCCCACCCCTTATCAGTGTGATAACTGGAATTAACTGGGAAGAGCTGGCTCTGAAAGCCTTTACCTGACAATGGTAAAAATTGGTATCCTGCAGTTAAGCCTTTTCCAGCTTGTTGCATGAGTTGACAGCCTTCATTCTTGACTTTCAGCTTTGTGGACATCCCAGGGTGACATAAATCTGGCCCATGGCTGGTGTGTGCTGCTGCACAACAGGGTGCAGCACTGTCCCATGAATAAAAATGTCCCTGTATAGACGTTCACACCAGCAGAAGCTCAATTCTGGAGTCCTTTGCCTGCCACATTATTCATCCAATTTCTTCATCACTCTTGTGTTGCAAGAGTTACCTTTCCTAGGGATGGGGATGATGTAGCAGCCTCAGCTAATCCCCTGATGATTAAAGGTTTCATGCTTCTGAGCAGAGCAGAGGGGAACAGTGTGTGTGTCTTTAGGTAGAACACAGAAATCCTCCTGCTTCCCTCTGAAGGAGGAATAGATGGGTGAGCAAAAAGAACCCCATAAGAGACTCGCTGCTCCTGTTGGACAGATTATACTGTTCCTCTTAGGGCAAAATCCTCTGCAAGCGCAGGCAGCAGCAATACCCTCTGCTCATGTTGAGCCTCAGGCTTCTGTTTTTTCTCCTTTGGCCTTTTCATTTCACAGTGGCTGAGGATGACATTTCCAAAGCAGCCTATGGAAATCAGGTGGCTGCATCGCAATGGGAGGTGGACCTCAGCTCAGAAATAACACTTCAATGTGTTATTAGCTTTCTGTGCCTCTCCCCATGCATAATTGTAACCATCAAAAATCTGTCCCTGTCTCAGCACTCTTCTACCCCATCTTTACACCCCCAAGCCATCACAGGGGCTTTGGGGATCTGTTGTCTCACGCCATGAGAACGCATGACTTAGACAGCATTGTGCTATTAGCTGCCTGTGGTCTCATGGAGAATCCCAGGGCTCAGAGAACCTGGGAGTGGGAACCTTGCTTGGCTTTTGCTGTGTCTCACTTTGTCTACCTGGACAGGGATGATGAATTCCTTCTGCAGTGGTTCCTTTTGGATGTATTAAGATTGCGCGATGAATTGCATCATGCCACAGTTAGCTGCTGTGAAGTGCACCGGGTTAGTAAGCGCACGTTTGTTCTAGGAACGTTTAAGCATCTAACACAAGGTTTGGGATCAGGATTTTGTACCCCTGTGATGTAAATGTCAAACAGAATTAATAATGAACAAACCCAGAGCTGCTGGATGCTGAGAAGGAGAAGGAAGCAGCTGTTGTTTGTTTGGTTTTTAATGGCTCACAGGAACAGGAGGCCATAAACAGTTAAATTTCTCTTGACAGCTGGGGAATGCTTTGGATGCCTAAATCAGTGCCGTGGGTTCCTCAGCACCTCCGCTTATTTCCCCTGCAGGAGCTGATGTTTTGCTGTCCATCACTTTCCTGCTTTGATCAGAGAAAGAATACGAACGACACCTTGATGATTACTCACATTTTCAAACGCTGTCCAACAGCAACAACTGTCACCTTTCATAACACCACACTGGGCTCCCATTGCATCGCTTTGTGGCTTGCCCATGTCTCCTCTAACAACTGAGCCCACGCTTGTGATTCCTTACAGCCTTGGCTCCTTGGAAGAGGTGGGTGAGGGAGAGGGTTTTTGCAGCTGGTCAAGTGATTTCTGCTCTGTGAATGCAGTCATACAACAAAAATAAGAGCTGCTAGAGAAGTAAGGAAAAAGCTTGGGATCAATGGGATGTGCAGCATCTTTTCCCTCAGGGGTGCTGAATGCTTCCATATGATGGTTATCAGTGAATAAATAAGTCGAGATCAGCTCAGTGTTGGTAGAAAAATGGCTTTTTCCAATCCATGCTGTGATTTACTTAGGCCTCTGGAACTGGAACGAGGCAGTGCTGCTTAGTGGATGTGTATTTAACAAATAAGTATTATGGGTGTCACTTTCAACTTGACTGAAATGATTCTTACATTAGTGCTGAGGCTGGCCTATTGTTTCAGCCAGGGAGGGAATTAGATGGTGTGTGGATCCAGCCTTTGCAGCTACTCAAGCAGTACCAGTACCCAGTAGCTGTGGGGCTGACTCTTCCTTTATGCCATGGTAAACTTAGGGCCCAACAATGTACAGTCTTGAAAATGCAGCTGTATTGTAGATCCCATAAAATTAAGGTTAAAAACTGCTGCTGTGATTGCAGGTCACAATTCCCTGTTTTCAGAACAAAGCTGTATCAAGTCAGGCGCTGCTTGGGAAGTATTTCAACCTCATTCTGCTAGTGCCTACCCCAGCTAGTTATGGTGCCCTCCATGTGCCAGCTCTCCGCAAGTGACATGCCTAGTTACTGGATGTGGTTACTGTGCCTTCCTCTGCCCTTGGAAATGCTGGGTGAGATGGCAAAAGCTTCACAGCCGCTTAGCTTCCATAAGAGAGAGGATACGCTGCAATGTGGCTCATAGGCAATGGGAAATGGGGATTGCCTGCTTTGAAACCAAGGTTTCTCATCTGCCCTCAGTCTCCAAAACAGTGTGTCCTGAGCAGGCTCCTCCTTTGACATTTCTATCCCGTGGACGTCTGCTGCTCCTTCCATCACTTGTCTCTCTTCCTCTTTCGACTTCCTGAGTGTGGTCACCCAATTTCTCACTCCTGTGAGCAGCTGGGGCTCCTGGAAACAAATTGAAGTGCCTTCATTTTGAAGAGAAGTGATGCATTGCACCAGCCAGCTGCCCTTCCTCAGCTGCTCCCTCCTATTACACAGGCCCTGTGCGTGTGCACACACCTTGACAGATGGCGATGCTCTGAGGAACTGCTTCAATTTTTACTCTTTCCTATAATCCATGGCTGGAGTGCCAAATACTTGAAAGCTGCTGCTGCTCCATAGATCACCCCAAAGTGTTGAAGTCCGGTGCAGTTATACCCCTCTGGAAATGCTATCAGTCATGCAGGGAAAAACATCGAACGGCAAACTCCTTAGCGCCCAATGTACTTGCTCATGTCAGAGACAAATGTGCCCACAAACCACTGCAACCTCATCTTTTTCCTCTTCTATTTTCCTAAATCCATTATCAGAGCTTTTCTGATCGAGGCAGCAGCATACTTGGTGCTTTTAGGCTTGGTGGCTGCATTTTCTCCCTGTCCTGGACTCAGCTTCTGTACTCTAAGCCAGTCTATACTATGGTAGATGAGGGACAGTGTTTTTCTTCTTCCTGTACTGACACAATTTCTCACCCGTATATTCTTTCATGTGTAACAGTCACTATGGTCTCAAGTATCAAAGGCCATTATGTACCATTGTCATGAACCAGGGGAAGAATATAACATCAGGTAGGTAGTGTTGTCTTCCTCCCTGTGCAACCTTTCTTCAATGCATCTTCTCTCTTAAAAAGCTCCTGCTGTGGCAGCCATCTCATTGTGGGTAATGCACAGCAGACAGCGAAACTGTGGTCCAGCCACAGTTTGTGTGCATTTGTATTATAGCAGCGCTGACAGTCCCTACCAGAGGTCAGGATGTTACTCTGCTGGGCACTGCGTTCAGATGCCAAAACAGGAGCACAATGTGAGAACAATAGAAAGCCAAAACTTGAAAGGAGTTTTCTTCAGGACAAAATGAGAAGCAGAAATTGGGAGGCTGGTACCCAGAGTTTCATTCCTTATTGGTTCCTGACAGTGCTGGACTCTGTATGAACATGGATGCAAAGACCACATATTTGTCCTGAAGGGTGCTAATAAAATCATGCTCTTAGCTGTTGCAGATCTGCCTGAGTTGGCAGAGCAGCTGTTTCTTAGGGGATAGTCAGGATAGTTGCTTCATGAAGAACACAGTGGATTAAGTGTATTCAGAAGGCAGACCAAAGCCCTTTAACCTTCCTATTTAACTGTGCTGGAGAATCCAAGAGCTGTCCATCTGCTATTAAACATATCAGCTAGGCATCTTTCCACAGGAAATAAGCCAACCTACTGTGCAAATACACACCTCTACACTATTTGTTTCCTGCTCTTCCAGCTTCCCCTGCAGCCACTCCTCCAGTCAAAGGAAGATCTTTGCCCTGTGTCTTCCCACACGCTGCTAGAGGATGTTTCTCTCCCTTCCCCAAACCTCATGTCTGAAGCTGTGTCAGGCCAGATGGAATGCAGGCAAAGGGAAAACAGCTTGGCTCTTACTGTGCTTGAGTAAATAGGTGTCAAGCAGATTGTGGTGGGAAGTGATGCATTAACCAGGTGACCTACACAGTAGTAACCTGTTGCACTTCTCTCAGCATATGATACCTGTTATCCAAACCTTAAGAAGGTGCAGAAAGGTGTAGGTACAGCTACAGGTTCTTTGCTGGAGAATGCTTGAGGAAATTGGTGAAGGGAAGAAGCCAGCAGGTCATAACTTTACTCTTTCATAACTTTACTCTTGGCTCTTCCCTTCTTGTAAAGGATCCTTCCCCAGTGTCAGAGATCCTGATGCTCCTGTATTTCCTTTGCCCACACATATTGCTTTGCTTCCATTTCCTTTCATAGCTGTAGCACCCCACTTTGCTTGCTCCATGATAGGTTAATAGCATATGAACACTGCCTCATAGCAGGATGTCTGGGATAGCTTTGAGTCAATTCTGAATTATTAGAAGTAGATCTTAATAGCCGAATCACTTCTCTTGGCTGCTGTGGTGTTCATGACATGTATTGTTCATTCACCTTAAACAGCAGTGTGTAAAAGACCTCCCATCTCTTTAAGTACTTGCTATTCAAGTGAACAGTACTCTAGCGATGCAGAACTGGATCCAGAGATCATTGTGTGACGTATAAATAACTACACAGTAAAGCCACTTAATTAAGAGCTGTCTGTGCCTGGTAGCAAGAAAGCTTTGAGCTGTATCAGAGTGTGTACAGGGTGACAAAACAATCTATATCAAACACCAAAAAATTCCTGCTGGATTTAACCAGATATAGGCTTCCTGTCAAATGCCATGGCTCAGGCTTCTCAAGGAGGTCAGCAAGGAATATTGCCTTGTCCTTCTATGCTACTGCCCTCTTGTCCCCAGCCTTTGCTCTTCCCATGCAATGTTATACACTGCAGCATCAGCTTAGAAGGCTCTTCTGGAGCAGCTCACCGACTGTATAACATCTATGCTGCTTTTGTTTGGTTTTAAGTATGCGAAGTACTGGAGGAGGACTGTGCTATAGAGACAGCGTTGTGCTCCCTTATTTTGAGTTTTGCTTCCAGCATTTGCTCATATTGATGCCAAGTACTAATTTCAATTGGAGCAAATATCAGAGATTGGGACACTAAATCCCCCCAAGCCCTTCTAAGTTTCATTTCTCAACCCCAAAGCTGAGAGTTTGAGAGCTGACCCCTCTCCTAAGGTCTAGGATCACCTAAATCTACATTAACTCCCTGTACCACACCTCTTTTCCCAAGTCAGACACATTGAAAGCCATCATCAGTTGACTGTTGAGTTCAGCTTTTAGCAAACAGGCATACATTTCATTGTTCCTTTGTCTTTACAAAGGCAGCGGCAGGGAAGTGGCTGAGCAACTAATGTACTTGTCTGTGTCGTTATGAAGTAACCATAAATAAAATGGATAATAAAAGCAGCCTTTTATACTCTTTTCAAATAGTGACAGGATCTTCCTGGAAAATTACCTTTTTCCCATTTTTTAGAGTACAAGTTAAAAGGGTTTGGTATTTCTCGACATCTTATAAACAACCACTTTCCCCTCATTTTCCATCCATTGAAGTAGTGGTAATGAATGCATTTTATCACTGTCTCCCAAGAGAAGACAAAGAATCAAGGATCTAAAGCTTTAGGTTTTCATTGATGGAAGTAGCATTGGAATAGGGGCAGGCACCTTCCATTCCCACAGCCTGGCTGCTGCATGGAAGATGTACATGGCAATCCTAATCTTCCACCCAGTAAAAGAGAACCTCTTTTGAGGATGACTAACAGGTATTGCTCTCCATCAAAAATAGGATGCAGTGGAAAAAGTGCCTTTGATATTTTCCTGCAATATAAAGGATGCTAAATATTTATATAAATACTTCGAGAGAGCTAAATACGCCAAAAAGTAGCGTCCTGACAACAAATTAGGCAACTAGAAATATGCACTAGAGCATAAAAGGAGACAGGCTCAGAGAGGGAAAGCGGGCATAGCTTTGGACACAACTTCCCTGGCTTTACCACAGAGGAGTTTCTTAAACCTTTTGTGCCGCTGCTCCCATCCACAACATAGAAATGCTGCTCAATGCATGGCATTTGAAAAGGAGACTATGGTGTCCCCTATGCTTTCCCAACATCAACCATTGCTCAGTAATGATTTTTCAAGCAACCAACTCAGACTGCATTGAGGTTCTTTTATTAACACTGAATGGGGGGACAAACCAGGGTGTGTTTTGGGGAGGAGGAGAAACCTGCAGTGTGCACTGAACCCCTTTTCCCTGCCTGCAGCTTCCATCTCCCTATGGAAATCCTTATCTGTAGAAACAGAAGAACAGGAGCTCTCACCGCTAAGAAGGGTGAAGCAGTTCTGCAGCAAAGGTTACCTTATTTTCCTTAATGGAAACCTGTTTATGAGCTGAGAAAAATGATTTCTGGCAGTTCAGCTCAAGGAAAAAAGAAAAGAGATAAAGGGATTGGGTGAAAAGCGGGAGTTTGGTGTTAGCGAAGGTCTGGAAGAACCGTAATCAATGAATACAAAGTTCAACCTCATTTCTTTCCTGAGGGCTTGTTGAATGAGGCTATCAGGGGTTCCTCCTGGAGCTTACAGGTTCTGCTCTGCAATCAAGAAGTAGCAAGCATCTTTCTCCACAGCCATACAGGCACACGCTGTGAGCTTTCGAGCTTTGCTAGCAGTTCCTGACTGACATTAGGTATATCCTCAAAGGGAGACATGGCTTTAAATCACAGTGTCCCTTTGCTGCCAGCTACTTGCTCAATCCCACCCCAGAAATGGTGGTGTTCCTATGGTGGAAGAGGTGATTCTTCAATTAGCAGCTAAAAGGTATTTAAGGTTTTGTAATGCGCTGCCCCACAGGGCAATTCCTGCTATGGAGGCAGAGTTTCTAATTCAGCTTCTGTATCTACCCACCCATGAGCCTACTGGAATGATAACAAAGGCCACCTAATGTAGAAAAGGGTGGGTTTAACACCAGTCGCTTTCTTAGGAATAGGTTGAGGAGCAGGTGATAGATACAACTCCTGCTTAGGTTGTTGGTGTTGTGAAGCAGCGGCTGTTTTTCAGTGCTCTGTACAAGGTGTGTCTGTATAACACTACACAGTGCAGATGTGTAATGTTGTTGTCAGGTGGACAGCCTTAGCCGCTTTATATTCTTATGTTCTCTGGACTTTGCAAAGGATCTTGGTGGTTAAAACAAGCAAATTAGTGACAGGAGTGGTTTATTCTTAGTACCTCTGTCACATAACCAAGTTGAGGGCTGCACCAAAGGTGCTGTGTGTGCCATTGGAGGAACAAGTCCCTCTTCTAGTGACAGTTTTCTCCCTCATAACAGCCCCTTGAATCTAATCTGTGCCAAAGGGTGCTGGGATCTCCTCTCCTTTTCCCACCTCTCTTGTTCCCAAGCACCAGGAGGCAGGTAGCACTTCTACTGATGACTGACATATTCAGAGGCTGGAGTGACAGATTACAAGTGCATTGGTAGGAAGCTGAGTTGATCTTTCAAGGTAAGGGTATGTTTCCCATCTAGGAGCAAAATTGTTTCTATGTACCAGTGTATCAGAAGAGACAGGCACAGCAAAGAGAGGAAGGACCTTCTGCCCTACAAGATGAGAGCTAACAGGGCCTATTTAGCTTTGTGCATCCTTCCAAGCACCAGTATAAGAATAGGAAAGTGGTGACAAAAAAGAATCGAAGCTGTTAGGAAGTGTGAGGGGCTGAAAGGCTGTGCAGGGATTGCTACCTATCTATATTCCTTTCTCCAGGGGATATAAATACATATGTTTATGCACAAGAACATTTATTTACCCTTGGGATGTTAACAGAATGATTCAATAACTTAGTCTCCAAATAAGAGTCCATTCACAAGAGGAGCAACTTGAGTGCTGCCAGGGAACCACAGTGGGATGAAGTTGTGGTTTAGGACTACAAGTCTGGTGGGACTTGAGGGGTTAAAAATGGATAGTGTGGACTTAGAGATGAGATCTTAATCGCCGGTGTTGTGGTGCCAGGCTGGGCTCTGCTTATTTCAGTGATATGAGAGTATGTGTTTGGCCAGAGGTGTTGAGGCTTGGATTTAGTCCCAGAAGCAAGATGTGCTGCTTGGGGTCATGAGGAGGCAGTAATAAGGAAGGAAAAGGATGAATAAGTGGCCATGAAGTTTGTATCTCCCTGCCCCTTTCTGATTGTACTGTGATAAACCAAAGCAGGAGGGATGGAGACCTCTGCAGGAAAGAGACAGCCGCCACTGCTGGTTAGGTCATGCGTTGTTGAATATCTGGTCCTGACACTGGTCACTGGGGTGCTTTTGGGACACTGGCTCTGAATACAACAGCTGGGGGGGGGAAGTCAGCAGTGGAGCCTTTTGGATGCTCTTTTTGCTTTACACATACTCTCCATCAGTATGGTTACTTATGCTCCAGTGCCCCAGGCTCCTATGGGCACCAGCTCTCCATCACGCAAGCACTGTATCCAACCAGGCTCAAACACCTCCTGACTGAGGGACAGCACAGGTAAGAATGATGCTGATTTTTCTTGCAGAAGTAGCACAAGGGCTAAGGAGGATTAAGTAACTTAACTGGGATCTTGCAGGATTTCATGGCAGAGCTGGGAAGACTCCTGCTTTCTCTCAGGTACCTCTCTCTCTGTTTGAGAAAGTATGAGTCAAGTGCACAGCTGACCTGGTAAGGCATCAGCCTCAGCATCCCATCACGCAGCTGCGCTGGTGCAAGCACAATGCCAAGCCCATCAAATTCCTCCCTGTGTTTGAAAACAAACTTGACCTTGATTCACATGTCAGCCTTGCCGCTGAAGGGGATGGTAGGAAAAGGATCTGTTTTGAAGCCCAGCTTCCTCTGCCAACACTGTAGCTTTCCTTTAAATGGAATGGTTAAATGAGTCCTTCTCAATAAACTCTGTGGGCTCCTGCGAGGGACACGGCTGTGGCTGCTCGCCCCCCTTTCTGGTTTGCAGCATTCTAGCTGCATTGCAATGACATTTGTCAGGCCAGTCTTGCTCAGGGCATAGCTGTGATTCCAAAGCTCCTTTTCTGGCTAGTCTCTCAACCCTGCCACAGGCTGCGGCTGCTCCAAGACATTGGCCTGTGGCCTGGTAGGACAAAATTGACATGTCAAGCCCAATAAATTCAGAGGCCCTCATGCTGAGTAACTCTATTGAGTGACCTTGGAAGCTACTGTGGAGAAAGTGGCCTCTTACTGTTTTAATACTGCTGGTAGTTCCAGGTAAATGCTGCTGAATTTCTGTTGTCTAATTAGCCAATAAATTCCAATCTGTCTCATTGTAAAGTAGGTTCAATCTACTTAGCCATTGCTAAGCTAGCATCTATCAGGAGATGGGATATTAAGATCAGAACACAGGCAAAGCCATGTTGCTAACCAAAGGTGCTCCAGTTCATTGGAACTTGGAGTTTTTCACTAAAATCTGGACAAATGGCAGAGGCAGAGTGCCAGCTAAGAGAAAGAACGGGGGAAAGAACAGGTCCTCCTAAACAGGCAGATCCTTGGGATCCTTACGACTTCCTAACACTTCGAAGCAGAACTATTCACTGGGTTTATTTCTGCCTCCTGCTTGCAGTGCGTTGTGCTCCCATTCTCCAGAGCATTCATCAGGTACTCATTACCTGGAGTCTGAGACTGTGATGAGCACATCACATTACCTACATTATGCCTTGTCCTCTCAATTGAATTTTCTCTAATGCCCTCCTTTATTGGCAAGAGACAATGAAGTTAAGGTGTGCTGTCAAACTGAGGTTGTTTGCTTGCCTGATTAACCATTGCTGTCCTCCACTCTCCACCCCATATTGAGCCAACAACTCTCACAATTACTACTTGTAAAGGCAGATAAATTGGTGGCTAATCTTTTAAGGAATGCATGGGATGTTAAGCCTCATTGGCTGCCTTAACTGCAAGCTAAGAGCATGCATGACTGACACACAGTAATGCGTTAAGCTGTAGAGATGCAACTACAACTTTCAGCTCCATGTTTTGCCCTTCAAGGCCAAAGATCTTCTGCATGCCCTTGAGAAAGAACACTTGGGTTCGTGGTTAAAGCAGAGGCAAGAAAGGTTCAGTGGGTGCGCTTTGTAGTGCAGCTGTTGTTCAAGTCATCTCACTCCTCTGCTTCATCTTCCCAAGGCAAAATGCCACTGGGAACCAGGAGGGTGCTTTCAGATACGCAGCTAAGTGAGGCTGCAAGATGTTGACAATGTCTTGTTATTAACTGTGGTACTGGGAGTGTGTGGGAAGGAAAATGAGGTGTGTATTTCAGCTGCTCCTGCTTTGCTATTGTTGGCTGAGGTTGTGATACTTCCTGATTGTACTTATCTCTATAAACAAATATGGTATTTAACATAGAGCGTATCTCTCATCTAATCAACATCAATAATGGGGAGCTAATTATTGCAATTGAAAGCTGTGGAGTGTAACTCCCTCAGTTTATGGCTCTGGAGGGGTATATCTTCATGCTACAGGACAGAGCACGGGTTTTGTCAGCAGCCTGAGAATGTGATTCTGGCTTGAACAACCATGAGTTATGGCTGGCTTTCTGAAGCAGACCCAGTGGGAGAGCTCTGAGTATTCATCTCCTTTCTGGAAGTGAAATAGCGCACTGTCCACAGATGAAGTAGCTGCCTGAAGAACAGCTTTAGCTGTGAGTAGGGAGTAAATGTATTTTCCTAGTTTCTCTGCTGAATATTAATGCTTCGTCCCTGAAACAGTGGGGTTTAGCACAAGGTCTTTCTGCAGGAGTCCTGTTTGAGTCCACTGTAACACAGCTGATAGCCCAAGAGCGAATGAAGAAACTTGTCAGAGGTTTTACTTACAGTTGGGATGAAAATAAACAGAGGCACAAAATGTTTAGGAAAACATTCACAATAGGTGCTTCCCAGCAGGTAAACCACTGAAATCGAAAGCTATAGATGCCTAAAAGCAGGACAGGTCAGTGTTTAGAGGAGATGCATCTGCCCATCCTTCCCACCTGTGGAACAGCCACAGAAGGGAAGCCATGCCCTTTGCCCAAAGCAGGGATATACCTTTCCTGCTGTCTACGTTCAGCTCCTTTTGTTTAGCGTGATCTGGAGGGATCATTACAATGCAACAGCCTAAGCACATCCTTTCAGTGCCTCAAGACAGCACAGTCCTGGGGAAACATTCTGTGTTGCATACCTGCAGCCCTTTGGGCATGGGGGCCGGGTACGTGTCCCTCTGGATGCTGGTGCCTTTGGCTTATAAAGGCAATGTATGGAAACGCAGCATACAACTTGGGCCCTCAGCACTTCTTTAATCCTCTTCAGTGACATAGGAGTCATTCTTTCTGCGTAACATAATCAAATTTCTCTAGGTTTATCTGTCACTTGCAGGCGTTCATCACCCTTGCCTAGGAGCAGGAAGAGATATCCCAGTGGCTCGTAACACCAACCATATCCTATTGTTCCCATTTGTTTGCTGAGCAGGAGGGTGAAGAGGCATAAATATTAAAATATACCTATTACATAGCCAGGTCTCCATTGATAAATGATGTATAAAATCAATTTACAACCTAGCAATAAAAAGCATCCATGAAGTGGTTGCTAGCTCCAGGTACTAGGAAATTATTTCTCCATAACTTGCTCTGACTGGAGCTCATTACACACTCAGTCCGTAGAATGATTTTGTTGTTAAAAACTGTGTCACTCAGAGCTTATTTATTCCCTCTCCTTGCAAAGACTTTTGGAGTGCCTGCTGCCTGTAAAGCAGAGAGGTACATTGCTTTTCTGGGCTAGTGCTGCACTGCCAGTCTTGCGTGCCTCAGTAACATTTAGGCTGCGGGAGACATTGCTCTGACAGGGCAGGGTGAAGAAAGTGGAGAACCATTGCCATCTCAGATGCTGAAGTGCCAGCAGCTGCATATTTAGCTTCAGGGAGGTGAATGGTGATCCCACTTTCTTCTAAAGGGTGATGCTGAAATTTAACCCCTGGGTTACCTGCTCTGCCAGATGGCACTCACAGAAGGGAAGCTATCTCCTGCCCAAGCGTAGCCTGGAAATAACATTCCTTTCCAGATCGTTAAGTTTTTGTCTGGGTGGCTGCTTTTCTGTGAGGTTTAGGGGAGAACCTTCAATTAGAGGAAGGAGCAATACAGGAGATTTCAGAAGTCTGGAATAAAGGCATCTTCCTCCTCCCCTATTACACAGCCAAGCTGAGGGGAGATTTGGCTGCTCCCACAAATTGTCTGGATATGCAATGCAGGGACATAAAGAATCAAAATAGTTTGGTTCTTACAATTGAAAGATAGTTTGTGTCACCAGCTTTATACTGTCTCACTGCTGACCTTTATGTGCACTGTTTTGCCAGGGTACCTAAATGACCCAAAAAGGAAGCCATTCCTATCCATCTGAAGGCATACCTGATATCTAGCTGCATTGTACATAGGGTACAATATCACACCTCTACTCAGCTCCCAGAAACCTACTTATGAACCAAGGTGGTAGTTTAAATTCTTCTCCCTATATGGGTACATCTGCATGAATGGATGCAGACAGACATGAGCTCATTCTGCCCTTGATCTGATCTGGCTGGATGCAAGCCAGCTCTGGTGTCTAGAAAACATGTAGTTACATCAGCTAGTAAGGTCTTTTGAGAGATGAGGGATGTATGTCTGGGCATGGCACATGTCTGTCTGGTGGTACAGCCTCTAGCCCAGCTGAAGATGGAAACCCTTCACAGTCCTGTCTCTGAAATGTTCTGCCAAATCCTCCTGTGTGCTTGCAAGATCTAAATAAGGGTGAAAAGAGGCAAGCCAGATGGTGGGAGAAGCAGCAGTCTGAGGTCAGGCCTGTGTTACAGAGAGGAATGGCTGATCTGGTATTTTGGCAGGAGCAAATCAAGGGATAAAAATAAACCCAATGTGAGTCAGCACAGTGTCCTCCGAGGTAGGGCTCATCAAACAAACCTGTTGTCTACTTTGACAGGTACACAGATCTGGCTGATACGGCAGCAGTGTTGGTAGCATATCCTTTGTTTCCTCTGAGGCATTTCACGTGCCATCACCTGACATTTTGATGAAGAAAGACTTTCATGAGATGGAATTAATAGGTTTCATGCTAGAGGGATGAAAGCGTGGCTCAGCAACAGAGCTCAAAAGGCAGTTGTTCGAGGAACAACATCAGTGAAGAAGGTTCCTCAGGGATGGATTGTTTTGGTCCAAGGCAACTAATGAATACACTTTTATGAATGCTTTAGCTGATGATCCATGCGGTTTTCTGGGCTAGAATGCAGATGATGTAAAGATTTGTGATGTTGTAAATAATGTAGTTATTGTCATAATGTGAGGCAAACTGCCTGGTTAAATGGTTGCAGTCCAACAAATTGAACTGTAGCAAGTAAAAGCATCCAATGCATCTAGGAACTAGAATTCTAGGGTTTGGGACTTTGTAGTGTGCCAGGGATAGACCTTTCCTGCCCTGCTGGACAGTGTTTTAGCTCATCTAAAAACAGCACTCCTTTTACCAAGCGCGTGTTGCACAATACTCTGCTGTCGGCTCTTCTCTCCCTAAAGAGGAATGTAATTGCACCCTGGTTTGAAAGCATCCTGCTTGTAGCTAAGCTAATTGGTGTGAGCAAGGAAAGAATCTAGCCCCCTGAGCAAGACATCTTCAAAATGCATCAATTCAAAGTATTGGCATCTCTGCAGCCCCTGGAAGAAGCAACACAGTCCGTGGTATTTTTAAGGGATGTTGTGAACAGACCATGCCTGGGTTAAGCAGAATTTAATCTGGTGGCTTTGCAAATGATGTTTTAGCAGCTACAGAGCCAATGGCAAAATGAGTCTCTCTCTTCTTGAGTCATTGGTTTCTTCCATGTAAAAACACCAAAACAAAAAAGCCCATCTGGTTAAATGCAACAATAAAGTTCAGTGATTTAAAATCAGTGCAGGCTCCTCACCTTGTGCCCCGCTCCAGGAATGCTTTTTGGCACCGTAGGCACAAACTGTTCAGACAGTTTTGTGCAGAGATATCTTCTGAATAGCTGAGGAAACAAGGGCAGAAGAGAAGGGCTGAAAGCACAGATGAAACTACAGCTTATTGGCCCTGGAGTAGTCCATCATCAGCCTGTCATCACACTGATAGAAGCATCTTTTGGCTGAATCCGTCCTGTTTCTCTGCTCTTCAGAGACCTTGTGTTCAGTCAGAGGGTTAATAACACAGAAGTGACAGAGATTAAAATCCAGTCTCAACTGAGGGGTGCAACTGCTCCTTAAAACTCCCCTGTTGCAACCTCTTGAAAGAGTCACAAATGCATGGGGAGCCCCTCCATACTCCTTCCTTCTTTTTCTCCTCTGAGGCAGGGGTTCACGGCATTCACCTTGTTAAAAAGCCATTATGCTGTAAAACAATATCTCTCTTAATAACTATATTAATTTTAAATGCCAGAGATAGAGTCATAAAACCTCTTTGTAGGTTGTTACAACCATAGAGCCCTTTATCTGGCAGGCTAGCAAGCTTGAGACTTCTCTCCAGCCCCTTCCTCCGCTGGTACTGGTGATAACTGTAACGTAATATTTTACATCAAGCACTGTGTTTGAAAAGGTCAATGGCTGACATTATTCATGGAAGGGGGGAAAAGGAGGAGGGAGAGAGATCTCCCAGCGTCTTGCTATGGAAAGTTCCTTCAGTTCTGTGGAGGGGCTTTGGCACCTCCTAGAAGGAGATGGGAGTGGGGTTTTCATGCAGTGCCAACTGCTCAGGAAAGGGTGATTTTAAAGTCAGCAAAGTCATCTGAAGATGCTCTTCAGAGCATCTTCTAAATCCCTAACAGCTTCCCACGTGTTTGCATTTGCAAGGGTTTCCAGGCTGTGATGCTGAACCGCTCTTCATTGCCTAAACTGCATGGAAAATGGTTCCCTGATGGATTTCATTCCTGCTCGTGGCCATGCTTATTTCTATGGCAGTGGGTGATCTGAAGATCACTTGGATTTTCTACAGATATTTGAAAGAGAAAGGACATTAGAGTCAGGTTTCTCTATAGCCATGGCAGAAACATATCTTGATAATCGTGTAATGTTTCCTTGACTGAGAGAGTTTTGGGTTTGTTTTTATTGTTTTCTGTATTTAAGATGGAGAGGGGCGGTTTCGGCTGGGGACACACACACACAGAATCCCAATTGTCCGCTGGAAAAATACAAAGCATGTCCTACTTCCAGCCTGGGGCTCTTCAGCTTCAGCAATAAGGCTCTAGTTTTTGTTATGCCTTTGCTAGATTCAAGAGACCTTTCCTGTCTCAGAGGTGGGTTAGAAAAACCAACAAACCTATTCACTTTGTCAACAGGCAAACAAAACCTGGCTTTGGTTTGAGGTTCAGCGTCCCTGAGGCTGGTACTTAGTCACCTCCTGAGCAATGTGGTCTGGACCTCCCCCCCCTGTGTTTATGAACTCAGGGACTCCTTGTACCTTTTTTCTTATGGGGCATTGTTCAGCAGTCAGCATTTACACAGCTAACAAAAGGGTGGATCAACAGAGGAAAACAGGCCTTTTTCACTGTCTTCTACCCCTTACAAGCACTTACAAGAAGTGATGCTCAAGTGATGGAATTTCTGGGGTTTGTGAGCATCCTGTCAGTTGCTCATCCCTAGAAAGTGAAGTTAATTGAGGGGCTTCAAAGCAGACTGAGAGCTGGAGTGTAACTGAGTACCTGGCACAGCCTACAGGTATTCACAGCTTTGCTATGAATCTGTCACTCAAGTGCCCTTTGCTGGCATCTATCTTCAACATCTCATCACCTATATTCGATTCCTAACTGTCAATTTGCTGTTGGTTGCAAGACCAAAACAGAAGGGCAGAAGCCACCTAATTAAGGACGTAAGGTTATCAAGATTCCTTGGAAATTCAAAGCTGTCTCTGTTGATGTCAGCTTGTTTTATTACTAGGAATGGTTTGGTACATGAAGAGTGAGATGCACTGTAAAGCTTCAGATGATGACTGTTCAGGAGGATTCAGACTTCTCCCTTTGAGCACGCCTTCACATGGCACAGTGCCATTCAAATGGCAATCAGGAGTGATGTGTACTCTCTGACATACATGATTCACGATCACGTATCAGTGGTGAGGCAGGCAGAAGAAAAGGGTGAAATACAGTGTTCAATCACAGACAATGAGTGTGTTGTGTTCAGTTGCAAGTGCTTGTATCAACCCTGAAAACAGTGTCTGTGCCTTAAGTGTTGTGTGCAATCTGTAAGAGCTGGCTGGCTGGCAGTTCACTAGTAAGGAGTCATTTTAACCAGCCATGTTTGCCCCTTTTCCTAGTCTTTTTGCTCCCTTTAGTGCATTGCCTCAAAACTAGCCTGGAATTCCAGCTGACAAAACTTACCTGGGTTCTTTGCAAATACTTCCATAAGGAGAGCCTCACCAGCTCATCTTACCTGACTTCCTTCTAGTGCTCAAGCTCACGTCAGCTTCAGAATGTGGCTGATGTCTGTGTCCTACTTTTTCCACCTTAAATCTCCCCCACCTCTCGGCCCAAAAAACCCCAAACCCCACAAAATTAGGTCTGGATTTTGGGAAGAGGAGAGTCCTTTAGAAGGCAGCATCAGGTGAGGCAGGAAGGGACAAATATCACATGCCTGTTTGACACTGCCTGCCCATGCCAGAGAGAATTTGGTCATTTCCAGAGCTGGCTAACTCACCACTGCCTGTCTTTTCTCAAGCTGCTGGTGCTGGACAGGTAGGAGCTGAACCAATGCAGCACAGGCTGAGCCATCCTTTCCGGAGCTGTGAAACCCGCAGGCAGCTGTAAGGGTTTGAGAGCAGGCGGCTCAGAGCTTGTACTGAGGGGCAATGATTGCATGCAGTGTCCCAGCCAGCAGCCCCCAGGAAAAGAAGCCTGGAAGAGCTGTAGTCTTCAAACCACTTCAGGGGGATGGGAAGGACATTGTCCAGCTCTTCTCTCTAATGACTTTCCCAGGAGAAGTCTTTTTCTCCCAGCTAAGGGCAGTAGGGTTATTTCTATGAATGGTGTCTGGTGAGGAAGAAAAAAGCACCCCGCTAAACGAAGTCAGGTACAATATTTTCCAATCTGCGAGTTATTTAGACTTTGTGTGTCCTTCGCGAGGCACAGAAATCCTCAGTATCAGGTTTAATGGCTCAAGGGCTGAGAGAAGAGGTAAATAATTCTTAGGTTTGATATAGAGATGGCTTTCTCCTTGTTTGTCTGATATGATAGATGTCACCCGCTGGTCACTTATTGTTATTCTGTTGTTGCTTGTCACAGTCACACCTTCCTTTGAATTCTATTCTTTTTTTCCCCTCTTTCTTTCTCTCCTGACACTGGCCCTCCAAGTAATTTATGTTGACAATATGAGACTAATTCTGTTATTATGTCAAAGGGAAATAGAATCTGGGGCTTTAGAGCTGCATCTGGGAGAAATCTTCAAATGAATCTGGAGTGCAGGAAAACTGTGTTCGATTCATTTTCTTGTCACACTGCCTGCCAGATTAAGTCATTATGAAGGACTGAGAGGAGGAGAAATGAGGAAGAAACCACAGGAGCTGGCCTGAGAAATGAAAGGATAAGGAGGAAAAGACAGAAGAACTAAAGGCAGAAACAGAAGCAGCAAACTGAGGTGGCGTTGTCCAACTGCGTAGCCCTGCAGGGCCATCCTTTGATCTGACAGAGCTGTCTGTGGGTGATGATGCATCATCTCCCCCTAATGCCAAAGGAGTAAGCTCTTCCAGACCGCAGATGGGCTCAGTCATTCCATGAAGGCTTCTGTCCCTTTTCATTGACAATAGGTAACTCAGGTATTCCCACTGAGAGAACTAGCTAAAGCGAGATGGCATGTATCCTGTAGGTGTCTTCTCATTTGCTACTCTTATTTCTCATCATTTACTTCACATGCCACCAGTCTGCGAGGCAAAGAAAGTGAACAAGCCTCATCTGGGATCTTGAATGATGCAATGCCAGTTGGGTTTTGCTGTATCTTTGCAAGTGGGAGCAAAACTACCGCAATTGATAAGACAAAGGACAGAGCAGATTCAGGAGATCCTTGATGTCTTTTACTGGGTCAGTCATGCTATGTTCAAATAATAAGTTAAAGGAGAAAAATTCATCAGTGTTATTTTATTCCCATTGCTCACTGAGCTGGACTTTCTTTGATGTGCCTGAACTGTAGCTGCAAGTAACGTTTTTACTTTGTGTGTTAGAGAATATCGGAGCTAATGCAGTTCTTCTCCTTTCTTCTTCTTGTTTTCACTTGCAAAGAAGTGTGTGCATGCTTCATTACTTGAGCTTGTTTATGGCACTGTTTGCACAACTTTGCCCCCCAGCTATTGTAGAGTTCTGCTCATCCTGTGTGTACAAGGACTGGCAGCTTCACAGCCCTCCCACATCTCTCCCATTCAGCAGCATCTATCACTTCTGTTCCTGATGCTGCATTACTATTAATTGGCTTGTGTAATCTCTGAGATTGTTATTTATTAATAGATTGTTCTGAGTGTAGCGAAGTCCATTATTTACAGCAGGAGAATGAACGAGATCCAGAGGAACAGATGGATGCATGGACGTATCAGAAGAAGGACTAGTTAAAATTCTAGGCGTGTGCTGAGCCTTGACAAAGGATGGAAAACAGAATCAATCATCATTATCTAGGAGAAAAGCCATCAGTCTGTGTTTAAAATAAGCACTTTGTGTATGAATACCAGACATCCAAGAGTTTTGACTGGTAGCTGCAGACCCTGAGGTTAGGCAAGTGATGAGGGGGCACTGCTGGGTGCACCAAACAGCAGAGGAAAAGGAAAGAAGATGGGTAAGACTTGAAAATATAATGAGAGTTGGGGTTGATGTCCCTTCAGTTCTGACTGGCTGTAGACAACAAGATTTGTTTATGGCTGTGTGTGGTTAAAGTCATCTCTGAAATGGTAGTGCTATTCAAGACTAGCGCAAGCCTTTCAGATGCTACCTAAGGGACCGCTTTGTGCATCAGCTGTAGAAAGTAGGTTTGGAAAAGACCCTTAATATTTATCCTAATAAAGGAGTTTCCCCATTGGAATGATCTGATTTTCCACCAGACTGCTCAGCAAGGTGGATTATCAATGGAAACTGATAATTGCCTGTAAGCACTGTGAGTGTGTCAACACCAAACAGGGGAAGTGTCAAGCAAAAAGAAAGGTAGATTTGAGAACTACAAGGGAGTGTTGAGTCAGTCAAGCCTTAAAGATGTGTAAAATGACACCTAGCAAGACAAAGTTACTGTTAACACTGAGTTGATGACAAAGATGAGAATAGGATTTAGGTATCGTAAATACTAGATCTTTTTCTAAACCCTGGTTCACATCACGGTTTTCATTGCTTAGGTAAATTCTGGTTCTTGCAAAAACAGAAGCTTTATACCACAACAAGTGAAATTATGACCAAGCACAATATTTCTTTTGGACCTCTGTGTGTGAAAGCAAAGGTCAGTTCCATTGTGAGCTATTGCTAAAATTACTCTAATTGCATCCAATTTCCCATGTGTGAATTTATCTCCCATTAACAGGCCCTGAAATGTTCAGCTATAATAGTCATACCAGCAAGCACTGCTGCTCTGAGCTACCTCTCAGTAATTGGTTAATAGTAGAGCTGTTTGGTATATAGGTAAACAGGTTTATGCTGAACCTAAAGCTTGTATCATGGCTGTTCCTCCAGAGAAGGTTATTTCTGGCTGTGTTCTGGCTTCACTTCTGTCTTGAACCTGTGACATATACCTGGGCCAATGCAGCATAAGGCACAGTTAGCTCCTGCTTTCTTTTCTCCTTGCTTGGTGCTTGCGTTAACTGCAAAGCATGTGTTTGGGACTCTTAGCATGCTCGTGGCATGTTGACAAGGGGGGTTAGTTAACGATCAGAAACAGAACTCAGGCCCAGTTTCTGCAGTTATCTAAAGACCTTTTCCTGAAAAACCTCCAGCTTTCTTCCGAACGTTGAGATTTCCTGGCATGTAACCTGTTGTGCAGAAGCACTTCTCCCTCCCTCAGGGCGTACTTCTCCCTTGGAGCCATTTATAGCTTATTAAACTCTCTCTGTCTCCTAATGCTGCTGCTCTTTGTATTTGGAGGGCAGCAGAAGATGATCTAATAATGCACAACTTCTCCTTTTTGCCATCTCTTCTTGAGCATAGACAGATTGCTCTTAAACTCCACGTCCCTTTGTACCTGGCTTCCTTTTCATTGCACTTGAGATGTCAGAAAGGGAGGAAATGAATAATCCTTTGTGTCCTTAACATCTGCATCTTCTACAAGAAAGGGGCTGGGGGGGAGAAGCTTTGTGAGCCTTGTTTTTAAGATCCTTCCAGAGCTTCTGGAAGAATTAAGATGATGGACTCAAGACTGTCAGATCCATCAATGCTTTTGTGAGACGTTTTGCAGAGCACAGCGAAAGAAACCGATAGCTGGACGTGTGGGATATGAATACTGAAACAATTCATTTGATGTTTTCTTAGTCCTTGCTAGGGGCAAAACTGCCACTGCTTTCCATGAGTTTTGTCTGGTATTGACTTCAGGGGGTGTTCTTGCTTGGGATGGGGTGACAGAGGACTAACTATTTGGTACATAGAAGATATTCATACCTCCCTATTTTGCCAGCAATGCTCTAAAAGAGCCTTCCTCTTTCCATAGGCTAGATGAGAAGCCAATATGAAAGCTGAGTTGTGTACCTGCGTATTTCCTCTAGCAGATCCCATGTACCTACTTAATCTGCTTTCTCATGTATTATCCTTGCCAGCAAGTACTACTTATGGCTGTATTGGTCTGGCTGGGGAGGGCTAAGTGGCAAAGGAAGACTTGTGTCACTGGCAGCAACATCATCTAACAGTGTTGTTAATCTGCAGCCTCTCCCTGATGTTAATTCAAGCAAGGTTTGCATTTGTTTCACACTTCCTTGTGTACCCCTGCTTGGACATGCTTGCTCGCTGGTAAATGACCGTGTATAGGCTGAACAGGGAAAAGAGTTAAAGTCATGTGTCCTTAAAAACCTGATGTCAGAACCCGTGGCCAGCTAGAAAGAAAGCTCAGGTTTGTACTCGAGGAGGAGGTGGTTTTTCAGGGTTAGTTTCCCTGGAGGTGGAATGAAGTGTGAGTGGAGTGAGTGGTGCATGAGCTGGAGATGAATCCCTCTCATGAACGGTTTGTCTCACCTAAGTGAGACTGGGAGCACAGTTTCCTCAAGGTTTCTTTTGCCTTTCAGAAAAGCCATCCTAAAGTAGTATCTGTAAATGCTGCCAATCCATCATAAATGTAGTGGATCAACCCACATTCTCATATGCCCTTGGCTCTCGTAAACCATTTGGTCCTTGGTCTTGAGAGATGGGACAGTTTCTTCTCTTCAGCCTCCTCTCAAGGGGAATTTGAGCAGGACTGGTGGAGGTGATGGATAGTAAGTTTAGAAAACTAAATCTGAGAGATCAATAGAATCATATACAACCAATGCATCATGCAAGCTCTTCTTGTCTGTGCCGCACTAAATCAAAAATGATGAATGGCAGGCTTTTCAACCTTGGCACCTCCAGCCTTCCCCAGTAGAACAGCATCCAGTGAATGATATGGATTATGCTGCTTTCTAGTGTATTTCCTTTGCTTTCCTAATAATTTTGGCATTGAATCATGATGCTCTGTTTTTAATATCCTTTCCTTCCTCCAATGCTACCTACTTCTTTCCCCATGTAATTTCCATCTTGCAGGCATACTGCCCATTTTGCATTCCCCTTGCTCATAGTTTATTCAGGCAATCTATTGCAGGCTGGGTTCCTCCAGAGCTTACACTGGTTTGTGTATTTCTTACATTCTGAATGAGTTACCTCTCCTGGGGGCTGCATTCCAGCCCCATGAACAGCCCAGGTATGCCAGGAGCTTTGGATTCCTCTCCGGTTGTGAGCTGACTACTGCTGGTGCTTGTCAGACCCAAGTGGAGTGGGAGTGCATGAGCATGTGTGGAGAGGGTGCTGATGTGGCACCAGCTCCATCAGCCTGGGCTCAGCAGAACTGCTGCCCTAAGGTCAGCAAATGGCACTAACCCAGTGTTTTTGAATCAGAGCAGGCATCCACAGTCAAGGCTCAGAGACTGACTGCCCTCTTCCACCATCGCCTTGTGCCTTTGCAAGGTCATTTACACCATGAAAAGCAAGTGCCTCATTTTATTGCATTATGTGTTTATAATAAATGTTCTCAGTAGCAGCTAAAGTGACACTGATCTAACACTGAAATGTTCCTGGATCAGAACTCTCTGGGTGCTCCAATGGGAATATTTACATCCCCTTTGCACAGCGCTGTTGGCCCAGCTGCAAATGACGAGTGTCTGCTTTCATTCTTGTGTTCTTGATGTAAGCCAGCTGTAAGTTCTGCCCAGTCAATAGACCTGTGCCATTGTGATAAAAGCATGCAAGGATACAGTCAGAACATTAGCTTGCTATGAACCTTGCGAAGTCACTCTTAAAACAGGCATAGCCAAATGTATTTGATGCAGAAAGCTGAGCAGTTATATTGGGGCTGAAGTGGCCAGAAGCAAACACTGAGGGGCTTAAATAGCACTGAGTGCTTTGTAAACATCAGATCATGCACAATGAAAAAGCTGGTCCAGGCTTTAAGAATCATATGGGAAATTTCTATTCCATGTCTGTGGTTACATCATGACTGCAGCATGAAAGCAGCAACAGGATTCTCATAAGCTTCTGCAAAGATGGAATTGAAGAGTATCTTTGGGCACACGTGCTCCAAAAACAATATTATAGAATGGGGACATTGAGGAAGGAAAAACCTAATTCAAAGTCATGACAACAGCACATCCCTAGAGAGCATGCTGAAAACACACATCCAAAAATAAACTCCAGGGAGTGAGACAATAATGGAGAGAATTGCATCCTGCCCTGGCTCTGAATGAGAGCTTCTAGAATGAAATAGGAGAGGCAGATGATCTGTGTTATCTATCAAGTCAATTGGTTTGCGTATCCAGAGCTTGGCTCTGTAATAGATGGGAATGCCACTCATCTGGTTTTCTGGTCTATTTAGAATATTTTTGGAGCTCTTTCTGAAAAATATTCTGATAAATCTCTTGAATTTCCCTTTGCTCACTGAGACTTAAAGTAACATTGGATTTAATTATACTGTGACTGGAAGGGATGTAACGAAGGCAGATACAAATCCTTGTGACAGGTGAAAGTGGCAGTGAGAGTATTTATCTGTCTAGGAACTGAAAATACGAGTGGTGTATTAGGGCCAGAGCCTTTTTCAAGCAAAAATGGGATTTTGCTTCCAGCATAGGCAAAGCAGAGGAACTGAGGTGGTGTGAGAACCCTGGAAAGATGCAATTACAAAACTACCGCAGTCAGACCCGACGTGGCTTGCCAGAAGTTACAAGCAAAGCTGGTGGTACCCAGAGCTCAGATGCCAGAATCCTAGCTTAGGGCTTCAAACCATTTTCCTCATGTTCTTCAAGCAATCTAGGAATGGGCTTCTCAGTGATAAAATAAGCATCATGGAAGCCAAGAAGATTTCAAGGGCTATATTGTTTGGGATGCTGAATTTGGGGCTGGAGCTTGCATCAAGTGGGATGGATGACTCGGAAGATGCCATCTTCCCAGCCCACATACACCCAGCAGTCTCTTGCCTGTGCACGTTGCCACTTCTGAACACTGCACTGTGGATGTCAGTATAAGTAGCTGTTGCCTTATGGTCCCTTTAGTGCATCTCCTGCAGCGCTTTGCAGCCATAAGAAGATAAATGTTTGTTAAGCTGCACCTGCTTGCTTGAATAATTTCCCACAAAAGGAGGCCACTTACCAGTAATTCATTACCAAACCTTTGTTAGCATAAACAAGGCTGTGATAAGTAAGCACAGATTTCCCTGTTCCTTACTGTTTATCAGCTGTGGTTTCTATTAAGAGCTATCAGTACCTCTTCTCCTTTCTCACTTTCCCACATCTCAGCTCTGCAGCATAATCTTGTCATGTTGTGGACATTTATATCTGCTTTCTTGGCTTGTTTTTATGCTGTAATCTAAAGAGAATAAAACAAAGCTTCCTCATGTGGAGGAAAGCAAATGGGCAGACAGACCAGGAGTGCCTGGCAGAAGGCACAGAGCTATTGCTCAGCATTTCTCCTTCTATTCCATGTCTCTTCCTCCCACCCAATGACACTTGCTGAGCAGTGGAGAAGGAAAAGGTTAGAGCGTTCAATGCCATGAGCTTGCTCCATCAACCTGGATGGCAATTTCTAGAGAACACATTTTGTAGGTGGGGCACTGGATTAAAGATTCTCCTTCTCTGTAAGTTCCAAATCTATTCCTTTTGGTCCGTTACAGTTAGAAAGATTTGAGACTTTCTATGTCTTTTCTCCCCCACGCTCCCCTGTGGCTGCTGGACATTTAGGGGCAAGAAGTGTCACTTGAGAATAGGATCTGGTGGATCTACGCTAACAAGATGAACTGCAAGTTCCCACCACCCAGTCTGAGGTTCTCCCACCATGAAGTGTTGAGAAATAGATTGGGAGAAAAGCATTTTCTGTGTCACGCTTGAATTTTCCTTACATCAGTTAGTTTCCATCAGGCTTTTCTGAAGAAGGATTGGGCTTTGAAATACTTGGGCTCAAAATTAACTCAAGTTCTGGGGAACTGAGGGCAGGAAATTAGAAGGAAAACTTCTGACGCCTTCTGCAGTGTATTTAGGCACATAATTAATTTCTTGCATCTTTAGAAGTCCTTTTTTAATTTTCCCCCCATTTTGGTCAAAGTTGATCTTTGCGGTTTGAGCTAAAAAGCAATTGGCTTGTAAACCTTAGGGAATGAATATTGAAGAGAGGAATTCTGATTATCGTCAGCCTGGTTCTGTTGTTGCCTCTGGCTGCAGTCTTTCAAAGCTGCAGTAGGTATGTCCTTGACCGAGCGTTATCCTTGAGATATTCATGGAGGTTTCCTTACTTCTTTTGCAAAAGGTTTATTGGCACATCCATGCAGTTGTTAGTTAGGACATATGTAGTGCCTAAGCTATGACCTGGCTGCAGTTCTGCAGTTCACTGAAGCAATTCCTGAGATCTCCTGCCATGTAGGCATTCCTGCCTCCAATGTTTGAGCTGGAATCTCAGGTATTGGTCGATTTACAAAAGCAGCGATGAGTCATCCTGTGACAAGAGCCTATAGCTTCCGTAGGGAATCTCCTGTCATCACATGCAAGAGAATCACCAGGAAAAACTCAGCTTTGCTTTTTTTGTTGTCATTCTGGTTTCCAATTCGAAGTTAAACCTGTAGCAAGAATACTAGCTGCTACTTGCTACCTAAGGCTGAGAAGTTTCCATACCAAAAGTGGTTTTCTGTGTCCTGCTACCTATCTCTGTAGAACTTAAAGAGCAAAGCAGTTTTTGCTCTTATTGTCTTCCTGGGTTATACCTTTTCCTTGTGCAACACATTATTCCATGTACCTTACAAAGTTCTGCTCTCCAGTCATGGCAGTGACTGATCTTAATGGAGAGACTTTAAATTAATGTTGCAGTAAACCTTTCATTGAGAAGGCAGCTTGTGGGCAAACCAAAACTAATGCAGTGATTCATTTCCACTTGCTCATGAACTGTCCCAGTGCCTGTAAACCGGAGATGGGTATTTAGTAAATAATGTCTGCAATGGACCAGCTTCTGGGCTGGGGTAAGCTGGCAACGTTTAAAACACTTAAACAACAACTAAGGTTGCAATAGTACCATTTCTTTGCAGTAGCTGAATATGTCTTTTGATGTCAAGCACTTCAGTTTCTAGGGAATGTGATTCCATCTGAGTAATGTGGAGTTAAGAAGTGAGCTGAGAGGTACTAATTGCTCATCTCAGTAGGGAAAGGCTTGTGTTTCCAGCTCCTGATTGTCCCAAGTCTAGTGGAAAGCTAAAAGAGCTGCAGCTCTGCAACAGATAAGAGAAGGGTTGTTGCTTGTTGTCCTTTCTATTTAATGGTGTGCTGAAGTGGTGTGCTTTTAGCCCCTCGCTGGTCAGGTGCTGCATTCACTGTGTTGAGAACCTGGGGAGGAAGGGATCACTTTGCAGTGTTCTCACTACAGAAAGGAAAGTGCGACCTCTAACAGCACCTTGCAGAGGAGATGTTGGTGGACAAGGGAGTGTTGGCTGCCCATCCTTCCTTGGGAAATGTGTGTACTGTTGTAAAGAAACAGTTGACTTACCCTGGTCTCGTCCAGTTTAGTGACCTTTTGGAGAACAAGCTCGACAGTGTTCAGGGTACTTGTTTCCCAGTCTAGCAGAAGAAAGGTCTTGCAGTGAGCATTAATTGCCTGGCTACTTTTGCTCTAGCCCAATGCCAAACTGCATACAACTCAAAAGAAACTGTTCATTGGGTAGGAGCAAAGGATTAAGTATTGTGCCTGCAGAATCATATGATAATGTGATGAATCTTATTCTCTTGGAGTTATTCTTTGCAGGGAATCCAGAAGATCAGACGTTGTGCTGCCATCTTCCAGACTCACCAGGAGACCCGGGGTCTCTTTATAGGCTTGCTGAGACATTGTCAAGACATTTGATTGTGAAAACGAGTGTCTTCAAGACTGCTGACTGAGCTCTTAGGCTAGAAGAGATGAGTTTTGCAGGGTGGTAAGAGTGGCATTTGTAGTTTTTTGGGATGAATACGGGAAGTTGCATTTCAGCAGCTGACTGACCACTAGCGATTCAGAAGGTGCTCAGTTTTCCCCTCCTTAGAATGGAGCCATAAGCTTCCTACTGTGCTTGAAAACCCTAGGAAAAAAACAGGGATGCACAAATCAGTGGTATGGTGAGGGATATGGAGCAATATAATTGATATTCTCATCTCTCAGGCGAAATGATTTAGTGTTTTGTTTATTAAAGAGCATGGAGATTTATAAACTTGCAAGAGCAGACTCCCTTCTGGTATAAGTTGACACTGTTGTTTCTGTTTACATCAGCTGTGATTTTGGGCCGTGGTTGGATTTCTGTAGCTTATTAATAGGCTCCTGTTGACCATTATCATTTGCATTAAGCAAGAATTTCGATCCAGTAGTCTACATATCTTGAAAGCCATTCTTTACCTGAGGCTGTGTTGATAAAACTGATTAGCAAAAGGAAGGCAGGCAGGAAGAAATGTGTTCGTGGTGAAAAGGGCACTACATCAAGCTGAAATTCAGGAGAAATGCTGAGTTCACAGAACGTATCAGGAGTTATTAACCTTTGCATGAAAACTGTACTGCGCAATGGCAGGAAATTTGCTTAAGTTGAACTTCAGCATCGCTCTGGCACTGTTTGGCATATGGGAAAAATGCAGCAGCAGCAGTGATAGTCTGATTTTTACTCTTACTTGACAGCTTCATTCAAGTATTTCAAAGCACCTTTACCATAATGAATTTATCCATGCAACAACTCTTGGCTCTGGTCAAATCTTAACCAGGTGACATGTGACAGGTGAATTCCTCTGTACAGTGAAGTCTGCAGTAGACATCTGCTGCATGTAAATGGATGCTGTATCAGTCTGTTTCCTGCCATGAATATCTGGAAGTACTAAAAGAGGAATATCCCCTTTGCCTTCTTGTCAGCATCAGTCAGTGCGGTGAGTAATCCTGCGTTTCCTGTCACAATCCTGAAACTAGACACGCTAAGGTGGTCAGGTTAGGGTCTATCTGCACCCACAAGGGAAATAATCAGCTTTGGTAACCTCACAACAAAACATTTCAATCCTGAAGTCATTCGTGGTGTTCTACCCATTTAGAAAGCAATACATATATCAGTTCTGTCACAGAAATGCCATCGTGAAACCAGAACTTAATCTGCTATTTTGAGACATGCACAATGGAAAGTCTGGATCCTTTTGAAATGAAATGTTTTGGCTTTGGATGTGTTTCAATGATATGTTTTTGCCTTTCCATAAAAAATGTTGTTTCCCTTCCTACCTCTTCCCCTGAAGCTGCATTGTTAAGTTAAATAAATAAGAAACACGCTTTTCAGATGGAATACGCTTCCAAAATGCCCTGAAAATTAAATAACAGCTTAACAGTAAAAGGTTGATGCATTGTTTGACATCTAGGATGTAGGCAGCTACCTAGATGTGGCGTGTGTGGCTAAATCATTTTCTGTCACTTCTCGGAATATACTGTTACCAAAGGCTACATGCTCAGTAAACTAAAGCATAATTATTCTGCATCACCATCTAGAGAGCATAGTTAGAGCTCTCTGTTTCCACCAGTAAATGGTATAACATCATAATGTTGATGGGTATCCTTTCTGGGTTTAGTGCTATTTACTCTAAAGCAGCTCCTATTTATAATATATGCTCTAATGCCACATCTGCTTTGTCCATATGGGAAAGAACTTTCAATTTTTACGCCCCTTCCATATGGAGTAAGAGGCGGTGTTTTGGGGAATGCGAGCAGGTTAAAAAGGGAATAAATGCTAGGAAGCTCCTTCATTGACAACCACCCTAGAAATTAAATATTCTGGCCTGTTCCAGAGCCAGCCTGTTCTCCCAAAGGGAGCTGCGGTCTGTATCTCAGAAGTATTTGAATAGTAGCAATGACAATGCATGTACACCATAATGCATATTGTTGTGCATTTTTATATGTTGCTACAAGAATCAGTGATGTAATGAGGAATGCTAAGCTTTTGTTCCATTGTTCCAGGAAAATGCCTCTGGATTTGGCAGGAGTACGTTATAGGATTACTTTTAGTTGCTGAAGTCAAGTCCTACGGGCCAAGATTTCTCTTCATAGAGCCCACAGTTGCAAGCAGCCTGGGATCCTTTTGTGAATAATGGAACATTTTCCTGTTTTAATCAGATGCAATTTTGCAAATGGTTTTTATGATTTAGCAAGTCCATTAAAAATGACATTTGTTCTGCTCTGACACTCGTAAGGAGCTCCACAGAGCATAAACACTGGAAATTACTTGTAGGGGAAGAAGACATTAAAATTCCCCAGCCCTTGTGTGCTTGTCTGAGAAATCCTGCTACCTTGTATGGTGCCAGCTTGGAGCTGAGCCATTTGATATGTCTCAGTTTTCTATGTGCACTGACTTGGGGCAGCTCCAGGCTGCCGCAGAGACAAAACATATATATTTATCATGGTGTGCCTCTCATATGCTTTATAGAACTATGTCTTCAGGCTGAAAAAGGGGCTAAGTTTAACTGAGTTGAGGCCTTGACCATTCAGAGCAGAAGGGTTAGTAAATACAGTAACTCTCATTCAAGGCATGTCGTGTAAAACAGCGTATGTACCAACTGGTCCTTCCCATTATCTCCTATATTTACTAACTGAATTCATTCCAGCTCTGTATTAAATTCTTCCAAGATTTGCACAATACTTAAATCCCATTCATATTTCTGTCAAGTCCAGAGAAGTTTCAGAATGGAGATCAGTCCCTTACCCTGTGTTCTCCATCCACCCTCATTTCCCAGAGGAATTATCGGGTTCTTGGAGTTCAGCTCCTTTCTGCCCCTCCAGGGATCCTCTCAAGAAAGACTACCTGCCCTGTCATACTTGAATATCAGCTTGGCACTAAAAATGACTATTCCCAGTCTCTTTGATACGGAGCTGACTTTGGCATTTCAGCTGTAATACACAGCCTGCAGGTGCACAGCTTTCAGGCAGCATCTTTTTTCAGGCTTGCTCCCTTGTCCTATTCAGACAGCAGTATGGAGTTCCTCTGGCTGAGAAAGAACTTTCCAACACTCTGGAAATGTATCAAATGATCTGTTTTTTTCCCCAACCATCACTTTTGCACTGGTTGATTTTGTGCATTTTTAAACAAGTTTGTTGTATCTAAATGCAAAATCATGATGGATTATTCCAAGCCATATCTCTCTGGGCATGGAAGACTACTCTGCAGTTGCAGCTGTCACAATGGGCTTTGCCAGAAAAGGGGTCAGAGTGGGATTTTCATAGTTAGGCTTTCAATGATTCCTCTGAAGTCCGTTCCAAGCTTGCGTTGGAATGGGCTTCCTTTTTTCCCCTGCAACCACCAACCACATGCTGGGCACTTGATGCTATTTCAGACTTCTTTTTTATAAGCTGAAACAGTAGGTGCTTTTATTTTACTAAGCTGAAAAACCCTCAATCAAGAAACATCCAATATGAGCAGGAGATACCTCGGGGGAAACCTATGTAGGGTAAATTGGTCACCACTCAGAAGACTACTATATTGGACTTGATTACCTAGTAATTAGCCAGAGCAACCTGCTCTTAGCCACCTGGAGAATATGTCCCCTGCTAGTCCCAGCTTTGGGTATTCCATTTCTGTTCAGTCCTGCATCAGGCATCAGTTTAATGCCCCACAGTTGGCTAAGTATGCCGACTGGCAGTAACGTTTTGCAGATATGCTCTACTCAGTCCAAACTATCTGAAGTCCAACATTTCATCCTGTTTGTACCTCCCATTCCTCTCTTTTCCCTTGCAGAGGGATTAAGGTTTGTCATTGTAACATGTGGGATTTATTGTCAAATCTTTCTAAATGTGAAAATAGCTGGAAGTCAGATCTCTCTTATTGGTTTTGAACTGCAAGACTCGAGGGCTGTGCTTGCTCTCTCCTCTTGAATGTTTAACTGTACCCACCATTAAAAAAGCTTAGCTGCTGATTGTATAAAGGCTTGGTGGGCAGAAAGAGTGTTGCCGTAAATGGACACGAAAGATGATTTCTTGTGCAGAGGGAAGTGTTGGTCATACCCACAGGTCATATTGGAGTGCTGAAAGTCTGGGAATGGAGCTGTCATTAAGGGATGGGCATGATTTCTCTGGCAGTTGTGTGTCCTTCGGGAATGAATCTATTGTAAGCACTAGGAAATCTTCAGTGGAGGCCTTGGTGGAATCTGTGGAAGTAGGAAGCACTGGGAAGAGACAGATTGGTATGCCGGTTACTGGTTTAGGTTACCAAGATAGAGGCAAATGCACAGTTGGGGGAAACCTGACAGTCTGGAAACAGCAACCTTGGGCTTTGTAGGGGGAGAAGATGATGAAAATTGAGTCAACCTATTGTGAGACATTGAAAAGAGAACATTTGCCTTGATTGGGGATCGTGGAGAGGCTGCAGATTCTGATTGAAGGGGAGGGTAAGAAAAGTCAGGAATCTGATTGCATTTGAGATGCACAGCAAACTCCAAGGTCTTGTACAGCTCTCTTGATGCTGTGATGTGCCAGATCATGTGGAGGAAAAACTGCTCTAACAACAGAAGTGAGGCTAGAACTGAATCTACTTCCAGAGCAAGTTCTTTATGACTCCTTCCACGCTGCCAAAGGCTTCCGCACTTTGCAGTTCTGTCCAGGACCATGAGCAGAATTATTATTATTCATTGTTATGCATTGCCAGCAAGGAAATGCACATGATGCGTTACCTACCTTGAGGGCAGTGTCACCAGAAACTTCATGCTGCTGTTACAACTGCTTATGTGCCGCTCTTCAGAGCAGCAAACAGCAGGATGTGCCTGTGATACCTGCAGCCTTCATTTGTAGTCCTAGAAGCTTTAGATAAGCATCAAGAACTAGATCCTTGGGCTGTGCAAATTGGCTCCATTTCACCAGTGAAGTCAGTAGAGCTGTTCTGTTAAAATACTTGAGAAAAATCTCACTTAACTGCTCCCTGGGGCTGTATTAGGTGAGCATCACACCATCTTTAATGTCTTTCTCCTCTCTCCACCCTGGTAAGACAAGAGAGTGTTATTATCTCCAATTTTTCTGATGGGAAGCTACAGTGCCAAGCTGGGTTTGGGCAGCTTGCAATGTGCGTGTTGTAAGTCTCATCAGACACTCTCCATAGCCTAAGGCGCAGAAATCTCTCTGCAGATCTCATCTGGCTGTAGACCAGGCTCTGATCCTTGAAGACATTTAGGTGCCTAATTTCTACTGAGACATTTAGAAGCTTAATCTATTTGAAGAGGTGGTTCGAACTTGCTAGCTGAAATACCTCATTGGGCTCTCTATCAAAGCAGGGAGCTGAGCCAAAGTTAGGATTAGCAGAGTAAACACAACCCTCCGTCTTTGCTTTGTTGCTAGAGATTTTGCTGAATCAAATGATGAGCCCCTCTGCAGTGCCAGCTTCCAAGCCTGATGGTGGTGGTGACTTCCACTTATTTAGAAAGGACCTTTCTTTCTCCTTTTCAGAAACTGAAAGCAAAACCGGCACAGACAGGCAGCCAGCATTTCCACTACAAAGGCTTCCCCCTCCTCCTCCGATTTAAACCATCACCACAAGTAAGCAACAGAAACAAGCAGATTGAAAAGCTAAAAGCTGTGTGATGCTTGATGTCTTGCAATGTGTTAACAAGCCCCAAATTTTCACTGTCAGCAAGAAACCCCAAGGAAGAGTGGAAGTCATTCTAACCAGGGGAGTGTCTCCCATCCTGCTGCTCTGGCTTTCACTTCTAATTTCAGCAAACAAAGTAAACATGGAAAACACAGTGCTTGTGCAAATTGCTCTTACAGAAAATATGGACTTATTTTGAGCCTCTTTTGAATTTGCGTCTTAGGCTGTGATTGCACAACAAAGGGAAAGTATTTTATTGAGATGGAGGCTGAAAAGGAATTGCTGTTTGCACTCAGAAGTGATTTGACTCCATGCTTATCCCCTCATCTTCCATCAGTTTTGAATTAATCTGCCATTTGAGTGGTCAGATCCGTTGGGTTGCCTAAGAAACAATGCAACAAGCTTTTAACATGAACTGTTCCGCTCTAGAGGTGCCACTGCTCTGGAACTGTCGATCCATGTTGGGGTACCGTAGGGTTGGTGGCGCAGAGTATGGCCACACTGAGTGTATTGAGAAATACATCTCATACTTAGAGCAAAATAATTACTTGTCCTCTGCATTAATCCGAATTTTCTGCTCTGTTTTTCCTGTCACTGTGGAAGCATTCATTGGCAGGTTTACAGATTAGGAAACAGGTATTTTATTGCCCCTGCCGGAACACAGCACGTGTAAAGGCACTTTCTTTGATTCCTGCAATCTTTGCTGCCATCATTCCTAGAGGCAATTGGAAAGGGAGAGAAACTGGAGGAGGTATAGAGGGACCCTCTCGTTTGCAGTGCCATAAATGAAACATTATAAAACATGCCTGCCAACTGAGAGAATCTATTATCAGGGAGCTGTCAGTCAGTGGCAGAAGAGTGAGGAGAGAATAAACAACTTAGAAAAGGGGCAGAAGTCACTTTATAAAACCCTTATTTTAAATAATGTTTGCTGAATTATTTGGTTGGGGTTTTTTTCCTCAAGCTTGAAGAAAAAAATATTGGTTCTTTTTTTTCCCCTTTGATTCTCAATTCTGCACCATGTTCACACCTTTAGTTAAGGGAGGAAAGGAGAGACGCACCTGAAAAGATTGGTAGATGTTTGGGATCCTGAAGGCACAGGGGCTGTCATTACTCTCCAAAGTCAAACATGACTACCCCGGAGCTAATGGACTGGTGGAGCTAAGTGGCTGGAAGGGAAGATAAATATTCAGGTCTTATCTTTAATACAGAAGTCTATGAACAAAGATGACATTTCCTGTGTGTTCTCTGCGCATTCAGCTCTTCCTTGTATTAATGTAAATAGAAAAAGGCCTTGGATCTGGGTGAAAGCTTGACCTCACCACTTACCCTTCCTTTTTGTCAGTGCTTACTCCAGGATCTGAAATTGCTTGCTTTGAGTATCAGGAGTACAATAATACCCTTGGATAATAATCATCACGGGTGCATAGGAAATAAAAAGAATAAAGGTATCAGAGCAAGATAAATATGTAAACCAAGTTTGCAAACCTTTTTGCTTGCCCAAGGTTATTACATTTAACCTCCAATGCTGTCCTGCATGTTATCTTCATGCAACTCTTAACCTCCTATCCACTGCTTTCATGCTTCCCTGCCTGTGGTGGGTTTGTACATTCACTGCTTCAATTGGTTTTGTTTTAGTTGTGTCCTCAGCTCCCAGTCTGTCCATTGCCCACTCAAAAACCAGTCTGGCTGTTTGCATGTTTGCATCTCTTCCTCAAAACCAACAGAGAATGCCTTTTTGTTTGGTTGGTTTTAACCAGAATCAGTCATGAGGCCGCTGATGTAAGGGGAGGAATCAGGATAGATTCAGATTGCACAGAAAGGGGGGGAACATTCACTTTCTCTATTTTTTTAATGCTCATTCTTAAAATGATAGCAGTTTTCTCCAGATCCCAGGAGAGTCAGTGGGTATTGATGGGTTTGTTGTTGACTTCAAGGCTTTGTGCAATTTATCTCCTGTTAACCCTTGCTCTCTCATCTGTCCCTAGCCCACATAGGAAAGTTCTCTGTCTGTTTGTACTAGCTTTCTGCCTTTTTGCTAACAGCTCTTCCTTTAATTGTTTTCCAGGAGGTGATGCAACCCTCTTGAAGATACAGGGAGCTGAATAAAAGACACCCTACAAAGGAAAAGGAGCACAAAAGAAGGTGCGAAATGAAGAGTATTCAGCATTACTCTGTTATGGGGCTGCTGTAGATGGTGTCTGGTTTACAGCTGTGATGAAGCCTAAATCAGGTGGCTCTCATAGGCTGATGATTGCCTTTGCTTTATTCCGATTGCTGGGTACAGAATATATCCTCAATCAACAGTGTCATCTGTAAAGCTCCGGGTACACTGGGAATGGACAAGCAACACAAGCTCCTCCACACTTGCGTTCTGAAACATCAGTGACAACAGGAGGTCAGTTTTCCACCTTGTTCATTTTTTGGTGGGATTTTGGGTCTGGAGAGTCTTCTCATAAATTCCCAAAAAATGCAATAAAGCAGAAAGTGTCTGGGAGAGAAGGTGGACAGAGGTGATTCCCATTTCATCTTCATATCGTGAGACTGGGAAGGAATGAAGGAAATCTTGAAACAAAGCGTTGTGATTGCTTTTTCAAGCCTCTGTAAAGCTTCAGTTCTGTGTAGGAGATCACGAGGAGGCTAGATTGGTTCTTTTATTTAATCCAATCAAAATCATTCTGGGTCCTGATTTTCCAGCGCAGTATGAAAGGATGACTCTGATGCAAGTCTGTTATCATCTAATTGCTTTTCCATAAGGCTTTCACCTGATAATTTGGATATTGTTACAGCTACTGAAACCTGATAATTATTCTATACTGAAATCTGCCTATATTCATTACTACCTATGCTATGGGAACAGCTTAAGGATCAGAGGGAGGTTGGGTCCTCATTAATGACTGCCATAGCGGTTACACTGTGGGAGATTTTGGGCAAGAGAAGGAAGGCATGGGGGAGCATGCTGAAGAGGAAAAACACCAAGCCACTCAAACTTAAGAGGAGTCTGAAGGGACTCTGCTTCTTACTAAGATCCTAAAAACCCCAGCTAGTGTTTCATACTAAGCACTATACAGTAAGCATGCTCAGTTTGGACTTTAAAAAGTCTCTTTACATGAGAATCTGTCCTGGGCTTTCCAGGTGAGGCGAATCCATTGGGGAAAACTTTGCTAAGAGGGCACTGCAAGGCTGAAGTGTGCTACCTCAAGGTGCACTGTTGTGGAGGTTTGAGAGATACAGAGCCACAGTTGGTGGTAATTGTCCTGCTCTGAGCAATGGGATGGATTAGGTGATGTCTGGGGGTCTTTTCCAAGTTCAAGTGACTTTACAAAGTGCAACTGTGGTTGCATTTAGCAGAAGGTAAAAATAACATAATGCAAGGCACCACCTCACCCCCTAAAAGGGGAGATGTCAATCTCCATCCAGATCCTAATAAAGACAATAAACACTTTCCCTGGGCTTCAGCACAGCAGTTGACAGGCACCATGGGCACCTGCAGCCGTGCGAGGAGGAGGAGAGATGGGCACTCAGGGAGCTCCTCTGGTGATGCAGTTATTATATGCTCGGTTACCAATCACAGATTTCTCTGAATCCCATGGCTTATGAACAATTTCCACCTGCACTTCTAGTCTAGCAGCCAGTGTCTCTTTATTCATGTCCCTGTGTCACTTCTTTCCAAGAAGTGGTTAATCACCTGTTTCTCTGGAAGGTGGAAAGGGTTCGATCTGACTGTGGCCTGTTGTGTGCTTTGCCTCCCTACTGAGCTGCCATCCAGAAAACTATTAGGGCAAAATAGAAGTGCTTTAGGGAAGCTTCCTTACCTCCTCTCTGTAGGTGTGGAATAGGTACATGGAAAGATGAGGGTTTCATCTTAAAATGACATCAGTAGAGGAAGGATGCTGTCAGGAGAGTATTCGGGGTTACAGAAATGACAACAGGAGACTCTTTCTATATGGTGTCAGTGATCTCTGCAAGCTCTTATATCTCTCTTAGAAATCAAATGCGAAGCTGCCGAAGCCCCTGTCCCTGTGTATGTAACCCTGACAGATTGCCCAAAGCAAATTTGTCATTTCTACCCTTCTTCCATAACATTCACCCCCAAAATGTCAGACTTTTGCCTACCAAGGTTTAGCAGCATAAGGCTGGAGGGGATGCTTCATGTTACTGAGACTTTAGCAAATTATACTACAGAACATTAACTGCTATGCTATAAAGTATTATCGTAATTAATTGTAACTAAACTGCAGCTGTCAAATGAACAAAGTACATTTCATGACGCACTTTTCCTGCTCTTTTATTGTTTGTCCTCTTTCTTCTTAAGCTAAAAGTAATCAGCCATATGCACTTGGGCTTCTCATTATTAGAGTGAAAGCTCCACTGCAGCCATGGAGTGGAGGGAGGTTTGTGTGTGCCTGCGTCAAAAAGGAATGCAGTAATAAATATGAAATTGTTAACGTAAAAAGCTCAAATGAGAGTAACTTTGAGGTCAGGGCAACTTTCTTCTTTGGTCTTTATTCAATAGCTGAGAATAACAAAGTGTTAAAATGCAGGTAAGATGGGTTTGTACTATTTTATGTCTGCTTTTGTCAGAGGTAGATAAAAAGAAAATGAAACAAATTGTGGGAAGCTTGTGGAGAGCATGTAAGAAAGAAGAACATTACTATATCCCTTGGGATATGAGACTTTCTGCCAGATAAAGGAGACAGGGCCTCTCCAGAAAGTCTGTAGAATGACCTTCCCAAGGTCTCTGAGAGTGATTTTCAGCTTCCAAATATTGGCAAAGCTTCACTGGGATTCATCTGATTTATTCCGGTTAGAGCTCCTCCAGCAATTGTAAATAGCTGAGGAGAAAGTTACGCCTTGTTTTAGTCGATTCGGTGGAAATCATCAGGCGGTTAAGTCCCTTTCTATGGGTGTGATTGAGTTTGGCTTGTTAAAAATGGTCTCATTAACTTCTAAAGCAAAAATTGTTTCTGAGCACTAACGTGACGCAACAGGAGGCTGTTGTGTGCAGAAATCTTCAAGCTAGACCCATGAAACCCTTCTTTTTGAGAGTGTGTGCCCATGTGAATGTACACGCACAGATAGTGGACGTGCTCTCACAGATAGTTGCCTAAGCATGTAATATAAGGCTATGCAGCTATATATGCCATTGTACACTTGACTGGAAATATCTGGCCTGTGGCAGAAGGAATGGAGATCGTGACAAAAATGCCAGTAAGGTTCACTGAAGTGAGATTTGTCTGTGCAGGCTGCAAACCCGATCCTAGGTCTCAGGGCCTGCAAAACTTGCTCCAGAACTTAGCCTGGTCCAGAGATGAGCCACAGGCTGGTGACTGATGCCTTGCCCCTCTTTAGGATGGAGCAGAGGCTTGGCTGCTTCTCTGTTGTTTGATGTCACTACGCGGGCGCTGTAATTTTCTGCAAGGCAGATGTTCTTGTCAGTTGTGTTGTTTCCTTGCCAAGATGTGTGTTACCTCTGGGAGCCCTTAGGGGTCCATTTACTGGAGATAATGAATTAAATTAACAGCCTTTTGTAGGTGTGCTGGTGGAGGTTCATGTAAGGAGTGTGTTTGGAAACACGATGCTGGATTTCAACAGTCATTGGTAACGCGCAGGTTAAAGCTCTTGGCCATGTCTTTCACTGGTATTACAGTCAAATTGTGCCCATTACCCTATGGAAGGACCCAGCTCCTTTTATCTTCTCTTTCATATTTGCTCTCTCTCCACTAAGTGTAGAAAGATCTGTTTTTTCATGCATACCAAAGTCTAAAATCTCGAACCACTTCCTGTCAGCATGATTGCACATCGATTGTTCATCATCTTTCATGTAATAGAATTAGGTCTCATTAAAATAATCTCTTCCCCTGAGAGCCAGACTTGTTCAGTCTTCTATGTCTCCCGAATTTGCCCCTTGTTCTAATTAAAGGAATCTGCCATTTGCACCCATTCCCTCCTCCTTGGAAGACAAGGAGGAGAAAGATGGGAAGGATCAGTTAGTGTGAATATTGCTTGCCACTTTAAATAGGAAACCAGCACCAGCTATTTGAATACCCTCTTGTTTTAGCAAGGATGGCCCTGTTGGGTTATAATTATCCGTGGCCTTCCATGACACTCCACCTCAGGGTCACGAGTCATAGCTTTGGAGCAAGACAACCTATTCAGCAGAAAGGTCAATCAGCTAGTAGAAGCTATTTCCCTTTCTGTTCAGCTGAAGGTAAAAGAAAGTGGGTGAGTTGGTCTGCATTTCAATGAACTCCTTGCTGAGAGCTGTTTCAGCAATTGCTGCTGTGCTACAGAAAACTGCCTTTTTCATTCTCGGAGTCGTTGAGGTGCATATGGGGAAAAAACAGAATAAATTAGGGACTTCGATAAAACTTCTAGTGGCAAAAGGGAAAAACTTCAGGCAAGCCTTTACTTTTGGGGTTTTGGGGACCTATTTGCGTATTGTGTTAGGGCAGATTTTAATTCACCTTCATTTCTCTGAGTGACTGTAATGAGGGGGGAAAAAAGAAGTAATATTGCATTTTTCTGTTCTACCATAATTATCTGTGAAGAAATATGCTTATCGCATGGCATGGACTCAATTCTCTCATTCTTCTACCACTTCTATTTTGGGCTGCCTGTGCTCAGGCTCACAGCCTGAACAAGAGGATTATGGTATTATTCAGAGAAGAGCAGCAGCTGACTGGGACTTGGTAGCTTTTAACCATTGACCAACTTGACTGGAGAGTCATGGCTACCAGCTTGTCCCAGGCTAAACTCGAAAGGGTCCTAGTTAGAGCCAAGTAAGTTGTGGAGTAGTTGGAGTGATTTTGAGCCTGCCATGTGGGCTTCTGCTGTGACAAGGGTTCAAACATGTATAGAACTGACTCCAATATAGGAGTCTTATTTTAATGGAAGGGTAGGAGGCCTGAAGGAAATTCAAAACTTGTCAGAGATCAAGAAGCCAGCGGACAGGGCATGTTGTCAATGTGGAAGTTAACCTTATAGAGGAGAGCTGTGTCTTGAGATAAGTAAATCCCCAAGTTCAAAGCTTTCCCTAAAGTTAGTTTCTGAGCTGCAAATACATGGTAGCACAGCTGAACCAGGATTTTGGTACTTCAAGGGCTAGGAGCCACCAGCTTTATGTTATTCAGGATGACTCCTCTGCTCTCAGCATCTCCGTAAGCTCACCAAGCTTAGATGCGCCACAGCTGAGAAATTGAACTCCCTTTGACTTTGGGCTTTTCCCCAATAGCTGAAAGGTGTCCAGCCTTAGGCCTTCCTCTGCTAATATTAGCTAGGCAAATACGGGACTGAACTGTTTGAGCATGGGTTTGTTATTCTCTTTATGTCTTCTTTCCTCACTTCCCTTGCCACTAGGCCATAAGGCTTGATGAAAGAGTAGAAAATGCAGCTGGGTTCTGCCCACCACAGGATTCATTTATTTTCATAAAGGAGTCAAATTTTCATCTACAAACCATCAATATTTCAGGGCAATGGCAAAGCCCAGAGTGGGGGAGGAGAGCTCCCTCAGTCTCAAGGCTCTTTTCATAGTTAAGAAGTTCACTACAGAAAATTTGATGCTTAATAAATTGGAGCCTTCTCTGCTTTAAATCATTTTTACAGCCATTGCAGAAGAAAATATAATTATTACAAACTGGTCATTTGATACTGAGAAATTTCATTAAATTGACTTCATGCTGGAAGGTTTGGTGGGGGATGGAAGGGTAAAAGAAGCAAAGACCTGACATAGGGGAGGGAGAGAAGTCTCTTAATTACAGACAGATTATTTCTTTTGATTGAATGTAGAACATAATCAGTTCATCCTTTCTAGTGGGACAGATGGGAGCTACAGGGACCTTTTTGTCTGCCTTGCCTTACAAGTGCGGCATGCTAACGGTCTGGGGATGCAGGGAATAGCCAGTACCACTGGAGGGCTTGCAGAAGCACATTTAGCTGAAGTCATGGATTGGGACTGGTTTTTTCCCTGGGAGTCAGTCTGGGCCAGCAATTGAATTCAATGTTGTCTTACCATCATACCTTTATTTCTTGTGTAGCTCTTGTACACCACGACCAGTCTACTTTGCAGCTGAACAGGGAAGATGCTTGAACAGCCATATCTAGACTAGCTTTGAGTCAGCTGGCTCAGATGTTGCCTTGCAGTATCCAGGCTTACCTGAGAAGTCGGAAAACAATGGTCTCGCTTGCTTGTGCCAATCCCCTTCCCAACAAGGAACTTCTTAAATCTCACCTACTCTCTAATTTCAGCCACCCTCACAGCAATATGTGTATATGTATGTGCAAAGGCGGATTAAACAAATAGACAAGATGGCTGCATTCTGAAATGGGGGGTTGATTCAAGGTGGAGCCTCAAAAGGAAAGCAACTGCCATGTAAATTGAAGCTTCACTATCATTCTTGAGAAAGGTATCTGCAACTAAATGTGCAGAAATCACAAGGGGAATGATTGCTGCAAAGGGTGATGAGATTTGTTTTTTTTACCTTCTTTCAAAGGAGAAGAATATTGTGTGTTTTGACATCAAAATGGAGCAATTGGTTTTGGAAAATGATTTTTCTCTAGTTTTAGACCTTTTTAGTGATTTCTCCTCTTGGATCCTTAAAGCAAAAAGAATTGCTGAAATATAACAAAGTGATAGACCATAATGATCTAATCGTGTGGGATGTGTTTCTGAGTGAGAAGGAGAAAATAAGAGCAAGAATAGGATTTTAAGACAATGATTCCTGGACATGTAGATTGTCTTTCACCACCATGAAGAACAATAGCATGTGCTTAGGCAATGTATTTTCCCCCATGAAGATCACACAACTTTTTGTAATCCTGGGTGAAAAAGGTTATTTAAATGTTGGAGTATCTATTTAATGGTAAAAGCAAATAGCAAGGAAATGAACTTCTTTGTCCAATTACTAACACATGCTTGGGATCTTAGGCGACAAAGCACTATTAAACAATTAATAGAGGCTGAAGCACTCAGCAAGCCTTAAGGGAGCCATTATCTTTCATTCATGGGTTAATAATACATTGGCTTAACTATGAACACAGCAAGAAGAAATAATAATTGGGGGGGGGAGCAATTGCAGTGACAAAAATAAAGGTTTTGGCAGTTCTGAACTTTGTGCAGATACTTCTGTTGACTGAAGCTGTTCCCTTAACTCACCCTGGGCTTTGCAGTTATTTCCTGCTGCTTCAGAACTGCTCCTTTTCTGTTTCTGGCTACATTTCACAGGGAAACTGAAATGCCATCCAGCTTTGAAGCTGAACTTTTTGCCCCATTTTACATCTGAAGTAACTGAAATAGAAAAGCGGTTTGCCCAACATCACACCAAAAGGAACATGTGAAATTAGGAACAAAATCCCAACCAACCAAAACCAACTCCTGGATTCTGGTCAAAAGCAAAAAGGATTATGTATTTCAAGGATTTGCATTAGCAGAGGGATATATGCAGAGTTGCCAGGAGTTGTTTGAGAAATGCTTCTGCCTGTTTGAAATGCTCCTGTCAGTCAAGAGCTGACAATGAGCAGTGAGGTTTGGATGGTCTTTTGTAGTGGTGGCTACATTGTGCTGTTGTATGCTGTATGGTGTATGTGTGTTGTGTGCATTTTGTGCATGTTGCATGCGAAGCAGAAATGTGGGATTTATTCCTTTTATACAGAAAGGGAAATAAGCCTTTCAGGCGTCTGAAAATGTACCTTTTTTCTATGTGAACCTGAGGTTATAAACTTATCTACACTGTTGCAGCTTTTCTATAAATGGTGGCTTTTTGACTCCTGCTGTTGAGATCCTACAGATGATGGAGGAAATGGGTCATGTGTTTGCTTATCTATCCACCAGAGAACCAGCAAGGCAAGAGTGGTAGATTTGGTACACATAACTGCGCGTAGATGTGGCTATGTCCTTTCAGCATCATTACTCTGTACAACTGCATTCCTGGAGACGTGGGAAACCTACTTCCCAAAGCAGTTAGGGCTGCAGTGAGCCAGGTCTTTCTCTACACTGCCAAATCTTGCAAAGCTCCTCCTGCCAAAATTAACAGCTTCCAGTCTTGGCCCAGCCTTATGCCAAGTGGATAGCTTGCAGGATCCCGCCTGATTTCATGCAGGACTCAACACAGGGCAATCTGTTGAATGCAAGGGGGGTCTGAATTACTTCCAAGCAACAGAATGTAGTTTGGATAAGCAACTCCTAAACGTTAGAACTATTTCAGTGATCAAGACAGGCCATGAAACCCAGATGGACACTCGGGGAATCACAAAATGGGCAGACCAAGAACAAAAGCCTTTCCTGGAAGAAAGAGTCTGCAGAGCACCAGCCTTCAAAACAGTTCACATAGAACTGGACACGAAAGGTTATCTGGATGGCAGGGTTCATACAAACTAATAGTACTCTATACCAGAAAGGAAATATGAAAGGTCCCGCTTGCTCCCAACAAAATCGACATGCTCTTTGTGTTTCATGTACCAGCACTGATGCTACAGCCATCAGAGCAGGGGGTAGGTGTCAAAGCAGTCATGTTTGTGTGTTCTGCTCTGTTGTCTGATGTTCAGGTTTCATCTCAGCTGTGACAATCCTATCTGATCATTAATAATACAATAATGAAATAGCAACTGGAGAGACACTTGGATAATCATCTGAGCAAAGGCTCATTAGTGCTGCAGAACAATCACTGCCGTGTAATAACAGATCCCAGGAAATTTCAATTAAAGCTGGAACTCTGTTGCAGTTTCATTTTATTTCCAGCCAGACAGCGGAGGGTGTAATTGCAATCAGCCAAAGCAATGCAAGATCCTCTACCTCAAACCTTCCCATGGGGCAGGAGGTGGGCTGCCTGTCTGGATTCTGGGTTTTTCCCCCCCTGCATTTCATTTCGCTTCCACTTCTGTTTGCCCTATAAAGGTATATGTTGTTCCCTGCAACATCATGCTCTCTTCTACTGCAGTGCTGGTTTGAGTAGGATGCTGCACTGAAGGAAAGCTCTTCCAATACCCTGATGCTCTATAAGGCAACATGTGGAAGAACACGCAAGTATCTGTCATTGTATAGGGCTAAAGTCAGGAAGCAGAGGCAGATGGAAGATTTTTAGTGAGACCCAGGTTTGCTGCAAGCCAAAGTCCAGAATTTGGCCCAAAATGTGTTTTAATGTTGTGTTTGGGGAGGGAGAAGTGGAGTTTTTTTGCACTCTGTCCCTTGATTCTTTCCACCACAGTCACCTGCGCTTTCTCCATCAGAGAGTGCACTTTCATTTGTCCTTTTATTGCTCTGACTTGCATTTTGCAGGAGCAGATGTCAGCCTGCCTGCCTGCCCTGCAGTCCACCTAGGGTTTTGTACTTCGTCCTTCAGCAAGATAGCTGTATCCTCACTGATATAAAGCAGAGGTCCCAAAACCTTTTGTCCATTCAGACCTGGGTATTTTGCATGGATATTAGCTGGCAAAACTCCAATGTGAGTAATTGTGTCCTGACATCTAATTAAAATGTTTGTGCTTTCATATAGATGTTGTATTCTCCTTTACTTTCTGGTCTAACCCTTTATGCCCTTTGTGTGCTGTTCTAACCAGCTGCTGGGCTCTACCCTGGGGTATACATAGGTGATATGAGCTAGGTGTGTCTGTATGTTTATATATTGCCTGAAGAATGGGTTTAGTGGTGAGGAACACGGCTGTTATCCACATACAGCAGCTAGATAGAAGTTCATGAGGGCTGAATGCAAAGAACTGCTGACTGCTATGAAAGTACAGGTTTCTCTCTCTTGTCATGACGGCCCATGAGACAGCTATGTCTCCCTGCAGGAGTGGTCAGCACTGCTACCTTTACAGCAGCCCCTCTGCCTTCAGCTCAGGTCTCCGTGCCACAGGGGTGCTACTCGGGAAGGTCCCTTGTCTTCATGGAAGGAATCAAGGACCATGAAGGCAGCCACGTGAGAAACATTGACTGTCTGACCCAGGGACTGAGGCCGTGATTCACTGTTGAATCAGTAGCTGGAGGAGGTTCACAGCAAACTGGGAGAGGAGAGGCAGTCTGAGAAGTCATAAATACCTAGTTTTACTTGAGACCTGATAATTTCATGCAAACAAAACGTGATCTCTTGCTAGAGGTCTACTTAGTCACCTGTGGAGGCAGCTGCTGGGAGCATTTGGAATAGAAAGTGGCTTTTGTTTTAATGGTTTATCAAAACCAGGGTTTTTTAAAACATTCATTTTCCTGTAAGCAGAAAGAACTTAGCAGCACGGAACAACAGGTCAATGTGCACGCAGCAGGCAGCAGTATTTAGCTTTGATCTCCTACACTTTGGCTTTTATCTGGAGATGATAAAATCAAGTCTCTTGGCATCATTGCTCCCTGCTCTCCATAATCCTTAGAATAATTGCTTACACCCTCTGCTCTTCAGTATTTGCTATCCTCCCTTTATGAGATGGGCAAAAGCTAGATAGATGGACCCACAGCCTGACCCAACCCAATCATCTTCATGTTGTTATGGAGCTGGTAGAGGGGTCAGCTAAAACACACTAAGGAAAAGGCTCAGGGCTCTCCTGCATGTCTGTGCTAGAGATAGAGCTGAATGCTAGATCTCCTGGAGCTCAAAAGGCTCAGAGACAGCCATTCAGAACTGGTGTTTGCAGGGACTTGAGGGCTGTTAGAGAGGAATGTTTCCATGAGGGTGAGAGCACATCCACTGAATTCTTGCTTTGTGCTCAAGAGGGAAATATTTTTCTCTTTTCCCCTCCTTCCTCAACTTTAATCCTTGCCAAGGTCCCTTGGGGAAGATTCCTTCCCAACCACAACTATCTCCATCGGCTGCACCCTCATAACCCGGAGGGAAATTCCATTCTAAGTGCAGATTTCTGCATGACTCATTTCTGAGGTGCTGGACCCTTCCCAGCTGTTTCCACCCACATCTCTTACAACCTGTACCTTTGCAACTTAGTTCTTGCTAATATTGGTCTGAACTGGTTGCAGACCTTTCAGTGCACGCAGAACCCACTGATGCCTTGTTTCCATCAGCCCTGCCAAGGTGCTGAGAGACTGGCTTGCTTCCATACATTGCTGTCCGAAAAGCTTAGAGGTGTGAGACAACGAGAGGAGACAGGATTATATGATAATTGACAAGGAAACATACTTCAGGGAAGGGAGGGAACAACCTGTGTTGAGTGGAAGAAGCGTTCCAGAAAGCGTCCTGGCAATACAAGAAGCTTCTGGCATAGCAGATTCAGTGAGGCAGTGAGTGGGTGCCAGGGATGTGCTGCAGAGTGAGACTGCACTGGCTGAGGAGACCCAGACTCTGCCCCAGATTACCTTGGCATAAGCAGTGATGCAGGGCTGCTTTCCCCACTTTTTATGCTCTATCTGTCCACTTCCCATGCCAGGTGAAGCGATGTGTGTTCAACCTGGCTACTCAATCATATCTCCCTCAGACAGGTTTCTCCTCTTATGTTTTGGCAGTGCTTCTAGTGCCTGTCATGTCAATAAAGTGTTTTACTAATTTGAATTTATATGAATATTTGTGCAGGTTTACCCATGTATAAGTGCATCTGCACATGAGATGTATTTAGTTTGAGAGGGATGTGCAAGTGTTTACCAACAGCCAGGAGTGATGAACAAGTTGGTACACCCGTGCTCCCCATCATTAGATCAACAGAGCTAATCTTATTCTGTTGATCCTCCTACTGACTTGTACAGCCCACAGCATGCTGGCGTGACAGTATGGTTCCTGTCCTGATTTTTCCAACGTGATAGCAGCTCCTGTTAAGCTCCACAAGTTGTTTAACACCTCTGAAAATGAAGCCTTAAACGCTTCAGTGGCCATAAAACCAAGATAGTTGCACAACGTCCTTGCAATGAGATTCTCCTAGCACCATACCTGTGGGTATGAAGTGAGGGTACTACCAGAACGTCCTGTGCCTTGGATATCCGGGCTTCCTTAAAAGCTTGATGACTGAGCTAGGAAGCAGTGGCTGATTAGGGCACTGAGATAAAGGGAGGCTGAGCCAGTGACGTTGGTGAACGTTGGATCAGCCTCTTTAGATTTGGCAAATGGGAGCCATACAGGAATTTGTCACATTCTCTGCTTGATATCCACACTGCAGGCATATGTTGTTTGGAACAGGCATTTAGATTAAGCTTAGTCTGTTGTCACCCTGTTGTGGCAAAGCTGTTTGCTCCCTGCAGGCTCCTGAATGCTGATGGCTTTGCACTGGTGTGGTCTGGCTGTGCCTTCATCCCCATCGATGTCATGCTTTTGTGTTGCTTTCTGAGATTTGTCTTGTACTCAGTTATTTCTCTAATTAGCAAGCTGATTTTCCCTCTTTTGCTTTGATCTCGCTGTGGTCTGCTGGGACCATCAATAAGATTAATGGAGAAAATGTGCTTTTTTGGGCTTTGAGATTTTTTTCTTTGAAAGGGTTATTTTTTTGGGGAGTGGAGGAAAGAACTGAAGGGGAGAAGGCAAATTATCATAATTTTACCTGTCTTGCCTCTTCCTTATCGAGATCTTGAGAATAAGGATGAGAATGGGTTTCTCGATCTGTCCTTTCATCTCCCTCTATTTCTGTCTGCAGATGACTGATTCTTGGTCATCAGTCTCATCACAGGCTAATGGCACACCCATAATGGGGCTCTGCTTTGCTCAGAACCCAGCCATGAACTTGAAAGCATGTCTCCTGTGTGGAAATAGGTCAAATCCAGATTTGCTTCTAGAACACATGAATGCATTGAGTTACTGGAATTTACACCAGGGATAGATCTGTCTCAGCCATATGTCCCAGAGCTAACTCGCTTCCCTCCCACCTTTTGAGGCTGCTAATGAAGCGATATCCCCTGCAGAGGAAGCAGTATGCTAAAATAGGATTGTCGCATCCCAAGAGAATGGGCGGTAGCAGCAGAACAGAAGGAGGGAGAAGGATAATGGAAATCAATGTGCGTCAGGACCTGATCTATGCTATTACAATCAATAGGAGTTTTTCAGGGCCGTGAAATTTGAAGTCCAGAATGTATTCAATCAAGTTTTCAAAGTATCCAAGTTCTTGTGTTGCAGTGTAGCTTCTGAATTTCCTCTGACATATAATTTACTTTGAATAACCGCTGCAGAAGCTGGGATAGCTCAGGAATTTCCCTGTCCTTCCTTACCGCAGCACTCTGGCTGCCTGAATCCCAAGAGCCTGCTGTGGAGAGGATGGGGGTTAGGTCTGTCTTTAGACATGACTATGGAGTAGAGTGAGGGGTAGTGGAGGATAAGCAAGTTGACTGCTTCTTGAATGCAGCTACCATGCTTTTTAACTCCTAGATCATCCTGTCCTAAGTATTGTAATTATTATGATGAGGATTTGTTGTCTTCATGTTCCTCAAGGGAGAGTAGTGAGGAGGTTTGCCCAAGTGGTCTGCCACAAACACAACGTTCTCTATATCAAGTAGGGCAGGGCAAAGGTAAAGGCATGGCTCCTAATTGATAGCCTGCTATAGCTGGACATTAGTGTGTGGTTACAGCTGGAAAAACTGCAGCATCTCACCAGCTTGCAAGCCGAATCTGCATTATAATCTTAAGAATGATGAGGATGAAGGAGTTGCAGGTATCCTTACCCAGAGGTATCAGTGCTGCAATCATTGCTGATGTGTGATGCGCTTTCTGTGATTTTAGAGTTTAACAGGAATTTTATTATAGCTAGAATGAACATTGCGACTCTCAGCTCCCAATGTAATTCAATCAAAAAGGAACCAACAGGGAGGTGGGGGGAAAAAAGACATAAATCCTTAAATTCCATATAAAAATAGATAAAAGCAACTGGCTTAAAGGATTTAACGGAGGCTTGCTTAAAAACTTCTGGGTTTTTTTTTAAAGGAGAAGAAAAGGAATTGAGCACACACAAACTCTCTCACTGCTCTCATCCAAGGGTCATAAATTGTAGTTCAGGTCCATATCAAAGCCAGATTCAAAGGTCACCAACAGGGGGGAAACAATCTGAATAGGAGAGGTGGGAAGACAGGTCAGCTATGCGGTGTCCCCAGCATCCTCTAATCACATTTCCCTCTGCTTGCCAGATATCAAACAAGAGAGAACATTTGAAATAATACATCCATTAAGATACCTTCAGTGCCTGTCAGATTTGCTTTAAGAGGATTGTGCTTATTAGACAGTGGTAAGGTTTTTATATTCATAAAATTCCTTCAGAGCAAGCAAACTGAAAAGCAGTAGGAATAAAACATGCCTCTCTCATGCTCTGGAATGGGGCCGGGCAAGCAATTGAAATTCTGCCCTGTGCTAGCCTTCAGCAAAGGATTCTATGATTCTATGACACAGGTGAGAACAAGTTGGTCTCGACCTCTTCAGTTCTGCTTCTACCTGGTTTGGGCATATCCCAGGCGCAAGAGTTGAAATCTGGAATTGTAAGGAAAGATTGGCAGTGTCAGGGATGTGTGAAGCTGCTCCTGCTCCTTGTTGTGTAGGTAATGGACTAGTGAGAGCAGTAGCTTTGAGAAAATAGAGAGACAAGAGCTGCCTTATGGGAGGACAGCTGGAGCATCTGATGTCTACAGCCTGTTCCTTTTCTACCTCTCAGCTTGCTCCACCGCCATCTTCTGATGTTTCCCTCATTGATGCTTTCTTCATCCCCACGTCTTCGGTGACTACCTTGATTCTTGTTTGTAGTTTCAGATGCTCACTCTTGATCTCCACTTCAGATATTGGGCTCTAACTTCAAGGCTTGCCCACCTGCGCCCCTGTCCTGTACAATGGCATCTCTCTGATGCTAGATGAGACAAGTTATCTGTATCACAGGTTAGGCTGATATTCTCCCTGACATCCTGAGATCCTTCAAAGAGAGATTCTCAAAGTGCTTTGTGTTTTTTGTTATGAGCATAATCGTGCAAATCAAAACCCTGAGCATGCACTAAAAAGATGAAAAGCTGTAACGATGAAAAGCATTCTAAACAGGGGCTAAGCATTTCTGCTATAGATCAATGCAGATCCTTTCTCTGTGTGAATAACTGTTTCCCTGGGAGTCCCTGCCTCACACTCGCACCTCTGCCACTTTGGACAGAGACAGAAACAGTCTCTCCCTCCCTCTTGCTTTTCTTATTTCAGCCTGAATCTGTCAACAGATGAGTGTTAACAGCCTACATGGGCAGGAGTTTTAGTTAACGTAATGCTTTTTTTCCTCATCATCACCTTTTTCATTTAATCTTTCAAAGTCGCAATTATCTAATATTAATGTTCTCATCATTATAACATTCACAGGAAGACAGCAGGTTTTTGTCCGCAGAGACAAAGATCTCTGAGATGAATATAATGGTTGTTCAGGATTGATTTCATCTTATAGCTGCCCTCAGCCAGAGGGGCCCATCTGTTTAAAAATATCTGATACTAATTACCTAAAAAGCCATTATTCAGCTGGAGGATTGAGTGAAGTTGTCCTTCATACCTCATATACACCTACGTATAATGTCAGGCTTTGTTGTTTTTGTGTGTCTTAAAAACAGCCCCATGCAGCTGCTCACTCATTCACCCCTCAGCAGGGCGGGGGAGAGAATCACGAGAGCTCTAAGAGAATGTGGTGGCCAGATTTGGAGATGGGTAGCAATATGTTAAAGGGAAAAGGCTGTGGTCTGGGAAGCTTTGGATTGCGAAGATGAAGCTGCCTTCCTGGTGTAGGTAGTTCATAACTACAGAGCCTTACTGTGGGTCTTAGTTTTAACTGCCCTCTACTCCAAGAGCTGTGGAGAACAGCATTATGAGCTGACATAAGGAAATAAGCCAGTATAGGCTTATTTCCTTATAAAAGCCTTTCTCCTGATAGAAGTCAAAAATCCTTCTCAGAAAAGAACACGCAATAAAAACCATCAAGAAACCCCAAACCCAAACAGCAAAACTTGACTCCCGGCTAAATTCAACTCCAAATAGATGTTTCATATCTCCCTCAATTGCTCGCGTTACTCCATATGGTGCTCAGCCCACACACTTTCCATGCTAACTGGGTGTGACGCATTGCTGGGGAATGTGAAACACGACAGTGGCAGGTATGCAGGTCCATAAAGACCCAGTTCCATTGGTTTGCAGCTGAATGTAATGCTGCTGTTGCTGGGGAATAGTTAGCTTGGCTACACTGAATATGGTTGATAGGAATATAGATGTGCATCAATAGAGATATGACAAATCCTCTCTTTGGGTTTGATTTATCAGAAGACAAACACTTTCTATAAAAATTCATCGGGTATTCCGTAAAAATAGAGGTGATAAATGTCACCTCTTTTACATGAAATAGTGAATTATTTACTGGAAATAATGACTTGAAAGCTGGGTCTATTTAAAACCTTTTGACATACTTAGCTCATCCATCCTAAACGTTTCAGAGGTTTGCATTTGAAAAGTGCAGCATTAGGAAATAGCCAGTTTTGTGCCACACAGGTCCCAAAGTACAGCTGTGGTCATGGACTGATGCAAGCTAAAGCAGCACAAGAACCTTGGCAGCCCCACAAGTTAGGAATTCTGTGTTAGAATTAGCAGGAAAGTAAATTTTATCCTCTGTATAGTAATGAATGGCAGAGGGGAGTGCTTTGGAGTATTCTTTCATTTGGCTTTCTGCTGCTTCTATGAGAAATAGGTTTGTAGGGATTGTTCTGTAAACAAGCATGTACGTACCTGAGATGAGGTGTGCCCACAGCCTTTTTTGGACCATGTAAAAACATGGGGTTGATGTTTTTTTGTTGTCAAAAACCATTTCTGTTGTTAGTTTTCCTATATTTTACTTGATTTGCCCCCAAAAACCCCTCTTTCCCTTATTTTTAATCTCTGTTCTTTCCTCTATGTTGATGTACAAGTATTTTACTCCAGGAAAATACCTCTGATGAAAGCAATATTGACTTCCATGTTCCTTCTTGCACATAATCTCTCTTCTCTCTCACCCTCAAGGTCATGCAATAGCTCTCATTCACCAAGTCAGAGGAGTTATGTAGGATTAAAGCAAAGGGGAGTGAAGTGAGGAGCTGTACATGCAGAGGTGTGTCTGTGGATGCTCATACTTTGGTTTAGGACTCGGTTGTGCAAACGCTCAGAAACATGCACCACGAGTTGTCCCATGAGCATCAGTAGCACTGTTCATCGTGCTGCCCTGGCTCATTTGCCAGCACAGATAGACCTGTGATTTCTGTAGGCTGCTGGAAGGCTTCACACTCAGAATTCACTTGCTCCTGACAACCTCTGCAGTATTCCCTTCCAAATGCTGCTGTCAGGATCCTGTGCTCATCATGTGATGGAGCCAAACATCCGTCTTCTTGCCATTCCCCAGCACAGCAGGGTCAAGAATTGAAGTCCTTTGCTCTCATCCCTGACATAACCCAATAGTGGAAGTAATTGGAGGCTCCCAAAGGGCATGTGGAAGTCTGAAATGGCTGCAGGTTCCATTAATTTTCTGTGCCATCAAGGCAGGTGCAGGATGAGCCTAATTAAGCTCAGAGGTTCAGAAAATGGAAGGAGCTGGGTTTTTTCCCTCTTCCAAAAGGAATTCACTACTAGCAGCATGTCTGATAGGTTTAAAGGGGAGAGGAGAAGAGAAAGATGAGAAATGCTGGACAATTGTAAACTGCTTGCTAAAGACAGGATGGAAAGAGGTTGAAAACAGCAATGTCAAAGTCCCTCATGCCGGATATTCCCATGAGGGTGACAGGGCTGCTTCTGAGTTTGCAGACAGTTTCACTGCAGATAGGGTGGAAAAGCTGCAGACAGCTTCTGCTGTCCAAATGGGCTGAAATGAGCCATAGGATTTTGGAGCCATCTTTTCCTCTCCCCCCAGTGCAGAAAGGGGAAGGGAAAGATCAGTGGTTATCCAAAAGTTTCATCAAGAAGTTCCCTTTCCAGGTCTGATTTCTATGGCATTGCATAAGAGGCTTAGGAGGAAAAAGCCAGAACAAAACGGAGAGGAAACTCCAGGAGTGTCTAGACTTTCCCTCTGCTTGGAACACTGACAGATGAAGATTTGTCTTGCTCTTGGGATCTATATATCTCTAAACCAGGACTGTAAATGCCCTAGCCTGATATTTAGCGACATTTTTGTACCTTAGTATATAGCGTTAAGTGTAATATGATATGGAAGATGATGCTCTTTCATCTGAAATGATCTTTTAAAGGTCATTTTTCTGTCTTCTTTTTAGTCCTCCCTGCAGTTCTTATTTTCTGGGCTCCTTGTGAGAATATAATGGCGGTGTCTTGTTCAGACTCTACCTTGAAAGCAGCCAGGTTGTGCAGGTTGTTTGTTGCCCTCCCTGCTTCCTTCCCTCTTTCAAAGCTTCATCACTCCGCTGGATAGAAACCTTCCAATTCTCAACCTAGATATATTCATGGAAACCTTATGTGTACTCATTCTCCCTTACACATAGCTATGCCTGTTGTAAATTATTTTGCATTTTGATCATAGTTTCTACCTCTGCATGCTTTATGGGTTTTACTTAATATATATGCACAAACCGTGCTTCCTTGTTTGGTCCTTTTAGTGTGAATTGAATGGGCAGCGTTCTGAGTCTGCATGCAAGGAATTTGGAGCAGGGGAAAGTGAATGGGGAAAAATTATGTTCTCAGGTGAGAAATCTTATTGTGGATGCAAGTGCTCTGCTGTCCTATTGCTGCTACTCCCATCTCTCTTGTTAGTTCAGAGTTCATGTGTGTGTTGCAGTAACAGCCCTGAAAGAACAGCAGCAGCATCTCTCTGAACAGCCTGGCCACCCCAGGAGAGAACTATGGGGTTCTTTCATACAAGCCCTTAATTAATGAGCTCAAGCAGAGAAGTAGCAAGTTAAAGTGCTCTCCTAGCATTTTATTTGTCAAGTCCTACGAAACTCTTCAGAAATCCAGTAATAAAATGTGAACTCTTCTCTTTCTTTTGCTGGAGAGCATTTCAAGACATAGTTGATACAAAAATCACTTGTTAGCATAGAGATCCTCATGGTCCCTGTGCTGTCATCAAAGCAGGGAATATTATTCTCATCTGAAGGAGCCACTAGAATGTAATTTGAAATCCTGATGTATGAGAGCAGTCCCTAGAGCTCCAGCTTGCCTTCCTTGTTGTGTATGCAGCCATGCATCCTCAGTCCCTTGGCATCCAAGCTGCTGTTCTTTTACAACTCTTCTCTGGCCCACTCTGCAGTTTATTTGTCACGAAGATCTGTTCATAGGGAATAAAGGGAGCCTATATCGCTGCCACCCCACGGAGGTGTGTGCTGCATGCTTGGACTGCACACTACAGTGAGAAATTAGTAAATACCTTGAGATACCTCATCCTACAGTCACATTCCAGGAGTCTGGAAAGCTGGGACAGCAGTACAGCCTTTGTCTTGTTGTTCTACTCTTTCCCAGACATCTGCCAGTGACCACCATTGGAGACCAGGAGTGGGATAAATGGATGTTTGTCTTTTGCAGAAGAGCTTCTCTTATGTTATTCGTTGATGATATTAGCTCAACCAGTCAACCGTAACCTCTGGGCAGATAAAAACCTTGCTCAAGCAGCTGTCTGGGAGAAAGCAACCACTGAGGTGTTGTCAAATGCTCCTATTTCTTCCCTGTAGTTGTTTGAAGATTCTAGTCAACTGCAAGAATGAGGAAGGGGAAAAAGTTTAATTAGTACCAAAATGATGTTCAGTATCTGGGTCCCAGTATATCTTACCAGCACAGATGTTCCTCTGCTCTTCTCCTTCTCTTGAATGGCTTTCAGAATTAAGTTGGGAATTGGGTGATTCATGGTGTTTAGAGCCTATTTTGTGAGGAAATGAGCAGGACTTTTCCAGGGCTGTGTGAGTTGAATCCACACCTTTGTCATCTTTGTTTCCTTAGGTGGTGTAGTGCCAAATGTCCCTCTTTTCAGCAGTGCCTCTACTGTGCTTGGCTTGCAGCCTTCAAGTGGCTGCTGCCAATCATCCCAATCCCTCACTGAGTCTAAGAATTCCCACTCACGGGCATACATGCACACAACCCCCTCAGTGGATGCCTTGCTTGATGAACGCCAAAGTTTTGCTTTACTTTTGAAATATTTAGCTAAATTGTTTTGTTTCGTTGCTCTCCGAATCTCACTGCTCAACGTGAGCGGTAGAACAGAGGCAGAAGGGGAGGAAACACCTTACCCCCACAGGAGAGCAGTGACAAAGGCTTTGGTGTGAATGCAGGTCAGCTGGTTTGCTTTCTACACTACTTTCCCATACCCCAAGCTTAGCAAGCAGGCTTAATCCGATAGAGCCTTCTCCTACTTATTTCAGGAGTGGAGAAGCTAAAACAGGCAGACCGGCATTCCATGGATGCTCTTGTTTCTATCAACCCTCAGCCCAAATCTGTTGGTCAATCCCCTGTGGGTTTTGACATGATTCCAACATGAAGCCACATCTTCAGAGGCCTCCCAGTAAATCTCTGGAGCTTTTGTCTCCCTTTGAGCCTTCTCTTTTTAACTGCATACCTTTGTTATTTCTGCATGAGTTAAAGCACTTGGTTGCTTGTGTAATAAGCAGAGGGACATACAGCATGGGAGACATCTGCTCTTAACACCTTCAGCTCTTCCTTTTAATTCAAATGTTCAGGCTAAGCATAACAGGTTTTCCCTTCTGAGTTCATGCTATGGCTCAGCCACTTAAGAATGTTTGCTGGCAGTGTGACACCTTCCAGACAGACATCATGTTCAAAGGAGCCAGGTGAACTTTTGGTGGCCACAGATGGGATCAGAGACAAGAAATGTCATCAGGCACAGACCTTTTCCTTCTCCCACCTGAGTGCTACATTTAAAGTCCTGTTGTTCAAACCTGAAAGGTAACAGCAGGCCAGCCCTGGTCTCTGCTGAGCCAGTGTCTTCGGAGCGAAGGAAAGGACTGGTTCTGCTGAGCTGACTTTAGCTTTGCCCTTTTCACGTTGCGTTTAGCTCAGCAGGGTTATACATTTTTGTCACTTTTAGAGTGCCTTTTCTGAGAGACCTTTGTCAAATCCTTCCTCCTTAGTCTCTAGAGGATTGCGCATCTGCAGATCATGGGCAATGGCAGGAAATAGCCAGGAGGAATGGAGGGAGAAGCTCAGAAATGGGACTGAAAAAGAAGGTGGGAGAATGGGATTTCCCAGCCAAAGCTACTTAATTCTAGAGATTGAGCCAAATTAGTTCCTCTCCATTATACTGAAGGGCACCAAAGCACTTCAGCTGTGTGCCCTATCCAGCCAGAGAAAAGCTAAGATTTTGGTAGTGCATGTCTTGGATGAGTGGGTATAAGGCTCTGAACAGGAACAGTCCAGCACAAGCAAGGCAAACATGCAACCCAGAAGGGCAAAGAACAGCTTGAGTTTTGTTTCAGCATTTCAAAACGGAGCGGAGAAAGGGAGATGTATTTCAAAATCTTTGACTTTTCTAAGCAAATTCAGTTTGAAAACCCATCAGAGGATGGATTCTCTCCTGCAGCCAGCTCTAGAGAGGTACTGTTTGTTCTGAGGATGACTTTTTGCAGGTCTCAGCCCATGTCGCCTTGTTCAAGCTATAAAAGGACCTAACAGATGGGTTCATGAATACATTTAGCTCAGACATGAGCAGGTTTTTATAAGCAGTGATATAACAGGAATGGATTAAAAAACCCTAACCAAACCCTGGTTTTAGGTGGGACTTGGCCAGCTTTCAAAATGGAATTGTTTTGCTTTGGCGTCGATATTTGTATTTTATCAGGTGAAAAAGCAGAATTTCAATCATCTCGCAAAGAAACAGCAGAGACTCTTATTCTAAAACTCCAAACTAAGACGTGTCATCATTGTCGATATTCTTTTACACCTCCTGGCCAAAATTAACACGATTTCACAACATATTTTGATTTCGGAAGAATGACATTTTCAAATGGGAAACAGTTCCATTCAAGTCCTCATTCATTCGATTCGGAATGAATTTTGGTGGCAGTTTGATCCACTCTGCTTTCCGTGAATACTCTGTGATTGCAACTTTCCGAAACATGTTTATTGGCAACATGATATTCACAAAGAGTTTCTACTGATAAATCTTGGCCTGAAGCTTGTCAGCTCTGAGTGTCTTGGAAGTGTATTTGGAGCAGCTTTCACTCTTGTCTGTGGTTACACGGCATATTTTAAATCCTTGATTGGATAAGCATAAATCACAGCATCAGATTTCCTGTATAAATGTTTATGATTATGAATCTCAGAATTTGTTTTTCAGTGATATATCGGCTTCAAGCACCGTGTCTGAGACACTTTTTCCCCAGCAATTCATTTACTATGAGCCTTAAAAAAGAACAACAAACATGAAGAGCCTCTGGGCACTTATCTTTAGAGCTTTTAGCCATTTTCTCTCATGGTCTACATTTGTTTGTTACTCATACCTGTTGTGCTTAATTTAAATTGAGATCACAAGTGCTTTTTAGCAGCACTTATCTTACCATGTGTATACACAATTCCTGGCATAATAAGAGCCTAATCTGGAGAGCGTTTTTTGGTGTGCTAATAAATAATGACAGTGGTAAAGCAATAGTGCATCATTACTGTAGCAGATGTGTTTGGCTATCAGATGAGCAGTCACCAAGATGAGGCACTGTCTTCAAGTTACTTAACTTGAAGACGATGCCTTCTAAAGGTTTTGTTTAAAAAATGGTCATTAATTTATTATAATTATTCATCATTCTGACAGAAGGATATATAAGGTTCAGTAAGACTGAAGATTTTTCATTCAGGAGTGGAGTTAGGGATATTTTTTCCTCTGTCACTGTCATCACACTTGGATTGATGGCTTTGTTATTCTGGGACTTGCAATACCAAAAACTACTGCTGCAGTTGCTGAGGACAGAAAGTGTATCATTCACTTTAGGGCCAGTAATGAAATTATATGGGGGCATTCCCTTCATCAAGGTGCCATGGATAAGAACAAATCCCTCTGAAATGAAAGTGAGTATCTGGGCCAGCTTTTCTGAGCTTTGTACTAAGTCTCCTGTGCTTAATGTGTAGCCTAAGGTATGAGCTTATATCCCCTTTAAACCTTTTATACTAAAGATGTATGTTCTGCCTCTGTGAGCACTCCTTCTTTTGGGACAATCCTAAATTCTCTGTGTAATACCTCACACTCATGAATTCCACTGCCTACTAGCGCTGCATGTGAAAAGAGTGTTTCCTCCAATCAGTTGCAAATGAATAGCTTTTTAATTTAATTGGATTCTTGTATTATGAAAAGTAACACCAGGAGCATCCAGCTGACCTTCTTTGTGCCATTTATTACCTTACATGCCTCTGTCATGTTACCTTTTACTCATTTTCTTCCCAAACTAATCTAGTCTTAGTATTTTTAATGTCTTCTAATGCAAGAGTTTTTGCAGTCTTCACATAGTTTTCCATATGGGTTTTAGATCCTCAGATCTGAAGTAGGTCTGAAGAAGCTGATGTCCTAAACAAGCTGCGAGCACTGAAAACTGTGGCAAGCGTCTGATGAAAATTATGTGGTGATGCAAAGAGTTATTCCAGCTTTCTGGATCACTATGATGCCGCAGATGGCCTTTCTGCTAGTCATACAATATAATACACTGAATCTTATTAATAAGTATCTCCTCAATTGAAATCAATGATGCATGGCATTGCCTGACATAAATGAAGATTTGAGAGTGACCTATGGCCACAGATCAGCTAACAGGGAGCTATCTGACTTACAGGGCTTATGTACTGGAAATAAAGGCCTATATGCAACTTTGCTCCAGTGCTTTCAAAGAAAAATATTAGCCGAGTGTTTTACCATAGGATAACCTTAAGGTCAAGTTTAATGTATCCAAAAACATTTCTTCTTTTGGTGGATGCGTCGCTGTTATTTCCAAAGTAAGAAATTTAGTTTCCCTTTCTTTTCCGCCTCTGCATCCACAAATCCTTAATGATAGCAGCAAAATACAGAGATTTATGATGCTAATTTGTGACTTGTTTTCCTGGCAGGAATGTTCTTGTCCCACTACCTCAGAACAGCAGTTGATGCACTCCCTGTTCTCCCGTTCTATTCCCAGTGGTCTTGTGTTAGAGGTCCTTCTAGTTTAGACTGAAATGTATTGTCCTCATTTCACATTTTAGTCTGGATGAACCCACTGCATGAAAGTTATTCCGAATTTAACCATTCCCAATAAAGTCAATGGAGTTAGTCCAGATTTCTAATGAGATAATTGGTATTCAAGCCTGGCTATTTTCCCAGATAAATAGCTTTAGAAGATCAAGCCATTGGTCTACCAGAGCAGTATCTACCTCCCACAATAAACTGCTGCAGATGCTGGAGAGGAAGTCACCAGTGGATAATTAGGACTCTTTGCTCACAGGCGGAGTGTGGTCCTAACATACACCAATTAGAGGCTGGCCTGAGTGCTGAGACTTAAGGGTTTATGTCCTTTAAAAAAGTAGGAACAGAAACTGATTACTGAGTTCTATTCCTTGGTCTTTCAGTCATCTTGAGGCTTAGTGCTAATTGCATAGCATTTAATAGTCTTGTATTATTTGTAATCCATTTTTGTCCACCAATCAATACAGTAATTCAGATAAAAGATTGGGAATCAGATCCTGAGCTACAGAAAGTTTATCATTATGCCATTGATTTCTGTGGCATCACACTTAGCTTTAGCAAATGAAACTCTTGTCCGTATCATGGAAAAATATGCTGATAAAAATTGAATAAATGAAAAGAGTAGAAATTGCACGATGAATTTAAGTAACAGTTAATACGTTTTTGTGTGGCCTTTCTGATCCAAACAGGAACTGTTGCATTGTAGGAGCAATCAGCATTTGGCATACCCCCAAAACTCCTAACACAACAGCAAACCTGAGCCTTCAGGACTATTCATGGCTCTTATTCATGTAACCATGGGCATAATTATGAATATATGTGCATGCAAATGCTGTGTGTATGTCTCTATGATGTATGCGTTGTTATTAGATCCTCTATGAAACATTAGGAGACTGCCCTTATTGCTTTGGTCACTAATTACGTATAAGTTGATTGCATCAATCATCTCCCTGTACATCCAGCTGAGGCCAGTTTGTAGCTATTTACATGGTGATGGAAAGAAGAATAGGAAAACAGTTAACCAAAACAGCCTGTGATTACTTTGCTTAGCACTCTGCAAAGGTATACTTTGCTTATGTGCCTGTTCCATTGGTGACTCCATAATTCTAGCATGAGGATGTACTAATTTCCTCTCCAGGACCGTGTCCTTGCTCATGCATACCAATCTATACTGACTCAAAGACATGAATCAGTGCTTACGTATGTGCCTAATATCTGTTCCAGGTTTCTGGGAATGCTCCTGGAATCACAGTAATTCCATACAAGGAACCAACAGGAATTAATGGCAGAACTTGGACTTTAATACTGTCACGTGTACCCTCCCTGCAGTCCACTGATGTGTGAGCACATACACGCTCTAGACTTTCATACAATATATATGCACATACAGCACAGAAGCCTGATCTTACGTTCACACTAAAATTGTGTCCAGCCTGGAATCTGACCTTCGTACTGCCACAGGTTGTCAATAAGGCCTTGGTCATGTCATCTTGTCTCTTCAGGGCTTTGTTTCCCAGTGATAACACAATGTCCTGTTTCCTTAAGCTCCTTAAGGAAAAGGGTCTTTTCCTTATCCATTTGTAATATGCTTCAGTATAAAGAGGCCATAGTCTCAGCTTTGCAGGTGTTGAAAATGTGCACCAACCCTTATATTTGCCTAAATTCCTCTGCCCACTGTGGTCTCAAAGCTGTGCTCTCAACTACAGTGTAGGGACCCATCCCAATACTGAAATGCTTTGAGGTCCCATTGGCTCCTGCTCCCCTGTTGAAACACTGAAGGAGTTATTATGTTGTGATTTTAAAAGGAAATTGAAAATTCCCTCTTTACTGCCTTCTAAATGAACCTTATAATTCCTTCTCTGTCTGTTAGTGACACTATTCAATTCTCTCCCTGTCAAAATACAGTGGTGAAGAGCAGGAGTGCAGTGAGTAGCAGGAAGGATTTATCACCCTGTCTCCTGTGATTGGCCAGACACCTGCCTGCAATCTCCTGTCATGCAGGGCTGGGAATAACCCATTTGATAGAGCAAGGAGCAGCCTGGGAAGTCTTGCTATTGCCTTCCGACTTGCTCTGTAATACCCCCTGTTTGGGGCTTGCCTTTGCTTGCTTCTTTCTCCTAGAAAAGACTTCATTATTTGGATTTGGAAAACTCATTATAGTGTTGATTTCTGTTGAATTACAGGGTTAAGAAAGCATTTAGTACTTTTCTGCCTTTCTCTGCTATAGAATGGGTTCCTCTTTCATACCCATTGTACATCTCTGAGATAGCCTGGTTACTCTTGTGTACAGAATGAGCATCAGATGAACACGCCACCTGGATATGATCAAAGTAAAGTTTCAGTTTACACTAATATGACACAGGACTCTGGATTAGAAGAAATCTCCTGGCTTATCAGATACAGTCCCCTGCAAGTATGCAGTCCCACAACAAATGTGTCCACAAGCACTGTGAAACTCTCTGTATGCACAAGTCTTGGAAGCGTTTCCCTAGGATATGAGTATGCTATGATAATACATTTAAAACAAACCCAAAAGCTCCCAAGCTAAAGTAACCTGAGGGAAGAAAGCGAAGCACATCAAGGACATGAATTTCCTAAGTCACTGAAATAGCAGGGAATTTGTTAGGCAATAAATGATCCTGTGTGGGGTTGAGCACTGGGGGGTTCTTGCCTTTCTCTGCTTTTTCTTGCCTTTATTACCATTCATTCATAAGAATGCAACATGGGACAGGCTGGAAAGCAAGTGTGTTGTGGCATTTAAGTTATTAAGGGATGCAGAAGTGAGTTGTGCAGCCATGCCTGCCTTGACCTTGACTTTCTTATCTCTTCTGTGTTGCTTTTCTGAGGCGCGAGCGCCACTGAATTTGGTGGAAGACAAATGGGACCCAATTGATCCCTGGGTCCCTGGCGTGATGTGCGCTGTGATGCATGAGCTGGGATAACTTGAGCTGCGTGTGCTGCGCGGAATGCGCTCAGCGTGGTGTGTGCTGCAGGGCTTGGCTTCATCAGTGGAAGGCACAGTGGGAAGGGTGGCAGCCGCCTGTGTCTCTCATGTCTGGAGGTTAACAGTATGATTAAAATATTAAGAAAGCAAGCATCATCGAAGTGAAATATTGTGCCCCTGCCAGCATAAATCCCTGGGCAGCTCCTAGGAGTGTTTGACAGTTTCCTCCAGAGATCACAGCCTCTATCTCTACAGGGGAAGTCACTCGCCAGGATAGCAAATGGAGCTAGTCAGACTCATTTGCTGCTCCCTCTGCCTGCTGATGCCCTGCTGCCATCCACTTGGCATCTGCTGAGTCTGGGGAGAGGCCTTCATCCATTTTCCTTGCATGTGGCAAAGGTGGGTAGGTCTGACTCGCACCAGAGGCTGGAGAGGAGGCTCCTCTGCCCCACAGACCTTCCATTCTGCCATAAGGTCTCTCCTTCAGTATCACCCCATAGAAAAAAGATAGAGGCAGCTATACAAAATCCCTGTTTGTGTCCCTGGGATGCTGTCTGTGAGGCTAAAGCTCTTCTCTCACCAAAAAGCATGGGCTGGAGATGGTGAGGTGATATGAACCGTGAAGGGTGGTCTCAGGAAACAGATTCCCTTCTCCTCCACCTAGAGATGTGTGGAAAATCAGAACTTCCTTAGTTATTCATGTGTCCTTTCTCTTTGTCACAAGTAGTTCAAGCGTTAAAGCAGCCTTGAAATCTGGAGTAGTCCCCAAAGTACCCTCCTAGCTTTGATGAGGCAAGGATTTGAAAGAGAGGAGAGGTAGGGAATACCTGAATACAGAGCTCTCGGGCCAAGTTAGATCTCAGTACTGTTGGAGTTGATGATGTTGTTATAACGGGATTACTGTTGTGATTTAAGTACCTCTCTTGTATAGTGGTTTTGTTTAGGAGCTTTAGGGGTAGTCCAATCCCTGTGGTGCTCAGAGAGGAATAAGTACTCAATAGGAAGGTGATCTTCTCCTCGGACAGTTTAAATTAAACATGCCCGGAGATAAAGGATGAGCACAGGCAGAAATGAGGCAAGGAGCAAGGGTAGTTTATCATGACAAGCTAGAGATGCAGCCCCCAGGTAAAGCTGCTGCTTCACTGGTTTCTTTGCAAGGGTGGTTTTGGGAGCTCTGAAGGGGAACAAGGATTTGGCTTTGTGCGTGTTTGCAGGTTGCTGCTTTGGATCACGAGAAAGCTCCAAAATGCCAAACAAATGATATAATAAGTGTCTAAGGGCTTGGCAGCATCAATAACTCAGCAGCCAAGAGGTGAAGGGAGGACAGGAAATGAGTAAACCAAATCAGCTGCTTGTGTCAGCCTGGCTGGGGGACTACATACCAACACTCCTGATTTAATCTGTAATTAAAACTGCAATTGAAAACAGGGTTTCCTGAGGATGGGTGGGTCCCATAGAGATCATCACATCCTCTTTGGAAGCAGCAGATTCAGTGCTCAACCTCTGCCAGTGCTTCACCAGCAAACATAAAATGGCAACCAACATCTTTGTTCCAAAGCCCCAAGCTAGGGGTGTATTTGGCCATCTGGAAGAGCCGAGCAGCGGTGTGGCTGGCCATAGGAGTATGGAGCCCAAACAGGAGCAGGTGCTTGGATGAGCAGGATGGAGGTGGAAGTGATGCCAACACAGCTTTTGTGGTAGGGCTGCTGACCTCGCCTGACATAAGCTGGAGTCAAATCAGGCCTACAGTTTGTTTAAGCACTGCTGAGGTCCTATTCCATGGCAAATGCATTTGCTGAGCAGAGAAGGGAATGAGGTTAGCAGGAGGATGCAGCGGAGGAAGGAACAGGGCTGTCTGTCTGACTTGTTAGTATAGACATGGTGTTCAGTAGCTGGTCAGAGGGAGGAGTGTGCTTCTCAGCCTAGTCTTGGCTTCTACGTGCTGGTCAACAGCGCTGCTCTATTGCGCTGAACTTTTCTGCTGCTCTCTCCTTCTCTCTTGGAGTAGTTTTTCTCATCCTCTTTCTTTCCTTCTGCTATTCCCTGCTTAGACAGCAGTGGCAGTCACTGGAAAGAAAGACAGGTTGAAGTGCCTGAGGCTCTGTGAAGCCTCTTCCTAATGTTGTCAAGAAAGGGGAAGTGAGAGCTGACAGGGTCTGTCATGGTGAGGTACATTCGCTGTGACAGGCAGCGCTTCTAGTCCTCCTCTTTGGGAAAGCAGAGGGAGGGTTTGGCAGGCTGACACAGCTCCTGATGTGGCCGACCCATCAGCATCTCCTCTTAGGAGCAGTGGAAAACCAGGAATGGCCCTTTGAGAGTTGGAGGGAGACAGGAGCCAGCAGCAACGCCTCTGCCTGGCTGCTTTCCTTGCTTAAGCACAGCAGCAAGCACGCAAGTCCTGCATTCACTGCCCTGCTCATCCCTGTGTCGAGGTGAGACCTCGAGGCAGCAGCTCCCTAACTGGTGAAGGCAACAGAGCTAGTGGTGGTGAGGCCAAGTGGTTCGCTCAGGCATGCAGCTGTGGTCCCTGCAGGTTGTGAGCTGGCCTGAGAGCGGAGGGATGCAAGCTCCTATTTTTGCGCCCTTGGAAAGCAGCCCTGATTTCCCGGGAGCTGATGGCATTAGTCATAAACTGGTCATTTTGTACCGGAAGAAAAGAATTATCCCTCCCAGGAAATCCCATCTTCTCTGTTCCTGTCTTCCCAGAAAAAAACCCATCAACAAAACCTGTAGCCTTCAACACTTAGTGCTAATGCTAGTTTGAGAGCAGGGTATGCAGATGCTACTCTCAGCAGTAACAGGCAGCTGAGAGGGTTTTTATAAGGACCCAGGACCTCTCTGGGTTTAACTCAAGATTATGGGCTTTAAAAATGATACAATTCTGCTCATAGAGGAATTGCAGCCTATTCTGGGTAGGAAGTGGGTTTTCATGGTAAGTGTGGCCTCTTCAGATCTGTGAATCTACTCTTCTCATAACCACACTAACACTTGTTATCTAAGCATGTTAAAACGCCTGTATTTCAGTTAATCAAAGCTTATTTTGCAAAGGCACAGAGGGAGGACTTGCCTAGATAACACTAACTCAAGCAGGGTCCAGAAACTGGGGATACACATTGCATCACAGCAAATAAAGACAAAAATCAGAGAGAAGGTGTTTCTTTGATCCTCATATGATCTAATTGTAGGTGAATACTTTTCTAGGGGCTTTTCTCCTCTGCCTTCCCCAAGCCCCAGCTGCAATCTCAGTTTAACAAACTGTGTCTCAGTATATAGTTATCCCTTCCTGTCTGAAAAAGTCTAATTGGTTGTGAATAATACTGTATTAACTCTCCTGGCTGGATCAAAAGGTTCTTGCGTGCCTCTCCCCCATCCCATCTCCATGGAAGGTTTTGTTATCTTGTGTATAAGCAGCAAACACAGGCAAGGCATTTGCATATAAATAACCTGCCAGCACAAAAAGGCAGCAAGAGGCACCTGGAACCTGCTACTTTTATTACTCCCAAAAGAAGGAAGATGCAATCAGGCCACTGCCATAGGCAGCTCTGCTGCATCCCAGATTCACTCCACCCTGACCCCATAAACAGGAGTATTACTGTATAGACCAAGAGTTTGAAGACTGGGAAGTTGTGGCTTCCCAGAGAGAGGATGAGAGCACAGGCTGCAGAGCCAGAGTGGCACATCTCATTTGTGGCATTGGGATTAGCAGGAATTTAGTAAGCTGCTGGAGGAGGGCTGATGGAGACCTGAACCCCATGACTGCAGATTGCTGGGCTGATACCAAGGACTGGGTATACAAGGAAGAGAAGGGTATGAGACAAAAAGTGCTTTGCCCACAATGTGGACACTGAGGGGGTGACCTTGGCAGGCCAGGGAGGAAAGGAGAAATTAGGAGGGCCTGGGGTGGAGGATAGAGGAGGAAATCAATAAGGTCCTGGGCAGGGATGATAACAGGGAGAGGCAAGAAGCGTCAGGGTTACTAGCTTAAAGGGGCTGTTGATTCTGGAACAAGCTGGTCAGGAATCAAGTGGGAGATAAAACGTGTTTGCAAGGCATATGAGGCTTTCTTCATTTCACGCACCCCCACTTCCTTGTGAATGGATAATGGAGCAGAAACAGCTAATATAATGTCAGCCAGGGCTGGAGTGCACGTCTCAGCAAGAATAAATAAAGCCCAGGCTAATCTGGCTAAACGTTCCAACACATTCCTGCCCAGATTTAACAAGTGCACACACATAAAAATCTATGACAAAAACAAAGGCAAGAAAAGAGAATGCGATGAACTGCTGAAGCAACTAGTGAGCTGCCTGCAGACAGGAAAGGGGGCAGAAGCGCAACAGAAACAGGGAGCATAGCACCGTACCTTGTCCAAAGTGAAACTCGGGGCGACTCAGGCAAAGAGCTCATCTCAGGAGGAGATGAACCACACTGAAGAAGTGTCCATTTCTCCCTGCTGGTTTACAAAGTCGCTGGATAAGGTTGCTGCGCCAGAGGTATTTCCACTGGCAGGGATGAACCTTGCTCTTTATGCTTATTTGAGGGGCAACCCAAATTCTCCTGTTCACCTGAGTAGCTCTCCCTGTTTCTGAACAGTGTGAGTCCAGCCCTTCTTAAATGGCACTGATTTCCTAGCTATGCTGTAGCCCTTCCTCCTCTCAGGGAGGCAAGAGGACTTGGCCAGTCATACATGAGACACTCGCATGTCCTGTGTGGCATCCTGGAAGTGCATCCAGTCATTTCTTAGTCCATGGCTCATACAGCCCTCAGACCAGGGGCAGCTTTTACCTGGCTAAAGCCCTATCACCCCTGTCAGAGCTTCACTGCATATGGTCTCAAGGCTGTTCCTCAACGCCAGGGAAAAGGAGTGAAAGTCGAAGAGGACATGAGATCTAGAGAAAGCTAGTATGTTGACTAACCTTCAGAGCTTGTTCTTGAACATTTCTTGCTGTTATCCAGATGGGACTCGTTCCAAGTGGATGTTAGTGATATCCTGAGGGGTATTAGCAGCTCTGGATCAGCATTTTAATCTTCATTCAATTTCTTGTATGGCCTCTGGGGACCATCTCAGAGCTTTTAGAAGAAGGAGTAATGGGAGATTTAAAGAGATGAAGCGAAGGTGAAGACTGAAGGGACTGGTTGTGCCGACTGGGAGATGCTGATCCCCAAAAGGGGAACTTAAACCGAAGTTTTCTCAGCAGTGCAACTGTGAGCAGGGTGGCTGGTAGCTGTTAACAGAGTGAGGATCATGCTGTAAGACCCTGCCTAGCAACACGAAGTGCAGACACAGCTGTACGGGCAGCAAAGCCCCCCTGCCAGCTCCTGCATTCTGCGCTACTCAAGGAAGAAAACCCCATGCCTTCAAAAGCAAACCCCAGATTGTCCCAGATTGGCAGGAAATGGCTCATTCCACAAACGCAGTCTCAGAGTATGAGTACAGCATTCAAGTTCTCATCCAGGTATGGCTGTGGGAGCACTAGAACATCACTTGCTGTTCTGTGGGGCAGTGTTGTCAAGACCTCAGACACTCTGCTTGCTCTGTGTTCCGTTTCGAGCCCTTTCAAGTGTAAAGAGATACTAGTGCTTGCCATCTATAAGCAAGGCCTCTGGTCTGTGCTGATCATTCACAGTCCATGTAGAAAGGCTGTCTTGGGACAGCAATACTCAGATTCTGCTCTGCCTGCACAGGGCAGCCAAGCAGCAATAGGCTCAGTTTGATGATCTCCCCTGTCAGAGTGGTACTCTACAGATAATTGCACAGCCAAACATTGACTGGCAGGCAGCTTGGGCAGCACTTACCTGGGATTCAATGGGGAAGTCATGGCTTTGGGTATGTTTTTCCAATTGCCTGAAGAGCAAATACTTAAGCTAGAGTCTCTCTAGTATTTAGCCATAACAGAAGGCTGGCTTTCTTTGGCAATGCCCAAGAATTCTGCTCTATCTATTCCTATTTTACACAGTGCAAAGAAAGAATGCATTGAAAATGACAGAGGAACAAACCAAATCCAAAAATAAGCTCCTGTCCTTGTTTTTGTTCTGTTACTGGATCCCTTTGGCTGTGTTGTTTTACAGTGGCTGACGTTCTCTCATGGACATAATCATCTTGATTACATTAATATTATTGTGTAGGATTAGCAGTGTTGTTCTGGTGCTTGGGAAAACACAGGCAAAAAATGCTCTGCTGGACCAGGGACAACTGAATAGAAGGTTCTAGTAAATAAAAACCATGGGGCTGTATTGGTTTGGCTTGCTCTCTAGGGGGGAGCAAGGGGGTGATGGAAGTAAATAGACACTGCGAATGTTGAGGTCTGTGCAGTAGAGCAAGTCAGCTTGATTCCCTTTCATTTCTGCACCTTTGCTCCCCTTCCTGTGTTCCTGCCTTCATTTTACTGTATATAAATTTTAGTGTATCCCTAGCTCCTACCTTGGTGCTTCTATTCCACTTGGGAGTTTTCCCATCAGCATTGTAAAATGCCTCATTAGGAAGGGAGAAGGCAGAGCAGGCTTTGCTCAGACGGAGCCTGGGGGTGTGATATTGGCTTTTCTTTTGCTCTTCCTCAACTCAGATGCACTAGTTTCACCCACGATATTTTGCTTGAATATCAATCTGTTTGCTAGTATATCAATTTTTCGGATGATATTATTAATACCCTATGCCCTGCACATTGAACTGAATGACCCTAAAAGCAGTCTGTCCTGTTTCCCCAACACAGAAGGACTCGCAAGATCCAGGCTTACAAGCACCTCTCGGTTTCTTCTTCCCCATTTAGCCTCCCTCTTTATTGATCTGTCAGACGCTGAGCTCATGTTTTCAACACCCTGTTGCATGTAAAGCAGTTGCTCAAATTGCCGTACTATAGATGCATTAAAAAGGCTTGATCTGTTTGTCTAGTGGATGTAAATGTTTCTCTTCAGAGGTTCCAAGTAAAACTTAGTCCACTTTTCTCCTTCTTTCTTTCATCTGTATGGGACTGAAAGAGTTGATTTCATCGCATTTAATTTCCTTGATTTTTCTTACAGCTTCACCTCCACAAATCATGCGTTTAGCTTGAAAATCAAGAAGAAACACTCTCTAGCTCCCCCCTTGCACTTCCATTAGAAATTCTAAAAGCTCTATCGCCTTAGAGAACAGCCTTTTTAAAGACATGAAAAAGAATTGCTGATTTATTTATTATTTATAAATCTCATTATATTTTAACTCCAGGGGGTGGCAAATGTAGGATAGACTCCTTCAAACAACACTTGGGCCCTCCAGTGATGCTCACCACATTGCTGAGCCAAAGGAGGTAGGAACACAGCGGTCCAAGCAGCAATGTGAAGCACGCACAGATAGGCTGGTGCTTCACTGAGTCCCCAGCAAGTTACTCAGGAAGAGTCGCCATAAAGAGAGCTCTCTTGCTGCCCCAACGCAAGTTGACGGAGCTCATGCTCCTGGCTAACAGAGCTCTGTAGCCATTATACCCTATAGTGGGGACCTGCCGTGGACCTCTAGGGTGCTGATGTAGCAGAAAACAAGCAGAAGAAACAAAGGGCTGAGACCAGTGTTGCTGCTGTAAAGGTGCAATATTGCTGTGCTATGGGACAGAGCTAGGTGTATAATACAGGGACCGAGATCTGCTGCCTCCACTTCCAGGAAAACAAGCTGTAACTTTAAAGCAGTGGGAAGGGAAAGATGTTTTAAACTGCTGAGGCTTACGCCCCTCCACACCTCTGTTCCCCATCTATATCCTTGTGGGGGCACATGGCAGGGTTCAGTCTGTTTGCCCCTCTTTGATTTTCTTCTGTTGTCCTGCTGAGCGAGGAAGGACAGGGGGAGCACATAAACGAAGCCATGGGTTTAAGTCAGGCCTGAAATCTTATTTGAAAGGATTTGCTCACCGTTTCATTTTTTGTTCTATGTATTTTTATTAACAAGTCTATTCAATCAGAACTGCAACTCGTTGCCTCCTGCGCCTGGAAGGATCTTCTCTCAATGTAATTTGTCAGCTGGATTCCTTCCCAGTCATGCTCCTGTTTTTCCTCAGCGCATTCTGAATCCCCCTTTTTTCATCAAAAGCAGATACTTCCTATTGTGGGGCACAGGGACACCAATCATCATTTCTGTCCCAGGCACACAGAGACATACATATATATGTATACACACGTCCCCCTCTTCTTTCTTTCTTTTCCTTTCTTTCTTCTGGTCTCAGCTTTTAATTGAGTTTACAGTTACTCCCTGACAGTATAAGACATGAAATTGCAATCCCATCATCTACTTCACAGCAATTGGTTGTGAACGTTGCCTGCATGGCCTATTACAGCTGTAGCAACAATAGCAGCAGGAGGATGCAATGGTAGCTTGTGTTTTATCACCCAAGCAGTGAGGACTGGGGGAGTTTCTGCCCCTTGATATGTAGAGGGGAGACCACTCCGTGGAGCATGAGTAAAAGAGAAAATGGGAGCTGATCCTAAAAACAGAGCTTTTAGCAGCAGTGATGTATTGAAACTGCGGTTTGGAGCTACAGGATAAGGGGAAAAGCCCAAGCGAGGTGACAACTGCTGTTCTTTACTGTGCAACAGGAAGGTTGTTAGAAGGGCAGTATAGAACCATGTCTAGTATAGATGCCCAAAGCCTTGTTATCCTGTGCTTCTCCCACCATTCCTAGGGTCCTGTTTAAGCAGCAGCAAGATGTATGGTACTCCTGTCATGATGCTGATGGCAACATAAATATAGTCTTGAAGATACATAGAGGAGATTAGTGCCTTGCTGATTTAATTTCCAACTTCCAGCCCTTGAAGCCTCCCCCGTTTCCTGGTTTCAGGGGTTTTGTGATGACTGCAGACAGAGGAGCTTTAAGAACTGGCGGTTTTCTGCTGATTGTGATTCTCTTATCACAGTTTTGATTAAACTTTTTCAGAATCCTACGCATTACCATAATTTGGGTGGATTTATTCTGTGTCTCAGCAAAATATCTGATTATTTATGGGAGCTCACGGCCGATTACAATTAACTTTGATGAATGTGAAGTTTTCTGGAAGAAGGAGAATAATACCCCCTCCCTTTGCTATAATTCATTCATAATGCAGGTTAGTTTAGTTTGGGTGCAAATAAATAGAACTAGATCATCAAATGTCTCAAGTGAAGGCAATGGGCGAATCTTTGCATTACGCCTGTAAACCAGAGTAACTTCAATAGAATTCAAAGAATTGCACAGACCTGATGCAATCTAGTCCTTTATCCTTAATCTGTCCTTTTCTGCTTATGGGAGCTTTATCGGATGGGGGTTAATTTATACAGGTTTATGTGCACTGACAATGTTTAGGTAGGTGCTAGTACATGCACACCAAAAGGATGGGGAAAGAAAAGTATCATCATTGGAAATGTCCACAGCAAGCAGAGGCTGTGGTCTCCAGAGAGGCTTTGCCTGGGGAAGCAGCTCTATATCCAAGCTAAATGAGAAATCATCTTAACCTCAAAAGAGAGAAATCCTGTGCCTGAACACAGTGCAGCCTTGAAATGCAACAGTACCCAGGGAGGTTTGCTATTGAAATTCTGTGGCAAGGAGAAAGACAGCTTCTCCTGAAAGCTCAGTAAAGCACACCACCAAACCCCAAGTGCCAGTCATCCCTTCCAACAGGGCATGGTTATGCTTGTCCGACTAACAACTAGCCTGCATGGGCTTTCAGGTTCAGCTGCCTTATTCAACCCTAACTTAAACCTCACCACTGCCTTCTGAGCAGAGGGTTTATTTACTTGAGGAGAGAATCTGGCCAGTTCTGCTGGTGCAGAGCAGCCTGCTGCAAGGTCTGTCTGCAAATCTGCAGCTGGCTTGCCAAGGAGTAAGGCAGCATGTCGCTTCCCCATATATGAGCTATAAGGGTGGGCAACTGCACTGAAACCCAGCACTTGCATCATAGTTGCATGGCTCAAGTCTGACTGCATGATGGAAACCAACTCTGTATCCTGGGCAGCTCCATAGTCTTCTGCCTTGTGAGAAACCATGCCTCATGTCTTGCTTGGCATGAAGGGGATGCTAAACAACCCCTGCATGTTATTGTCTTGTTTCTGCTGCTGCACTGAGGATAAAGATCCTGCATGGAACATTTTATCAGCTGTAGTAAATGTTCATTCTTTATTAATTGTATTTGGGATCAATAATTGATGCTGCTGCCTCCTTTACAATTCCCCTATTACAGGTTTAGTACAGTGCAGCCTAAAACTTGCATGCCAATTACAAGGTTATCAGCCCCCTGTGACATCCTGCTGTTAACAAAGCAGGGCAGGTTTGCTTCTAACCTGAGGGTGGAAAGGCTTTGTGGTCTCCTATCAGCCCCTTGAGCCAGTGCACATCCCTGGAGCATCTCTTAAAAATCAAGGTAATTTGCATGCTGCATTTTAAAAACCAAATAGGTCAAGACTAGGGAGCCAGAATTTCCTTAGCTTCTAGCTAATGTCTTTGGCCATTAGCTCCTCTTGCGTTAGTCCATGGCACATTGGGGTTCTTTCTTGGCTGCTTTTTTGTCTAATGCATTAAGCAACAGGAGAGAAACCCTAAGCTTATGAGTTTATTTCTGTACCAGCCACGATGACAGGATGAGGTCTTTGTGCCAACAGCACAGCCCTATCTCCGCCACACCACTCGTGGCTGTTGACCCTGTTGTGGGTAAAAAGAGACTTTCAAAAGTTCGCAGGGTATAGATAAAAGCTCAGTTAATACCACGCATCTCAATAGCCCCTTTCATGCCAGAATGGCAAATGGATTTTGCACACGCTGTCGAAGCTTGCTTCTATCCCTCAGATGTAGATGTTATCGTCCTTTCACATGGCAGGGAAACAGGCAATGAGTTAGAAGGAAGTGTTTTCAATTCATCTCTTTTCAGATCATTTAATTTTTGCGCTGTCATCTCACAGCTTCTTCCTCTCCCCTTCCCCTTTGCCCTTAATCAAAATCAAGTCATCTAATTTGACAGAATATGTTTTTACTTTTGAATCTGTGAAGATGCAGCAGCAATAAGCCTGGCCCTGATACCGGGACAGATATTCAGCTGCCAGGGATGTAGATGTAGCTGCTCAAAGTTGTGGAGAAGACAACTCAAGTTTATTCTAAAGGCTTCTTCAGGCATTTTTCTCTCTCTTATTTATTATGCTTATATCATGCTTTGGGGGTAATCCCCCAACGTTCTTTGCTGAGCATTCCTGTTAGTTGGTGTGGTGCTTGCTACTCCACCTGCTGCTGGGCCGGGAGCTTGCTGATTTATGATCACATCCTTACTAACATGCTTGGAGCTATAATGATTGGCCAACACCCAGCTCACAAATCCAGCTGAGAAGCTGTCGTGCCAAATGCCTTGCATCGATTACTGAACTGGTGATTCTGTGGCTGCATCCCAAGGACTGCTCCTCCCCAGCATGTCTTGGCTTCTCTGCAAGCCCGTAATTTATCTGAGCCATGAAGCATCAGCCACGTTTGCTCCGGTTTTGCTTCAAGATTGCTTGCTTCATGTTGCACAAGCATAGGAGACAGCTCATGTATGATCTGATTCTCTTCCCCTCAGCTTTGTCCACATGTGGAGACAGCTGCTCACTGAAGCTTTTAATACATGGATAATCCAAGTCCCCTTACAACCTGCTGGATACTCCTCCTGCCTCTGTTGCACTTGTCATTTCCTACTGATGTTTCCACTTGAATCTACAGTTTTTGCCAATAATATTCTTTCTTTCAGTATCCAGTAACTTCTCTTTGGATTGCATTGTAATTCCCTAGTTCCTGGCTCATGTGATCCGACAGATCTATGAACTGAATAAGCTTTTCTGTCTTTGCCCCATATTTGAGCCCTGCATTATATTTGAGTCTATAGCATCAATTGCATTAGAATTGCCTTGGCCATCCTCAGCCTTTGCAAATAGGCTCCTCGTCACTTGGGCATTCATTTCTCTTTGGTTTTGCCTACCAAAAGCGTAAATGGGATTATACTGTAGCTCTGCAGATAGTCACAGACCCAAAACATGAAAACAATGGAGCTATCTGCCAGCGTAAATGAGTATGGGATTCAGAGTCTAATTAGATGGGGAGGCTGGGAACAAATATGTGAATAACACGATGACTATTGTAAGAAGTATTTTTAGCTATTTGTACTGCAGGGTTTCTTGGTTTGCTCTGGGACTGTGGGGTTTGTCTCTGGTTTCTTAGGAAAGAAGAGAAAACACATGCAAGGCAAACCACTGTTTGTCTGGGTTTGTTTTTCAAACATGCTGCAAAGCAGAAGGGTAGGTAAGCATCACTCAGTTACGAGGAATAAGAGGGAAAGGGGAAATAAGAAGGTCTTAAAGATGATCAGCAGTCTGATCTCTCTGAACGTGGTACATATGGACATAGGTGTGGTGTGACTAGTTAAAGTCTGAAAGGTACACAATACAAATACATGGAACAAGGGTGCTTCCAAATCCCCAGCTGCAGGACCCAAGCAATGAGACAGGTTTTTTTTAGTTAGAACTGGAAGTGCCTAACAAGAACCGCTTAACAAGTGCTGCTTGAAATAATGGAGGAAGGAATAATAGGCAAGGTCCTCAGAATGCCATAGAAATGCAGTGTTTTCTGGTGGAGACGTGGCACCTGGGAAGACTTACAGGCTAAACACACAAAGATACATTTTGGACAGTGGCCCCTTAGTGAAGTGCTCAGGTTGACCCAGGACAAAGAGCATCCTGCTCTGCAGCCCTGAGCTGAGGCCGAACAGGCTTTTCTTTGAATTGCTGTACAAGGCTGCTATGAGGTGTTTTAGACAGCCCAGCTGGGGATGTGGCCATTGCATCAAGTTTACATGGGACTTGCGGGTTTAAAAGCTGCTGAAACAAAAGCCCCAGGCAGGAACCTTGTGTTCTATGGTAGGTAACAGAGTTTGTAATGTGCTGATCGGCAGAAATAAAGGAAACTGGTCTTACTGGTAATGCAATTGCCATTTAAGATCAACCCAAACAACCCATGAAAAAGAAGTTGCCTGAAGGAGAGTCTGGCCTTTGAGTAAAAGCTGAAGGAAATTACTGTGGTACCTCAGGGGAGACTCTAAAGAACTGATTTAAAATGGGTCAGAATGGTTCTTAGCACAAATTGCCCTGTGTAATTTCTTGTCTGCCAAATGCCGGCCTATCTCCACTCTCAACTCCCTGCGTCTCCAAGAACCTTTCCTCCCTCTTTCTTCATCGTCCTTTCCTGAACTCTTAATCCTTCTGCTTTAAATAGAAAGCATCTTTCCCTTCTGCTGTGAAATACAGACTTACAATTACCCTTAAAGGGGAAACAGCCACTTGCAAGGGGGTGAGTTTCTACATTGCTTGAGCTTCAGCTCTCTCTTTTCCAGGGACCTGCTTCCAGCCTGGAAAATGCTTAGCAGCTGAAAAAGCAAAATAATTAATGCTCTGAAAAGAAAAAGATAAAATAACATCCTTTGAGCTGGAAATTCGATTTCCCCCTTGGTATACCAGACATTATCACGGTCTCTTTCAGCACACAGGTATCACTAGGAAACACTTGGAAGTAGCTCACTCACATTTGGAGTTGAAGCAGAGTTCATAACCTGTCCTGGATCAGTAGCCAGTAGGAGGGCAGCTTGCCAGAGCTTGATATGACCTTTTCGTGGCTATCTGGAGGTCTCTCTGCTCTCAGGGAGAGAAGATTCACTTCTGCTTGCTAGAGCAATTCACGTGAGGTGAGTCAGGCAATTGCTTCCTAGATGGCTGCTTGTCTTGTTTCTGGGGAGCACAATACCGGTGCAGCCAGCCCGCACAAAGCCTTCCTTACTGGTTCTAAATGAGATCTGGCTATGGGGCAGAGCTAACCCAAACCATTTCCAGCATTCACAAGATTGTCTGCTTACATCCGGCTGGTGCCTGCTGCAATACTGTCTGCATCTCCTGGCCCACAGCACCATAAACACTGGGAAAGTGATGCTGGGGCACTAGCCATGACAGCTACATTTTTCTTTAGCTCTATACAGAGGTTTGGGAGAGCCAAGATAAATGAGATGTACACAGGATGAAATTGAGGTATGGAGTCAGGAAGCCAATGCCTGTGCCTGAATTTCATTTTCAAGTCACAGTCGTGATTGCAGCTGTATCATTTCCTATCTCCCTTCCACTGTAGAGGCAGGGACCTCAACATGGGGAAACTATGACAGGCCTTCTCCATCTTTTTCCATCTCAGAATCCCCTAGTTTGTGTCAGGGAGACGAGGAAATCCACAGACCCTCTTGTGTCACACTTAGTTTCAACTATGCAAAAACGACGCTAGCCTTTTTGAACACGCACTTTATTTCACCTCCACTCTGTTGCTGCAACATGTGGAGGTTTTTCTCTCGGTGTTAAAGCCTGCTTCCTGTGGTTTGGGTGAACCGCAGGCTCAGTGCTGCACTGGGCAACTCTGGCATTAGCTGCTTGGCAGCAGAGCCACAAGAACCTCGGTATCTTGTGGTGCTAACCACAGAGCCATGCCCTCTCCCTTTGTAAGGGACCTTGCCATTGCTACTGCTTCAAAAGGTAATCTCTTGACCCTTCAGCAGCTGTGACTCCTGATCCATGAAGACCTGGCTCTCTCCTGCCTGTTCCTCTGATAAGAACTGGGTGGCTGGGTCTCACCATTTGAGCTAGTACTGCCCAAGGGCTGGAGGGGCAGGGATGCAGCTTCTCCTCCTTGTCATGGCTGCAGCAGAAGGGGAAAGGCAGTAGGTGGAGTGGGAGCCTTGAAGACATTTTGCCATTAAGTGGTGTAATTTAGTCTCAGCTCTATGTTTTGATTTTGCCCAGCTGTGTCTGTGTGCATTTAGATTAATCCTGTTAGCTGGCAGGAGCAGGACTGCCTGCTGTTTATCAAGAGTGCTTGTGTGATTTCTACTTGATATGCAGTTGTCTTGGAGAGGAACTCTGCAGCCTTGCTCCTTGCTGTGGCTGGGCTCTTTTAAACCTATCTGGGTGTCAAAAGGAAGAGCTGCTGAGGACAGGCTGCTGTCTGCCTTGAGACCGTCTGAAATAGGAGGGAAAAGGGCCAGTGCCTTGGTCACACAGAGGGAACTGACGTGGCCACTGAGTTTTGTTAGAGTAGATACCAGCCAGTTTATGTGCTATCACGTGGCTGGTGTTGTGACTTCTCCACATTGTGTTTTAGTGGCTAGGAATGAGCAGAAAAAGACAAGTTCTTCCTCACCACAAGCAACATCTTAGGAATGGAAGAGTGTGGGCTCTGTCCCTCCCTTTGCCAGGGAAAGCATGGACTGCTTTCTGAAGTTAATTGCTCCTTTAACAAATTACTGCTCATTAGCCAAGCCACTGTGACTCTGCACACACTTAGCCTGTCTTATCTATGAAATGGAAAGATACTACCCTTAGAAAAACTCCTAACAATTAGCATAACTGAGTTGACTGGAGATAACTCTATCAGCTTATGATAAAAAGTGATACCCTATGTTCCTAACAGCCATAATAGTAAAGCACCATAGCATAGCACACAGGTTTGAACTCCTACCTGGCTAGTTCAGTATGGATCATTATGGCATGTCCTAATGCAAACTGTGGTAACAGAGACGGGTGCCCAGAACTGCTGTCCTAGGTCTGAGAGATGGGCTCTGCTTTTTCACTTGTGCTCAGAGATTTGTGACCTTGTTCATGTATTTCATTAGTCCAAGTCAGTCCTTTGGCCTGGACCTCTTTTTAACTCGCCATATTTCAGTGAAACGCTGCATTACATGTGATGGAAGTGGAGCATCTAGAAAGGTTCAGGTAGGAATTAATCATCTCTCTGAGTAGCGCAAACACAAAGTTGTTATGTTAGTTATGAAGGGCAAAAGTCCCTTATGCCTACTGAACACGAGAGTATGCTGGGATGGGACTTTTGATCTTGATTATTTCCCTCTACTTCCTGTGCAGCTGTTCCATTAGCAGAAGTGAATGGATCTGGGAATATTCAGTTATTGCATCTCCCTGAAATTATTTTTCCTCAAAGTGTATCAAATAATGAATGTGTCAGATGGGAAATTTTTCTTTTCTCTTATTAATTTTTCCCAGAAAATGCATTACTCTGTTCAGGTTCCTCTAATTCTTTGATCGTGTGCATTATTCCTTCTTTCCACCATCTCCTAAGCATCGCACGCAATTTCAGCCTGTGTGATTCTTGTCCCGGTAAACACGCTACACTGGAGCAAAAAGGATGGAGGAAATCCCTGTATCCATCATGTCCTCTTTCTTCTTTGGCAAGACCAAGGTTCCCAGTGATGCCTGTAGTCTCTTCAGGTAGAAGTTGGAGCTGTGCTGTAATCCTGTGTTCCTTGCAGTACTAACACCCTTAATCTGACGAGCGGCTTTCAAATGTGCTATGATGTTGTTCTCAGAGAAGTATTTTGATGAGACGAGACTGTAGAGCTCTTTGCTACCGCATACTCCTGAGCTAAGGGACAAGTGGGTTCAAAATGGGATTAGGTATGTTTGAGGAAAGTAATCCTCTCCTGCTTGCAGATTAGACCTCACGATCCTGCCTTGCTACAAACTCCTTTTATGACCTAAAGCAAATCTCACCTTCTCTATGCTCCTGCTCCCAGTGGTCATAAAATGGGGATTCACACTTGCGGTAAGTGTTGGGATAATAAATGCATCAGATATCCTGATGCTGATGCTCAGCCATTTTAGTAATAGGGAGCCACATCAGATATGTAGTTAATAGGATTTAAAAATACTCAAAGTGGTATTAATTAAGGACATAAGCTAAGTACTAACTGATGCGGTCATGAGGAAATAGCTCTCCCTAAACACAGTTTATCCCACATCTGTCCACTGGAATCTTCATCGCAGCATCTGGTACTGTCAGACGGGTTTCTGAACCAGATGGACTTGCTCTGCAGTTCAGCCTAATGCTGTCTTTGTTCTTGCATCTCCTGACTGCTTTCCCCCTAAAAGTTTTCATTTTTCATTTGCTGTGTGTCCATGGGGATTGATTACTACAGACTAGAATCTATATCCTATCCATGTGGAAACCCAATACATACAACAAGCCTGACTGGAACGGAGGTTTCTTTTTTTCCTAATAAAATTGGGAATTGTAAATGAATATTGCTACTTGGTGTTTATTCTTTGATTTAGCCACAATGGAGTAAGATGAATGAGAGGCAGAAAGAAGTACAGATAATGTGTTTCTTTACCTTGGAAGCTCAAGGCACTACAGAAAGGTCAAGGTCACAAGTCTCTATCATTGCCCTTTGTCTATCTTCATTAAACGTGTATCTCGGGTCCCTCTTGCCTCATCTCCTCCCCACCACTGCTAGCCCAGTCGTGTATTTGCTAGCACAGCCAGGTAGCATCATCTGTTGCCATCAGATGCCCTGGAAGTGAGCTGGGTGAAGGTGTTTTTGTGGACATTAATCAGTTCCCACCACTCACCGAGGAGTTTCCCTGCTGATCACTGCGGCCCAGTTTTGGTAATAGATTAGGACAAGGAGTTGGATGCTCACGGTGAAGATCCTTGGGCTAAGTAGAGCCAAAACTTGACTGCTCAGAACCTCAGCGAAACAGAGTGGAGAATTCAGCATACGTTGCTCCTGCCGTTGTGTGGGGAAGCAGAATAGAGGCAGGTCTGATAAAGCAGAGTCAGGCTGGCAGACCCAGGGCACTGCTGTCCCACCCGCCATCTCCTGATGTGCCTTTGACATTCACAGCATCAGCCAGCTGACTATCTTGCCAGGAAGAGCTGAGTAGTGTATTTTAATTAGAGTGAGAGTAAATTACATTGGACTATGAGAACCCGACTTTTTCACAACTGCTTGGGGAAAATAGAGAGACTAGCATTTTCAATTTAAGGTTTAGTTAGATAATGCCTGTTGGTGCCAGTAGATTACAGAGTGGATATTAAATCCTCCAGGATTTGCGATGGGAAAGTACTCACAGAATCCTTAAGCAGGCAGGAGCACATAGCTATGGAGCTATCGTCCCCTGGAGGTCCTGAGCGGAAAGAGAAGATGTGAAGTAAATCTTTTCTTTGAAGGAGGCTCCACATAAAGAGCACACATATGCAGGCTGTGGCCTTTAAAGGTTTCCCCGTTAAGAGGCTTTCTTCCTTCTGACAGCAGCCAAATGGCATGTGAAAAGGTAATGGGGTCTGTCAAACTGCTGGAGCAGGGAAACACAAGGCTGGAGTCCTGAGTGCTAATGCCCTTGGCATGGGGTTTGAGACAGGTCTCTCTCGAAGATCCCACAAAAAGACCTTCTGTGCATGCTGTCCGAAGCCTGAGTTGCAGGGACTCAAAAGCAGTTCACAAGCAGCTAAGCTGAGCTATTTAATACAACCAGTGCAAATTGATGCTGCTGATGTGGCTGCTGATGAGCAGTTCCTGACAGCAGCAAAGCAGACCCTCTTCCAGAGACTCGGGATCTGTTGGCTTATCTAGCTCCAACTTCAGCAGGGGCTGGGGCCACCTAGGACTTGTCAAGCTTTTCCTGAAGCTCATCACAATCAGGCTAACCAGGTTTAGGGGGCCAGCTATAGGGAGATTGTCCAACACTGCAACCCAAGGAGACTGGCTAACACTATTGTAAAGCATCTGTATTAGGCCTTACCAGTGTCAACCACCAGGTGAGGCAGAGTTTGATGAAATCTGCCTTAAGTCCTCCTCAAAGTTCAACATCAGCAGAGCAGGAGAAGCTGCTCCATTTGGTCTGTGCCTGTGTCTCCCAGTGAGGCCATATTTGCTTACTTTCCCAAGGAGAAAGTGTTGAAACCTCACATTTCCAAACCACTGAAGATCTTGTAATAACAAGTGATAGAAAGGGCAAAACATTTATCCTTCACTACTGCAACACGCAGAAAGCCTTGTCTGATGGTGCATAACGACTCTGCCAGCCAGGACTGAATATATGATTAATGGAAGTATGTAAGATTACTAGTTTAAGTGCAGTAAAATGTGCAAACGAATTACCGCAGCTATCCATGCATGTTTTATCTGGCTTAAGTGGTTTTCATTTCCCAAGTTAAGGAAAATATTAACCTGAAAGGGGTTTCCTTACAATTCTCTCCATTTAGAATGATCTAAAAAATTCTTTCTATTGAGTTAGTGAAGAGTTGTTTCAAAATCCAAGTGGAGGATTTTTAGCTGGGATAAAAGGAGCATATTGTACCAGGTTTGTATTTATCATTGCTTTATGGAATACTGTCTGGATGGCTGTGCTGAGACATGCGCCTCACTTGTACTGGACAACAGAGTGTTTTCTATCTGTCCACATGTGAGCTGTGGTGAACTGGTCCAGTGCATCACGGTCTGGAGGAAACGCTTTGTAATGCTGCGTCATTTCAAGGTTTGTAGCCTGAAAAGCTCCAAGTCTAAAGATCAGATCCTTAGCAATGAAAATTCAAAAGCTATCATAGTCTTTGATTGAACATCCCAATAGTTTTATTAAGAACGTGTCCCTGTATTTTAAGCTTGCTAATTAGGAAATTCAAAACCTTTATTTCTGTGTTATCTTTGTGCAAGAGAGTGGCAAATTTATCTCATTAAAATATTGCAAAAACTTAAAGGTTCACAAGCAATTAGATTTTATTATTATTGTTTATGCCCCTGAAGAATTGTTCATTTAAAACCTTTATGGTTAATATGCACAAAGATAAAACAGTTGCCTGTCTTGCTGTGGCGACAGAAGTGATTGAGTGAGCTGAATGAATGATTAGTGAAGATCAGCTTTTGGAGCTACTTGCTTTGCCTCTTCACTGACTGTTGAAGCCAATTTGCATCCAAGAAGGGAGTCTGTCCCCATGTTATCTACGCTTCCCTTGGACTAGCACAGATCACACATCGTTCTACTTCAGAAGCCCACAGTTACAGATAGGCTAGTAAAATTCAGCATGAACTTCCTCTTATCTGCGCTGCAGTCAGTGTTGCGCCTCTTTGATTACCAGAAGGCTGTGATTACAGGCAGGTAGCCCATTACACAGGACCATGCCCTGCATCTCGGTGGCACAGCAGCAGAGCCAGGTTCTGAAGCACTGCGGCTCACTGAGACCTGTTGCCTTGGCCCCTACAAATTGCTGGGGGTTAAAGAGGTCTCTCTCCTGGTTGCATCAGCATCCAGGCCCTCTAAAGAGGTGTCACAGCCGCTCATCCCTCCCTCTGAGTCACACTGACTGTACACTTTGTCACCGAGCCCAGCTTTGGGTGTCCAAGTGTCCTCCATCCTTCTGCCTGGACCAGAGAGACCCATCACTCCCACCCCTTTCCCCAGTGATCTCATTGGGATGAAGAGCTCATGCCTGACCCCAGAGCTGGGTACGCAGCAGCGTTGAGCTCAGGCCACACTTCCAGGCTATGAAGTTCATTATGTGTGTCTGGGGATGCTCTGACTAGACTCCCTAAGCAGGCATCCAGCCCTGCAGCAGTGAGGTTCGTTACTCCATCGCCATGCCACCGGCACAGCCAGTCCTGCTCACTACCTCTGACTGCTCAGGAGATGAGCTCCATTATTCGTTCTAGTGTTGCAGAGTCCAGGAGTGCAGAGCGTGCTTGTAACTGGCTCTTCTCATGCTTAAATGGTGGAACTGAGACATTTGCAGCAATTTCAGGACAGGAAGAAGATTTCTCTTTGATTGCTTTTTAATCACAGTAATAACAGTAACGGAGGCAGTGAGTGGAATTGATGGGAAAGAGCTGAGCTCTGTTCCCTGGTAACTCCCATGTGGGGTAAACAAGGAGGATTTACTGGCTTCTCAAGTGAATTGGTAGTATCCTTGCTCTTTGTGAATGCCTGTCAGCAATGTCTGGGGAAAAATAGCTGGTATGTGGTACCTGGGAGAAGAAATATGCCAGGCATCCTCTGGAATGTGTATCTAGGGTATACGAATAAACCTTGCCTACCTCTGTTCTTCTCCCCACAGATTCACATGAGCAATTGCTCTTTTAAGTGGCTGTCAGGGCTACATCTATGCGTGTCAGGCCTGAACCCACATCTTTAGCATCCCACAAGAGATTTATTCTTTTCTTCAGAGACAAGAGAAGCCATGATACAGGCAAGCAATGTGAGGTGTGCAGGGTTTCTGGAAATGCCCTTGCAGGGAAGGACTTGTTTGGGAACTGACCTAGCTGGGAATATCTGCAGGGTAGTCTCAAAGGATTATACTACAATTGCATCCATCAGTCTGACCTACAAGGATGTGGGACGGTTTGACATGACCTTGACTCACCCATAAGGCTGTGAAAAGAAAGCCTCTAGGAAAACGGGTTCTCCAAAGCCTTTACTCGCCTAAAGAATACCTTGAAGGGGCTTAACTTCACTGAGGCTCTTACAAGCATACAAACACCAAAGACAGACCTCATCCCCATTGGTTTTGGTCAGACATGGAGCTTTCTCCTTTATTTCTGCAGTATGTTGCACACGTGAAGGGCCTCACTTACATCAGCGCAGTCGTGTCCTGTCTGAGGAGGTGGAATTCCTCTTGCTTTGCTGATCAAGACAAACACGATAAAAACAGTTCATGCACAATACACCTTGAAGCCGCGCTCTTGGTTCCCTAATGAGGTACAGTGGGGCTGGAAGGGGGTTCCGGCATCCTCCCAGGCTAACACAAGTGGGGAACAGCTCCATTCCTATTGCTGGAGCGTGCCGGTGTGGAAAGTCATATGTGTATGGTCTGAGTGAGGCCCTTGAAGTGAGGAGAGGACAGGGAGCAAACAGGCTGCAGGGATGGGACAAGGGGACACTCTTCCATTTGTGTACTGGGCGAGGGGCAGTGCAGCTCCCAGCTGGCACTGCAGTAAGCCTTCTATAGGGCAGGAAAGAAGGGGTGGACTTTAATATCCAAGTTTTGGAAGAGGGGGGGAAGTATCACAGCCATATTTTGGAAAATGAAAGGAGGCGGTAGAAGGTTTTACTGGGACATAAGGGACACAAGTGGTTATTGGATGCCTGCTCAGGGGCAAAACGAGCAGCGAGATCTGGGGAAGGACTTACTTTATCCTTTCACACACATACTCAAACCCTTCAGTGTATTTCCTAGCAACTCTCTCCCAGTTTCCTTTTCTTCACATCCTTCCCTGCCATGCTATCTGCTTCCCCTCTCGTCATTTAGGAACAAAATGGTAAGTGCCATTTCGGGTATTCTGGAACAACCAGCTAAGTTTTGCCTGAGGTGTTGCATTAAAAAGCGCTATCTTTGCGCAGCAAGAAGGTCGTCTTCTGTGAGTGAATAGGTGTGACCTCTCAGCAAGGTATTGCAAGCATTTGGGGGTAGGAAAGATGGGGGGAAGCCATTTCAAAACCTGCTTGAACAGGGCAAACCATGAACAGTAGCTGTTAGGTCTTGTTTCTCTGGCAGCTGCTCATCACTGTTTGAGGGCTCTGATCCTGCAATGGGCCATCTGCTCCCGGTGACTGGCCTAGGGAGGTTTCTACACAGCATGGACCGAACCTCTCAGCTTTGTCCAAGGGGAAGGAAAATAGTCTCAGTGAGATCATGGAAAGCCTAACCAGCCCTGGCTGGTTTGCAGGCTGGGTGCTGATGTGATTTGTCTATCCAGGGGACAAATACAAAACGCTATCCTGAGCAAAAAGCTACGCTACTAATTCTCATTGCCCATTGCAGAAAAACAAAAACAAAACCAAAAACAACCCCTGAACCACAGCGTATTAATCAATTTTGGTTTAGGGGAATTAAAAAAGCCAACATGAAACGAAAATGCACCCACCACCTATGGCATCTAATCAATCTTATGTTAGTAGGATGGATTTCCTTTTTTATCCCTTAATTTGAAAAGGTGGCTGGGGGGTAATTTAATGGGATAGAAAGCCTCTCTGCCCTCCACCAGTAGCTGGCCTTGGGCTGTAGCAGCTCTGACTAGGTCCGGTTGGATGGCTTTTGCAAGGCAGCAAGAACAGAGCGGAGCTGAGCTGAAGGGCTCTGAGGAAGTGTGCTGCCACTGGCATGGGGGGAGTGGGCAGGAGTCTTGGGGAGGTGCAGCACTGGACCTGATGCCAGTGCGAGCTGTTTCCCTGTTTCCGAGTGACAGGCTAGGGAGGCAAGGGAAGAGCTTCAGCCACTCCCAGTGGCTGGCTGGGGCCTCTTCATTGCAGGAAGACCTTTGGGCCCCCCCAGCTTGGGGCCTTCATCAGAACTTAATGGCTATGGTCGTATAAACACGCTTAGGACAAGGGGACAACTGGTACAATGGAGTTGGAGGGGTTGCTACCCAAGCATGCATGCTTCCCAGGAGAAGCAGAGCGGCTTGCTCTGCAGAAGCCAAGAGAAGGGCATTGGCACAGAGGGAATAAGGAGGTGACAGCAGAGGATGGGGTTACGTTGTTAAGGCCTGCTGAGCTTTCAAGGTGATTAGGTGAATTGGAAAAAGTCCTTGTTTCCTCTAGTAAAGGCTATTCCCTTCTGCACCTTCCCTCTCCCTGGCAGAGATTAGAGCAGTAAGGTTAATATAGTAGCAGGTACATCCATGAAAATCCGCAGCTGAGTCTTCACTCCAAGTGCTGCCAGCTCTTCCCTAAATCTTCAGGAATCAAGGTGCCTCGTTGGAAGTGGCTCCATTGCCTTTGTTGACGTAAAAGGGGCGGTAATGTGACTGTAATGGAGAATTTGGGGCATGTGAGTTTGACCTACCTTCTTTTTCTGACCACCTGTTCTTCACCCTCCTAAGTAGCCCAACCATACATAGCTTAACACCTTCAGTCTTTTCTCCTGCAGAGCATCACTCCCTCATTTCACTACTGGAGGTGTTGAAGTGATCAAATGCAAGTGGTGTTGCTTTTTGATTTATACACATGCTTTGCACGGACCTCATTCTTGAGCCAAATGAGTCTGTGCATCATATAAAATCTCAGACTATGACTCACGGTTTGATGAGAGGCTTCTCGGAGAAGAGGAATGTCACCTTTATTTTTATGCTTCTGTCAGTGTTTTTTAATTGCTCACTAACCTGAGAACTTTGGGGAGGTTTCACATTTAAAGCCATGCACAGTTATGTGAGCAATCAACTAAGTCGCATGGTATTTATTTGTGCCCAAACTCCTGTGCGGGGAAATTCTCACACAATGGTGTATTCATGCCTGCACATGTTGCAGGGCCCAGTACTAAATGCTTGTGTAAACAGAAGCGTAAAGGGAGAGGTAGGGGCAGAACCTAAAGCAATTGCCATTTTCTATCTCTCTAGCTCGGTTTATTGCAGTCTTGAACACCTCTTCTCATCAGGACCTACTGCTGGAATTTCATTCTTATCTGTACCATTACTAATAAGCGAAGTTGTGTTGCACAGCTTAGTGTTGGCTTGGGATGATCACAGAACACAAAAGCCCATTTATTGATTGTGGTACCTGATTGCACTGTTCGAGGCAAAATCTCTAGCCTGGATGAGAATGTGCTTACACTGGTGAAATGGTGCCCAAGGTAATCAGGAACAGCTGTGGTTTTGTAACGTCTTATCTGTCTTAGGTTTGATCCACTGCCCAGATCTTGCTTGCAGAAGGTGGGAGAGACCTCACAGGAACATTCTGTGCAATGCTATAGTTAATATTGGGCATGGCAGGAGGCTGGAAGCAAGGGCAGAGCAAACCCAGTCCGACCTGTCTTCCTACTCAGTGCCGACTCCCGATACCTCGTGCTCAATGTTCCTTTTTGTTGAAGCTCTTTTCATTTTATGGCTTTAATTTCCAATATAATGAAGATATGAAAGAGGGAGGTTTCATTTTAAAGGACTCCCTGTGGGTTAAAAAGACATTCCTCCTTAAACAATATAGTCCTTTGTGGAAATTCATGTTTACAGAACTTTCAGAGTGTGTATTACTTAAATACGTATTTAAGACTCTTTAAAAGGTCGATTATTGGCCCAATAGACCATAAAAGCTCCTGCAGAGCTCCTGCAGTCCAGAGCACGTATTTCTATTTTGGGACTTTTTTTAATGTTTATATTTATCAAGTCAATTGTTAAGTTCAGTGCTATCTGGTGAATACAGACTATAAAACTAAAATAACCACTACAAGTGTATGCATGAGAGAGAAAGGGAGAAAGAAAAAGCCTGATGGCTTCATGTGGGAGAAGTTACCTAGGCTGTCTCTGTGGGGATTAAGGAAAGCATGGGGTGTGTTCATGAAGCACAGCATCCTACCTGTCACACTCTGGGATGCTAGTCACTAGGACCACCTTACTCGCATCCACCAGTGCTATAGAGACTTCACTTTCCCGACCAGACTTCCCCGTATACCACCACCATTAGGAAGCAGGTTGTTATCTAAAATCACTGGAAAGAGCCTCCACCTGAGCACACACATGATGAAGCAGGTGATGTTTTACAAAGGCAATGATCAGAACACAAGACAGAAGACACTACAAAACCTTGCTGTTCCTAGGAGACACATTTTGCTGTAGCACATCCAGAGACTCAAGGCTGGATTTTGTGAAACAGTCTACCCAGGTACGTCCCTTTCATGGGCATTCGTCTCCTGGTAGGGCCTTGAAAAGTTAGCACAGACTAAAGCTTCAGTCCAGCCACTTTTTCTGTTGTGTATTTCCTCTGCTTTCTTCCTTCAGTGTGGGAACGCTCTCAGTTCTTGACTCTCTGCCCCTTACAAGTCTTATTTCCAGGGAACAGTAAATAATCTTTCACAAATGTAGAATGAGAATTCAAAACATAGGTTTCATCTGTGGGGACGGGGGTAAAAGCTTGACGATCTCAATTCAGGTCATGCAAGATCTGAACATAGCACAGTGTGAATGGATGTTAAGAAAAACAGATGAACTTCGTGTTTCTGTGGCTGTGCATTAACTGCTCGTTAACCCTGTATGTTTCAGATGATAAGACCTAAAATATCACTATCCTGTGCCCCTTATAATGCATTGCTGCCTGTTTTGTGCTAACAGTGCAAAATGAGTGACTCATAGGTGTTCCAGTGATTTACGGTCATCATCTGACCCCTTAGTTTTGATACTGCATCCGTGCACTGTAGGATGTAACTAGCAAGATACCCTTGTGTTTTTGTCTTTGGTGTCACCTTCACAACCTGTGCTTTCTAGATGTCACAGCTCAAGAGTATATGGTATCCCTGCACGGAGGAAAAGTACCACAGATCGCAGCATGTGTGCTATAGTATTTCTATGGCTTCTAGAAGCCTGGATCAAATTTTAGACCGGGGCAAAATACTTTCAGTGCATCATTTTGAAGTATAGATTATTCCTACTACCCAGAGCTGTGGTGGCAGCGGTGTTAACCTGCATCCCTCTGTGGATGCAGTTAACCACAGGGAAAAAATAATGGAAGCTGTGTGTTGGAGCTTTTACATTCCCATCTCCAAAGAACCCAAGCCCTGTTGTCTCAAGTCTCAGGTATCCCTAAAGCAGATAGTTGTCTTGCTGAAGCTGCGCACATGCTTTCACACCAAGGGTATATTTCTTACCAAGACAGACTGCTTAGAGGATTTCCATGTCTGTGGTGTCACCTTTGCAGACTGATGTCTCACTATTGAAGGATAAGCTGTGACAACACAAAACAACCTGTTATAGATCAGTCCCTGCCACCATCCCCGTCTCCCCTTGCGAGCGTCAAGATGAGTAGCAAGACTGGAAGTGCCACATAATTAGTATTGCATTGCTTAACATTGAAATGCAGCCATTTCTGGGGTGGGACACGACAGCCATCAGACAGTTCTCTGTTCCACCACCCAATCAGTTAGGAAAAGGAAGTAAAGAAGGTCTGTCTAATTAAAATGTCTGAGGAGTGCAGAGAGGTGGAATGCAATCAGTCCAGTTAAATTTAGGCCAAGTCCCGAACTAAGCATTCTGACTCTTGCAAAGAACACTATCGGCTATTTAATTACTGCAAAGATCCAAGGCCTGGGTTTCATGTCAGAAATTAATGACAGTACCTCTGGCAGTGTGATAAGTCCTGACCCCTTCTACCACAGCAGCTCCGTTCTGATTCAGAACTAACACCAGCTCTGCTGCATCACAACCAGTTCCAGCACTATCAGGCAATGGCCTTTCCCCACCATCTCCCATTCACAAATTATTCAGACCTGGCTCTGCTTGGCAGGTGCTGATGCTCTTGGATTCCACCTCTGGTGCCCTTGAACTAGTGAGTAGTGAAAAGAGGATTATGAGACGGTGAATGGGGATTCTGGTTCAGATGAAGGAGAACAGGCAGCTACTGCACATTGGTTTAAAGGTTGTGCTTAGTGGCTATTATTCTTTCAGGATGATAGCTCTTTTAAAACCCTGATGAAGCAAAAGGGGTAAATGCCCATGAGCATCATTTCCCATTACGTTTCCCTGGTCCCATGCCTCTAAAATCATCTAAAATTCTCTACCCATCGCACACAAAATTTAAGACCACTTCAGCTAGTCACTAGGTATAACTTTTTAATGCTTTTTAACACTCTTTAATAAACTCCTGCTGCCCTGGCTCAGCAGAGTAAGTTGCTCGTGTGAACATGTGCGTGTATCTAAGAGATTGACAGTCAGGACAGGAGATATGGGCTAGGTGCAGGACTGCTCCAGGCCTTCTCTGGGGGAGCAAGAAGAGGATTAAATGTCTTATCACCTGAAAAAGGGCAAGAAGGAAGGGATAAAATACCAAATGCCTAGTACCGGTCTTAGTGAAGAGGCTCCCATCAGACTGTTTGCTGAAGTCACCAGGCGGATTCTGTCCCACCGAGGAGAATTGAAAAGGCAGCTTAGTACCATTGCCGACTGGAAGACAGAAGAGGTTGTGTTATTCCATGGTGTTGCATGCTGCACTGGGGAAGCCTAAGCATTTCAAAAACACCCTGTAAAACTACCTTCAACTGGCTTGGGGGAAATGGGAACTAACAGCCTTGTCCCTTTTCTCTGAGAAAGAAAAGGCAGATGAGTGCAGTCAGTTGTGGGGTCCTAGTGTACACAGTGTGCAAGTGTGAATTGATCCCAATGCTCCAGACAGGCAGGGAAGAGCCGTTCCTTTGAGGGACCCAGAGTGCAGGTGTGACTGAAGAGCAGCAGCTTCCTGGCATGCAAACTGCATCTCCAGAGACAGGAGTAACAAGGCAAAACTACGTAACTGCCAAAGCTCCCTTGCCTCCAAGCAGTTGAGGCTTTATTCAAAGCCCATACAAAGTAAAGCAAGGCTTCCCCTCCTGGCCTCATTGGGGTCAGGCCCCGGCTGCCAGAATGAATCTGAGAGCAGAGATGATGAGAGGGAGACAGCCCTGCCTGTGGCATGAAAAGCAGGAACAACTTTTAGGTGTGGTTGTGAGTCACCAGAGCTCCCCCAGGTAGAGTGGCCATGGATGCTTGTAGGCTGCCTCTGCATGAAAGGAAAGGCAGGACCCTCAGAGCATGAACAAGGCAAAGAAAGAAAAGATGGGCAAAGAAAAGGAAGGTGGGCATCTGGGAAGAAAAGGCATGACTCACTGCTGCTGGGGTTCTTGATACACTAGCTCAAAGCATCCCCTCATTGTGCTGGATGCTGTACAGACAGTCAACATTGGGCAGGCTCTTGTAAGCTAAGCAAAAGGTGTATGTTTGATGGAGAAGAGCTGCCTTGTGCTTCTGAGGCTGGCTGTGAGTGCTTGGAGTCCACCACATCCTCCACTGGTTGCTTTGGATGATGTTGGCACTTGTGTTGATTGCACTTGGTTAGGAATCTCAGGATCTTTACAGAATGGTATCTGTATTTTCCATCTTCCTTCATTGTCTGAACAGTGGAGACAGGGATGCCTTTCCCTCCTGTATACGTTGGATCTAGAGCAGTGAGATCCCGGGTTTGGGTCTATGCAGACAGTGCTGATAACCCAGCTAAGAGGTGGATCTATGAGACAGTGATTGACAGGTGACAGGAGAGCTGAGAGGGGAAGCAGAGGTTTGGTTAGGCAGCTAGCAAGCTGTGGCACGGGGGGTTAGATCCTTTCACACTGAAGTCGGAATTACCCGTACCAAGTGTTTCCTCAGTCGCTTGGAAGGAGGAAAATTCCCATGATCGTGGGTTGAAACTGGCTGTAAAACAAGAGCATCCAGTTCAGCAGTTGGCTCCTGATGAGCTGGCTCTAAGGCCCGTGCCTGGCACTGCTCTATGAAACAGTCCCCACCAATCTGGAAGCAGCCCCAAACCAGAAATCTGGGTCCATGGAGGAGAGAAAAGCCTGGTCTTTTTTCCTCTGGGTTCTAGGGAATGATGAACAGACTTCTCATTTAGAGAACAAAGCACTCTAACTGCCACAGAACCGTCTTTAGCTGCATTAAATTGCCAACTCAGGTCTGTCTACTCAACACGACTCTTCTGCAAAGAGTCATGCGGGCAGAGGCTTGGATTTGGAGCTCAAAGAGACACAAGAGAGGGACATTCCTTGCTCCAGCACGCACTGTCTCAGCCACTGTAGCAGGCTCTAGGGTTTCACTAATGCATCATACTGTGATGCAGACTAGTGCTGTTGTACCCCTTTAGTGAGACGCTGGACCCCCAGAAGAGTGAAGAAGAGGTGAGTACTTGGAGCTCTTATGCTGCCATCCTGTGGCCTGTTTTTCTGTTCAAGCAGTGTTTCTAAGCAATTGGCTCTCCCTCTCTGTGCCTGAGTCCCTTCTGCTCTTCAGTCAAAGACTTGCAAAGGCACAAGATGAGCTTTCCAACCTCCTCCTGGCTCTGGCCAAGCTGTTTGCCACATCAGGAGAAGAAAACTCAGTGGAGAGGACAGAAAGCAGTGCCGAGCAATGGAACAGATTGTTCCTCTTTTAGGCAGCATTTGAAACCTTTTACGTCTCCCCTCTGCCTCATTATGACACCCCTGCAAGCAGATGCTCTGTGATACTGTTTTTAATCACTAGGGCAGTAGAAGTATCCTTGAATTTAAGCAAGGCTTAAAAACCTACAGGTTCAGCTCAAATCCAAGCAGTTTCTTAGTGTGGGCCACAGCAGTTAGCACAGAGCACAACCTGGGTAGCCTTCCTCAATGCAGCCAACAGACTTGCCACTGTGGCTTCAGGCAGGATTTCCAGTGATCCAACACAGCTAGAAAAAGGATGTATTACAAAGCTATCATGAAATATTGAAGGATATTGTGTATTATGCAATGTAAAGGGTGGTCCTCTGTGTTTTAAAATCCCATTTTATGGAATTCCTTAGAAAAGATGCAATGGGAGGCATTGCTGGACTTCTACGTGGCACACAGTGCATAGAAATCTCCAGAGAGTTAAATGATTGTGGGTACATCGCATTAGTCATCAGATAATCCTTTGCTAGCCAGCATGCAAGCTAAATGGGTCATGTCTCCTGTTTGCCTACTGATTCATTCCATTCCCAAGCCCCCCATCAGTGTGGTTTCAGCAGCTGGTTCCTTTCTATCATGCTTGAGTCCTCCTCCTGGCAAAAGAACCCTGTGCTATTCAAACCCATTTCAGCAGAGATTGTGCTCAGTGGTTTTTGATGAAGTGACTTTGTTGGTAGAAAATACAGAATGAGGAGTTTTGGAAAGCGTGTCTGTGCTCTGAGGAATAGGTAGATGTGCACAGGCAGAAGAAGTGCTCCCCGAGTATGTGTATACTCAAAAACCCATTGCAGGACCTGTGGCCCACTGAGCTGCAAGCTACTGTACAGCCCTCACACTACTCTCTACCTGACTGCATCCAGCAAGTGTCCCCACTGGCTCCAATGAAGAGCACTAAATAACATACCCTGTATCTAGCAGTCCCTGTTGATCCCTCCATTCTCTAGGCACATCCTTCAGGAAGTTGGGATGCTGGATCCCAGCTGGGAGCCAGGAAGCCCCTGTTCCCAGGTCTTAGCAATTAATTATCCAGAGAGGAGAAGAGGGAAATGTCCCTGCTCTGATCTGGAGCAGTGAGCAGCTAGGCTATGGCATGCAGTGGCACTGGCACAAATCAGTTTTCCTTTTGCCATGTCAGGTTTCACACACATGGGAGCAGTGGTGGCAAAATAGCATCTGTGTTCCTCCTATCATATCCTGCCATACTCTTCTAATGCGTGATGGCCCATTTCCACCTGAACCCGAATTTGTGTGGAGATGGGCTCAGACCTTGCAATTTGAGGTCTAACTTACCACCATCCCTTAAGGTTGAAAACAGTTTTGGATGCACGGCTGAGGCTGTGGTCTCTCCCGAGCATCTGCAGCTCCACTTAGCAGAACATGTGTTTCCCTGACAGCACAGGGCTTGTAAAGCTCTGAAGCAGCTGGGGCAGCACAGCAGCTATAACCATCCGGGCAGTGTTTGGAGACAGGCTCCATGCAAAACAAACCCACCACTGGCAAAATGCCCCCCTGCAGCCTCCGATGAGGAGCCTGTCTCCTATCATGGCAGCCCTGCAGGAAACAGTCCAGCTCAAGTCTCGCTGATGCTCAGCTGGGAATGCTGCCTCTGCTCCAAAGGGCATCCTCATCCCCATGGCGCCAGGCAGGGCTGCCAGTGAGCTGCCAGGCGTGGGCTGGGAACAGAGGAGAAGGGCAAAGTGGAAAATACAGACAAAGGGCTCAGTGTTGGGATCTGGGTTATCCCCATGGAACCTTAACAACAGAGCGGGCAACACTGCACTCCAAATGTGCCCTCAGGGGAGTGCCAGTGCTAACTGCTGGCATATCCCTTCACACTGCCCACCATCTGGCTTTGCAGAACAGCAGCTGGAAACACCTGGCAAATCCAGGTCCAGGGACGAGAGGAAATTTGGTTACTCACTTTGTGCTACCCTTTCTGGTTTTCTGTTTCTAAAGGCATTGCCTTGCTTAGGCTTTTAGCACTCACTGCTTCTCACTCTGGAGGAAGCCAGGCCACCATTAGGGTGCCATACCTTTGGGAGACAGGAACATGGAAAATCTCTTCAAGTTGTCAGGCTGGTTCCACTCATAGTTATTCATCATGTACCGGTGGTCACCTGGAGAAGCAGAGTAGGGCATGAGCTGGAGGCGGCTGTTGAGTGATCTTGATATAGGGATGGGAATAGGGGGAAGGGGATAACAGATTGGAATTGCTGCACGAAAGATGGTTCTGTTCTTTGAAAACAAGTTTACCTGTTGTTTCTTAATACCTCTGTGGGACTATTTGCCTGGGAGGTAAAGCAGCGCTGTAGCTGCCCAGAGGTTCAGCCTGGGATAAAGGGGAAAGCTCCCTCAGAGACATAGCACAGCTGAAGCATTTGGCCATTCAGTAGATACGCTGTCTCCTGAAAACCCATAGGGAGATTTGAAGGTGAGGTATTTTCCTACTGCTGTGTGGCTAAAAATGTATCCCGCTTCAAAAGCAGTGGTTTGGCTTCTTTTATGTTTAACCTGTGCATAGTGCTGGCTTCCAACCAGCAGATCTTGAACTGCAAGTGCTACAAAGCTCAAGCAAATCAGTGCTGGGAGAGCTCAGTTGGTTTCTTCAGTTTTTAAAGCAAAATGAGCTGCAAACAGCTCTAACTTCCTGGGCTCTTGGACAAGGATGTTTGCTCCAGGCTTCATGCAAAGTAGATGAAACCTACCCATTTCCCAGGTATTACACAGCCTGGTTTTGGGTTTCTGACACTGACCCACAGGAGCTGGTGCTCTATCAGTAGAGATGCTCATAAAACTACTTCCTTTTAAGGCCTCAAGTGTTCTATAAACCTGTTGTTCTCTGCAAGGGGGTGAATTTGTTTCCCATGTTTCAATAGTTCCATCCTTTGCTTCTTAAGTCATTGAACAAACTTTTATATTATTTCTCCCATTTATCTTTGTGTTATTTAAAATCCCTGGATGTTCTCTGATTATTTTCCTCTTTGCCACACTCCTAAGTAGGTACCTGTTATGACAACTAAAAGAAAGTGGATTCCCTTTGGAGTCTGCTATTAAGCTGGTTTCATTCCATTAATACAATATTTCTTCCTGGGAAGTTTTTTACACTAGAAGATCAAGCCAGTTGCAAATGAATTTGTTGCAGTGACTCAGGGGGAGTCTGAGTTAATTAAATCCATTAAGTAATTGTGGAGTTATTTCCTTGCAGTCACTAGATGCAGAGCGCTGTCCTCTTTCAAGTGTAACTGTGGGTTGAAAAACGGAGAGCTCTGAAGCTTCTGAGACTCACCTTAAATAACATTTCCCAGCTGAGTGGATACCATTGTTCTTGTCATTAGGCAGACTCCAAGCTGTGTCCATTAAATCCCTGGTAAAGCTTCTCAAAGCGCCCAGCTTTCTGGCAGTAGTCAATTGCTGCCCCACTCACATTTTGCCACTTGAACCCCACAGATTGCAAGTACCATTGAGGACTTCTGACATCAGTAATATGGAAGGGGCCCAAATTAGAAATGATCAAGAAATAGTTTTTATCCAGAGCCACGAGGACTGAACATGCTCTTGTTGGGCTGTACAAATAGCCACGTCAAATACATTTGCTTCAGGACGGGCAAAAAGAGGGTATTGAGAATCCAGCAAGGTACGTGGTAGTGTTAAATGTTGGAAGACAAGTAACGTTCAGTTTCTGGTGCTACTTGAAGGGTAGGGAGAGTTAAAAACTCCAACTCTAGCTATGTATCATGAGCACTTTGAACTAACTTCAGTTCTCCTGACCAGAAGAATCTGCTCCATCTAGTTCATGTCTAATGGAGATTGGCAGCACTAGATAAACATTAATGAACTGTTTGCAGTGCAGGCTCCTTGGGGCCAGGGGCTTACTCTTTCTCTCCTTAATGTAGGGAGGCAGCAGGCTGTCACTTGATGAATGCTAGTGATTCTCATTACAGACCTAAATGTATTCTGGTCCCTTGTCACCTTCAGTCTTACTGCTCTAGGTTGTGAAGGCAGGCAGGCTGATCCACAAAACACAGGCTCTGAAGAGCATTACCATGTTGACCAGTAACTGAACCCATGTTGTTCTGACTCCTGTGCATCTTTCCAACAGGCTGCTTTTTGTCTGGGTTTTTGTTGTGGAGGGTTTTTTGGTTGTTTCTTCCCTTCCTCCTTTATCATGTCACCTTGTAATGTGAATTTGTCTTTTCTGGAAGGAAGTTGGAGTGATTTACATGGCTGTTGCCCAGGAAAAAGGTGGTGTATTAATATGGCAGGAATTAGTACCGTGAATTTGCATGAAACAACAGTGATCTTGCAGATTTGCAGCAGAGTTCCTCAGCTGCTTGTATTGCATGAGCTGCACTTGAGATTATCCCTGCATCTTTTTGAGTCACACATCCTCCTGAACAGCAGGGTGCAATTTATCTTCATGTTACCTATCCAGCTTCTTGACCTTTATTGTTCTGCTATCCAGGTTCCACAATTGTTAATAGATTATATCCTTATAGCAGCCTGGTGAGATAACTATTAATTCCAATCCCTATTATTCTTAGTTCAGGAGGTCATCTTTTGGGAATAATAAACCTGCCCAAGGTTACAAAAGCTTTTTTGTGGGAGAGTTAGGAAGTGAAACTCGGCTATGGAATTCCATTCTAGTTCCCTGTCCTCCTAAAACTGTGTAAGCTTGATGCAAGACAATTCCTTTCTGCAGAACTAATTGGGAGACATGGAAAGCAAGGCCTAGAAGACTCCTTGCAGTGCTGTGGTACTAACCAGTTACTGGTAGTGTTTCTCCCACTTTCTCTAGGTCTTTGCTTACTTTCTGCTCTATGAGGGCACACTGATCACACTTCACCTCTGACTCTGTGCTAGGCTTTGCCAAGGGAGGGAAGGAAGGGGTAGATCTCAGATACTCTACCATTCTCCATGTGGTTCCTCTCTATGAAGTTGCGGCCAAGGTCTGCCTTGCAGATCTTCTCCACGTGCCTCATGCAGACATTTAGGAGGTCATCTCTGAGGAGTCCCATAGATGGGCTCATGCTCTCCCCTTCGAGCAGCACACTGTATGTTGGAAGAGATGGAGGGGGAACGTAATTCCGCATCAAAGCCCCAAACTCCTGCCAAAAAGAAGGGAGGAGAGGTTACTGAGGAACATAAAGAGCTGGAGGTTAGATCCTAGGGAACTGGCTAATGTTAGGCTCCAAATAGTATGAAGTGCAAAGGAGAACAGTGAAGATGGGAGGGGGCAGGCAAATGTTCTGCCTGTGAGCTGCAGTCATCTACAAAAGCACCAGGAGTTGGCACGCAGAAGTTCATTCTTCACCTACCAGAGCAGAGACAGCTTTGAATATCAGGGTAGGTTCCTGCCATAAATGCGCATTGAACTGGTGGATATTAATGCGTTTTACACCAGCTTTGGATTTGTCTTTGGGACAAATACTGTCTTCATGGAAAGAAAACTCAACTGAGATCTTGGTTACCTGCAGGAAGAGCACAGAGTCACTGATCTGGTGGATCTGCTCCCTGTTCTCCTTGTCTTCCCGCAGAAGCTTTGCCCTCTCTTCCAGCTCATCCACGATTTCTTTCACGTTCTCTGACGCAGTCTTTTCCCTCTGATCCAGCGCAGCCTTCACTTCATCCCTCTGCCGCTCCAGGTCACGGATCAGCTCTTTGAAGTGCTGGTCCACTGTTGCTTTCTCATTGGTGGTGTAGTTCTGCAGAGGGAAGGGTCAGAGAGAGGAGGCAGAAGAAAAGAGGCAGGAGAAATAACGTTAAACTTCTCAGGGAGTCATCTAACAGAGGGAAACAGAGAGGGGGGGGATATGTCCAAGCATCCTCAGCAATTAGACTGTGACTGTGGAGACTCTGGGTACATCTTAGCACCAGAAACGTTGTGCTAAGAGAAGTAACACTTGTTCTTGCAATAATTGTGTATGTAGTCTAAAGGGCACGCTGTCTTCCTGATTATAAGAGCATGTATTTCAATTCCTGAATTGTAGTCTTCAGTGGTATTTAAAAGCGCTGTTTAACTTTCTAAATCATGGTTCTGGCTCCTCAAGAATTTGAGGACCAAATTCCCACCGTTTTCAAGGATGAAAGGGGCTAAAACACTTCTTACAAACCTCACCTCTAGGTCCCTCTGAAATATTCCTCAGAAGGACTGTGAATGTAACTCTATTCAGAGTTAAAATTTCTAGGTCAGGTTTCCAATAATAATAACAGTAATAATAGTCATAATCGTAATAATAGTAATAAAGCAGACGAAAAGCAGAACTGGCAAGACAATGTACGTGTACCACATAAAAGGGAGAAGAATGGCTTTGCCTATTAATGTCATGCAGATTTTCTGGGGTGTCTTCAAATTGTGTTTTCACTGCTCTATTCAGTTAGCGTATAAATGACAAAAATAACACCACGACTACAGTCTAACCCTTAGCATGATGAAAGAATTCTAATAGAGCCCTGTATCTGTATGGAAATGAGACGTTCCACCATAAATCAGGTGTTTGCTGGTGTAACTGCATCTTTTCTTGCTGCCTTATCTCTGTTTAGGCAATCCAGAACCCTTCTGGAGTTTGTGCGTGTGGTCTAGCAGGAAAGAAAGCAGCAGCACACCTTTGTTTCCGAATCAGCCTGGCTACCAGCGACAGAAGAACTGTAAGGGACCGAAAGCAGGGAGGTGCCTTGGATCGTTTTGTAACAAGGCTGTGCTGCCTCTTCTTGATCTCCTGCAGGGTATGTTGCAATGGTAATTTAGTAGTTGTTGTTGTTTCCAAGACTTGGCATGAGTGAATTTTGGAGAGTGATGAGAGAGAGAGAGGATAAGGAATGGAGTGAATAAGAGCTGGCTATGTCAAAGAAATTGAGGAAAGGAGGAGAGGGATGTGAGAGAGTGGAAAAGGAAGTGACAAGCACAGGAAAAAGAGAAGTGAACGGAAACGATATCCCATACGCACCTTGATGCGGTCTCTCTCCTTCTGCCACTTATCGATTTCATCTTCGACCTCAATGATCTTCAGCTGCAGTTGCTCTTTCTGCAGTGAAAGCTCAGCCTGTGAGGAGAGGAGAGTCTCATGAACTGGGGCTGAGGGTGGCCTACTTCAGAGATGCTCTGTGCTCCCACTTATGCATTTGGCCCTGAACAATAACAGCTGGGAGGTACGGGTTCCTGGCACTGCTTGAAATGGAGATCATGTGCTGACACTGGACAAGATCCCAGAGCTTCTCGCTGGGTCAAGACATTCAGCTCCCTCAGCAAAGACAGCAGCAGAAGCACCCACCTACTAGGCTACCGTCATGGTGCCGCTTTTAATCACATTAGAGTCATTAGCTGGAGGGGGAAGAGGCCTGTTTCAAAATTCAGCTGTGTATGCAGTGAAGGGCCCATCCCAGGGTGTGCCTCTGCAGCAATAACAGTTTTCATGTAATTACGGAATGACGTTTGACGAGTGTTGCAACAAGAGGACGATGCCTCCGGCAGGAATTCTGTTTAGACAGGATTGTGGATTAATTTGCTCTGAATTGAGAGCTTTCATGTTATGATGAAGCTGGGGAATGCTTGGAAAAAATCAAAAACAGAGAAGGAGGAGGGAGGAGGTGTAGTCAACCATTGCTTGGCTTAGATCAGCAACTTCGCTGGGATTCATTTGCATTTCATTTTGCACTGGCTTCCCAGAGATGCTCAGACCAGACAATTGCATGCAAGGCAGTTCATAGAACTGGAGCCCATGGAGGGCTGGGCAGCTATGCACTGATGTAACATGCCGGGTGGTGTGCATGCCATGTCTCTGGACATTACTAAACAGGACCTGGCTGTTTGGTAATGCCTTGCGCCGTTAACTCAGGGCAACCCCTCCCTCGGTCGTTCATATTCACCACGTCCCTGCCCAATAGATCATGGCAAAGCCTTTGTTTACGCATTTCAAGACCTTTCTGTGTTTCATGTGTGTACAGGTTGGTCACGGCACAACTGTAACTACAGGCAATCTGGCAATGGAGCACTTATCCCAAGAGCTGTTTAGGAACTACGCAGTCTGCAGGAATTACCTGTACTCCACGGCTGCACTATGTCGCATTGGAAAAGTTCTGAAAGCCTGCTGTTCATGCGGGATTCTTTGGCAAACGGTTCTATTACCCAAAAGCACTTACATTAAGGCCGACAGTTAGAGGCAGGAGAGAAGAGGGATGGATAAATCCACTCGTGCAGCAAGTAACACAGTGAGGTCTCCCTGCTGTTAGAACACAAGTTGTAGTTCCCGCTTCTCTGCTGCCATCCAGGAAGATAACGCAGCATGAAAACCTGGGTCTTCCCTTGTGATCATGGTTTCCCTTGGGGTGGGAGTATTCTGGTTTTCAGTTCTCCACTCAAGGAGTAGAAAACAGCATCACACAATGAAGAAAAGCATGCAACAAGCTGTCAAACAGCTCAGACCAAGGAAATCAGCCCATCAGGGCTCTTGTCTTGGTGCCAGTCACCATAGTGTCTGAACGTCCTCTTAAGCTTGAATCATGCACAGCTGCATCTGAGAGCCATTGACTTTCGCTGTTCCAATTTAGCAAAGTCTCTATTTATAGAGGGAAAACAATCTGATAGCTCTTTTATTGCCTGATAAAACAAAAGAAAGGGGGAACAAAAAAGGCAAATGTACTCAAAGGTATCTCAATGCCAGAAGAGCTGCATCCTCACATTGTCATTGTAATTGTCCTTGCTTGTTGAGAGTTAGGAGAGCACTGGCCCTCTAAATACAATCCATACACCCTGACAGCCTTCAAGAGTCAAGTAAATACCATAACGAGCTGAAGCTCATATTCTACAGGGGTTCAGAGAAGATGGCATCAATTGTTAGCAAAGTAAAAAGCACATCTCCTGGGAAATGGGAGATATTCCTTCCTCCTTGTCCCTAAATATCAGGACATTCTTATTACAAGAGTATGAGTGAAATCATACAGAGAAGGACTGGAGGGAATTTTTTGAGACACTCTCAAACACAGGGATATGAAAAGAAAAGTAATAGGGAAAAGAATCAGGGGGTGGATGGAAAGATGTTGATAGCAATATTATGCTGTGATAGTCCTTTTTAATTAAGATGGGTATCAAAGGAATTTGTAAACTATTACTTGCTCAAAAGTGATACTAACTCCTAACAGCTTGTTGCAGTTATAATATCCCTTCACCCAGAAAGGCAGTTTGGGTGCCTCTGGAATGGGATGTAACAACTATTTAAGAGCAGACCCACACTACCATTTAGAGTGAGAATTGTGATCTGCAAGTGGAAATTACAGAGATAGGTCCACAAGCCAGAATGCAAATACCACAGTCATCCAGGTTCAGCATGGGTTAAAGCGCCCATACTGAAGGCAAAAGGAAACACTAGCACAGACACCAGCAATTTCATAATAAACAAGCGTTTCATTGCATGGTAGTACCAACATTCAAACTAGTCTAAGCATAAAAGACAGCAAAAAGAGGCTCAGGGAGGCTGCGGAATAGTACAAGAACTGGTGATGTGGGTACAAGGAGGCTTATTCAGTAGGGTGCTCTAGAGATGGACCACAATATAAGGGGTTAAGCAGAAGTGATGTTTTTAAGGCTTTGATCAGCCTGGGACTGGCTGAAAGATTGCTTTGGCTGTCCATGCACATCCTGTGTTACATTTACAGTAGGCTCACTACAGGTACTAGGTGTTGTCAACTTCTCCACTTTATTCCCTTTAAAGAAACTTCTCTTGCAGCTTTCTTCATATTTCTCAGATTTTCCAGGGTCAGGAACTCCTGATCCCCTTATGTGATGGACCACCCAGAACAAATCCATTGGGTGAGACATGGCGTTCAGAAGGGCCTTGTGAAAGATAATACAGCACCTCCACCCACTATAAGGGGAGTCCCTACCGTGTAGAAGTAATAACAGGGAAGAAGCTGTGGGAAATACAGGTTTAGACCATTTGGTTTGACTATAGCAAACTGGCACTGAGAGTCTTTGAGCTAAGAGAGGATCCTCTGTAAGAGTCTAGGTTAATTAGGACAGTCAAGAGGCCTAAGTGAAAGTTCAGAGTGTACATCCACAGCTGAACCCAGTCCTTGTGCTGTAAAGGACCTAGAGATGTGAGATTATGAGTCTTGCATCATGATGTGACTCATTTTTGCAAGGCAGCAATACAAGCATCATCATGCCCTAATGCTCTGGGAACCCAGTCCTTGAATCAGGGAACACCCCTGTGTCACCAGCCTGGGAGAGCTATGCTAATTACCTGACAGCAACAACCAAACGCAGTAATGAAGCTAGAGAAGTGTTTAAACCAGTTGCCCTAATACCGGGCTTGTATTAGAAATTACACACTGAGAAGTCAGCAAATTGTTGTTTGAGTTGTTATTTCTGCTGCTTTTGCCATTGAATTTTTCTGTCTAAGCTTTTGTTAAGCAAAGGTGGGTGTCAGTGGGCTACAATCTCTGTAGACTCTGCTAGCATCCTGCATTAATGCCACTAGTCACGACATGAGCGGAGGCCAGGAAAGGCGCTCTGCGTTGCACAGTTGGAAGAGAATTCCTTAATGACAAACTGGTGGGTTTTCCCTGTGTTCTGCCCTCGCTGCAGAGGCACTAATGCAGAATGCAGACAAACAGGCAAATCAGTTGGCAGCAGGTCAGCTTCCCCAGCCTCCCAGCTAGGAAGAACGTCCTGCAGGTGACTTGCACCATCTCTGTGGAAAGAGCATCTATTTTAAGCTGTGTCCGCAGAGCAACCACAACTTGTGTGGATAAGGCCTCACAGCCACATCGTGCCCTAACCTTGCATCAGTGAGAAGGGCCAAAAAATACTTCCACTGGCGTATTGACACACTCTTGTTTGCTCTCTCTTCAGACAGTGAAAGCAATACAGAGAGGGCTGAGATGGAAATCCCTCTGGGTGCATGTCTGTGGATGATTGACTCCAAAGCCCAGTTCAGCCTCTGTGAAGTCTCCTCTTTTAAAAGTGGCTTTATTGAAACAAGGAACACCCAGGTCCCATTTCTGCACAGTTCTCTGCTGCCTCTTTAAACCTGCTGTGCAATGTGAACTTGGCTTTAAAGGTAAAGAATTAAAGGAGAAAAGCAAAGTGCTTCGCACTAGAACTGACCTGACGTGCTGAGTACCAAGGCTGGTGCTGGGCAGTAACGACAGGTTATTTACAGCTCTGTGACTGGCAGGCATATGTGAAGTTGTTTCATTTTGAGTTTAGGCCTGTAAAACAGGTTTTGAGTGAAGGATCCCCTTTCAAAATGAAGGATGCTGTCCGAAAGGGGGACTCTGGTTCTGCTGATAAATCAAGCTGGCCAGAGGGTTTTATTTGGGTGTACAAGCCGCTGTCGATGGTTTCTACTTTTCAGCTGTGTGTGGTTATTACTCAGCCTCAAAGCCCTGTTCTTGGTTATTTCTTGTGCTGATTCTGGTGGGGCTGTCCCTTTTCTTCTAAATCAGGGAACGAATGCAAAGTGGCTCTGGGGAAGGCATTAAAGGTTTGCTGGGTAAAAAACGCAAATACCATCATGTGGAAAATCAGGAAAAAAGACTCCTTCTTCCCTGCCAAGTTGTCTCTGTCTGGCCCCCTGTGCCTTTCACTCTTGTCTTGTCAGCACACCAGGAAAAGGGGGATGAGCGGCTCTTACCCCAGGCTCCCCAAAAGTGGAATATGCTGCTGTGTCCTCCCTCTGTCTCACAGACAAATATCAGTCTTTCCACTGGTTGCCTAAATGCTCTAACTAACTAGTAGGTGTCTGTTTACTGGCTTGTTTGCATTCCTTTTCTCTTAAGCTGCACCGTCTCTGTCTGCTCTGTGGAGCAAGCAGAGTTACCTGATTTCACACGAGGATCTTAAACTATCCCTTGCTTTCCCAACACGGAACCTCAGCACCTTTCTTCCCTACAGGCCTTATAGCAGAGGCAGACTCATGAGAGAGACGGTAACCTGCATTAATTCTGCCATATGAAAGGAATAGATGTGCCTCAAACAAGCATATTACACTTTATTATGTGACAGCTTTGTGCCGCCAGATTGCTGAGCACCCAGATCGACAGTCAGGCTTAAGCGCATCACAGCACACACACATACACCCCCACACACCAAGTTCTGCTGGAATCCTCTCCAGGTTTGGAGTTGCAGTACAGCCAAAGACTGGGAAACCTTTGCAGATAAACCAATTGTTACTTGACAACCCACACTGGGTGAGAGCGCCTGTGTAGATAAAGCTCTATTTTGGTCACCAACCAGTGGTATAGTTAGCAAATTTGGAGGTACTAAAGCTACCCCAGTGATGCTTGGATGCAGGCTGTAAAAATGGGTCAAGGATGGGGATGACCTAAGATGGGGGTTTTGTTCATTGTTTCCACAAAGGCCAGAAGCACCAACCATACTTTGCCACTCTTCCAGTTTGTGGTCACATCCCAGTTCGGCTGATTTGCAAGACTGGAAAAGAATAGGTGGGAACAAAAGGGACTTGGAAATGTTCATTCCTCTTTCTGGTTCTTGCTAAGGCTCCACCTAGGGTGAATAAATCAGGGCTAGGAATAAACATTTGCAAGCAGCAGCTATCCTGTTAATTGTTTTTGTCTGAGTGAATATTCACTCAAGTTACAGCATGATCAAAACTCGTTGTCAGGAGAAACTTGCACATGTGTATGATTCATGTTGATAAAGCCCTAAATCCTTTAGGCTTAGCAGCAGCAGAAACAGCAAAGGACAGCATAGGAACTGAAGCATGGAGCTAACAAGAATGGCATAAGGATTCTGAAAAAGAAATCGAGCATCATTTAAATCTTAGGTGAAGTCTCCTCTGCCCAGCTTCTTTAAAGCAAGGTGTTCTAGGTCCATCCAACCACAGGAAGAAGGCTGTGACTAGCTCCGGCTCCTCAGGGAGCAGCTGTTAACTTCTTTTCAGTAGAAATGGCTAAGAGGAATTGGGCGCCCTGGCAGACACCAGACACAGCTTTATGAGAGTCAGCATATGCTATGTTGAGAGCTGACATCAAAAACACAAGAATAGGCAATTATGAAACAAACAGCAGGCTAGCGAGCCCTGCAGGAATTGCTCTATGAAAGACTGGTTGAGACATGGAGAAAAGTCTGGTTTCAGTAAGGCTGCGAGTTGGAGATGACATTGCAAGAAAAGACAAAATATGTGCACAGGAAGACGGAGGGAAGCTCTGCATAAGGTGTTATTTCAGCCTTGTGAGATACATCTTCCTAGCACCTCAGAAAGAGTTAAACTCTCCTTCCAAGTTAAGGATAACTCCGGAATTTCTAGCAGCGGGTACTTTCATTTGCCTGTTCACCACACCACAGCACTGGCTTGGGCTGTGCCTAAGAGTAGGATTTAGCAGAACTTACTCAGTGCCCCTCTAGTTTCTGCCGTGGACTGGCTGCGTGACTCTAGGCAAATTGGTTTACATTAGCATTTCATGGGGATCCTTTCTCTAATATCTCTTGTCCGGTCTGCTTAGAAGGTTTCTAAGCATGCTCTTACTATGGGGATGTACAGTACCAACCATGGTGAGACCCTGATCTTTACTACATCTAGTGGAATAACTGTATGCCCAGCCAGAAATCAAACAACGTGAGACTTGAAGCAATCAGAGGTGGAAGACTTTTGATTAGTGAGCACTGCTCCACACACCAGCCTCATCTCCTTTGATATCCATCTTCTAAACCTATTTTAGTAGCACATCAGGGGAAATTACAGTGTTTCCTGTTTGCACCAGGGATTTTTCTTCATCTAAGCTTCAAAATACTCTTCCCATAGGTGTGCTTGACACTATTATATCCATAACAGAGGAGAAAAACAAAACCCCATAATCTCACCCTAAGTAGCTGAGATGGCAATTTCCAACAGTAACCTAGCAGCCATTAGTAATTTTAGCAGCCACTTATCCAATTAGCTGCATTCTGGAGGTCCTGAACTTGAGCAGTGCCCCAATTTCTGGCTGTGGTGATCACTAAGCAAAACTTAGCATGTTGGGCTTTGATTCAGCTTCTGCTGAAAGTCAGTCCTGCAACCAGGGGTGGAAGTCAGGCTCTCCACCCCACCAGTCCAGTGCTATGCTGCTGTAACCAGCCATTAGAACAATGATCCCATGGCAGCAGAACCCAGGCAACATCCATCTCCAGTAAACGCTTCCCATCCACCACCCGTCCATCCCAGAATTACATTGCAGACATGATATAAGGAGAGACTGGAAAGCAAAAGCTGTGGTGTAGTATTGAGGTGCATTGGAGGGACTGATGGGAAAGTGCAATAAAAAGAGCATTACCTCTTTTCCTGCTTTCTCGATCTCCACTGTCACTGTACTGTGGTTCTTGTGCTCTTGGAACATGCAGAGGTAGCAGATGCACATCTGGTCTGTCTGACAGAACAGCTCCATGGTCTTCCCATGCACAGGGCATTTTCTTGCTTCAAAGTCCCTGATGGGGTCCAGGAGCTGGTGGTCCCGGAAAGCTGCTCCCTCCAGATGGGGCTTGAGGTGCAGCTCACAGAAGGAAGCCTGGCACACCAAGCAGGACTTCACAGCCTTTTGCTTGTTATCAATGCAGGAATCGCACAGGACATCCTCAAGCTTCACCCTGGGCCGTGACCCGGCTGCTCTGTCAGGCTTGTTGAAGGTGGGTCTTCTCAGGTCGCCTGTCTCTACCAGAGGGAGGGAAGTTTTCTTCAGGTCCCCCATCTGCCCCCCAGAGAACAAAGACTTCCTCCCTTCCCCTTCACTAGGCAGGAAGCTCTTTTTGGAATCCAAATTGAAGAGGGACTTCCTGAGATCGCCTTTCTCTGCAAAGGAGAGGGGTGGTCTCCTCATCTCTCCTATCTGTCCGCTGGCATATTGCATCTTCTTTGAATCTGCTGAATCCATGCTGAAGTAGGTTGATCTCTTCTCGTCAGATGACTCCACAAACTGAATGATGGGCCTCTTCCAGTCACTCCCGGAGAAAAGGGAGCTCTTGATTTGCCCTGTCTCCAAAGATGCACTGCCAGTGCCCTTCAGAGCTTCCTTCTCGCCTCCGCTAGAGTTTGTGTTCTTCTTCACTTCTTCTTCCTTTTTGGGGGCAGATGGACTCTTCACATCCTCTGGCTTCCCAGTGGTACCATTTGTCCTTGCAGCACTCCCCGTTTCCATCGTCTGAACAGGGCAAATGAGCTTCACCACTTAATCTATCCTCCAGTTCCTGCCTCTCAGCCCAAAGTGGGTATGTCTGCCCAGTCGTTGTCTCAGCAAGGAATGACGATAGAATGCTGGAAAGTTTCTGCCCAAGTGACGCACCTGGAGCTCCAGCAGGGAGGAGGAGAACGCCTGGATTATGCTGGGGAGACGCAGGGAGAAAGAAAGAAGTTACCCAGGATCAGAAGCTACAGCTGTGCAGTTAATTATACAAGGGCAGTCCACACCCAGGAACATTCTTGTCTAACCAGGTTTGGGAGGAAGGGCTGTTTATACACATAGAAATGTGTTGGGTTCTTTAAAAATCGTTTTCATTAAGATGCAGCAACCAGTTCGACCGCTTGTTTCAAAAATAAGTCTGCTCCTTGTTGCCAGGAGCTGAGGTTACCTCCTCGCAGAGATGGGCAGGGTCGGAGAGACCATGAGATGCAGAAGATGGGTTTGTTAACTGGGTCATACCCATGCACAGAAATAATTATGGTTGTAATTAAAACGAACGCCTAGAATAAAGCATTCTTAAACTCGATTCCCCTGAGGGCTTACTGCATTCAGTAGGACAGGGAGGGGAAACGTAGGGATAATATTGGGTTTAAAAGACCCTATTACCTTTGTTTTTATTTTGATGCTGGGTTTGTGCAAGGCCCATCCATTTAGACCTGGAAATAACCCAACCATGTAGCAGAAGAACACAGCTGACCTGAACTTAACATGGGCTAGTCCTGTTTTTCCCACAGGCCATGTAATCTCCACTAATGCGACTAGTAGAATAAAACCCCCATTCCCTATTTCACTGTATGCTCTTGCTGAGGTAAGGATTCAGGCATACCTGACGTAGCTCTTCCCATAAATGCCTATTGAACTGAGACATACCTGTAATGTACCTGGAAGAAGAACTATTTTACAGCTAAACAGGCAAAAATATTTCTTGAAAGAAAAAAGAACTGGGAAAGGGTTTTAAAAATAGGTTTGCCTCCAGTAGCTGTATTCCTGGGAAACGTTCAACTTGTTGGAATCACAGAAGATTTCAGAAGAAAAGGCTCTTTAAAAGCACCGTGAATTCCATCATCTTCAAAAGAAGGAGGTTGATCTTCCACTCATATCGCATCAATTTAGCATAGAGTATGTTCTGAATTTCAGAGCGATTGCTCTGGGATTAATGCCCTGGCTGTAAATTAACCATGCCTAAGATTTGTGCTTAATCTAATTGTCACAGAATGCGATGGTGGTGTTGCTGGAGAATGTGATTTTTCGGCTTTAATAATGTCTCCTTAGAAAGCTGTAACAAAAGCCTGGCTGGAAGTGTCTGAAGTCATGGAGTTAAAAAGCCAGGTTTACATTTAGCACCTCTTTTTGAGGTGTGGAGGAAACAGAGGTGCAACCCAAACCAAGAACAGCATACATTTTGGATCTGATATGAGAATGAGCTAGCCAGGAAGCGCCTGTCTAACAGATCCAGTTTCTAAGGGCTTTGAGCAAAAAGAGGGTAAGGAACGAGAAAATATTCCTCTCCTCAACTGAAATGTGGTTGGTGCCCCTGGCTCATAGATCCTGTCCCTCTCATAGCCTGTATGTCATTATAGCTCTCTATATATGAGAAATGATTGAGTATAGAGTGTTTTTCTGGATAATAGTTGGAAAAGCCCCACCTTTTTCAGTAATTTCTAATGGAGAGGTTTTTTATTAAGAGGACCATAGTCTTTTGTGAGTCATTCTTCGTTCTATGGCATAGCAAAGGGCAATGTTACACTTTAAAAACAAATTTCATGCAAGGAAGGCATTGACTGACAGACACGGATTCCTTTCCCCAGCTGCCTGGGCTGAGCTGATCGTTATAGCATTAACAGTCCTGTAGATCTCCAAGTGATTAAAAATCCTGGAGGGTGGAGCTGCCTGTTCTCACGTGTACAGAAGAGAATCAGCTTTTCCAAGCTAGCATTAATACTTAAGGAAGAAAAAACGTCTAACGTTTAAGACCTTATTAAAGGTCTAACATGGAAGAAGGTGGCCTTGATTTCTCTTGTTTTCCTGACAGGCAAGGTTGTTAAGATTTTGGAATAGGCAGTCAAAAGATTAAGGACTGGAGTTTTTCATGGGGTTACTGATGGAAATCCAGAGTAAATGAGTTTAATCCTGTTACTTTAGGCAGGCTTGGGAGTATCTGGACTCAGGAGGAGGTTAATTATTGATTCTTCTGTCCATGCAGAGGCACATACAGACTGGCACCCTGCAGTAAGTCAGGTTATGGCTGTGCCTTGCGTGACCTATGCCGATGCCAGCCATAGCATTAGCTCCTCCATTGTCACAGCACTAGTGAAGTATGGCCATGCTTGAGATGTAAGATGTTGTAATGTTTATCATCTACTGCTCCAATCAGAATCAGGTGGGCTGTTGTCTGCCCTTAAAACGTTTGGTATGTTCCACAAAGTTGCAGGTTCTTCTTTGGCTTTTGAATGGGTGGCATCTGTCCATGCTGTTTAGTTTTGGAGTATCTTCAGCTTAAATGCTGTGTCAGACAGAAAGAGGGAGGATGTGCATATGCACACACACACGGATTAACGGAGCCAAGTGCAAACTGGATTTCTTGAAGGTCTTCCATCCCCTTTTGGCCTCCCATGGCATGTCAGCCTCCCTCCCCCTGTCATCCTCCCAACCCTGTTGACCTCTCATCTCCTATCAGTATCAGGGCACTTTCACCTGTCCCCTTTTACCCTCAGCTCACTCTCGAGCATCCTGCATGCCTGGAATTAGTGCCTTGGGCATGTGCTGCTTACAAATACCATGGCAGGCCCACATGTGATCAGCAAGAGCTAAATGCATCACCTCTGCTGCCACTCATCCTGCTACTTTGCTCTGTAGCCAAAGGACAAGCCCACCTTTTCCCTAGCATCTTTCTGCATTTCATCATACCTTATCATGTTTTTTTCTTGCCAAAATATTGTTTGCTCATGTCTATCTTGTTATTTCTGGCGTTTCCTGGGAAATCTCCTGTTCACGCCTGTCTGAGGCTTGAGGAGAGCATGGTATTACGGGTGCTTGTAACCACTGCCACTGCTGGTTAATTCTGCCTGGGAATCACAGGAACACTACAGGAGTTAAAGGGCAGTTTGTTAGTTAAAGGGTAGTTTCTCAGACAGCCTGTGCTTCAGTTCCCAACCCTGTTTAGAAGACTTGTGCACACACGTGTATTTCAGGCAATTTGGAAGCCAAAGTAAAGTACAGCTTGGACGTTCCTTTATTGTAGGCTTTATCTTTCCGCCTCCCAGAGAGAGGTTCCTGATTTCTGCAGCATGAGTTCACACTTGTGTAAGCATCTTCTGTGAGTTTTGTTCTAGCTATATCCCTACTTTTCCTGCAGAAGACAACTGTCTCCTATCTAGTGCACTGCGTCAAGCCCATCACACAATATGCCCATGTCTGTGCCTCTGACTCAGAGCATCCACCCACGTTTGGCATCTGCAGTGCCTTTCATCTGAAAAACTCGGAGCGTTTTTCAAAGGTTCACAAATTAAACTCGACAACACCTTCGCAAAATAGGTCTGGGTTGCTAACCCCATGGAGCAATTAGAGAAACTGAGGCATGGACTGTGGAACCGCCTGAAATTGCTCAGGGAAAAAGTGAAACTTTGTTCGCTTTGTTTGTTCTTTCTCTTATTTTTCGTGCTTGTGACCCCTTTAAATCCTTGGCATGTTTTTTAGGATGCTTTTATTCTTGTTTTGAGCTCGTTTTTTTCACTGTTAACCAGTAATTAAGTAGTTTATTGCTTGTACTCAAGTGTTTCCATTGTGTGATGCGCTCACGATAATCTTCATGGCTAGAAAAAGTTTCCCCAGGATGGAAAAAGTGAAAATATTGGGTCCATTTCAAACTAAATAGAATAGAAACAGTTAAGCCAAGCCTGGGGCACTCCTTTAGACAGGCTCCGGAGCGGAGTTTCAAACGCCAGTGACTGATGAAGTCATGGGGAGTCTCAAAGAATTAGATCAACCAGCCCATGAATCACTGGGCCCGGTTCTCACAGTAGCTCCAACCAAACCAGGAGCAGGGAACCTGCCTGCTAATTGCCTACTCTGTGCTCTACCCACTAATCCACACTGCCTTTCACATCCTACATATTTTCAGTCCTTTCTCATTTCTTACACCTTTATATAACACAAATCCACAGCCCAGAAAATGTTAGGCTGAAATGCAGGCTATTCCTGCTACAAGAAAACACAGGAAAGCAACCCATCAAGCATGTAGACACCATTGAGCAATGACCATGCATTAACCAGCTCCCAGTGTAAGAGCAGAGCAGGCAAAACAAGTTCAAGGCTTCGTGTTGCTTTCACACGTATCACATTCAGTCAGCAGTGCATCCAGATGGATCAGCAGAGCTACCCTGGTATACAGAGCACATGGGTTAAAAAACAATGCTGCAGGTGAGCTTAAAGCAGATCTACAGATGCTCTCAGAGCTTTGTACAGGTGATTTATAGAAGATACACTCAATTTATGTGGCATAAAATCACATTCAGGTATTTGTGACAATGTGGGCTCACCGCCTTCGTGTGATATTCAGCTGTGTGTTGCAGGGTGGGAGATGAAGGGAAGGAAAACAGAACCAAGTTGTTTGGGGGATGCATTTTCATTTGGGAACATACATTGAGAGCTCAGTGAAGATGGTCAGGACCTGGCTTTAGATACGAGGATGTGAATTGTTAGGGTAGCATGAGCTTCTGAATAGCTCCTCCAGGGTACCATGCCAAGACAATCACAAGCTTCCCAGGGCTTATATCAGGCCCGCAGGCTATGAGCTGGACCATGGGGAATCTTAATTATTGGAACAAGTTACAGGCACGATGTAAGTGCCCGTTGTGTAACAACGATACTCAGTGAGCGTGATTCACTGAAGGAATGAGAGGTGTGTGACAGGACAAAGGCAGTAACTGGAGGATATGCGCTGCCTGGGGGAAGACCCCTTTGTAGTGGTTGTGCAGAGTCTTCAACTTTGAAAGGGCTGAAGGGGAAACTGACTACTCAGCATTAAATTCGTGGGGAGGACAAGAAAGTGGATACCAGCTAAGGGAGGACATCTATTTGAATCAGAGGACACTGCTAGTGTAAGATCAAGCAGGGTAAACCTGTCCATGTGAAAATATAGGCTAGAAATTAGAAGAAGATTTCTGGCATCACAGGGGCACAGTTCGGGCATGGCCTTTGAAACAGTCTTGGGCACCACGATCTGAACTGCATTCAGCTTGCTGCAGTCACCACCACGTTGCCTAACTGTATGGATGATACTGCATGCCTTCAATGTGCTTACAAGGCTTGTTGCGCCATGTCCATTTTGGTTTTAATTAATTAATTAAGCCTATGTTTCAAGGCTTCTGCTGGTTGCCTGTAGAGGCCAGGAAGGATTTCCTGCTCCCACCCCCCTTCTTTGATGATTAACTTGGTTTCTGTGTCATTGGCTTTCAGTTTTTGTTTTCTTTTCCACCTCCTTTTCATGCACTGGAGATTGGCACAACCTGAGATGGGGAACTTGGGTGGAGCTGGGTACAGCTCTCAGGCGTCTGCTCAGCACAAAAACCCCATCTCCAAATCTGGGATTGGGAAGGAATATTCCTTGGTTGGATTGGCAATGACCAGTGGAGCTGGTTTATCTTCTGATGTACGACAGCAGGTTCCTTTTTGGCTTCTTGGCAGCATGGGCACAGTCAGCCTCAGTAACCACACGGCTGTGATTTCATGGATGCTTCCACACACAAACGGGAGATTGAGATTCAGTTGTCTGTTCTGCTCCAACCTGTTCATAATCTTCTCAAGCGCTCTGGGATCTCTGGGAACAAAGCCTACTACAAGAAATAGATATTATAGATGTAAAATTGACAGTTCATATCATCTCATGATTTTGGGGGCTGTAGAAGAAGTAATAAAACATTCCACGCTTTGCAGCTGACAGAACTGTATTTATTGGTGTCTGGATAGATGCTGTGCTCCTTCCGGAATAGATTTGGTCCTGTGGTACAGGTGTTAGCCTATAGCCCCCAGTATCTCTTTGTGTATTCTTCTGTGAGGATGCTCTTTCTTGTTTCTGATGCTTGGAAATGGTAACTTTGAGCATCATTTGCTGTTGTCCCCAGCAGCAGGAATTCCTTTGTTAGGTCTAGTTCTCCATAGGTTTGCATCTCAGCAAGAAATGCTGAAAGAAGAAGAAAAAGGGCAGAAAGCTGTCCATCAAGTCTCCCTAACACTCAAACTGCTCTGAAATCACCTGTCTTTGGCAATATCAAGCCAAGCTTCCCTCCAGGCAGTGCTTGTTTCTAACAAGGGTAGCATGGAGAGCTGTGCATGGAGAAGCACCCCTTGCCACGGCCTGCCCTGGAGACAGAACCTGTGTCTCTGTCCCTCCTGAGGTGTCTCCAGGTCTGTGTGGCCACTGAGCAACCCAGCATAATGGGGGAGAGCAGGAGTGGGGCTAAGGAAGGGGTAGATGCTTCTTTCCCTGTCCTTCTTCAGAGTCCGGGGCTGCTGAGGGGCTCCTGTGCTTGTGGCATCAGCTCTAGCCCTGGTCAGTGTCTTCCTTGTTAAGAGCAAGTGTCATTCCTCCCAAACGTTCCTTCACCTCTTGCAAGAGCCTCAGTGTCTCAAGTCAGATCTCAACCAAAGGCTCAGAGATGCTTCAGCTTAGAGGAATGCTGCTTAGAGGGATGGAGAGCCCTCACCCACCCAGAGCAGATGTGGAAAAGCCCTAGCAGGCAAGGTCTTGGCTGCCCATGGCTTCTTCCCTGCACATAAACCTCAATTGGAGGCATTGCCCATGTAAGAGCTGCTGCTCCATCACGCCAAGAGACAGCTCAGCACTTGGGGAGCTGCAGCCTCACCTCGCTGGGCTTCCCTGCCTGCCAGGGAGGCTTTAGGGCAGGCAGTGGGTGGGCCCAGCTCTGTGTCATTGTTGGGTTCCTGGAAATCAGGAGTGCAGGACAGGGGGAAAGCCTGAGGAATGAGGCCACCACGCAGAGCAAATGACTGAGAGCTCAGCTCTTGTGTCTGGTTGTTCAGAGGAATTCTCATTCTGAAAAGCCCCTGGGAAGTTAAATGGGAAAACATGTTGAAACAAGGACGCTTATTCACTCTGTGACTGAGCAAGACAAACATCCAGTGCGTGTGTGTCTTGATTTACTCCCCTCTTCCCTTCCTCTGTAAATACCGAAGGAAAAAAATATGACAGCGAAAGAAAAATGAGACAGAAGTGAAGGGGGAGAGACAAAGAAGAGGGAAAACACTGGGAAAAGGAGGGATGAGAAAATGATCAGAACAATTCTGGGAGAGAAATGTAAAACCTAGATAAGAGTGAACTTGAGGCCTGAGCCTCCCTTACTCGCTGCCATGAATACAGGATAACATGACAGAAGCTGGGTCAGGACCAGACCTCGAGGAGGGTTAGCATCCACCACTCTTACTCATCAGGAGCAGTGCTGCGCTGCATGCCTTGCCTGGGCTTGCTTGTCCTCGGTCAGCATTATCCCTCTGTAGCTGAATCCCACCCTCTGGTCTTAGGGTGGTGGCAACTGCCTGGTAAATGACTTTGTCACGCCATCCCCTTCTCCAGGGGAAAGCAACAGGATCAGCAAGGTGCAGAGAAGCATGCAAGGCTGCTTTTGCTCCTGGTAGCAGTACAAAGACTGTGTTTTGGTTGCTGGCATTCAGACGGGGATGGGAGCAGAGGGAAGGCAGCCCTTGACACAGCTTGTCTTCCTCGGTCCCTTATCTGCTCCTGGCAGCGGCCGCTCAGTGTTTGGGGCTTGGGAAGCGATGTGTGATTCAACAGGAGCATGTGGACACTGGCCCTGGCTTGCACAAATGGGAGTGAAATTTGGCATCCAAAGAAAGCAGCGTCTGATGGAAAATGTCTGATGTTTGCCTTGGAAAGGAGCTGGGGACATGCTGATCACGGTAGCTCTCACGTCACTGGCACTGAGCTCACAGTCCTTCAGCACCTGTTTATACCTTCCTCCGAGCCCCAAGCAGGAGCTCGCCTCTCATTCTGCCATCTCAGCTCTCTGTTCTGGCTACTGCCTCTCTCCGTGCATCCTCACTGCCCTGAACAGCCCAGAAGGGTCTCCTGCACCCTGAATCCCCCCTCACAGCCGCCCTGAAACCAGCCTCCATCTTCACCCAGCAAGGCAAACCTGTGCAGGGTTCTCTAGCTCAGGAGCCCTGGACCTGGCTCAAAGTCAGGGGAGATCATCCTCTTCTTGGTGGCACAGGCACGGCCACCCACTGCATCCTTGCCCATGGATAGCTGCCTGTCCATCCCATCCTCTCACCTACCTCCCCAGGGCAGGTCTGTCTATGTGGCTAGCATGTGGAGCTCTCCTCTGGCCTTGGTGACAGCTCTGTCACTGCGGTAGCAGCTCTATGTGGTCAGTTAAGTGCCCATAATAAGGTGCAGGGCAGCAGACTGGACATTGGCAGTAGCAGCAAGGGGCACAGCCTCAGGCCAGGCATCCGCCACACTGCCTTGCATGCCAGCCAGCACTGTCACTGCTGCTGACCCTGCAGAACAGGATGGGCAGTCAGGTTGGGGAGCTCTTGCAGCTGCATGTGAGCATTGGAAGGTGCCCAGCACCCAGAGGGCCCAGAGCTCATGCATTCCTGACTCCCCACCTCGCTGCCTCCTGGCAGAGCCTGCTTCTCCAGCACCGAGTGCTGGCAGAGAGGCAGGATTTGGCCTCCTCGTTGGAGGTATAGTTGTGAAAGAGGGAAAAGTAATGGGGGAGATTCCCAGGCAGCTCTGAGCCATGTGCTGGCACTGCAGCACTGCGGGCTGCAGGGATGCCAGGGAGTGGGGAAAGGCTGATGCTTGTGCATGGGCAGGGAACACCTGGAGCTTGGGCAACTCAGGGAGCTGTCCCTGCTGCTCCGGTTGGCTCCATGCATGCACTAGCTACTGGCCTTTGTTACATTAATTGCATTGAAGTTTGAGGCTCCATCAAGTCCAAACGCAGCCTAACGTAGCGTCATGGGGCTGGCTGGCACCCAGGAAGGAAAGCCAAGGGGGTGGAGGGAGATGGGGTGAGAAAGCTGCAAGCCTGGGGGAGCTGCAGCTCTCTTCTGGTACAGGGAAGGGCATGCTTGCCCTTGCCTCACGCTCCCTGCCTGTCTCCCTGCACCCTGGCAGTGATGATCCTGCCCTCTGGGCTGGCTGGCACAGCTTTCTGGGCTAAGTTCCCATGTCAGGGGGGCACCTTGCCACCCAGGGCCACCTCTGCCACTATAGGAGAGGGAGAGGACTGCCCTCAGCCACTTGCTTGTACCTCTCCTGGAGATCCTGGCCCTGTGGCAGCAGGGAGGGAGGCAGCGCGTACGTGTGGACACACACGAAGCACACATTGGCTCTCACTGAGGAGGGTGCATGCCACCCACCGCCCTGGAGAGCTGCTGACTTGTAAAAGGGTGTTTCTGATGGTTGAACATCTCTTGGACACTGTGGAAGGTTCCCATGTCTGTCGCTTGGCAGGCTGTGGTGCTCAGCTTTTCCCAGGCTCACTGTTCACATCTGTGGTGCAGCATTCTCTGACCCATCCCCATGCCCTAAATCACACTGGGGAAGATGTGAAAGCCCAGCTTAGAAGTGCCCAGGAGATGCTTATTCCTCCTCACTGACCTCCTGCAGCCACATGCCTACACCGTGTAGCATGCAACTACTCTCCTACACAGCCCGCTTGTGCAAGGATGTGGTCTTGGGAGGATGTCAGAGATGCTGAGCCCCACTTTCCTCCTCCTGCGTGATATCCCTGGTCCTGGGGTTTGTGTGCGAGCGCTGAAGATGGAGAGGGGAGCTCGCACCGCGCCTGCGATGGGGTGAGCATCCTCGGGGCCCCCTGCTCGGCGCGGCTGCCAGCCGCTAGGTGTCCCCCGTGACCCGCACACGGGTGTCGGGAGCGCCGCGGGGAACGGAGCCTCCGGAGTGCGGGCGTGGGGGAACCCGCTCGGTGTCCAGGATGGGTTGGGAGCAGGAGGAGGAGGAAGAGCCTTCCCCAAGGCCAGGGGCAGTGGGCAGGACTCGAGCTTTACTATAGATCATCTCCAGGCTTTTCCGTGCTTTGCTGGAGGGGTAAATACACTGCCATTGAAACGCAGCCAGCCCTCGGGAGCAAGCGAGCGGCTGAGCCAGGTCCCGAAGCGCAGAAGGAGCAATGATCTGCCTGTGTCGGAGCCAGCCTCTCCGTGTGCTGCTCCCCTGGTCCATGCCTCTCCTGCCAGGGTCCCTGACAGGGCGAGTGCATCCATGATTAAGGTACCCTACTGCCTGGGGGGTTGTCCAATACCTTTTCCTCTTCTCCTCCCTGCTGGAATGCCCCAGATGCAGGGAAGGGATAATTGGGTTTCTACAGCAGGGAAAACACCCCGGATTCCTTCCTGGGGGAGAAAAACATAATCCTGGAAATCCCAGCTTTCCCAGTCCTGCTTTTCTGTCCTGGGCAGACCTTCTCCCTAAGCGGCCTGAAATCGATGCTCATGAGTAAATGCTATTGCCTCTGTAGGGTGTCAGCAGGGTATTTCCCAAACACCTTGCAGCTTCCCCACCTACATACTCCCCCCTCGTTTGAGTCAGCTAGTTCCCTCACTATCTTATCAGCACACTCATTATACCCTCAGAAACACAATGTAAACATCTCCAGCAAACTGCTCTTGATGACAATTTCTTTGCCAAATAAGCCACTTCCCCGCTTGAGTGATGGTTATGAGAGAGGGTTTTTGTAACTGCTGCTGTTTGAACAAGTGAGAAGTAAATACAGCTCCCTTTCTGGGAGCACACACATGCACCTGCTCTGGTGGAGTTTCATCACAAGCAGGGGTAGGAAGGTGTCTGTGGGAACTGCTTATTAACATACTGGCAGCTCATCACTACTGCTTTGTTCGGTTCCTAACCTGGAATTTGGCTGAGGGAGGAAGATAACACTGGCAGGAGCTGCCAAGGGAGCTTTTATAGTCCAGGCTGTCAGACAGTTGGGTTTACATCTTATTCCAAAGGATGGCACATCCGCTGGCACAGCATCTCCCGGCAAGCACAGCAGGATGCTGACACGGGCTGTGTTGGGAAGAGATTGGTTGCGCTTGGGATGGCACAATTGCTGGAGCTGGGCACCACTCAAAGAGCAGAATACTTCTGTGCTAAGCAGCAGGAAGACAACAGAGCACTCACCACCTTCAGCCCTTGCCTGTCCCTGCTTTCATTACCTGCCGTGGCTGCTGTGGGATTTATAGTCCTCAGGCTGCTCTACCTCTCAATGGATAATGCAGCTGGATGCAGACAGGCTGGGACCTGTTGGGGATTTCAAGTGCTTCCTATGCTCTTCTTCAGCATTTTAGCTCAAGCACAGCCTAAGAAAGCCCCTTCAGCCTTCCCTGGTGTTTACTCCTTCACTGAGTGACCCAGTCTGCCCCCTTTGAGCCTGCACAATCTGGCTGGAGCTGAGCCCTTGGCTGCGTTGCTCTCCTATTCAAAGAGAGAAAGAGGGAGGATGGGGACAAGGAGGAAAAAGCAGAAACTAAATTAGTCTCCCAGCTGGTAGCTGAGCTTCCGTGCAGCAATTCCAGAAGCCTGTGCAATTCCTTCTCCCCTTGCAAGGCTTCGCTGCAGACCCTCGCAGCTTGTTTCAGGAGCAGCATTCCTCTCCATGAGCGCTGTGCTAATTCTTCCCACAGGCTGGCTTGGGATGGCTTTCTCAGACGGCACATTCCCACCCTGCTCTGCTGTGTCTCTCTTCTCTCTCAACCCATATTTCACAAAGATGGGGTTTTTACTTCCCTTGCCCATGTAAATAACATCACATATGGCCACAAACGGTATGTTCAGCCAGCAGGGCTGCTTCTGACAGGAGCCAGTGCTAAACTAAGCACACAGTATCGTTCAGCAGCCTGGCCTGATGCCCACCTTAGCAGGCTGAAGTAATCCATTAAAGACCAGGGAAGGGGCAGAAACATCAGGAGGTGAAACGGAAGATTTTTAGTAAGGAACTCAAATACAGATTAAAGCGGGAGAAAAGAAAATCCCTTTGGCGTTCTGCGCTGATTGTCTTTGTTTGCTTCTTGCAGTGACATAATGACACTGAAGCAAACTTCTTTGTTGCTTCATGAACCTCGCCACACATTGCAGCAAGGTACTGGTGCGTGGCATGCATTGTACTATCACCCTGTGCCCGCAGTGCCTCTTTGTACTTATGTATGTAGTGGTTGCTGTTATGGTAACTGAGAGGAAGACTGAACAGAAACTACACTCTATAGACCCTTGGGTTTTAACTCTGCTTTTTGGAGCTGGAGGAATTAGAAATAAGAAAGGAGGTAAAGCCTTGTCCATTCTGTGCTGAATCCCAGTTTCAGTGGACCCCTACTTCAGGGAACTGCATTTCGTCACCATCTGCAGTGTTTCCTGCTTCCCAGGCAGCGGATGCATTGCACTACGCCATGCGGTATCTGTCTGACGAGGTGCAGAAACAGCAGGCTAGCTGGAAACCTTGCTCTGAGATGAGATCTGAAATAATTACAGTTCCCTAGGGTATATATGGTAGAAGGGGCAATACAGAACCTCATGGCAAGAATTTCTGTGCCTTGACATGCCATAAAAGGAATCTATTAGACTTCAGATCAGTGGGGAAAGAGAGATGGGCTGGTCCTGGCATTGTGAGCAGGCTGTGCTGTGGATTTCCAGGGTCAGACTGGGACACGGACAGAGAGTCCATTGCCTGATACAGACTGAAAAAGTGTGTTCTTACTCAGGAAATGAAAGTCTCTCATTTAGCGTGAAAAATCAATGTCACTAATACCAGCAAGGAATACATTCTGGCACGTAATAGCGGGTGAGCCTCTTCACCAGCGTTCACTGAACCAGTGAGGAAAGGTATTGCCCTGGAATGGATTTTGATAAGCGATGAGGGCACCGTACTGAGAAATGCAGCCTTGGATGCAGAGATTAACTCCTGATTCAATTAGATTGAAATGGAAAGATAAACAAAGCTTGCAAATAAGGTTCTTGATTTCAAACAGGCAAATCCTTGTCGGCTGAAAGAAATCCACAGGAATGAAAATTGGACTCGGGAGCTCAGAGCAGGGTTTAGCAATATTCCTAAGTCAAAAGAGCCCAAAGTTTCAGGTGTTTGAGATGTGGGGGGTGGGGACACCTTCCAAGGGAAGTTTCCAGTTCCAGCTAGATGAATAACCACCTCAAAAGGATGCTAACAGTCATCAGAATGCCTGCAAGGGATGTAGAAACAAGGCAGATCAGAGAAAGCAGCAGCTTCGAGGTTGGTGTGTGGAGGGATCAATGAGAGCTGTCAAAAGCCAAGCTGGTTAGCCTTGCAATGGGCATTAAAATAACTAGCCCTAAGTTCTTCAGGTGCAGAACAAAAAGAGCAAGGAAGGAAGGAAGAAATGGTGATGCTCTGCAATCAGCATGGGGTAGAGGTTAAGGAAGGTCTTCAATATTGCCTTCATCATGATGACTTCATCATCAGTGGAGGAAAGGGGTAAATGAGGGGCAAGTGAAGGCAAAGGTATTCAAAGGGAAAATGACAAGTTCCTGGTAGAAATAGAATTCACTTTCTGTGGGGGAATACCTTCTCCTCCCGGGTTCTAGAAAAGTGAAGGAATCACATCTCTTTCATCAGGGTTTTTAACAACCCCATGTCATCTCATTTGGTCTCGTTGTCACAGGACCAAAGCACCTGATTCAATACCTACAAGTAAAAAGGGGACAGGGTTGGGAGAGATCAGTGTAGTAGATTACAGAAACGCTACCTCGTTCCTCAGCAGGATGTCAGAGCAGTTATTGCAGGGGAGAAGAGCTAAGGCTACATGTGAATGGAAAATGAAATGGGTTATGGCTGCCTAGGAGGGACAGTTGTTTTTCTAACTAGTTCTTCTTCTTCCCTAAAATAACTCAACTTGTAGATAGAGCTGGGGGGTTGGGGAATAACCAACCTCTCTAACTTGCTATAGCATGAAGCTCAAGCTATTTCAAGGAAGCAAGTGCTTGATATAGATTCTCCTATGACTCTGGCAGATCCTTTCCTGTTCCTGGAGGAGGAGACAGGGCACCTGAGAAGCACTGTTGCTGATCAGCTTACATGCATACCTGTGGTGGTAGCAGGGGCCATGGAGGTGCTTTACCCTGTGGTTTAATTGCACTGGGCTCCCAGTTGAATCACTGTGCTGCCCATTGTGTCAGCGGTGCCTTGTCCAAGGCCGGGTGAGCAGGTTGGGCTTGATAGAGGCAGCAATGCCCTTCAGTGTCTGGAGGTTTCCTCACTGCACAGTGAAGAGGCACTTCAGACCAGAGGCTGGTTTATGGGGGGTCCTCTTGGCTCTCCTACCACTGGGCTGTGCAGCCAGGGGCATGCTGTGACCCCATCTGAGTGCATAGGCAAGCGATGCTAGAGGGATGCCAACTATCACTGCTGTTATTTCTGACCCTAGCATATTGAGGTCTCCTCATCGCCTCACTGCACACACTTTCACTACCCTAATAGCTCACAGTAACCCGAGTCTGTCCTTCCCCTTTTCCTTACTTTCTCTTCTCTTGCTCAGGCACATTACTGAGCAGGCCAAAAGTCAGCGCTGCTTCAGGAGGGAGCCCTTCATGCTCCCAGCACTGACACAGGAGGAGAGGAGCCAGCTGGCAAGGAGAGGAGTCTGAAACTGGGGAAGGGATGATGAGAGGAGGAGAGGAAAAGCTTAGAACCAGGGACAACGCTTCTTGCTCTGATTTGTGGGAAGTCTCTGTGCTGTCCGTTAGCAAATTCCTCCTCCATTTGCCTCAAGCTACAGCCTGGAAGCAGAGGAAGATGAAAGAGAAGGAAGGGGTGGGAGAGGGCCCAAGTCTTGCTAAACCAGCGGGATGCGAAACCCGTAGCACTAACTGTCAGCAGTTTCTTACTGCTTCCTGCCACGTAGTTCAGAGCCCGGCAGCGGGGTAAGCTCACAAGAGAAAGGAAGGGGATGCAAAGAAGCAGCAAAGGAAGGCACTGGAGATGGGAAGGAGGGAAGGGGAGATGGGGGTAGGGATGCTATGGCCAATAGAGCTAATAGTTTCCTCCAAGCCCTGAAGGCATCTCAGGGTCCAGCAGTGGCCAGGAACTGCAGAGGACTTCCTTAATGCCTCTCTTTGCCAGCCAGGAGTTTCTCCATGGCTGCCTGGTACAGACAGAAGCTTCCTCTCTTCCTGTTGCTGCCCTGGCTGGCAGGGAGCAGTTTGACTCCAGTGCTTGCTTTGCCTCTTGGCACAGGAGCAGCAGATGGGGAGATATTGTAGCCCAGTTGGAAGAGTCTGTTCTGAGTTGGGGTTTTGCTCTTTCATTTCTAACCACAGTTAATGTCTCTAATGCTGAGCTAGGCTGCTCGTAATTCTCCTCCGAATTTTGCACTAAGCAGGCCCACTCCTGCTCTGACTCAGGGTAGGAGATGTTCAAAGTGCTCCTGCAGGGCAGGGGAGGGGGTTGGCAGCTCATTGCTTCATCATCTCTTTCAAAGCTCTTTATTGACCTTGCAGCTCTGCGCTCTCCTGTCTATCCCAGATGGTTGCCTCTGCCTTTCCCGCACCGCCATGGGTCGCTTCCTCAGTTTAAAGGTGTTTTGAGCGGGAGAGCACACCTGCTTTCTCCGCAGACGCTCTGTATGGACCCTTATGCTCTCCAGCAGCGCCAATGACCAGGTCAGTCCGACCCATCCTCAGAAGGGCTGTGAATATTCACCACCAGCCCCCAGAGACAAAGCATTCCCTGAACCCCAGCACAAACACAACATTTTATCCCCGCTGACACGTCTCACCTGCCAGGATTAATCATTACACCAAATGTAATACTTCCACTAACCCCGAAACTGCATCGGCAATGTGAAAACCTGAATGACTTCAGTGCTGCTCTAAGCAAGAGCTGTCCTGTCCTTCACTGTCCTGCCCTGGTTATCACATGGTGCATTTAGTGCTTGCGTGGCAGCGAGACCTCTGCCGCTGGTGTCAAGGGTTCCCTCTCTGCTTCCAGTGCTTGCTGGTGCATGGCAGGAGGCAGCCAGCCTTGCCTGGGACTTGTGCTTTTTGTCACCATCAGCATGACCATAGCAGGGGGACCCAAATGATACAGCCTGTGTGCATGCCCATCACATCTGCCCTGGGTGGGATCTAGCTCTGCTACCTCCTCCATCCTCCTGGCCGCTTCCAAGCATGGGAAGACTGCCTGGCATCTTCTGCTGTCTTGCTTCCCCGCTGGTGGCTTTGGTGGTGGGGGAAGGTTTTGCTCAAAGGCAGGGAATAGGACTGTGTCTATTTGGAGCCTGTGTTTTGAATGGGGCCCCTCTTTCTGACCCCACCTCCTTTCCCCTTTTACGAGAAGCTGGCCTCTTTCAACTGACAGCAGGGCTTTCCTGCCAGGCTTGTTAGCTTTAGCTGGAACAAATTTCCTTTGAACTCAGCTTGAATTAACATCTCCATGGCAATAGGATCAGGGCTTTGTCTCGTGCAACCTGCCTTTCACCCTCAACAAGAGGTTCTACCAGGAGGTGGGAAGGGAACGGTATGCCACCCTGGCCAACACCACCACCTTTTCCTGGGGAAAAGCAGAGGCATTTGCTGGGAGGACAACGTAAGGATGGTTCTACTGTCAGTAACTTCCCTTGGGCAGGGGAGGATTGGGGATGCTGCAGCAGATGCTGGCAGGTCCTCGCTTGGTTTAGATGAGCTTGCTACAGAAAGTGCCAGTGAGTGGATGTGTGTGTTGGGGGTAAAAGGAAAGCAGCTCCTTTCACTTCCCCATAAACAATCACAAGCACAGTTCCCTTGGGAGAGGGTTTCTCTGGTGCTGAGCCGATGCAGCGGAAGGAAAACAGTGCTCCCGCTCTGTTCAACTCAGTCTTTTCCTTTCTGCCCCCTGCTCCCACCCCATCTCTCCTTCATCTCCATGGCTTGGGAATCTGCTGCTGCTGAAGGCTGGGACACTCTCCCATCCCTTCACAAGGTTATGTGATGCACACAGCGCATCCTACCATAATACCTCTTCTCCCCTGCAGTATGAAAAGGCCATATGTAAGTCAATGACCATCTGGCTGTTTGCTCATCAGATGCTCCTCCTTATTCCTCCCCCAGTCCCCCCAGAAGGAAGATCCCCCTCTTCAGGCTGTTACAGAACTTGACCCTTCCAGTTATGCTAACTATGCATCAGCCCCAGCACAGGCAACGCAGGCACCAGATAAAGGACCACTTTATTCCCTCCCTGTCTCACTCCTACTCCCAGCCCCAGCCCACATGGGTCTGTCTGTTTGGCAGTAGTGGGCTCTCACTAACAATATGGGGTTTTTTCCTCTTGCAGAGCAAGAAGCTGGTTTTGCAGCCAAGTCTGTAGGTGGGAAAAAAAGAGGCCTTTTCCTTTGAATGCCGGGTAAATTCTTTGAGAGCTGCCTCAGGGAAACCAAATCTCAGGTTTTTCTTTTGGGGGGCATAACAGGGGGAGATGTAAACACCGCAGCAACCACTTCCCTTTCTCTTGCTCCTCCTCTTCATGCAGTTCCCTGCTCCAAAACACCCAGGGAAGGCAATGCTCTTCCTGCTCCTGACATCCTGGGATGGGCTGCCGGTGTGTGGGCAGGACAGGGAAGCCCCAGACAGACGCTGTGTGTCCAGAGAAGTCGAGGCCATTGCAACTGGTTGGTCCCCCAACCCCATTGTGGTCCCCCAAGAGGCTGAGGGAGCAGAACAAGGTCTTCTCCATTGCGACACGCTAGCATCAGTAGGGTGCAGGGGCAACACCACAAGGCTCAGGCTTTGCAATGCAGTTGTTTGTTTGATTTCCTTTTCTACCTCTTTCTTCCCCCCCCCCCCCCCCCCCCCCCCCCGTTTCTCCCTCCTCAGTGGAGTTACTGCAGCTGGATCACAGCAGGCAGTTTTCATTCCCTGTTAATGAGAAACTCCTGCACTTTGTCCCTTGAAACGGAGCCATGTTCTCCACGTGATTGTGGGGAAGGGCTCCAGCTAAGGTTACGGCGAGAAAGGGAGGTAAAGGGGTGAGCTAGCTCCCCTTGCACACATGGTTCCTGTGCGAGGGGCTGAGCTGGGTGGTAGGAAGGCACCAGCTGAAAGCCAGTTGCTGGGGGAATCAAAGCCTGTCTGGCCTTACCCTGCTGACCCTGCGCTGACTCAGCAGGGCTGTCTGGATCTCTTCATACCAGGGATCAGGAATTCATCCCCCTACACTTCCCACCTCCCCCATCTCCATCCTCAGCTGCGATTAGCACACAAGAGCCTACATGCACGTACCAGCCTCCACACTCCCGTAGCTGTGAATCACAAACCAGTGGGATGGCTTCCTGGAGCTGGAGAACAGGGGTCATTCCTCATCTCCTGGTACAGCTGGGCTGGCCTCTTCCCATGGGAGCAGCTTTTGGTCGAGGCCAGGAAACACTCCAGCATCAGATAGCTGGAGCAGACCTTAGGACCCTGGGGCAGCTAACAGGAGCGTCAACGAGAAGGAAGAGGAGATTTCTGTTCCACAACCCGGGCTTTGCTGCCAATGGCTCCACAGACCTGCTTGGCATCACCAGGGATGCAGCTTTCCTCCCTAACGCAGCCCTGTGTTGCGAAAGCATGCTTGCAGGGAGTGGGCCCCCTCTGTGCAGGGTACAGCAAGTGCTTCATGATCTTCTGCTCTCCTGCCTGTGCTTTGAAGAGGCAAAGCACAAAGTGCCAGGCTCTGCCTCCCTCCCGCTGTGGTTAGTGCCTTTTATCTCAAGCAAAAGGTATCTCTTTCCTTGCTAATATAGACAAGAGTGCCATGACCCTTTTGCGGCTCCATCCCGGTCAGGGATGCTTGTTCTCTTGCAATCCTGCCCCACGAGCTGTGAAGGGAATATAATGTGATTTCTCCTGCGGTGCTGAGAGCCGCTCAATTAATTCTGGGCTACAGCAGCGCCCCATGAACAGTGTGATGTATTCTCTCAGGCCTGGCACTCCCGGGGACTCGCATGCTGCCCAGCCTGGAAGTGGTTGGCAGGGCAGCTGCAAGCAGGACCATCCTGTTTTGCCCTTAGCCAAGCTCTGAGCTTCATGCCGCAGCGCCCTGGGCACACAAAGGGAACTTGCCAGTCTTCCCAGCAGTAGTTCTGTCTTACTCCAGCTCTCGTGCTCCCTTTGTGTTCTCTTTCACACCCCTCTGCTCCCATGCATCACTATGGAATAGCAGGCTCTGGTTTTATTCCACCACATGACTGAAAAGACGCATCCCAAACTCCAGAGGAACAGCTTGAGCCAAACCTCTTCAGACTCTGGGGTATTTGAAATCCACAGCCCAGCTCTTTCATGAGGGAGAGTTGGGAGCTCCGGGAGTTTGGTATAGGATACTTCCCAAATCACGCTGCTGATCTCTCCTGCATGCCGCAGAATGGGAAGGCTGAAGCATCTTGCCTTTGATGCGATGGAGGGAAGAAAAGTCTTCCCAGCTCTGAAGCTCTTGCATTCCTGCTTTCCCCACCTCCTAATGGGGGGAAGGCAAAGCAACAGGAAACTCTCTCAGACAACTGTGATTTTTCACTGGAAACTGCCTGAGCTCTGCAGCTGCACTTAGAGCTGGCTCATTAAAATGGGCTGTGGGGAAGGACAGTTTCCCATCATGGCCTTTGGGAGCAGGGGTGGGGGAAGCCCCATCTCTGAAGGAACTGGGGAGAGGCAAAACCAGAACAAGACCTTGGAAACACTGACTAAAGACACAGCAAATGTTCCTCTAAGTCCTGGTACTGTGCCCAGCTGGTGGGATGCCGCCGGTCTGAGAGCAGGACAGGGGGTACAAAGGGTCAGCTGGAAGAGTTTGGTTTCCTTTGCTGGCCTGGTGCTTCTCACCCTTTAGCAGTCCTCAGCAGTGCTGGAAGTGAGGCTGGGTGAGGAAGAGATCTTTTATTTCACAGTTATTTAGCTCCATCCCCCAAACGCCACATCAGCAGCAAGCTGCAGGATGACCTCAATGAGGAACAGATTGTCCCTTGGCCTGCCTCCACCTCACTGCCTGCGGGGACATCAGGCAGGAGGACCTTGAGGACAGAAGATAGAGATGAGGGAGGGTGGATTGTTTCCAGGAGCCACGCGTAGGGATAACAGCACCCAGGAGCTGGAGCCAAAGCAGCAGCAGGGTTTGGGAGCTGCAGGAGGGACTGCAGGAACTGGCATAGGGGGGTTCTTTCCATCATCTCTTTTGATGGCTTGTTGGCAGCCCCCAGCAAAGATTTACCGCACAAGTTAGGGCAGAGCTGTGATCAACTCTAGCACTATAACCTGGACCTGAACCAGCTCTACCCCTTCTTCTCCCCGAATGGAGCCCACAGCACGGAGTGAGTGCAGCCAGCTTCACTTATGGTTAGACCCATGGCTGTGATGAGAAGAATATAATATGACAATAGTTTGCAAAGCTATTTCCAATGAGCTTTAAGGCACGCAAGATTAGGTGACACAGAATGCAATGCATCTGTCCACGCACACAGTGAATAGACATTTTGGTTAACTTGGGGTTTTTATAAAGCTATTGGAGTCAGTGGGCACATCAGTCCAACAGGCTGCCTAATTCTGCATTAACGTTCCAGCATAGGAAACATTCCCAGCTACATCTGCAAGAAGAATATTTGCATTTCCCTCCAGGCTGATTTCTAACCCAAACTGGTGGGGTTGGGGTTTTTGGGAGGGGGGGTGCTGCTTTCCTCTAAGTTTGCACAAAATGGATGTTTTCCTTTCTTCTGGAAAACATGAAATTCAGACCGCTGCAGATGCTCCAATGCCAAATTGCATTCAAGCACGAGAAAATGTTGGAATCTTCAGCCTAAAACATATGGCACTTTGCTTTGGAATAAGATTAGAAGGGAAGAACTCAATTGTGAACCGAGGATGTTTTATTATTCAGAATGAAAAGACAGAGCTTTCTTTTAGCTAAAGGGAGGCAGAATTTTGAGCAGCTCTGACTATTCTCTGACACTGATAATTTTTTTCCTGATCAGTTATTTGTATTGGGGTCATCTTAGTTCAATTATTAAATCACGTAAGTGAAAAGCAAAAGATCCTTTATGTGAAAGTGGATGGAAATGGAAACTACCACGGAGATATTTGCAGTCGAAAGGAAAAATATTAACCACTGCCTCCCCCTGCAAACACAGAAGATTTGGGACAGTTCTGCCTTTAATCACGGGAGGCGAAGGGGGAAGGAGGGGCTTCTTGTTCGTAACTGAGCAATTTTGCTCCAGGCTTAAATTGATTCCGATCTCTCTTGACTGTTTTGAGAGTCGACCCTCAACATGGGGCTGCCTCTCCCAGCTCACATTGCTGCGTCAGGTCCGATGGAGTCAGATGAGTGCATTCAACTGTGCAAGGGGATTATGCTTGTTCCCATGAGCTCCTGCTTAACCAACTATCCCCCAAAGCTCCCAGGACCTCGGGCTGGAAGACTCTGGGGTTCCTGTGAACAGAGCTGTCTTTATCTTCGCTATGTTACATTTACCCAAAGCAAAATGTCCCCATTTTCCTTTCATGCCATTCATGTAATGTGGGTCAGAAGCGACTCGAGTGTTGTACTCAGAGAAGAGCAGCTTTCCTGACCCCTTCTGCAATTGGAGATTGCCCTGAAGCACAGCACCTAATTAACCTTGGTCTGTTCTTTGTAGCTGCAGGTGTTTGTCTCATGAACCTATCCTGGTCCCTCCATTCAGCTCTTCTCATCCTCTGTATTCTTTTCAAAATGCCCATTTTATAAATCACTTTAATTAGGTTCATATCATTCTATTTATATCACTTGATTTAGGTTTCAGATTGCTTCCGTTACATCTTAGGTACTGCTTTGATTTTATTTATGGTGTTTCTGGTGCATTTGCATTGCTTTCCTTAGATGGATATCATTTTGGCTGAATTTACAGTGTATTTCTCCAGTTAGATTTATATCACCTTAATTAGATTTATATCCCTTTAGAATTTGAGGATTTCACTTAGATTTATAGTATCGCTTTTACTAAGCTTGTCTTGCATGGAAGATTTGCATCCTTTTTGTTTTAAAGGATATTGCTTAACTCAACACTGATGTTGCTTTATCTAGACTTTGGTCAGCATCCCAATTAGATATATGAAGCAAGAACTCACCACCTGTTTTTTTCCCCCACTAATTTCCACTGGGATCATTCCAGCACAAAGTGTGCTGATTTAAATTAACCTTTTCCAAGTCAGCACCAGCAGGAATGTAATGGAGATCATCTCACTAACTGGATTCCTCAGAATACCCAGTGGAAGTCCAGTTAGTGAGATACCATTTTTATTCCTTTCTTTTCTGTACACTAAATATCACGCCATCATAGGGAAGCTGAGCACACTCTCCTGGCACGACAGGGAACCAGAATTGCACTCTCCCAGGGTGCAGGACTCTGGGGTCAGCATCCAGTTGGGTGACGTAGGCTCCAAGCAAGTTTTCCTGGTTTTCCTGTCCAAGCAAGTGCCTGTTCCAGTTCCAGTGCAAGAGCCTGTCCCCCAGCATCCTGGCCAAGATCACAGCAGGAGGAAAGCCACTTTTAACCACCACAGAGGACCTGGTTTTGTATTTCCTGCCCAGCTCTGATCACATTGGCATAAGAAATCAGCTAAAAGGGATCTAAATTCACATGCTTCAGGGTGAAAGCCAACCTCTGAGTGAGATAATTGCATCCTCCTCATCCCTGGAAATGGCAGGGAGGTTTTCCTTCTGCACACAGTGATTACTGCAGGGCAGCTTTCATGGGACAGGTTCAGAAGACTTTTGCAGTGGGTTTGAACAGGATTCCTGTATTTATGTGGCATTTTGGAGCCCGTGTCAAACAGGCCAAGAGCTGGGTTCAGGGAAGGAAAAGAAAACAGCTTTTCACCTACCAATGCCTTCATCCTGCCATGTCGTCTTTGTCTCTCTCTGCTCTCCCCCTCTTTGTGTTTATTCCCCCTGTGAACAGGACAAACCCTATGAGGCATGAAGCAGTGAGGGAGGCGAGGAATGTGTTACAGAAAGCCTGCTGTTTGATAGTTGAATCCAGATGTTAGAGGAAGGAGCAGAGTTGTGAGAGTGGGACAGAAAAAGGCTGGAGCAGGAGTAAGTAAGGAGCACCAAGCCTGCGCTGTCCATTAGACCAGTTGAACACAAAAAGAGCATGAATTCATCTTTTCAGGTGCAACTTCCATTCTGCTTCCAGAAGCTGGACCAATAGGGAAGCCTGCCCAAATCTTCAGTGTAAGAGAATGACCTGCAAACCCCAGTAAATTCTACTCTCCTGATCCAAGAGAAGGCATCCACAGCCAGTGCATCACAAAAGCAGCTATTGCTCACATAAGGAGCCATAGAACAGTGTTTGCTGAGAGGGAGAGTTCCCCAAGCATTTCCTAGCAGCTCCCAGATGCACACCATCAGCTTAAACTCTGAAGTCTCTCCTTCAGACATACCAGACTTTTCCACTTGATCCTTCCAGCTCTCGTGGCCTTTCCAAGGAAGGGCAGCCCAGATCTTAACTATTGTTAGTGGACAATCCCCACCAGCTTCCGTAGTTGAGGATTTGTCTCTTACGGGATCCTCACCTGTACTGCACCTTCACGAGTGTTAGATTCTGTGGCACTTCCCTATCCTACCCTATCTATGAACCAGGTCACACAGGCCACAGCAGGAGCAGGCTCATGCTTTTGAGTTTCTTCATGTGAATGTACCCAAGAGAAAAGGGGTAGAACCCCATCTGTGCATGCCAAGAACCTCTCCAACTGCTCTCCTCCCCCTTTCCTCTGCCTTTCTCCTCCTCCCTGCAGTTACATCCAGCCTCTGAATAAATGAGCATGGGATCTCAATTAATGTGCATCTAATCAGGACATGAGCATCTCTGGAAGAGAGTAGGCTTCTGCTGTGGAGGTTGAGCACTCAGTTAACTTCCCAGTGCTCAGCCACTGGGGCCTCTTCATTTAATTACACCCAGGCTGCTGTACTTCTCAACCTTTTAATTGCCCAAGACAGAGAATAGCGTCGTAAACAGGTCCGAAATAGAAGATGATAGACATTGTTTAAAGAGAGTAAAGCTGTTTTAACCACCATTCAGAAGCTTGCTTTATGTAATTGCCAAGAAAAGGAGGGCATTCAGGAGGGGCAGCAGGGAGCACTCAAAAGGGATGCTGAATAGTTTTTAATTAATGAAAAATGACTTGAAGCCCGATTCCCTTCTGTAACAGTAAGATCTTTATTGAACACCACAACACAAGTGCTTTCCCAGAGCTTCAGATCAAGCCATAGGTCCTCCGTAGTAATGCTCCTGATAATAGCTGGGATTTAGTCAACAAGTTGGGGACTAAGAGAGTAAAAAACATCCAATTAACTCTCTCAGAGCTCTATTAGCTCTGCAGTGCTGTGAACAATAGTAAAAAGCTGGGTTTTGTGTGTTCAGATCCCAAAAATAGTTGCCCCGACTGAATCCTTCAAAAAGCACTGATGATTCTTTCATGTAGCTTTAAAAGTAGAGTTTGGCATGAAAATGAAGGACGGAAGATTAAAGAGATCAAGGCAGAACACTTGGGTCTGATCCCTGACCACAGTTACACCAGCTTCAGCTGAGATTAACACCAGTGCAATCTCACCGGTGCGCCTTCCCCGACAGCCAGGGCTTCCTAGCTGCTTTGTGGCTTCCGTGCTGCTTCTCTGTCCAACAGATTGCACGATGCCTCTAAAGGCAAAGGCAACGTGAAATGGCAAATGAGGCCTTTCTGAAGAAGCAGAGACAATTTGGAGGACCTAGAGGTTCTTGGGAGCCACTGTGGTTGTTGATTCAGCATGCTGTCTGAGGGGAACCACGCTGGCAGTGACGAAGCTTGCTTCTACAACAGCCGCGTTGCGTGGGACTGAGATCAGGTGCTCTTCCCCACTGCCCGCTTACCAGGATTGTTTCTTTGAATAAGCAGCTCCTTCGGAGCAAACATCCTCCCTCTTTGATGTATTGGTGGTACTGCTGTTGTGGTGGTTTAAATGCCTTGGTTTCATGCTCATAATAAGAAAACTGGCCACAAAGCCTTTCAGTAAGTTAATGAGAAAGCAGCAGTAATTATTACTCTCCTCCATGGGAGAGTAAACTTCAGATGCCTCTAGAGTATTGACTGATTCCTCACATTGGGGTGCAACAGCAAGCGGAAAGGGCTTTCATTCTCTCTGGTCTTAAATGCTCCTGTATTCAGGGGGTTGGTTGGGCAGGAAGCATCCTAGGCTGCGTAAGAGAGGGTTGCAACAGTCTGATTTTGGATTTCTTTGGGATGGTGAGGAGCAGGACGGATGTATTCCTGGAATGGATGAAGGGAGAAGATGGTGCAGGTACTTATGCATCATCCAGTTTGACAGCCTGGACGCAACAGCAAGTGGGTGGTAAGTGGTGAAGACAGGGTGGCTACAAGCATTTTTGTTTGCCTGGTATATTTGCATGCAGGAAAGGCAGGGCTCCTGAAGCAGCTTACCCACAGTGTGGGATGCTGAAAGGCTTCTCACGCTCTCCGTTTCTGCTTATCCCCTGCCTATTAGGGCTCTAAGCTTTTACAGCAAGGGCTGTCTCTGAGTCCGGGTCTTAGTGAGCATAGATCCTTCCTGGTTTTCCAAGGTGCTGATGTGACACTGAGCTTCTCTAAATGAAGTTTTGAGGAAGAGGGAATGAAGGTTTGTAGCTTGGGCAAACATTAGTGGTTTTCCCTGGGGATGACAAAGAATCCATGTAAAGCACCAAGGCAAGCCCCGTGTCAGATTGTAATCCCTGCTCCCACGCACTGCCCTGCTGGAACATCACAACAAAGCACGGCAGAGAGTGTTTTCTTTTAACAGCCTTTTTCCCCCTAACCTTCTTCTCAAACACGGCTGAGGAATTTTAATGGAATTCCATTTTAATGGAATTTTCCTCCCAGGAAAAACACTGCAGTGTGCACACGCAACAGAAACTCTTGGCCCAGACCATTAGCATTCAGCAAAACTAAATGCAACTCAGTACCTCATCCTGCAATGGGAACACCAAACTGAAAGGCATGTTTCGCCTTTCCTGCAGCTCAGAAAAGAGACTGCACGCATGAAGAACTGTCCCATATTAGCAAACAGCAAAGATAAAGGGGCTGAATGACGCCAGTGAAGTACTGTTTTGGCCACTCACTTTGCCTTTGAGCTGCGCTTGCTCTTCAGTACATCCCCACTCACCACTAACCTGTTGGATGTCTCTTGCTGGGATACTGACCAGCAGCGTCTGTCCATTTCACTTGCCAGCTTTCAGCCTCTTTCAAATCTCAGCAAAGCACTCCTTCTGGATGACTTTTCTATCATCTGCTATCTGCCAAAGAGCTACTTGCTCTTCAGTTCTGTTCACCTGCCGGTGTTTGGAATCCCCTGCCCACCCTCCAGTACTTCTTGCCTGTGTGTCCATTCATTTCGGGACTGGGCTCAAATCGACCATTCCCAGGTCAGATTCAAGGCTCAGTTGTGCCCTGCTCAAGTTGCAATCTGCATGACTACTGATTCCTGGCAAGGTGCTGAGCCTCAGCCTGCTGTCTGCTTTCCTTTGCTCTAGGAGGTACCAGGAGAAAAAGGGTATCACTTCCTCCAAGCCAACTTTGTTAGCTTGGCAACACAGGAGGAACAATCCTGAATTGTCTCTTGCACCCCAGGATCCAGGTACCCAGTGGGCACTGCTGAAACCTGCAGCTGACAGAGTGTATTCGCACAAATGCGTATTGCTGCAGAGAGCACAGGCTTCTCCCTCCTTGTGCTCCATCACATCCCATCCAGCACAGACAGCGGACCACGCTGCGCTCTGGTGCTTGGGGCTCAGTTGCAAGCTGATGGACCTGAAGTAACCCTTGTGCCACAGGGAAGTGGATTCCGGATTTGGGCTGAGAAGCAAGTACGGCCCTATGGACTGGAAGTCTTCCAAGGGTTATTTGTGCCCACTGACCTCATGGCACTCCTCCTCCCAGCCCCTGCTGGGGTCCTCCTGTCTTTATGTGTAATCTCCCCCGAACAAATACACTGTGAGTGGAGCCTTCTTTGTATGTTTCTACCTTGTGGGCCCTCCCTCTCTTGCACCCGAGCTGAGCCATTTCTTTTCTCCCCTGTGTGTAGCCCTTAACGTTTTCCTCTCCCCACCTCTCATTTTTAGCACCGCTATTGTCCTGAAGGGTATTTCAAGGAGCCAATTGGTTTGAGGGAAGCGGTGAAAATTTAGGGTTAAAACTTGTGTGAGGTCCCACAAAAAGCACTATTTGGAGAAGAGTGATCTCTGCCTGGAAGCATGGATTTAAATGGCTGTTTCCTATTTATTTCTGTGCTCCTCCTCGCAAAGCTCTTTCTTGAGAGCCTGATCCTGCCTGCCACAAGTGACCTTTGTGTTTGCAGAGAGACCTTTTGAAATCAAAGGGGCCCTTCACGAGCATCTGCCCATCTGGAAGTGATTGCAGAACTGGGGGGGTGAAGGGCAGATCGGGAGCCTTTTGACTGTGACCTGCAGGGTCTGAAGCGACCCGGGTCCACAAAGAAATGTCTGAAGTGGCCCAGGTTACATGCTCAGGGGCAGGAATACAACCAGCGTGACTCTTGACAGACCTGTAACGGTGCACTGCCTTGGCAATCATGTAAATGGCGCTTGATTCACAACAACCGCACGTCTGGAGGACTCTGTACAGGCAGAAGAGCCGGGCTTTGTTGCTAACGCTGCCCTCTCTTCTCCTTTCCGACTGCAGTTTGTACATAGTTATGTATCCCGTAGGAAAACACCCAAACCACCCGAAGCAAGCGCAGGATTGCCCCGAAGCTGCCCGGCGGGGACGTCTATCTCCATCCTCCCGCCGCACCCAGCTAACGGGAGGGAGCGGGGCGTCTGCGGGGCCGCTGCCCGGCCCGGAGCTCCCCATCCCGGCCGTTTCGCGGACTCTGCCCGCTTACCCTTCCCCGGCCGGGCGCAGCCGTGGGCCGGCGCTGGCCCTTTAACGGCGGGGCGGCGCGCTGCCTCGGTGGGGCAGGTCCCTGGGCCTGGGGAAGGAAGTGACGGGCGGGGGGCGAGGGAAGAGCCCGCCGAGGGCTTGAATGAAAAGGGCGAGCGGTCGCCGCGCCGAGCCACCCCAGCGGGGCCGGGGCTGGGGCCGCGGCGGGGCTCCTTCGCACGCCGCCGCCCGCCCCATGCCGGCGCTGCCCTGAGCCCGCAGCGGCCGGCCCCTGCTCCGTGCCCCGACGGGGCGGGCGCGGGGGGATGCGCGGCCCGCGGCAGCGGCTGCCGGCGCTGCCCGCGCTGCTGTGGCTGGCGCTGGCCCCGCTGCCCGGCGCGCCCGGCCCCGCGGCGAGGGCTGAGCTGCGGGTGCGGGTGCGGCTGCCCGGCGGGCAGGTGACGGAGGAGAGCCTGCAGGCCGACAGCGGCTCCGACTGCATCAGCCTGGAGCTGCGCACGGCTGACGGCGCCCTCGTCACCCTCACCGCCGACTTCAGACAGGTAGGGCTCGGGCTCCCGGCCCGCTGTCCCGTCCCAGCCCCGCGGGAGAGGCATCCCCGGCGAGCACGGGAAGGTGCCGGGAGGAGAGTTCCCCGAGGAGGATGTGTGCGCTGGGAGCCTATCTCCATCCGTGGTCCCCCAGCCCTGAGGAGCGCTGCGGTGGGATAACCCGCAACGCTTTCTGCTGGTCGCGGCTCCCGCGGTGGCTCCCCGAGGAGATCAAAGGCTGCGGCATGGGAATGCTGGCGCGTCACACCTCGGGGGTCGGCAAGAGGATCGGGTCAGGGCTCTGCAGAGTGTGTGCTTTATGTGCAGGGAGCGATGGTGATAGCGGTACACGAGGTCCTTCCGGACCTGGGACTGACTTGGAGCCTGGGAAAACCCTGCCTGAGGGATGGAGGGTCCTTTTGCTTGTGCAAGGAAAAGTCCATCCCGCACTGTTCGGGGTCTTTGTATGCAATCTCTGCAGAGCAATTAATGCATGTTTAGCTCCAAGCCTTTCAAGCAGGCTGTTGTTACACCTGTACCCTGTGCCACTTCTGTACTCTGGGCGGGAGAGTCTGTGCGGTGGGGAGACCCTTCTGGATCGGGTTTTTATGCTCTGATCTATCTCCAGGACAATTCTCCCCACGATGTGTGTGGGGTACACTTAGTTCCTTAGGGGGGCTCCCACTGTCTGGGTGCACGTGTGTGTTTGTGGTGTGGGAGATGCTTGACTGAGAGCTGTCTGTGGGACTGACAACACCCCACACACCCCCCCCCATAAGGGGAGCCTTTCCTTTTGGCCCAGTGTGCAAGAGATGGCCTCCCTGCAGGGCGATGATAACTGCCGAGCTGAAGCCTAAGATCCCATTCTTCTCAGCAGTAAATGGTAGCTTCAGAGCACACCAAGCCTGGCCGGATGCATCAAGCTTTATATTGCTTAGGGAAGGGCTGTTTGCCGCCCTGTGGGTGGTAGGGATGTCCGATGGCACAGAGGTGTTACCTTGTTCCAACCCTCCATTCAAAGTGTTTGCTCCGGTGGACTTTGGCTTGCAGCAGGAGGAAGCTCAAAGGCATGAGATAGGAAGGCGTTGTGTCCCAACCTGTTGTGAACCTTGGAGCCTTTTGCCAAGGATGGTTCTGGTGCCTCTCCTGCTTTCAGCTACGCTCTTTGGTCCCAGTCTCCTTGCAAGCCTTTTGGATGGTCCTCTTCCAAGTGGGGGATGCAGGGGCAAGCCCGCCTCTTTCTGAGATGCTAGCAAAAGCCATGGTGATTTTGGAGGTGATGGCAGTGCTGTATGTACTGCAGCACACATGCAGGAAAACAGTCCCATGATTCCTGTTAAAGAAAGGCAAGACATGGCACATCAGGGAAGTTCAGCGAGGGAGGAAGGGCTTTTAAGCCAAAACCTACATACTGTATTGTGTTCTTGGCCAAGGGAAATCCAAACTCATTACAGACCTCTAAGTAGGCCCTCTGGGATCAGTGGGATGTGACAGGGGGACTTCTGGTGCCCTGAGCTGTTGATCAGTTCAGCGTTTTTCACTTCTTTGAGGGGAGCTCGCTCTCAAGTCTCATCTACAAACCCAACAGAGTGTATGGTGGCTCTTATCTCACTCTCATTCCTATTCTAGTTGAGCTGCTTCTACATACTGCTTCTCTGAACATATCCTGGCTTGAGTGTGTTAAATCCTTAGCTCCATGCGTCCCCTCAGCTCCTGCTGGCAGGCCACAGGAGATGGTCGCTGGAAGGCTTGGCAAGCATCAGGCTTGCAGAAGTCCATTGCTAATCCTCAGTTTTAGAGCGATTGTGTACCGGTTGTCTCTGTTCATTGGCTTTGCTGGAAAGTAGCTGGAAAAAGCTAGAAAAACCATTAAGGATTGAGGAGATGAGCTTTTGTGGTGCAGTGAGTAACGATGTGAGCAGGCAGCTGCCTGGCCAGCCTTCCCCTGCTGACCTGTTCTGGCTGCGCACAGGCATTTCTCTGCTCTGGTGCTCATCCCTCTAAGATTACACAACTTCTCTCCAGAGAGAAGGTCTTGAGGCTCTTCGCCTGGGTAAAAGCAGCTGGGGTTGTTGATCGGGCTTTCCCAAGCTGGATTGTGTGGCCATGCTGTGGCCAGGGTGATGGGGTTTTGCACAGATGAGTTTTCCACTTCTCTGGCTTAGGCTGCAGGGGATTAGTCCAAAGGCAGACCTTTCTTTCTCCTTTGCTGACAAGGAGCTGCTGCCAGACTGGAGAAGAAAGGACTTAGAGTGAGATCACAGCACATTGCTCTGCTCTGACAGTGGTGGGAGCTGGGTGGGACTTGAGCGGTGGCTGAGTCTCCCACAGAGGTTGGGATTTTAATTGCTCTTCTATCCCTGCGTCTGTTCTAGAGCTGAACCTGAAGGGTTCGTGTCCTCAGAGCACCCCAGGTTTTTCCTCATTCTCCAGTGCAGCCCAGGCCGGTCAGTGGGAGCCCAAACTGGGCAGTGCAGTAGTGAAGATTGCATCATTTCTTGTAGTGAATGTGATGAAAACACTTCTTCTTTTCCTGTGTAGTGCTGTCAGGCATAAATTGCATTGCAGAAATGAGTGAGGGAGACAGCACCCCTAAATGTTGCGTCTAAATTGAACAGCAAGATCTTGCCAGTTGTTCTACAGTGGCCTGAGAACTAAGTGGGTGGTTATATTCCAAGGTCAGCACAAAGATATAGAAACCTTTCTTTTTCCTCTCCATGGCTGGAAAAGTTGTGTTGGAAACACAAGGAAGCAAGCATGGGTAATGGTATTTTAACACTTGTACTGCCAGTCCTTTCAGTTTCCATGTTAATAAAGCTGATGTTATTATTGATATATAGTGATATTCCGGGGTGCTGTTTTGAGAACTTCTTTATGCCCCAGGGTTCCATCATGTTAGGTGCTAAATGACCAGATGAAACAGGAATGCATCTGTTCAAAGGTTATATCTGTGTGCTTTGGAAAGCAGTTTCTTTTCTGTAGAGGTACCAAAGGAGGGTTCTAAGTGGCCTCTGGCAGTTACTTTTAGCCATCACTCAGTCTGTGGGTACCGAGCGTGAGGATGCTTAACTAGAGGATGTTTTTCCAAGCATCTCAGAGCAATGCGGGGATTTACAGCTGCTCAGTTCTTGTTAGAATCGGGGTCAAACCTCATTGCTCCCGAAAATGTGGGTCCCTCCCAGCACATCCTTAATTCGCCTTTGTACATACTGTGATATAAGAGGCAAGACAGCAAAGTTGCCATTCTAGTCAGTTCTAGTAGGAGAGGGGTTAAAAACATAACCCCTACCCGTTGAGGGTAACTCAGCTGGCTGGCCCCCTGGCGTGGATGCAGTAACGCATTCTCTGTGTTGTACAAGCACAAGGACATTCTGGCCAGCTGTAACTGTTCCCTTGGGGCAGTGCAGCAGGGCCCTGGCCACAGCAAACGCTGCTGACCTGGTAAGGAATTAGCCCAGGCGTGCCAGTGTTACCCAGTGCCCCGAGCAGCACATCCCCTTTGCGTGTATCCCCCAGTCTGAGCAGGCGTGCAACAACAAAGACTAAAGTGGTCCCACAGCAGCACTGATGTCCTTGGGGAGAGAAATCTGGAAGGAAAGCTGAATGGGTTGCGGGGAGGAAGGCATTGAAATGATTTATTTCCCTGGGAACTGTTTGCTCCACTCAACATGAAGTCGAGACGCTGGGCTCAGATCTAGACCACACAAGCTTGTCAGTCTCTACTGGATAATGTAGAGATGGACTATCAATGGAGGTTGGGTTGTTCTTGCACCCCAGATGGCTGTCTCTGGAGGGAAAGGAGGTAAGGGCTTCAATGATTTCCCTACTCCCCCTTGCAGGCTAGTCTTTGGAAGTGCCTTTGGTGGGTGCAGGCAGCCTGAGCGGTGCACTGATTTCCTTTCTGCTCTAAGGAAAGAGGAGCTGCTCTCTGCTCGCTATGAAGGCTGAGGCTGCGGTTACCTCTAGTGCCATGGTTAGAGCGTGGCTGCAGAACTGGTTGTTCTCCGTAACACCAAGCATTTGTCATCCAAAGCTGAACAATAGCTGTAACTGTACCCGCCACATGAGTGCAGGTCAGGGCCAAGGACTCTCATCACCCCCGTGATGAGTTCATCTGGAGAGTCCCCGCATTGCAAAGGCAGTGTTCTGCTGGGGCTTGTTCCCTACTGGGAAGTTTTGCCGAGGCCCAGAATTAAAGGGGCCGTTTGTTGCCTTGGCACTGATTCACCCTGCTCCTGCTGGTGGCGAGGGAAAGGTGCCCTCTCGAAGCAGGAAAAACTCGGTGGCTCTTTCTGTGTGAGAAGCGGGACATGGTTTTGATGTGACAAGCTTTGGTTCTTGCTTCATCTGGGGTTGCATAGTCAGGGCAGGGAGAGCTGGGAAGCTAGGGAAAGCCAAACAAGGCTTTGCGACATAGGGGTGAAGCGGGGCTTCCTTTAGGGAAGGGGGACAGAGCTGGGAGAGGGATGTGGGCCAGAAGGACTGGGGACACAGGGAAGAAGCATCCTTCCATCCCCTACCAATGCGCATATCCAGTAGTGATTTTTGCACATTTTTTCCTATATGCTGGGAATTCAGAAACACTTAAATAGTTAAAACCTTCGTCCGAATTCATCACTGAACAGCATCACTGAATCCAGAAACCCTTACTTTAATAGTTAAAACCTTCATCCGAATTCATCACTGAACAGCGTCACTGAATCCAGAAACCCTTTGTAGACTCTGGAAGTGGCACTTTGGGACCTGAACCAGCTTGGGAGGGAGCTTATCACTGCCTGGACTGTGCAGGGACAAATGAGGGAAGGCTGCAGAGCAATTTTGGGTCTGCTTGCCCTAAGTAATACATGGAGATAATGGCTATTTGATGTTTGTTTAACAAAACAAAACGAGACTCCTTGGAGGTTTGCCTCCCTTCTTGGTAAAGGACAGAAACCCCCGGCTGTTGTTTGTGGGATGAGACCTGGCAGCCATTTGTCCTTGCCACAGTGGGGTTGCGAAAACCCTTACCTCTTTCCAGGCACCAGTCATTTATGCTGCAGGCTTTTGGGTGGGATCGAACCTGGGAGCTGCACCCCTGTGCTCAGGTAGCAGAAGTATGAGACCTTTGACTTTGTTCTTTTGGCTGGAGCCTTTCTCTTTGACCCTGACTTCTCGGTTCACCCCAGTGATGCCAAAGATCTGTGATTCTCAGTCTCTTTATTTACCTCTTTATCAGGAGGTGAAGATCTTCCGTGCCTTAATCCTAGGGGAGCTGGAGAGGGGCCAGAGCCAGTTCCAGGCGCTCTGCTTCATCACACGGCTTCACCGCAACGAGATCATCCCCAGTGAGTCTATGGCAAAGCTGCGGCAGGTAAGAGGCACCCCAGCTCCATGTCCCAGTGCATCCAGGGTTTCCAGATACCCTTCCCAGGCAGCTGCCAGACTGTTTGGCTATTAGACCTACCTTTGAGCACTCCTTCTGCTTGAGAGACTCTGTATTAAACTGAGTTTGTCAACAGTATTGATTCTGTTCTATTAATATACTAGAAGGAGGCATGATTTCGTTCAGCCTAGTCTGTGTCAAAGGATAGGTGCGTGGCTAGAGCCATGAAATCTCTGCCCCACACTGCCCAGTGAAGGAAGGACTGATTCAGTGAGAAACAAAGCAAAGCAGAGATAAACTATCATGAAGTTTCAGCTTCAATGGAAGTTTAAGTGCCTTCCATCCAGACAGGATGCAGGCGCATTTGCAGAGGAGCATCCATTTGCCCATCTTATGTTGGCATGAAATCACAACATGCTATAAGGAATAATCGTTGCAGCCAAGATTCAAGCTTCCTTATTTCATCCTCTGCAGAAGAACCCCAGGACAGTGCGGCAGGCTGAGGAGGTGCGCGGCCTGGAGCATCTCAGCATGGATGTAGCTGTCAACTTCAGCAAGGGGGCCCAGCTGAGCTCTCACATCCACAATGTCTGTGCAGAAGCCAAAGAAGCCATTTACACCCGAGAAGAAGATGTCAAATTTTGGCTGGAGAAAGGTAAGTTTCCTTCGGTTTTGTTGGCACCCTGCTGGGATCTCTCCTGCCAGGTTTCTGGTGATCAGCACAGATCACTTTGGCTTCTCTTTAACTCTTAAACAGTGGATACATCACTTGCGTGTCCCATTGTGGTAGTCTTTTTGTTAGTGTATGTGCCTTGTTTTGGTAGTGCTCCCCTAATGAGCCGAATTAGGCAGGCATCTTCAAGGTAACCTTTCACCTGGTGCACCACCCAAACGAAATAGGTTCTTAGTGCATTCTGTGTATCTTTTGGCTTTCTTTCCCCGGGGCCCTTTATTCTCCCGTGGTTTCTATTCAGACTCATGTCCAAGCAGCCCCTGTAAAACCTCATTCCATTCTGCTGTCCTGGAGACTGTGCAGAGGGAGCAGCGCTGGCTTTGGTGGCTCCCACCTTTGCCCTTCCGGCAGCGCCCTGAGCAATGTCTCCCTGCTTTCTCCTGCAGGGGTGGATGGCTCCATGTTCGAGGTCCTGCCGCAGACGTCAGATCTCCCTGACCTGCAGCGCTGCAAGCTGTGTGCAGACCGCTGGAAGCCCTGCATTTGCAGCTACACGCTGAGCATCGAGTGGTACCCGTGCATGCTCAAGTACTGCAAGAGTCGTGATGCTGGGGGCAAGGTTTCCTCTTACAAATGTGGCATCCGCAGCTGCCAGAAGGGCTACACCTTTGATTACTATGTGCCACAGAAGCAGCTGTGTCTCTGGGATGAGGAGACCTAGCAGAGCCAGGCCAGATCTTTCCAAGGGGCATCTCATCTGCCCTCCTTAGCCGCCATTTGTGATGCTAAGGGCCTCCTGGAGCTGGCTGCTCCAAAGAAGGAATCCAGTTCACTGCGGTGCCTTGTACCAGGAGAGCTCTGTGTGTGTGCCTTTCCTTCTGGCCCTCTGTGAATCCCTCCCCACCTGATGCTGCCTCCTACTGTGACAAGCGGCCTCAGCTCACTGTGTTGATGCTCTCCTGCTAGCTGCTGGGAGCTGCTGCTTCCTGGAAGAAGCAGGAGATGCGGGTTTCTGGGGTGAAGCACTGGGAGGGGGGTGTATTGTCCTGCTCTGGAGTTAGCGGATGTGAAAGGGAGCAGCTCTGATCAGTTATCAGCTTGGAGCATCCTGATGAGTGGTCAGGGCAGGGAGATAAACACTCTTGATGACCTGGGTTGTCAAACATCTCTGACACCGAAGAAGCCCCTTCACCATCTCCTGGTGACACAGCAGCGTTCCCCAATGGGAAAACAGCTGATCTATGGGACCACATACCCTGAACAAGGAAGGTACGAAGCCTACCCAAAGCAAGAGCCTGCCCGTAGCTTTTTCTAGCATCCAACTGGCTGATAAATCCTTCCCGTGGCTAGAAGATGTAATGGGGAGGATACATCCCAGCAATGACATTTGGCCCTAAAGGGCTGGTAATTAGGGCTTTAATTAATCCCTTTGTAGACTAGCGAAGGCCCAACTTTTTGTGTTGGTCTAGTGACTCTCCCACTGAGAAAGAAACATCTAGAGACTTGTGGCTACCATCACAAGGCTGTGGTTGCAAGGGGGGAGGATGATCCCAGGTGGATTCACACTGTTGTTTTGAGGAAGGCAGCACTCTAAATCGACGTCCAGTTTTATGTCCTACTCTGCCAGCTATTCACAAGAAGCTCTTAGATAATTGTACTGCTTTGCTGTGCCTTGGTTTCCCTTATGTGTAGAACAGGGATGACACTGCAGCTGTACCTTGGCCCTGCTATATACCCGGAGGGCATCAGGCGAAAAGCACTGCAGAAGTGCTGCCTGGCTCCCCCCATTCAAGTTAGAAGAAGCATGGAGGGGAAGGAGGCTGTTGGGGTCCTCGTGTTGCCCTGTACCTCCAGGTGAAAAGCCTTCACAATGTGCCTTTTTGCCTAAAACACAGAAATTTTTGATGAAAAGGTTTGGTCACAACTATTTTTGTATTGATCACTGACGGGGGAGAAGGGAAAGGTATTTTAATATTGCAACATGAAGTAAAATACACTTGAAATTAATTTTTTTAAAGCAAATTATTTATCATTTGTAAGGTTAAATAAACTGATTTTTTTAAAGGATCCCTGCAGTAAAAGTTTCTCTGTGCATTGTAATCTCTGTGGGCTCCAGTTGCTTGGGTTCTTGGTCAAGAGTAGGTCCCTTATGGGTAAGTCTCAAGCCTGCATGTAGGACATTGGAGACTCATGGATTCAGGGGAGCCTCCTGCTGTTCTGCATGACCACAGCACTTATCAGTGTGGTCCTGCATCTCACCCACATGGTCACCCCTCAGAATGGAAACAGCTTTGGCTCATCTCAAGCAACTGATGCAGCTTTGAGCCCAAGCTCTGGTGAGTAAAAGACCAGCAGTAGAAGCAGGTCCTGGGGTTACCCTGCTCTTCTCTCCAAGTGATGGTGGGCTCCCATGAGGGGATCTGATGCAGAGGTGGCTGGAGGCTTGTCTGGGTCCAGTAGGCTCAATAAAGTATTCTTTGTCTATTCCTCTGCAGCTATAGCTGAGGGGAGATGAGAGTGGCAGTTCTGGGCCAGCTCTTAGCTCAGTGAAAAGTGGAGTGCTGATTCCCCCTAGTGTGGTGAATGCAGAGGTGGACAAGCACTGCTGCAACCTCAGCCTTTCTCTGCTTGAGCCACCAAGGCAGCTGATCCCCTTGCTGTGATTTCTAGGGGAGCTGCAATAGCTTCTTTATCACTTTCATGGCCCGCATTTACGGGGTGTGTTCTCTGCTGCCTCTGTCCTGCTGCACCAGGACATCATGGGACTTTGTTCCTGCTTTCTGGAGTTAAATCCAGCTGTGGGGGCAGATGGGCTGCGAGTGGAGTGGGAGAGGATTGCAGGGTGGCTGTGCGCCTCTCTCCCGAGAGCCCTGTGTAGCCCATTTCTGCTGTTGCCTCCTATAGAGGGCTGCTGGGAGGGGATAAGAGCTCCCTCTGGGAACATTGGGTCATATCCTGACGAGCTTGAATACGCTTTTAACAGTAAGGCTCTGGGGAGCCTGGACTGTAGAAACATCTCGGTCCTTCCTGTTCTTTTAACAGCACCAAGCTGAAGTATTCCAGGACACCCTGGGAAAGCAGCATGGTGTACAGCAGAACCAGTCCGTCACCTCGGCTCTGTGGGGTGATGGAGGAGCCTTTTATGAGCTGGACCCATATTCAGCAGCGCAGGTTGGAGGGTGTTCTGAGCTTTTTCGTGCAGCAGAAGCCAGTGCTGTGTCGTGGGAGCTCTGGGAGTAGCAGATAAGTGAAGGACATGACCTCCAGATAATGATGGGCAGTGCATTCTGTGCTCAAGTCGATGGGGAGCCCTGCCTGGGGATGGGGATCAACCCTGAGATGGGGAGCCCGGCGGTGCAGGTTTCCCGTCCGCCACAAGTGGGCGCTGGCGGAACACGGCGATGCGCTCCTTGGCGCGCGCTGCCTCCGGAGGCTTACCCGGGCCACGGCGGGCAGAGTCGGGTCCGCAGCGCCCCGGTGCAGGGGTGCGTGTGGTCCATGCCCCGAGTCACAGCCCTGCAAGGTCTCCCTATCTCCCCCGCTTTGCTTTAAGAGAACTGCTCTGCAGTGCGTGTGCCTTTCCAAAGAGAAATCCCCCTTTTGGATGTGCTTAAATAACACCCTGGAAAAGCAGCTACTGCGAGCAGAGACAGGAGATCTTCCTGGCACGGACAGAAGGCGCAGCTGGCCAGGAGAACTGGTATAAATCCTTGCTGCTAGGGAGAAACAGTGGGGGATTTTGTAACGTCTTCCTGCAGTTCATGCTTCCAGGGCCTGTCCAAAGGCCATGCTCCGTAAATCAAGTGCTGTCTGCAGAGCTTATCTTCCTCCAAGAGGGGAATGAGCATTGGCAGCAGGAGTGCAGGAACACATACGTACGGTGAGGGTGAGAGAGGATAGATGAGTCATTGATGGCCATGGCGAAATAAAACGAGCAGCGCATCTGTTGGCATCTAGGAGTGACCATCTCAGGACAGGGTAAAAGCACATCTGCCTTTGCCTGCAGAAGGTGGTCCTATTTGCACAGCAGGAATGAGGCTGTCGTGGTCCATCCTCTATTTTTCCTCTGCCTGGGTAGCAGAGGTGTTTTGAGTAGCTTGATAAGGAGGATGAATTCTCTTGCCTGCATAGCATGTCACTGGAGCCAAGGGTACGCAGGTGAAGGGCTTTGCTCCCGCAGCTTTTGGGGGGAAAAGCGAGTAAATAATGATTTTTTCCTGCTGTTTCACTGACCATAAGATAATAGTAAGAAAAAGCAGATGGCATCAGCTATAGAGAGGGGACGGAGGGTTCCGCTCGTACCTGGCTGCTCCCGCGGGGCCAGGAGAGGGCACTGCGGCCCTGGCAGAGCATCTCTCCCGGAGGGTACCCGGACTCCTGTCCGACTGGAAGTGCCACCGGGCAGCGCCAGGCATCCTGGGGCTCCGGGACAGGCTGCTCCGCTCGGGAGCAAGGGAAAACCACTATGGAGCAGAGAGAAAAGATGGGAGTAAAGCGTAACTCCCCTTGGTGTACAAAAGGTGCTCTGATGTAGGGGGGAAGGAGAGAGCTCTCGCGGTCGCCAGCCTTTCCAAAGCCTTTCTCTTGTGCCCTAGACGCCCTTCGAGCTGGCTGGAAGCCACCAGCAAATCCATGGTTGACGCAATGAAGACACTCGATCACGTCAGTCTTCACGATGGGGAAAACCCAGACGTGGGGGTCATGCTGAAAACACTACAAAGTAGGCCCAGGAAGGCCCCAGGGATCAGGACCTGAATGGCTGGGGCTCCACCACAGGCTGGGGATTGGTGGCAGGAGTCCAGCCCCTCCAGCGGCTTAAAACAAACCACCCCATGTCACCTTTGTGCTTCCTGGAGCAGCGCTAAGCGCAGCCCTGCGCCCCGTCCTGCAAATGTTAGCCTGACCTGAGAACTTCCCTTCCTCCCTGCTTTCCTTCATCTCCCCTCCACCTTCTCCTTGTTAGAGCTGTGTTTAACACAGCCACCCTTTCCAGCTGGCACATTGCCCTCTCCTGAGGATGTCCCCTCTGACCAAGCGAGCCGAGGGCAGGCACTCCAGCCCCATAACTGGGTCGGACTGGGTTGGAGGTGAGGCTGGAGATCCTGCCCGCCCACCCACCCATCACTTCAGAGAAACCTGTCTTTCCAGGGAGGGAGAGCAGCATGTGGGAAAGCCGAGAGCCCTGGAACGTGAATTAGCCAGGGAGAGATGAATGTGTGATAGCTTGTACCTGGCAGCTACCAATGGAGCATGTTAACGCTTTCAGGAGGGGGTTGAGCAGCGCTGGAGCTCAGGCGTTTGATGCAGGCATGCTGCTACCCCTGGGAAGCTTTGGGGTCATCAAGGTAGCTCACGGCAGGGGTGGTGCCTGGCTTAGTCAGGGTGACTGCTGGTCCCATCACGGCACAGAGCATAGGATGTGGGCCTGGCCCCTGACAGCTTTCTCCAGAAGAAGCCAACATTAGGGGATTTTTCCCCGTGGCTTCCTTGGAATCCTCTGAATACTGCAGCTTAAACAACATGGAGGAGGAGGAGGAGAAGTAGGAGGAGGCCGCTACTCTCCTATTCTAAGGGTACTGGCATACCACACAGAGCACAGAGCAGGGAAGGGGAGTCTCCATGTGCTGGTCCTAGCCCTGCCATGTGTCTGGTTACCTTTCTGCTCTTACCTTTCCTTTTAGTGCTGTTTGTTTCATACGGCATCATTCAGGTTCAGCCCACCCCTGGGGGATGCAAAGGCTCAACCTCACAGGCTCACTCTGAGCAGACCCCGGGGTTTATCACATTCTGCTTACTGGAGGGACTGTTCCCACAGCTCAGACACCTTCCCTTGTGGGCCCTGGCCGGATGCCTTGGCCTCTCTTACCCATGCATTGCAAAGGGCTGATCCCAAAGCCTATCCGCGAGGGCACAACGGGGATGGTGGAAGCCCCCCGCTCCAGCCCAGCAGGCAGGTGCTGCGGGGTGTATCTGTGCAGCTGAGGGCGGGCAAAACCACCTTCCTTCCTCCCTCCTTCCCACCCCACGCCCTGGCAGCGCTGCAGGGACTCATCTATTCCCGAGTTACTAATATGCAAATGGGAGCTTTTGCATGGGCCAGGCGCCAGGCTGCTGGGTGTCAGGGCACCCGAGGGAGCCGGAGGTGGGGCGAGGCGTGGCGTGGAGCCGCATGCTCACCTGGCCCTGCATGGCAACAGGCAATGGAGCTCTAGGTCCCTTCGGGAGCGGACCCACGGCCGGTTTGCGAGGCAGCGGGTGGCAGAGGAGGGAGGGCAAACTGGCAGCCCCTGGCAACCTGGGGCTGACGGCAGGAGGCTGGGCGCACCGCGGATTTCCCTCCGCCGGCAGGATGGTGAACCTGGAGTCCGTGCACGCAGGTAAAGAGCACTTGAGGAAGGATCGGGCTTGGAGCTCCCCGCGCAGCTGAGGTCGTGGGCTTAGGCAGGAAATGGGGTTGCTGTGATTCCTGTGACCTTTCCTCCCTTCCTTTCCCTCCTCTTTCCTCCCGATGGAGCGCCAGCTTAAGCGCCCACATGGGGATGGATGCTGCCCGGATCCTCTTTCGGGGGCTGCCAAGCCATGCCCACAGTGTGGGTGCATCGCTCACGCTGCCAGCCCTAACACGGGTCAGGGAGCAGAGCGCAGAAGTCTCTTGGGTACCTGGAAAGTGAGCATTTAGTGCCTGACCTGTGGGTCCAGCCACTGGGGTAAAGCTGGGAGGAGTGAGAGGGGATGAATTCACAGAGGGATGCGGCAAGGGTGGAAGGGTGTGTGTGTGTGTGATAGTGAGATAGGACATGGATTGGAAGGGGAAAGGTTAATGACAAAGAGGGAAAAGGAGGGAGAAATGAATGAGGAGGGAGCTGTCGGAGACTGGGCTGAGTGAGGAATGAATGAACAGGGATACTCAGGAGGACAGTGACTCCTCCTAGGGGGGCCGATGCAGACATACTGCTGTGGTAGCCTCGCATCTGCTCTGAGCAGACCTTCCCTCTACAATTAGCTGGGAAAGCAGAGCAATCACTGCCAAATCCCTTGGAGATGTGCTGAGCTCTGGCTCACCCCAGCAGAGTGAGCTTAACTTCTGTCCCCAGCTCAAGCCCCTGTGCAGGACTTCATCCCTGGGCATACCAGGGCTGAGGATGATGCTGGGGCAGAAGCAGAGCAGTGGAAGCGATGAAAGCCAGATACTGATAGCCCTTTCTGTGGCAGGGGCAGGCAGTGGGGTGTCGGGGGTACAGGAGCCAGGTACCCTGGTAGTGACCTATGTTCAGTGCTTTGTGCAGCACAAAACACTGCGTGTTGTCCCCAGGTTTGGAGGGGTGAGGGTGGATACATCCATCAGTCCTTCCCAGGCTCATTCCCTTTGCATACCTATTGGCACACTGCAGTGAAACTGAGGTATTTGGTGGTCCTGCTGTGAAGGGGAGACCCAGGGGCCCACGCACAATGCTTGCAGCCCCTCGACAGTGTTTGCCTGAACGTGGGCTCATAGACAGGCCTGCAGGGCAAGGATGATGCTGCAGAAATGCCATCACTTAACAACATGTCAGCCTGTGGAGATGGCCAAAGCCTCTGCTCCATGGGTGCATTGCAACCTCCCCCTGGCTCTGGGGTACCAGCAGCCCCTCTGAGGCTGGTCAGCACCCCACTGTGCAGGCGGGCTCCTGTGCCAGCCATGGGGAAGGCAGCAGGGGAGCCCCACGGCCGGCAGCGAGCAGAGGCTGTGGAAGGCATGAGGCTCGTGGTCTTGGCTCGGCGTGTGAGCCCGACTAGTCTGAGCACCTGCACTGGGTGTGCTTGTGTGTGGTGTCTCTCGGGGACGCATCCCCCGCAGGCTCCTATCCACCCATCTGCCTGGCTTGTGGGCGACTCTTTCTTCGTGAGAAGATTCCCCAGATCGATACTGTGCCCGCTGTCAGAGCCAGTGGCATCACTCCCAGCAGGGTGGATTTGGCCGGGAGCTGCGCAGAGCTGGGTGCGTGCTGAGCTCCCATCCTCCTACATCCTCCCACCCTATTGCCTGCCAGAGGGGCATCAGTTTTAAGCAGTCTTTTTGCATGGAGGGACACCAGCCAGGGCCCAAATTGTTTCATGTGCCAGACCCCAGCCCTGATGGGAGGGTGTTCTTCACCCTTGCGCAAGGGCAGCTCCCATGTTCAGTCCTGGGGTCCCCGAACAGCAAGCCTTTGCAGTGAGCTGCTTGCAGAGATGCGCTCTGCTTCTTCCCTGCCTGTGAAGACACAACGGGCAAGGTGAAGGTGGACTGCTTGGGCTTTGCATACACTGCTGAGAAGGTTTCCTTGCAGCAGCATTACGACCACCTCCTCCCCAGGCTTTTGGATATTTCATCTCCAGAGGGGCTTGGGCATTTAAAGCACAGAAAATTTGAATAAGCTTCAGGTCTGAAGCCAAGCTGAGTTTCCACTATCACCAGCTTTCGTTTTCCCTTTTAAAGTCATCAGGCTGGTTTATCCCAGCGCCCGTGTCTGAACAACCACTAGGAATATGGGCTTGGGAAAGCTTTATTTGCTGACACCATTTGTTTCAGCAAAAATAGAGATGCAGATCCATCCCCAGAGAAGTGTCTGCACTGGTATGGTTTCTTTGGTCTGGGTGAACAAACCAGACTACCCCTACTCCAGGTATGTTTGCTAGCTGAGGTATAGCAGCACATTTTTAATATGGCCTAGGCCACAGTGGCGGCTCCTAATAGGTCTGTGGTTAGGATTTAGGCAGGCCTAAGTTGCTTTATTTTTCCCAGAGATTTTTTTTCCTAAGCCTGTTTATTCCCTGCTTATTGCCAGCCAGGCAAAGCTGCATGGAAGGAGCCTGCATTTAGTTGGGCTCGAAGTCTTACAGCCTGTCTTGTCTTGAGACAAGGTGGAGGGGACAGTCAAATCCAGATGCATCACTCTGTCCTTGTTTATAGTGGAGGACTATGTATGTTGGGTGTATATATGACATATATATACACCGGGTGTCAATAAAAAAGGTGTTGCCCATATATTGGCTACACTTATATCATATTGGAAAGTGATTCCTCCATATGCTGGCTTCTTGTTCTTAAGGATCCCTTGGTAGGCAATTAGCGCTTCACTGCTGTCCATCGGCGTACAATAGGAGGCCAGCCCCAAACCACTCGGATCAGGCTCTGATCAAAAGGGTTTTCTTTTGCTTCCTGTTGTTATTTGTTTTCCCCAAGGTATTGAAACCGTAATAACTCGTGTACCTTTATGGTAGGAATGTGAATCTGTGTGAAAATAAACTCCTTCTGTTCTGTGTATGGGAGAATCAGAACACATCTTGGTTTGGTTCTTTATCCCAAACTTGCAGACTTTAGCACTAAAGCAAGCACTGAACTTCTGGCTTAAGATTTTTCTTCCTCTATTTTATGAGAATCAGGCTTTCTCTTTTAAGATACTCTTTGGCACCAAGTATAACTTTGCGCTTTGTAGATTGCTTAAGTTAGGGTCCCTTGGCAGTATGACAAGACAAGATGTTTATAGCTGATGATAATTACTCTTCCTGCCGTAGAAATGCTTAGAAGCCCCACTAAATTTTCATGTCTTAATTGCAGAGGGTTTATTTGAAGGGGGGGGAGGGAGGGAAATCCCACAAGTCCCTTCTCTCTCCTTTTCCACCTTGTTCCTTAACACAGGAAAAGAAGCTTCTGAAGTAAGTGAATGTTTCCTCACTTGGTCCCTGGTATAAAATCTTGTCTTTTCCTTCATTCATTTGTTGAATAAAAGGTTTCAAACTTCAACCAAAGCAAAGCTTGCCCATTTTGGCCAACAAGGAGTTATTTGCACACTGGAAGTTTGATTAGGGGAAAGGAAAACCTGACCAAACAAAGCCAAAAGGCCTGCCTGGTTTAGTGTGAGTAATAGAGGGAAATAGGTATAAAAACCTATAGGATTCTTGTCACCCTTTTGGCTGCTAGGAAATCATATGAGCATGTATAGGAAAGGGGAAAAGGTTTGCATGATGCCTTTAAGAAGGCTTCCACCTGCCTTTTCTACCCCAGCAAAACCACAGCAAACACTGGTCCCTCTTCCACAGTGTTGTTATTACCCGATGCAAATCGGGTGAATTCTGTGGCAGGGACTGGCTGCAGGAAGCACATGCAAATCAGTTACTTCTTTAGAACAAAATGTTATCTTTTGGGGGTTTTATTCCCCAAATAGCCAGGAAAGAGTTAAAATTCCCATGCAAAGGGTAGAAGAGATGAGGGGGGGGGGTCCATCTGAATTTGAATAGATATTCTTCCTTCTCTCACTGGTGTGTACTTTGACTCTTAAAGAGGGGATGAGCAAGCTAGTGTGAAGTTGACTATTCCCACCTTTTCTTTCAGCTGTCCCGGAAGGAGAAAGTGGCCCCGGGTGTGGTGGAGGCCATCACTTCAAGGGTAAATGACATATCTATTGGCACTGATAAGGATGGGGGGAAATATGCAGGAGGTTGACTGCAAAGCACTCTTCTTTCTCCCGGGCTGGGGACAGTGCTTTGGAGCAAGGCAGCTTCTTGGTGCTTTGCAAGGCTGTGAGCACAGGTTTGTGGGAGAGAGCAGGGTAAATGTTGTGCAAATAGGGATCAAATGTATTGAGATAAATAAGCTGAGTTTGTAAAGGAGGAGAGGAGAAGAGAGACTTCATTACCCTCCCTAGAGCATCTTTCTGAGACTGGTCCTCCATGAATGTGCTTCATACAGCACCAAGCACTGGCCCGGCTGAGGCATCTTGAGGGACAAGGAAAGGATCTAGGAGAAGGGAATGCTGAGAGGGATCCACTGCCTCCACAGGTGTGAGGGCAGCATTAAATTGGGAGCCACACCAGCTGGCTTGGGAAGTCTATTGAAAGCTCAGGAGAGAGGTCTGTGGGGCTGAGAGTGTTCCCAGTGCTTTAGTGGCTCCTCATCCCTTGTTCAGGGGAAGAAGGAGGAAGAAGAGGAAGAGGAGAAGAAGGAGCAGCAGAAGTGAGAGCACAGCAGCAAATTGGGGAGGGGGGAGAGGAATGAGAGGGATGCGAAGAGCAACAGGAGGGAAAGTGCATCCTCAGAGCTGATGAATATTCTAGTGACTGTATTTTGAGGAATCAGAAATTTGAAAGTCTGATGGTTTATTATAATTACACATTCATTTGTGCTGTTTAGTGGAAGCCACATGTGCCTGTTGCCTGGGACTGTGACCTGTTATTAAAATCAGTTGTGCCTCCTTTTCCAGAGATAAAGATGAGCGGTGATGCAGCAGATTCCACAGATACTCGGCATGAACCTGACCAGGTGGAGCCAGGTAAGGAAGGTCTGGGATGTGGGGGGCAAGCAAGGAGGGAGGGGAAAGCAATGAAATGGTGGGCATGGGTGCTGGAAGTTTCTGCCTGTGTTTTGCTTGACTCCTGTTGCTGGTACATTGAGCTCTTCCAACCAGCCTGGGAGTTGATCAAGAATGTGCTCTGGGCTAGATTGCTTTTGTATCTTGTTCAACATGCAGGATCCTTCTGTAACAGCCCTGAATCTGTTTGTGCCTCAGTAATGTCCTCTGTGATTTTAGCATGGAAATATGCTCATGTCTTGGCAGAGGAATAATGCTATTGAAATAGTCTTAGTCCACTCTGTTTAGCACAAACACCTCTTCATTTTACACAGGGTTCATATCAGGAATGCTTCTGTAGGCAAAACTCCCTGGGGACTAAGCCTTTTTTGGCCACATATATGTAGAGAAACGGGGGGGATTTGGGGAATATTCAAATCCTGCCAGGCAGTTCCAGCAAAAATGTATTGCTCTTCACCTTGAAGCATGATTGGGCTTCTCATCTCCATTGCTCCCAGCTGACAGGCTGCTCAGACTCGCTGCTCCGAGGCTGGAAGCCCCAGTTTTCCTTGCATATGGAAAGCTGAGGATCAGGGTGATCCTTTGAAGATGGTAGTGCTGGTGTTAGCACTGATTTCTGCCAGGTTACCAACCAACTTCTGCATTGCCACAAGGTGTGATATAGACCAGGAAAATCAGTTCTGTCTTTTCTGGCATCACTTCTGACTGCCTCTACCTGTAATCTATGAAGTTACAGGAATATAATTTCACGAAGGCTCATGGTCAGATTCCTTCTTAGGCAAATAAACATCAATAAGAAGTATTTTTAGCACCCACTTGGTGTAAGAAATTCAGATTATTAGAAACCTTGTGGCTTATCATAGACTTGGAAATAAACACCTTTAACACCAAAGCTGCTAGAGACAATGTAGAAGAGTCATTGTTCTTTGAGTAATGAAGACTAATGAGTTCAGGGGTGTGTGTAAAGGGAGGATGTGTAACAGCAGATTAAAACTGCATGGAATGATTTTTACTGTTTCTCTTCTTTCATTTGAGATTACGTAAAAATAAAGAGACCTTGATAAGGGCAGGGAACTCCCTGCATGTTTTAATGGGGCTAAAACTACTCCTTTATTTCCACCTTACACTGAGGACCAGAAACCCTCTGTGCTCTTAGCTATTAAGCTGTTATTTGACATAATCTAAGGCAGAGGTGGGACCAGGTTCTATTCACGGCCATGAGCTCTGATTGACTCTGGTCAGGTCAGCTTTTGTTCAGGGCTTTCAATGACCCTAAACTGTCTTTTGAAGGAGGCTGTTTCCCAGCCACTTAGCAACAAATATGTCCCCAACGTCCCGGGCTCTTGAAAACAAATCCTGAAGTTGGGAAGCGTTCTCCTGAAGTATTTCGTGCGCCTTGGCATGCAGAATTAATGGATAGCAAAGTGGAGGCAAGATTAGGGAAAGCTCTATTGAGAGACAGTATTTGGGGGTTGGCATCAGCATAAATGCTGTGGGAGTCTCTGGCTGCTGATGTTGCAGTCAATAGCGTTAAATAGGTGAGAAGCTGGCACCCTGGTTGATTGGATAACGTGTTTTTCAGCTTAAGCTTCTCAGCCAGCCATTAGTGTTAGCTGTAGCACCTCTTTCGAGTGGTAATCGAGAAAAGAAAGCAGAGAAGTGAAGTCAATTTGTTTTAAAATAACAAAAATGTTTGCAGCAGCATTAGCTCTGCTCCAGGAGCCTTCAAATCAAGCAGGGAAATCAGAGCAAGTCAATCGCCTTCATTTGCAAAAGAGCGACACTTCCCTGCGGACTGATACAAGGAACCTGTTTAAATGACTTTGCCCTCCCCGCCCCCGGCCGCGGTGCAGTCCCCGTGAGTGGTTGATCTGTTTGGGATCCCCAGAGATCATCAGCAGAGCTTTAGCTATGATGAGAAACTCTACAGACAGTTCCGAGGTGCTTGTAGGAGGCTGTAGCAGCCAGCACAGGCCCTCCGGTTCCACAACAACTCGGCGAACGGGATAGATGCCCAGGGCAGGATCACAAGCTCTTGCTGAGCTGTGTGTGTGCTGTAACCTGGCACATCAGCCCCGCGGGCAATCACGACCAGCCGAGCCCACGGAGGGTCGGCCTCGCTGCTTCACCTGAAGCCTCTGCGCATCTTCGTCAGGCTTTGGTTTCTTCTCTTCTCTTCCCGACCGTTCTGTTTATAAACAACAGAGCTCTTTGTACTGAACTTCCCTGGAAGTTTTTATTTTCCCTGACACACATCGTTAGAGGAATATTTACTGCAACACCTCGTAGCTCAGTGCTTTGTTTACCAGCTTCATGTGGGAAAATCTCTTGTCCAATGACTCATTAATTGAAGACCCGTTTCCTGATGAACTGGACCAATCCACACAGCTTCCCCGGGACTCTCGTTACCCCCAAAGGAGAGGGCAGTTACCAACCTAACAATAATAGAGCTTATAAAGGATGGAAATCCTTCGAGGTGCATATTTACAAGGGCCTTTCATCACTGAAAGATGCAGACTGGCTCCAAGAAGAACTAAAAAAGTACCGAAGGGAGCTGGGTGCCAAAATGCTTTTGTAAACCAAGCCCTTGATCTAAACCCGATGCCTGAAGATCTGATGGGAAGTGTCAGTAGTCAAAAGCATAATCTCAATCCTTTCATATCTCCGCCAGTTCTAGGCTCGGGGAGGGGGGAAGGGGGGAAAGGGTAATTTGGGGCACTGTTTTACTTTGAAAGGGTTTAAACCAATAGTGGGGGGGTTTCTTTTTGGAGAAAATTGGCAAAATGGTTGATCTTTCATAGAGGGTTAGCGAAGTGAAGCTTCTTTTTTTCTTTCCATCCACGCCAATTTCGCACAAAAGGCTTCAAAGTTGTTTTATTTCATAAGATGCTCTCCAACCCCCCATCTTTGCTTGATTCCACTCACCCCTCCATGTCTACTGGTTGTAGTGGAATTTTGCCATTCCACAGAAAACTGAGTACAAATACATATATATAAACCTGAGGAATACCACACACTTTGCCTAGTCCTGTAGATCTCAACTCTTCTTTAACTCTGCCTTTTTAATCAAGGTACATGTGTGAGAGGAAAAGGGGAATAGGCACGAGCCCCTCCTGCGAGCGATATAGGTTCAGCTGCCCTCCCCCATAGCCCAGGGGCTGAGTAGGTCAGCCCCAACTGGGGCACTGGGTCATCTCTCCTGTTTGAAGGTCCTTCTTACCCTGTCCTCTGTGATGCCAACACAGTTTAATGCTGGGCTCACAGGCAGTTCCGCTGACTCCATGGGGGGTAATGACAAGCGTTGAGCTTTCTGCTTGGCTCTAAGCTCTTTTCATCTTTGTAAACTGATGAAAGCCCTGCCAGCAAGTTCTGGGTTGATTTTTTTATGGGAACTGTGGGGGCTTGGCACTGCAGAGTGTCGCCCCTGGTCTTCAAGCCGAGAGGCAGAGATCTCCCCCTTCTTGTGGTTTATCTAAGCGCTCTCTATCTGATGCAACAAAATGCTGAGGTGGGACTTGCCTCTGTCTGTCTGTTTGTTTGTGTCAGACACTTGTTCCCCGTTTATCTGCTTCATCAAAACAGGTTACACCAAGCAAAGCTACTTCCCTTTGATTTCATCTGTTGAGGCTATGGGGGGGAAGCCAAAAGGGCGATAGGGAAGCTCTTCAAACACAACCATTGGTAACTGAATAGCTGCAGGCGCTCTGAACATCTTCTCTCCCCACCCTGTAACACGGGGAACTGGCCAGCCTGCCAGGAGCCCAGGGCGGGGTGCGATGGGCACCCCAGCACTTGGGGTGTGTATGTGTGGGTGCAATATAGGGCAGCCCCACAGCACTATTTCTGCCTTGGGAGCAGTCGGTATCACTCCTCGGGTTGGTGGTGCTTGGCTGACCCCATAGCTTTGCCCAGCTCTGGTGTATCGAAGAGCAGCAGCCAGGTAGAGGAGGGTGGTTTCCTGGGGAAGGCACGTGGAGCCAGAAAGATGGGCTCTGGTGGCCGTGGTAGCAGGGTAATGTAACCCTCACACCTCTGGTAACCTATCTGAGTGCATTGGGAAGCAATAAAGCAGATGTCTTCTCTCTGACAGTAAGAAAGACCCTTTCCTTTGGATACCAAGAAAATGAAAATGGTAAGGAGCTATACATCCACTCCAATGGTATTGCAGTGTCCCTTTTGAGCACTATACATGTCGTTCTTCTCACCCTGCATCCTCAACTTCAGCTACTTTGTGCCTATGGAGGGATGTCAGCATCGGATACTTTATCCCTCTGCTGCTGCCAGACACCTAAGGTCCCCTGACAGAAGAGGAGAGAACCAAAGGGCAGAACTTAAACTGGACACCAGAACTTGCTCCCAAACAAAGCCTCCTCCCAGTGCTCTGGTTTCTTTGTCACTGCTTTTTGCATTAGATCCATACCAGGGCAGATGGAAAAGCAGAGACCATGTCTCAGTCTGTCTCCCTGCCACACGCTCCCTGTGCAAACTTAGTTAAGTCTATGTCTGTTCCTTGGCTCCAAAGTGGGGGTCGTGATCTCTTCTCCCGCCTTTTTGCCTGGGTGTAAGCTCTGTAATGCAGGTGCTGCTCTCTCTAGGGATGGGTATACAGCTGTGGGCACAGTGGAGCCCTGATCTGCACTGGGAAGGCTGTTTATTGCATTCCAATTGCATGTGTTGGGGTAGGGTCTCTCTAAACGCAATGGCTCATGCTGGGGTAGGGTACTGTGGCTCTGATGTCCGAGTCAACTTCCAACTCGGGCAAAAGGAAACGTGCACGAGCGAGGGAAGTCAGACTGAGCAGTGCAATGGCTTGTGTGAGATGAGTTGGGTGCTCAGGCTGTGGACACTCCTTGTGGCAGGCAAGCTTAAAGGCTGCACAGCCCCAGCTTTTCTATTGCCTTTTATTACCTCTTCAGGTGGTGCTGGAAGCACACTGCCAGCCCTAAGCCTTTTGAGGAAACTTGGCCTTCCCTGGCCCCACACTGAGCCCAGTCCTTGGCTACGCCTTTGCTCTCCAAGGCGAGCTCTCCCTGGTGAAACTTCCCTCAAAGCCTCCAGGATTTCTCTTGTCTCTTCCCCCTGCAGCCATGCACAGCCCCAGGACAAGTCCCGGATAAATGAAAGCAGCAGCAGTTGGGCTGGAAACAGCTGGTTGCTATGGCAATTGGGCCTGCTTAGGATTTGCATAAGGCTGATGATTTTCATAGCACAGCCACATTTAAGGCGAGCAGGAGAAATTTCCATATTCCCAGCTCCGAGTCAGTTGGGGCGTGGGGGAGGCCAGGAGGGGGGTATTTGAAATTCAAATGAAGGTGATTAGGGTTTGAGGTTGGGTTATTTTATATTTTATATATATTTTTTTTCTTTCCCTTAAACATCCCATTATGGAAGAGGATAAAAAAGGATGGGGAGGGGAAAGGGGAACAAAAGGCTGGTTTGACTTGAATTAGAGGGGCAAAGGAAGAGCTGGTCTGATCTGCCTCTTGCCTCTGGTCTAAGAGAAGAGACTTGCCCTCTCCCAGCACCTGCAGGTGAAATGTTTTCCGTGGGAACAACTGCTGCCCTCGGGTTTCCTTCTGGAAACTGCCCCAGTCTCCCACAGTTGCTGTCCCCCTTTCTCCCCCTGCTCCCTGCCCCACGCGAAGGGTATATTGCACTTGGAGCTGCAATGGGACAGGAAGATGGGATTTCTTTGCGGCACTGCTGACAAAGGAGAGGTGTTTTTATAACCCAGGGGTTTCCACCCAACTGAAACGCTTGTCTTCGGTGCAAGCTTCCCCTGGAGTCCGTAGCTGACTGAGTCAGCACAGATTCACTTTTCTTGTTAACCAGCCTTAACTTTCCCATGGCGATGCTCTTGATGCCCCGGTTTGGTCTGGTTTCGTCTTTAGAGAAAATGGTTAAGATGAAAGCTGCAGCTCAATCCGCCTGCCTCGAACTCCCCATCCTGTTCACACTTTCCCCTGCTCCCTTTAAAAAACACTGAAGCCTTGGGAGCAGCATCCCAGCAGGATCCAGGGAACTGACTGCTTTCTGCTCAGCTGCACTTTCTGCTTCCACTGGGTGCAGCTGGAGGGAACTGGGGGCAGCCACTAATATGGAGAGAAGGTGATTAAAGTGAGCTCCTTTCCCTGCCAGCTCTGAAGGAGAAGCTGGTCTGGCTGCTGAGAAGAGTTGCATGGGGGCTATCACTTGGTATTTGCTTGAGTCTGCAAAGTGAATTGAAATTCTAAGTGTATTTGATGCTGGGTATCTTTTTTGCTTAACAGAATACATTCTTCTCAGCGCAGGTGAGCATCTTGCTCAATCTCCACTATGTGGGTCAAGTATTTTTTATAGTGGCAATAATTGTTGCCACTCTTTACCCACTCATGGGTAATCTTTCATCTTCCCATGTTGTTTGAGGCGAGAGATTTGATTCTTGGCTCAGTTTAACAACTGAATTTCTCAGCTCCTAGAAAATGTACATTGAAAAGCACTCTGCATCCGGCCTGCTTTGCCGGTCCCTAATGGCACTGTGCTTTATCAGCTGGAGTGCTAAAATCCTCAGGATAGGTGAGATTCATCTTAATTTCAGATGTTCAATACTTTGAGGCTGAAGTCTGACCTGCTCACCCCTGGCTCCCTGTACAGTCGATGATGAAAATAGGTATCTCCAGAAGGTGATTCATCTCTCTGCCGTCTGTCTCGGGGGCAAGATGAATTGCCCTCTGGAAGCGCCTGCTTCCTCTCCATGGCTGTAAAGGGAGCCTAGAGCAATTGGCTCAGAATTAGACACCTAAAAGTTAGACATCTAAGCCCAGGCAGCTGAATCCCCTGCCTGGTGTCTGCCTGGCACTGTTCCTCCATCGCTGTTCAGCTGTTCCGAATTTCCCTCCCAAATGCATGCGGCAGAAAACTGATTCCCTGTGGGAATTCCCCAACACCTGTTAGAGATTGAAATCACCTTTAAATTCCCTGTCCCTCTGTGCAGCTGAGATCAAACCGAGGGGTGAATTAAGTGCGCAGTTGGGTGGGAAGGGGTATAAGGTTAGCCTTCTGGTTTCAGCCCTGGTTTTGTCACGGGGTGGAAAGCCACGGGCGGTTGTCACTCCCTATAGGTGACACCTGCATGTTGCTGCGTGTGTTTACCTGGCAAAGATGAAGGCGCATTGCAATCTTGATTATACTTTTCTCCCATTCCAGTGCTTTTATCCTCAAGCGCTGGACTGGCTCAGCCGCTTCCAGTGGGAATCGTGTCGGTTCTGATAGAGCGCTTGTCTTTGGTTTTCAGAGCAAGCACCGCATTCCAGGCAGGGGGAATGGCAGCGGGTGGGGGGGAGCTGTCCGGAACTGTTCTGCTGCTCCCATCCCCAGAGAAACCTCCCCAGGCAAACTCGCACCAGATCTGATGCCAGTGCTATGCAAAACAGCTGCCAGGTGAACCAAGGAGAGCAGCAGAGTCCTTGTCTGCAGTGCTGAGCTTATCGCTGCCTTTTTTCCCCCTGTCCAGAACACATGTAAACGGGGAATGAAGGCTTGTTTGATGGGGAAGCTCCTGGGAACCATAGTGCAAGGGGCTCAGAGTGATCCTTCTTCATTTAAATGCCAGGGCTTCCCCTGTTTGATGGAAGTTAAGGACGAGAGGACTGCATCTAGCAGGTATTTTGGATCCATTGTGCCTGGCTGGTGTAGCAAGAGGCAAGCTGCTGGCTGGTGTGAAGCTCCATTAAAATTAGTGGAGTTCTGGCAGTTGACAGCAGCAGAGAATCTGCTGCCACTTACACTTTCTTTTTATCTCCTGGAGCTAGAAAAGATTAAATCTCAAGTGCAGATCCTCATTGTTTGAACAGCCTGCTCCTTTAAGGAGAGAAATGACTGCTTCAGTGTGAGTCCTGATGTGGGTAGAAACTGTGTGAAGATGGAGTCTCATTTGATAATATTTGTAGGAAAGTTACTGATTCAGGAGAAAGAGGAGAATTGTTATTCCTGTTGTACCCAAACCTTGGCTGGCAGCTGGAATCGCTTTAATTTTGCTCAAACTCCAGCTTTTACTGAAATAGATATAGACAAGATTTGTTTGCAGATAAATCTGTGTGCAAACACTTCTGCCGAAACATTGAAGAGATTTGTGTATCCAGCTTCCATCTACATAACCACTGGGAATAGAAATAACCTCGCCCGGTTTGAAGTATCTCACTATTGGACATCTAAGGCTGAACCAGTTGCCCCTGGGTCCCTTTGTAGTCAATAAAGAGAAATAGTCATCTCCAGAGGGCCATTCATCTCAGCTTAAGATAGGCGTCTAAGATAGGTCAGATGAATGGCCTCTGGAGGTGTCTATTTCTTCTTACTGTCTACCAAGACAGCCTGGGGCAGTCATCTCAGACTTAGACGCCCAAGCTACGACTGGGTTAATGTCATTCTCCATGCACATTTGCAATACACTTCACTGTCACAAAGTACCTGGCTGACATGCTCCCAAACACCCCTGGTGATCTGCAGCGGGATGTGCAAGAGAACACAGGGTAGGACTTAGAGGCGGCTGTGTCTGGCCTTGTAGGAGAAGAAGGGAAAAAGAAAGGCAAAAGCCTGTCAGCTCCACGTGCTGGTGATGGGAGAAAAAAGTAAGAGATGGGAAGGTTGGAAGAGGAGGAACCAATATGCAGGAGAACTTGGGCCTGGTATTAGCAGTGCAGAGTGATGCATCTCTGTTCAGCTGTGTGTCTCAAGTTGGAGGTTTTGGGGGTGTGTGATAGTGACTCAGAGCCATCAACACTGGCACCTAGGGATTTCCCTCAAGGTCTTTGGATCTTGCCTCATCAACGCGCTGCATTTGAACATGAGCAAAACTCATGCATCTGAGAAACCAGAAGATTGCCTTTTCCTTCCTGTTCTATTTTAGCAGCTGGGAACTTTATTTCCTCCTTCTCTTCTTCTTGCCTTTCTTCCCTTTAGCTACTGCCTCTAGATTGCATCAACCCACCGAGGGTTTCAAAGGTAGAAACTGCAGGCCTTGAAGATCCTCACACAGTCCTGCTCAGGTGTGTGGATGCTGATTGCAATCATCTATTAACACTATCAGCATTCCCATCGTTATGTGTGCAGTTGTTGGCTCTTGGGGCGTAGAGCTGGAACGCAATGAATGAACGAATTCCTCAGGCAGGAGCAGCTGGAGAAGGGTGGTCAGGGAGCAGATGGTTACAGTGAGAGGCATGGAAGCGCGTGGCAAGTTGGAGGTTGCAGCAGAGTAGGGAATTACATGGAAGAAGATAAAGACCTAAGGTTGGGAAGAGAAAAAGCTTTGAGAACCAGGTCTGGAGGGAGCCAGGAAGTGAGAGCAGGCTGTAGCACAGCAGAAATGCATACAGGCTGGGGGAGAAGGTGCAGAGCTGGATCTAGGTTGAGTTGCAGATGATGAGAAGACAGAGGAGATTTCGGAGCTGGGGGGCAACAGCTTGTTCTGCCATGAAATAGTGCCGTGGTATTGCTTGAAAGAGAAGACCTACGGCTCAGCCTCACAAGAGCAACAAAGGCAGCTCAGTTTCCACGGTCAATGCTGCTAACACATTGAAGATTAAATCTCCAGAGCTGTTTCTAGATAGCAGAGAAGAGAGTGCCATGAAATTGCTATGGTTTGACTCTAAAATATTTTGCCATCTAATAATTGTACCAAGCATGCTTCCCCTGAGGGTCAAGAACCAGGCTGACTTGCCTGGAAATATTGCCTATGGTGCAAGCTGGAAAACTGTGTGCTAGTATAGGATAGGGGCTTGCTCCATTGGAGAAAGCAAGTCAGTGGGAGAGCTGGATTTGCACTCCTGCCTGCACAACCTCTATTAACTACTTTCCAACTTTATGCAAGAGAGAAATGAACTGCTGAAAAACATGATGTGTTGGAGCTTGATCAGATCACAGGGCATGGGCTACGCTTTATGGGGAACGTTATACTCAAAAAGCAGAAGGAAGAGGCCCTGGGGGCTTGTGCCTGTGGGATGTGAGTAATTTAAAGCTGTTTATCACCAACTCAGTTGGATTAGAGGAGAATGACCTAGGGAATGGATTGCAAAGGGAAGGGGTTTCTTGGGGTTGCCTTTGCAACTAAAGAGGCTTCGTGGAATCCCTTAAAGCGTTCATATCTATGGAGCATACAACTTTTCCTCTGTGATATTCTTGATGAATTTGGCAGGTGTGATGGGGGGGGTAAATGTTTATCATCAAAGGGGAATGAGTGAGGGCCTGTGCGGTACCTTCAGGCTGCAACCTGTCTGATTTTTCCCCCTGCGCCTGCCAATCTCTCTTGGAATCAAGGAGACGCCTCTCGAGCACAACCCCACGGCACCCTCTGTTCCTTTAGATATCCCGTAATTACTTGGTGCCACATGGGTTCCCGAAGATCCCTGGTTCACAGCCTTGGCCACCTGTTTGCCAGCTTCTCCCTCAGTCGGTTCTTCTGTTATGTACGGTGCCATGGTCGTGGATTTCCCTGGGTATCTGTAATGTCCTCCAGCTCAACTCTGCTGGAATCTCCCTTGCAGTCAGTGAGCTTTCCCCCACCCTCACTGCTTGGCCAGGTATCTCCGGGGCAGAAGCTCTTCTGTTTAACTTCAGCAAAGGCTGAGACCTCCAAGTGCTGCAAAAGCTGCCTTTGTATTCCCATTGCTGCCTTCGCATTGACTCCACCTCCCTCCTCCTCTCCTTGCTCTTACAACAAACTGAGCTGGGCCAGCAGTGTGTCTTTGGTTATGTGTGTTCTAAGTTCTGGAAAGTATAAATCAGTGCTGTCATTAATCCTGAGATATTTGTTTGTTTCATTGTAGGGAATGAACAGAATGGGCTGGACTTTAACAGGCAGGTAAGACGCTCCCTGGGTTACCAGGTATTCTCCTGCTTTCTTGACTTATTGTGTTTTAATTGCTCATCTTGCTGAGTCTCAGGCAGCTACTGCGAAGAGATAAAACTGTTAGGTCAGAAGCTACCATTAAACAGACCACATACATTCTTCACAATTCCCCTTGTGGGATAGGATGACAGATTAAACTTCTGGTTTCCAGGCCTTCCTATTTCATAGAAGTTCAGTTAATTATAGAGTTTCTTGAAATCACCATTTGCTTCAGGCTTTTTCTGGCTTTTTAATTTTTCCCATTGTCATTTAGAAACAAAAGGGACCTCAGTTACGCTGGGAAATGTGCAAATCCCGCCCCAAAGCCCCATGCATTTCCACTGTTTGTGACACTGACTGAAAGCACTGTGGTATGCAAGCCTAAGAGCACAGGGCTGACTCACAGGAGTATCAGCAACGACTGAAGAGGAGGTGGTTTGAGGTCTTGGAGTGCACAGGTCAAGACCAGGCCTGCCTACAATGACAGATTCCTCTATGCAAGACAGTGGGGAAAGGGACAGCAGATAAAAGGAAGCGTTTCTTGCGGGGCAAGCGAGCCCTAATTGCAAGTAAACGTGACAGGGACCCTTGTCTTTGCTGTGATTGTTGTTATCCTCCTGCTTCATACAACTAAAAGCAACCCCTGTCTCCTTGAGTGCCTGCAAAGGCTTCCTACTTGCAGCAGATGGGCAGCTGAAGCTTCTCACTGTGACTTTTCCATCCTTCCAGCTTGCCTTGGTGGCTCTGGTCTGACAGATGTCAGCAAGTTGCTGTTTGTTTGTTTGGTTTGGCTGCTCGGGCTTTGGGTGGGTCGTAGCTTCCTAGCAAAGGTGTCTTAACATGTTCAGCCATCTTCCAGGTTTTTGGAATACCGAGCTGAAAACAAAAAGTCTTGTGTCTCCAGCTCTGGGGATGGCAGAGCCCAAAGCACAGGCTTTCTGCACGCCAAGAGAAGAATCCAATCTGCTTATAAGCAGTGATAAAAGAAAATTCCCCCAAGATAGAAATAAGCCAGGAAAGTACAAGAACGCTGCATGATACAAACCTTTCCTATGGCAACACCACAAAGATGTTAGAACTGGAAGCTGGGCTGAGGTTAATCAAGGAAACGTTATTGACTGTGGTGGAGCAATGCTGATTTACAACCACTGATGGTCTGACCCATTATCTTTAAGGTCCTAGGCCTCTGCGTGTCACTGGGTGAGCAGATGCTGGTAAAGTCATGGGGGCCGACAGCTTCATTTCACAGTCAGTAGGATTTGGGCCTCAGCTTGATAGAAATGTCCTCCTCCCAGAAAGAGATTGGGGTTTTGTGACAGACTTTTGTAGCATCCACTTCTTTTCCCCTTCCACCAAAAGGGTGCTGAAAACTCCCTTTCATTTGTGCCGGTGCCTCTGTTTGTGTCATTGAGCAGCAAACTTGACGGGGGACCTACTGAGGTTTAAAAAGCAAGAGCCTGTAAGAAAGCTTATTTTAATGTTGCGTTCCTGTTTTGCTTGGGGTTTTTCTTTAATCTGGTCTGATTCCCCGCATGAAGTGTTGTTCCAGCTGTGTCAGGGCTCTGGCTCTTACAGTCCATGTGAGGGGACACGAGCATGGGCAAACGGCTCTTTGTCTCCCTCTCTTGGCCCTCACAAGGCCGAGGGTAGACGAGCCATTATTATTAGTACTATTTTAAATGAGCAGGAGCCCAAATGCACATGGGTTATACGCTCACGTTTCAGGTTAACCTCAGCTATTGGTGAATTCATCTTCAATTCACCAAGTAAATTTCAAACGCCGAGAAAGAGGAAGAGGGGAGATATGGAAATCTCGGAGTGTTTTCATGTGAAATCAGGTGCTGAGCTCTTTGATTGGGGGTGGAGATTGGTGGGGTTTTAATTTTGGTTTGGGGTTTGAGGTCGGCTTTGGGTGGCTTTTCTTCTTTTTGTTACCTTGCAATTCAAGTTCTCAGACTGAAGCCAAGAAGTATGGTTTGAAACCCAACTCCATCCCCAATGCAAGAGCCGCTGAGCTCTCTTTGACTTTATTTGGAGTGCTGGGCGCTAATCACTTTGAAGATCATAAATCTCACCTCGTTTAAGCCTCTCCCCCAGTCTTTGTAGATGGCCTACATTTCAGGTCTGTTTCCCTCCCGTGTTACGCTCCAGGCGGGAAGAGAAGGGTGGAGTGACCTGGTTAGACCCCTTACTTGCCTACCAATTCCCTGCTGTGGCTGCTCTCACCCTGAAAACGGGGAGGAGGGAAACTCTTGTGGAGTTTGAGGTTTTCAGGCAGTTTGTGGGTCAGCCCTGTGCTTTATGGGAAAGCTGCCTCCTGATCCCTCAACCTATTTGGCAAACATTTCTTTCCCCCCCTCTCCACTCTTCAAACTCTCCTCCCACCTGGATGCAACAGTAATTTGTATGTGAATGAGAGGGAAAAGGGTGTGTATGAACAACCCAGCATCTTCTGCCTTGCCTATCTGGTTTGGCTTTTCATTTAGCCAGTCTAATGCTGTTTGTTTCCTGTTTATATCAAGGGAAATGCAAAGAGATAGTAATAAACTTTCACCTTCAGTGCTGGCAACCTGCAGAGGGCCATCTGCTTCTTGATGGTTTGGGATCGTGTCCAGAGCATGTCAGGAACAGAACCGAGGAGCTCGCAGGTTTACTCAGAGTCTTGCCATGAAAGGACATTGTGTGGGACCAGGGGAAGGTCGGACTGAAAGTGTTGAAACAAGAGCTTTTCCCTGCTCTAATGTGGTGATGCTGCTGCGGTCTTACCAGGTCTTGTTTGGTTTATTGGCCCATTGGTATATGCAGCATTCAGGCTGTAAGGAAATAGTGCATTGTTTGTTTTTGTAGGTTGCTCTGAAGAGAGCTGTTGTAGAGACCCAGGTAATTCACCTTGTGTCTGCAGTTGATACTGCCTTCTGGAATACACGTACAGAGCTAGGGCTGATGGTTTTGGGAGACGACAGGGCTTGCGCGCAGGGTAGCCCAGCACATAGTGCTGTGCATTGATCTGCAGCTGGAGGAGGAAAATACACAGATGCTGGATCACTGACAGCTTTTCCACCAGGAAGCGATGTGTAGGATCGTGTCACCTGCTGGCCCTTGCAGGAATGCAGCCTCTGAGTGCTGGGGGGAACAAAGGCTCCAGAGAAGGGATTGAGAGGTGCCCTCCAAGCCCCTTCATGCTCTCAAACACTGAGCTGCACTCCAGTGCTGGAAGAGAGAGTCTGTCTTGAACTCAAGCTGCAAGGTTATGCGTTGCCAGCGCAGGAAAGGTCTGGCAGGATGTACATGTGCTCTGTATCCAAATGTGTCATGCAATTTCATTCCAGCAAAAGGCTACCCCTTGCAGACAGGCTATCATTTGTTTAATGATAATGACAGGTTTGATATTGGTATCAATGTGAAGGTGATCCTGCCGTGAGGCTTCACCATATTTAAGACAGACAAGCAGGCATTAATGCGCTTGAGCAGCCCAGGGCTGGGCACAGCACAGCTTGAATTTTCCTGTTGGTTCTTTATTCCTGTTACTTTGTCTTCCATTTGCACCCATTAGAGGATTTAATAAGGATATAGATCTCTTTCCCACCAGCCTCCTAGAAATAGGATCTTGGGATGAATTTACCTGCGAGAACTAGGTAGCTTGGAGATGTACTGCTGGGGCAGAAGAGATCTTCAGAGCACAAACAGAAGTATCCCAGTATAAGAAAATAGGATATGCAATTGAAGTGGCCTCATGTTTCTTATGCACATTAGCTCAGCACTTAGTTTTGTACATGGGGTAATAGTGAGTTGTCGCAGGCCTTCATAGCTGATGTCCTGCAGAAACACGATATGAGAAATCAGAGTGGGCAAACTGTCCCCCGGATCTAAAATCACTGGTGGCTCTCTTTCAGTGCCATTAATAACACTCTGGCCTTGTTTGGTACTTTCCTCCCTCACGTCTGAAGGTACTTTGCTGATGAATTTAGAATCCTGGTACCTCTGGAAGGTAGGGAGGTGTTTAACCCTGTCTTAGAGATGAAGCAGACACAGACTGAACTATCTGGCTTTTCCCAAAGGTGCTGAGTACTGTGATTGCTCTTGAAATCAATGGATGCTTTGTAGGACAGTTGCCTGTGGACATTAAGGTGTATTGTAATCCAGGGACCTGCTCCCTAGCAGTGCTGGGATATGGACTCTGATTCTCTGATTCATAGTCTTGTGCTCAACCACAGACAAGTTCTTCCTCCCCTCCATCCTTTTGAAGGCGGAAAGAAGGGCCTAACTTGCTAGGTAGTTTGTTATTAATATCTGGGATGCAAAACTCCCTGCAGATTTAATTTTGCTCAATCAGGCTTCCCTTCCCCCAGGGATCTCTCCCAGTTTTTCATTCCACTTTGTGTTCCCACCTCCCCCTAATCTCATTTGTTCCCTATATGTCATTTCTGTTCCTGCTTGGCTTTTCCCTGTGGGTAGTTTAGGTTTCAGTCTGCCCTCCAGATTTCCATCCCAGTCCTGTTTTGCCCTCCTCTCAAGGGGAGGTTCACATCCTGCTTCCTTCTCCCCTCTGGGGATCAATTCAGATTTCACTCTCTCTTCTTCTCTGCATTGCCCCAGGGTATCAGCCTAAGTCTTACATCTGCTTTTCATCTCTTGAGCCTTCATGAACTGGAAATCAGCCCGGCTGTCCCGTATCTGCCTTGACTGACACTGGATCTAAGCTGAACACAGCCTTGGCCTTTCCCTTTTGAAGTCTCCTTGCTCTGTCCTAGGGACAGACTGATTGCATAAATTTGTATGTGTGTTCTGGTTCTTCATTGAAATGCAGCCCTTTGGGAAAGCATCAGAGAAAGCCTGGCTTGAGGGAAAGCCCTCTGTTTCTATATATGGCACTGTTTTGCTTAGGACAGATATGTAGAGGAACCCCTTCTTCAAGCTAGTTTTGTTCTGGCGCCTTGCAGAAGCCCTCAGATGAGATGGCTGGGAATGAACTCCAGAACAGGCCGCTGAGCCTCTGGGAAAGCTTATGAGGGAAAGGGGGATGGAAGTAGGAGGGAGGATTTGGCCTTTTACAACTTCTTCTCAAGAGGTGGACTGAGACTGAGATTATGTTCGCCAATAACAGTTGACAGCATCCCACATTCACTTCAGACACCTCTGAGTCCTTAAGATCCAGCTGTAGTCAGTTCACAAACTCCTGCTTTCCTTCCCCAGGCTTAAGAGCAACCTGCGTTTATAAGGTATTTCCTACACCTGGGGCCTTGGTCCACTGGCAGTGTATCTTGTACAGCCGTTTCTAAGCTGTCTTAGAGATGAGGGAGAGACAGATCTTCTCTTTGTGCAAATTCCCTGCTCCAACAGGGCTTCCATCACCCTTTGGGAGATGTTTTCTAGGCTCATAGGGGACAAGCCCTTTTTTCATGGACCTGTCTAGAGGGACATAACTATTGTGTCCGCAATAGAAACTAAGCTCAAGGCATGGTTGTTGCTGTCAAACCGCTCCTGAGGTTGCCCGGCACCTTTTTAAGCAGTGAGTCGCACGAACTACTGTGCATGGATATGACTCTAGTGCCTGCTGGAGAATGGCTCACGGGTAATGAGGAGAGGACTCTGAATTCTTGAAGGCCTTTCATCTGGTGAGCTCCAAGAATTCAATCAAAAGCCTACACCACCCAGCAAGGGTGGGGCCCTGCACCCATTTTGCAGAAGGGCAAGTCATAGCATAAGAAAGTAAAGGTGATGGGGTTTCAAGCAAGGCCTCTAATTTTGGAAGCCTGACATCAGGGTGCCCTTTCTCCCTTCCCAGAGGTGCTGATCTGCTAGCGCTCCATGCGAAATCAGTGGGCTGAACTGGGGCAGCTCAGCCCCTTGGGAGCCAGACACTGGGTTTATCCCAGCAAGAAACCCTCTCGCCTTGCTTGCCAGCGCATGGAAGGTGCCCACAGCCACCACGTTGGGAGCAGACCTGGCTCTGAGCTCCCTCTTCTCCTCAATAGCTTGACTTCATTCCCGCCACCCAAAATGAAAACCTGTGATGCTCCAGCAAAGTTGATCTTTCTCACTCTCCCTTTCTCTTTTAATTATATTGCTTGTGTGTATTTAATGCAATCCCTCTAGCTGCTCTTCTTGTGTCCCAGCTCCCTGGGGCGCAGCAACTGGTGCCAAAACTGCTGGGAACCAATCAGAGAAACCTGCGGAGCTGGGATGGAGCCAGCCCCAGTCACGGGAGCCGCCTGATTCCAAGTTAATTCCTTTCAAACGTGGGATGTGGTGGAAAGAGCCTTGCTATTGAGGGCTACCTGCTCCATGACTCGTTAGGTGGACGCTGCTCTGCCCTCCTCATGGATGACTGAGCTGGGGGCATCAGTACGATACAGCAATGAGGCAGTGCCAGGTATTTAGATGTTTTGTGACTGGTTGGAAGCCAGAGGGCACAGAGAATCCAGAACAATCACAGTTTCCTCCCTCTAGAGAAGAGATCTATGGAAAGGGGAGATTTTTCATGCAGGAGAATGGTGAAGGGTCTGGTTACGACCCCAGAAAAGCCCAATAAGGCAACTTTGCTGCTGACTTCAACAGGAGCATGATTAGGCTCCGGGGAACCTGTGTGAGCATGCAAGAGGGCATGGGAGAAGCCACGAAGGCTGGTGTGTGTGAAATCGGATTGATAAGGAAAGGGGCAGGGATGTAGCCCAGGGTGGGAGCATAGAAGATAAACACAAAGGTGTAGGCAGAGGTGGAGTTCTGGAGAGCTTTGGAAGTTGAGCAAGTGAAGTCGAAAGAAATGCAGGGAGCAGTGCAGCAACACATGAGAAGGTTGGGGCAGAAGGGCAGGACCCCTGGCCTGAGGATGGCTAGGGAGGAAGGGGCAGGGAGAGTCCTGGAATGGAGACATGAGAGAACTGACAGCCTTAATGGTGGTAAAGTTGTTTTCCGTGCTTTCGTTTGGAGGCTCTCACCATTCTGACTAAAGAACATGGGATATCCTCCTCTTCTTTTTATCAGTATGTCCAGTTTGGCATGTCCACACTCCTTTGCAGAGAAGGTGCCACATGCCCAAGTACAAATAATAATAGTGGAGATGCTGCAAGTGGTTGCTTTTCAGTATTTTCCTGCTGGTTTGGTGCTCCCTGCACACAGATCACCTTCCAAAAGCACTAGTTAGCGTCTGCGCTCCCGATGCTCCCGCGGAGGCTGCAGTCTGTAATGTGGAGAGCAGCCCTTTGTCAGGATGCACCCACTGAGCAGGCACTGATATGAGCGTGGCCATTCAGGGCAGATGCTCTTCCCACCTCTGGTTTTGGTTCTTCCCCTCCCTTGCCCAGCACCTGCTTTTGAAGCCTGTTGTGCTACACATGGTCATTTTGAGGTTTATTGTCAGCACAGAGGAGAGGGGCAGCTTATTTCTTTTCCCTGTTCTCCGCTGAAACGCAGAAACACTGAGGAAATGCTGTATGGGAAAGCCTGTGAATGCAGAGCTGAGTGTGGTTCTCTTCATTTTCTTTCGTCAAGCATGTGGCTTGCTTATTGTTAGTTTTGATTTCCCACCCCCACTTTTACTACAGCTAAGGCACAACTATTCACGTCCCAAGCTGAAGCTCAGAGGATAAAGCATATCAGATCAGGCCTCAATTAATAAACTCAAAAGCCTCATATAGCTGTGGTGCAGGTGTGTTGAGGTTAGGGATTGCATTTTAATGTTCCAGTGTGCTGTCATTGCTGAGTTTGAGGATATAGTCGGCTCGACATCCAGCATGGGATTAACTCCCCTTTTGTCATGCTGCCTGCTTCTGGATAACCCCCCCTTCACTGTGAAAGCCTATCAGATGTTATAGGGTGAATACGTAAGGGTTTGCTGCTCTCTTCCTGCGCGTCTGTTAAGCCTTGCCGTGTGTGCAGGATAGTACATGTGGAAATAGTAATTGCAAGCCCATTATTATTATTGCTATAATTTATTGTTAGTGTGTTTTTTATTTTATGGTGCCCACGTGTGTGGGTAATTCACGGAGAAGTACACTTACGCCATCGGAAGGTGGGAAGGCTTAGTTACGTGCGATAGCCTTGGATTCAGTTTTCATACCTGCTTCTGTCTTAAAGCTTCCTCCCTTGACTTCAGGCAAATCAATTTGGGCAGCTTCAGACAGTTCTGTTGTATCGAATAGTGCTTTGGGGGTGACTGAGCCCTGTGCTGTTTGTTGTCAGTGAGGGGCAATAGGTTCAGACCTTAAGTCTGTGTGTACCTGATCCTCTGCTACTTAGTGAAATAGCCTCAGCACTCTGCAGTAGGGGAGGAGGGATAGATATGAGTAAGTCAACCTCTTAAACAGTTGTGAGTTGCTGACTATGAGATAAGCCAGATATGAAGGCAGATAAATATCTGTTTCAAAGAGGTTACCGTCTAAATGGAAACTACACAACAAATACGATTGTCTTCTATCTCACAATGATGACCGCAGTTCCTGCCTACTACTTGGTACTGGAGAAGGCTGACATGGCCTTAACAGCCTTACTCTGGCAGGGTACGGAGATCTCTTACCTAGATTTGGGGCAAGCATCTGAAGCTCTGGGTGCTGAATCAGTCAGTGGGTCCCACCTTTGTGAAGAGGATGACAGAGCAGTGCTTACATTACATCAGAAGTGCTCATCAAAAGGAGCTGCATTCAAGCTGCCTGCTTTGGTGTCCAAGAGGTGAGGAAGACCGATTCAGATTACCAGTGAGCAGTGTTTAAGCTGAGTTTATAAGAGGTGGGCTGCAACCAGCGTCCTGCCCAACCAATGGGATCTGACCATCAATCCATTGAGTCAAATGTGGGTCAGTCTGTCGGGAGTGTATGGTCTTCCACGTGGTGAAATCAGAGCTGCTAAGGTGAATCTTTGCGACTTCCTCGTGTAAGGCTGGCTTCTTACAGCCTTCAATATGTCTGCAGGATGTTTTCATGAGCCAAATGCTTGCCAAAAGTTCACAGATCAGTTACAAAACAGATGTACTTTTTTTTTCCTCTCCCCTTCTTCCTACTGGTAAGGAAGAGTTTGTGCAGTAATTGCAGGCAGGTTGGGAGATGTTTTCTTCATAATTCTCCTTCTTATGAAATGTTTATGAAACACCTTCCACAAATCGGTTACGCAAGCGAGCTGAAGAGCTTTGATCACTTTCCATCACCCTCAATATGTTTCTTAGCTTGTTTTGCTTTTTGTTTCTGTGTTTAGGCCAGTGATAGGTAAGAAACAACCCATCCTTGCCCAGGCCCAGCAGATGTGCTAGCCAACTAAGGAAAGGACTCTTTCCACACAGTCACCCTTCCTGTGTTTTTCACTCTGATAGCTTGAGGGCAGCTGACCCTATTTTAAGGCTGCGAAAACATCCACTTGAGATTTGCAAGTGTGATTCCTTTCCTATCCCAGAGCCCTCGCTAGCTCTGCGTTCCGGTGCCGCCACCTGCCGTTACCTCCTCAGGAGGAGCTCAGAGCTGCTCCCAGCCCTGCCTGAAGAGTCCCCTCCAGCCCAAAGGGAAGAAGGTGCCTCTAAATTCGCAGCCAGCAGCCCAGGCTCCACACCTCACTTCAGCTGTGAGCTGTGAACAGGATGTGTTTGCAGTGCGTTACCTGGTCCCGCTGTTCTCCAAGCTTTTCCTTACATTGTTTTCCTTAGATTGTGTTATTTCCCCAAATCAAATTCAATGGGAAGAAACTCAGATTTGCTCTCAATGACTTCTCGTTCCCCATTTATCCGGCCTGATCACCATGTAAAGCCAAGGTCCTGAAGAACCACAGTGGGATCTAAATCACTGTTGCTCACTTGCAGTGTTTTAGCAGGGTTCTCATCACATCCCTACATGAGGTGATTCTGTGATGATTTTGACTGGTTTTGGTTCCTTAAAGACAACTTTTCTCATACTTGTAGCAAATGCCTGCAAATCTGAGGCAGATGCACTGGGAAAGGAGGAGGCAACTCCTCTCCTTGCTTTATTCATTGGAAATTTGCATTATTTTAAGGGAGTCTCAGAATATCGAGCGGCCTCACCCACAATGTGTGTGGTTTCTTGGGGTTTTGGGTTTTGGCTGTTTTAATGTACAGTTGGTAATACTGCTGGTTTAGCCAGGGAAAAAGAGAAGGTGCAGGATTTGCATAAACCATCCCAAAAGTTTTGGATATACCCTGAACTTTTGCTAATGAACAATTAGCCAGCTGCAGACCTGTTGGGGAGAGGAAGAGGAGGGAGAGGTAACTTTGAGCCCAAACCCAATGAAAAGAGGTGCAGGGGAGAAGGATTTGTCAAGAACACCCAGGTTCCCGCCCACTGCGCAGGAGGGAGCCAGAGAATTCCAGGGACGGGGGAAGGAGCAGTGGGAGATGTTGTTGTTTTTAAATCGGGAACCGGTCCTTTGCCAAACCCACCTCCCGTTCTCATGTTGTGCGATGCTGGGATGCAGCTACACACCCCTTTCACCCTGGAACACTTCCAAATCATTCCGCTTGGCAGCTGTAAAAATTGATTTCAGTTTGGAAATGGCTTGTGCTTCTTCAACACTCCACTCCTATTGGGATCATAACTTAGGCGGGATCAAGTGCCTTGTTCTCTAAGACGCGGATAACTCTTCTTTTTGGGACTGTTCAGACTCGGATGACTGCGTTGTGTGAGGCAGATACACATGAATTGCAAGGAGGGGTAATTTATTTTTTGCTTTTTGGCTCGGATGACTCCTTTTTTTAACGCACCCTTCAGAAAGAAAAACGTGCATAAACCCATTTGCCTGCAATGAGTGGATGGCTCAGGGGTAACGGTGTATCCTCCTGAGCCTTTTGTCTACCATTTAGTAGCTTTGACACTATCGGCATCGATAGTGATCAAGAAGATCTTTCCATCTGATTTTTTCTTTTCACCAGGCTAAGAGGGATGATCATGCCAACCTGAAAGGTAGGAAAGAACTGCAATTCGTAGCATGTATAACTCTTGTTGCAAGGAGCTAGGAGTATTGCAAAACTAGTTTCGGCAGTGTCCAGAGCTATAGTTGTAACGAAAGGAGATGTTGTAAGTCTCTTCCCTTTGCAAAGTACCTTCCAAAATGCAGAGGGTAATGTTCCGTGGCCAGCTCACTGCACTGCAGCTGTGAGCCTCTTGCGATCCCGTTTTCTCCTTTGCTCCTGTGGTGATTTGCGTGTTCTTTTGCTTGAGTTAAACTGAAACAAAACCTCCCTCGACCAAAAATACCTGCTTGGGCCATTCTTATTACAAGCTGAATTTCTTGTCCCCCTCTGCTGGTAGGAGGTTGCATGACCTGAAGTCCTCAGCGCCTCAAAACCCCAGCAAATGTGACCCTCATTGCAGGCTCAGGAGAATTTGATTTGGGATACTGAGGTTCAGCCATAGTAATCAGAGTGAGTCTATGCTGCTGAGCCCATGGACAGGGTTTTCAAGACTTCTCCTTCCAGACGATATCCTGCTTTTCCCAGTTTGTGGAAACCGAAGCTGTCTCTTGCGCTGGAAAGGCTTAGATGAGGAATGGGACTCGTGATGTTCCATGCATTGCCATGCTTAGGAATAAACTGAGCCTAAGTCTGGAGATTGTTTGCTTGATCTCTTTGTAAACTAAATGTGTTAGAAGAGCTCTATGTGACTTTTCTGTCTCCTGTGCATGGTATCTGTGCATAGAAAGTCCTCATACAGCTTTCAGGAATTAGCCTAAAACCTAAAACCACCCCAGCCCTGGTCCCTGGGTAAATTCTTCTCTTCCGAATGTGGACTCAGAAATCATAATTTTTCTTGTAGACCGGAATCTATCCTGAGCATGAAAGTAGGTCAAGCTTTGACCACTGGATAAAGGGCTGACATCAGTGAAGTTTTCCAGTTCTTTCTCCACAGCATGTTCTAGCTAAGAAAGTGGATTTTTCTTTGCCAGATGAGTACGGGTTTTGTCACTTTGTGATAGAAGCTGAGCACAAATGTTTGGTGCCTGGGGTGCTGCATTTTCAGGTCTGGAAGATTACACTGCTTTTTGAGGTCTTTTACTTCATGACCTTTCCTTTCCCATTACCTCGTACCATTCTCTCCTACCTACAGAACAAAATGCGAGGCTATCTACAGACAGCCCCGCCATCAGGCTGTGAGTCGTGATCTATAAAGGATAACAGCTTTGTATCTTCCTTTTTAACTCTACAAAATGCCTCAGTGTTCCATCTGAGGAAAGCGCTCGCATGCTTTAAACCTTGCTAAGCCACTGGGACTTGGTTACTTCTTGAAGTGCTTTAATTCATGCATTTTGATAGAGTAAACCGCAAGCCTTTCCTTGGCTTGGTCGAGCAGGAAAACTATGTCCATGTGATAAACTGGAGAGCAGAAGTGGGAGAACAATCGCATCTTACTGCAAAGCCAGGGATGGAAGTGAGCCCTGACCTTTACCTTTTCCCTGAAAGGAGCCCCTTCCCAATCCTTTCCTTCCTCTCCCCCTTCCAGGCAGCCCACACCTCCTGCATCCCCTTGTCTCTGCTCCCTAATGCTCCAATTCCATTGCTCTTTTTCAGATTAAAACTGAAGACCTCAGTGACTCCTTGCAATCTACAATCCCCCCTAGGTCAGGTCACCTTGTGCAGGGTTCATCAATGATGCCCGGAAGCCAAATTGCGGGGGTAAGTGATTCCAATGCTTCACGGACCCCATAGTCTGAAATGGCACTTTGAGTACTTACTTAGTATTTTGACCAGAGGAGGCTTGAGGGTATGATGGACACTAAATTGGAAGAGAGTCTGTTGGCCAAAGTCAGTTTCCTCCTCATCCTCTTTCTATTCCGTAGATAGCTACATGTGGGTTCAAAGGTAGACTGGACACGTACTTGAAAATGATTTCCTTTGAGGGCTTACTAAGTAGGCAAACTCAGGAAATCTCTTGCACTAAAGATAATTGAAGGCTGAGACAACACCAAGGGGAAGTGTTAGATATGCTTGCTTTCTCTTTCGTGAGCATCTGGTTAATGCCATCATTGGAGATAGGATTCTCAGCTAGAGTAACTCTTGATGTGAACCAGTATATCCATCCTTGAGTATATTGCCTCAAGTTGATCCACACCAGAGAAGAAACCCCTTGAGGGATGTTTTCCTAAGGTAAAAAATAGGAGTTTAGCACTTAACTCTTGTTGAAATCTAGTGAGTTAGATGCCAGAAGGCCACACAGCTGCTCAGTAATCAGTAGTATCTATCTTCCCTGTTCTTTTGCAGGGTATTCAGATCCCTTACAAAATCTGGCACTGTTCAATTTCCCCAAAGCTTCAAAACAGTTCTTGAGAAGCTCAAAGAGCAAATCTGATTGAGCAATGAGTTCCTTTAAAAATGTACCTCTGAAGAGTTTGTTTTACTGGGGCATCCGCATGTGTGTGTGTGCGTCTGTCCCAAGCAAATGCAAACCCTTATCCCCTACTCCCAGCAAAGGTCCTGGGACCCCAGTGACGTGACAGAGAGTTAGTGTGTAATCCTAATCTCTCAGTACCTACTACCTGATCTGCTGACTGCAAATCATTTCCTCCTGGCAAAGATCAGGAAACACTTCAAGGCCTGGTCACTGTGTTCATTACAGTGTGAATCGGGCACGGTTGGGCATCGCTTCTTTCCCATGCCAGCACATGGCTAGCTGGGAAATCAGCCTTCCATGGAAAGCAGGCTCTCGGGGAGATGGGGCACTTCCCTGTGTAGTTTTAGGGAGTTCCCTTTCTAAATCATCTGGAGGAAACAGGAATCCCAAAGGTTTCCCTGTGATCTCTGACAACCAGGTTTTGATTGCTAGTGCCTGTATGCTGTATGAAGAACAGATATCTGAGTTTTGTTCTTCCCTTTGTTTTTCCCCCCATAGGATATGAGCTCTCTTCACACCTTGCAGCAGCTTGTGTTGCTTCCTGGTCATATGCAGTCAGTTCCCCAGTTTCTTCTGTCTCAGTCACAGGCCGGGCAACAAGGTAAGAGCACTGAAAGCTGACAGGGGTGTTGCTATAAGCAGATACTTATCTAGGAAAAACCTCTCTTCTCTTTGCTGCTGCTTTTAATCTGGTCTGTTACTTTATCCAAGCACGACGGTGTCTTTACCCTGTAGGTTACCAGATGCTGTTTCCCACACCTGGGACGATCCCGTACGCATTTTGCGGGAAGGATCCAATTCCAGAGATGCTCCTGGCACCTACGGCTTGTGTGCGCCAAGAGTGCCACCTTGGGGCCGGTCTTTGCAGACTTGGCAGGGATCCCGGCTCTGGAATTCCGGATGGCTCTCAGGAAAAGGGCAAGGAGCCCGCTCCCTGGGGAGCAGTTGCAGCCTGCCTGGACTCCCAGCATCGCTGGGTCAGCGCTCTTCATTTCATGCAGAAAACCGATGAGAGGTTGAGTTGATCTAAGTACCTTAGAGAGAGTAAATCCGTGGATGGAACTGAGCTGCTCTGCTGGAAGGATGGTGCTGGCACTAGAACAAATAGGTATAACCTAGCCAGGAGAAACCCAGGGATGAGAGCTGAGAGGTTTGGAGCTGCCAGTAGCTGTTCCCAAATCTTGCTCCAAGCCATGGAGGAAGACAGGAGGTAGAACTACCGCTGAAACACAGTGTAATCAGACCCGTGAAAGGGATGAAAGTACTGAGGACTGAACTCACTATTAGAGAAAGTCTCCGTGTTTCTATCTTTACGGACAATTTTAATGGCATTTGTCCAACAACAGGGATACAAGCATGCCATTGATAAAGTTCTATGCTGCTTGTGGACAGGCAAACATAGGCTTTGATCCATAACCTGACAGACAGGTGAAAAGGGACTTGGGTCCTTTGCTCACATTCTTGATTTATTCCAGCACAGAGGCCCCTCCACATGACCCAACATTCAGATTTAAAACCTTAAAATCTCTGCAACTTGAATCTACTGATACGTAAGCCCCAGAAGAAAATGTTTATTATAGGCAGGTGGGAAACCTGTTTGTCTTTGGCAGTATATAAACTTTTCTCAGCCAAACGATGCTGAGTGATGTATAAAGAAGCTACTTGATATATATAATTTCCAATAACATAGTATTTAGTTCCTTCGAAATGGCAGGGTCAGGATAATCTTTCGCTTACTGCCTGCTTTTATTCGTGTATAATAGGAAACATTATAGTGCAAAACAGGAGTTGTTTCCGTTTATAGAGTGAGTTTTTCTGTTAAGTGACTTCCTTTGGCAGCTATAACCCCTCAAACACATGGACGCTTGCTTGGCCATGACCCTTTTTGGTTCCAGACTTGATAAAGACTGGATATTGTGGCTTTTTGTGCAAGAGCACTTCCATTTGGACAGATGATTGCCAAGTTTTAATGATCCTTTGCCATGTGCAATCACTGCCAGTGGGGAGAGAAAGTGAATGCATTGTCTGTTTTTTGTGGAATTAATTGCTTGCTACAGATAGAGTGAACATTCTTCATACCAAAGAGATGCATGAAATATTCCTCAAGTTGTCCCTCAGGCCATCATGGAAAACCCTTGATGTTCCTGGGGTCTGACTGATGGGAACATCAGTTCATAGGTTTCATGGCCAAAGGGACCTGGCTGTGGGCTTAACCTCCCCAAGAGGACCTACATTTTGGTTTGTTTTCTTGTGTTTTCATGCTGGTTTTAAGCCAGATCTGTCCCCAGATCTGATTCATTATGCTCTGATGGGATTATTGTGCAGCCCTTAAAGCAGCTAATGCTGGTGCACCTAACTAAAGATGTGAGAGCTCTGTACTGTAAAGATGGAAACAAGCAGCCAGGTAGATGCTGGGAATACTGGCAGCCAAAAAGTTGCTGCTGCAGTCTTTGTCTTAGGAAAACACAGCCTTGGTCCCATCAGCTGTCAAACCGGTGAGTCCTGACTCCAGCCCATCATTTTCATTTGGGCTACAGCTTTGCTTTTGCAAAGGTGTTCAATCATGATTTTAAAGACTCCAAATGACAGAGCATCTGCCATGTCCCTAGGCAAGCCATTCCAGTGATTAATTGCCTTCACTGTTCAAAATGTGCACCTCATTACCAGCCTGCATTTGAAATTCAAAGTTGTTCCAGCATTACAGAAGACTTATTGAAGCTCCAATCTAAATAAATAAACGGGATCCTGCACATTCAGATCTAAATTAAAAGGGGGAAGTCAGAAAGGGGGGAAGTGATTGATTCTGGAGATGATATTTTTCCCAGGTTTTTTAGCAGAAGTCCATAAATTTGTATAGCTTCCCTGTGATTGTCGGTCGCAATCAATAGAATCTATTGACTGTTTCAAGGCAGGTTATAAATCCTCACGGAATTCTATAGGCTTCACTCACAACAGACTTGAAGAATCTAACTGCATTTCTAGGGAATGACGCTGCTTTGGTCACTACTTAATCCTTTAGGGCATTGCTTGTAAGAGATATAGGCTTGTACTGGGTAGTTTGTCAACTAAACAATTACGCCGTCTCCATAAATACTGCATTTTGTTAGTTTTATAGATTTCCCTTCTTTTTTCCTTTCATCATTTTCTGTCAGCTTATATATTCCAACAGAAATTCAATTTATATGAAATACAGTAGAGTAGAAAAGAAAGGGTCAGATGGCTTCAAAATGACGCTTCCAAATGAAATGTAGAGTAGAAAGCAAACGGAGGTAGGCTCATGAGATTAACTGCAGGATCAGGATGATTTCTTTTAACAAGATCAGTGCTGAAAGTTGGAGCTGGAAAAGCTTATATTGGAATGAAGGTGCACTCTTCGAAAAGCTACAATGATTAAGCACTGGGAGAGATTACTACTGAGGATGTAGTAACTTCTCTGCTCCTTGGCATCTGAAATCAAAGTTAGGTGTCTATGTAAAATGTCTGTGCCTTAGTTCAGCCTTAGATTAACGCTCTATGTGTAGGGATCTACGGATATTTTACCTGTATCACTATTGTAATGATCCGTTTCAGGCTAAAAAGCCATGGAAAGAACCTTTTCTTTCTCATAATCCAACTTGGAGCCATCCACATTTGTAAGGGCTGAAATGCTCACGTTTTGAACAAGAGCTAACTAATGTTTTCCATTCAGAGCTTCCTGAGGCTTTCTGGTGCAGCGGGATGTTCGGCTGCCTAGATGCTGATGAAGGAGCTGAGCTGATCACGTGTGTCTCTTTTTGTCTCCTCAGCTTTGCAGCCAAACATCCTCTCCTTCCCTCAGCAACAGGGCAGCCTTCTCCTCTCCCAGCCAGGACCCAGCCTGGCATCACAGGTAACTTGCCCCAACATACAATCCCACCTTGAGAAGCACCCATCCGCAAAAGGTGCTGCTTCAGTAAGGGCAAATGTACTTTTCTGTCTTTGTACTTTATGCATCTTCATTTCAACAGGCTGTGGGTCGGTCTGGCCTCCCTGGCTCATCAGTTGAACCCCACCTGGATGTACCCCAGCATTTGCAAGTGGCAAAGCACCTAACTCCATCAGGAGCATCTGAGGAGCCCAGTGACTTGGAGGAGCTGGAAAAGTTTGCTAAGACTTTCAAACAAAGGCGAATCAAATTGGGGTTCACGCAGGTGAGCAGCCCCATCGGTGGTAAGGGCGATGTCCTTTGTGATGTGAGCTTGTTGGGCTGGGGGAGCTTGTGGCAGAGGCATGGGTGGAGGGAGGGATGGATTAGGCGCAGTTTGGCTTTCTTTGGAGAATCCCCTCCCAAATACATAACAGACAAACCCTTCCGGCTACTTCATTACTGTGATCTCATTACTGCACCTTCTTCAACATAAAAAGGCTCAAGGGTGTAGGGCTGAATCCCATGGGAAAAGAATTCACTTTCTTTGGAAGGCGGGCCTTGGAAACCAGGCCGATTCTATTCTGGAAACAACCTGAGAGGAGGTCTGGCAGCAGGAAGCTGTGAAGAGGTTTTCTGAGCTCATGTTGTGATTTGGATCTTCCCTGGCAGGGTGATGTTGGACTTGCCATGGGGAAGCTTTATGGCAATGACTTCAGCCAGACCACCATTTCCCGCTTTGAGGCTCTCAACCTGAGCTTTAAGAATATGTGCAAGCTCAAACCCCTGCTCGAGAAGTGGCTGAGTGATGCAGGTAGGTGACATCAAGTGTAGAAACGCCATCAGCCTTGGCCAGGATGAAAGGATCCACCAAGGAACCTCCAATAAAAGCCAGGAAAATCAAAGCTGGAGCTAAAAGCTCTCATATCCATAGCTGAGCTGGTTATAGACCACTTTGTGGATCACACAGCAGGTTGCAGAGCTGCCTAGATATCAAACCACATCTGTCCTTTCTCCCTGGCGATATGGGATTTGCATTGCGACTTAGTGTTTGGGCCAGTCACTTTCTGCATCACCTCCTGCTCTGTTGCATGGCCTGGGGTGAATCACTGGGCTACTCCATTCAGTCCCTCCCTGAGTAAACTGTCAGGATAGGAAGGGACTCCTACTGAAGTGCTCAGAGATCAGCCCTTAGGCAGCGATTAAAAAAGGAAGGCATCACTGCAAGGGGAATCCCCAGTAGTAGCAGGATTAAGCTGATGTCCTCTGCTGGCTGCAAACCGGTCTAGCGATGGCATTAGTCTAATGTGCTTCACACAGCCCTTTAGGAGTTGACCAACTTGTCAAGTCAGGAGGTGTCTCAGCTACATGAGACCTGATCCATGTGGTTTAAGTCAGTATCTTTAACTGTGTGAAAATAAGGCACTGGGAAATGTTTGGTCCCTATCGGAGCAGGCTGGAAATCAAGCTGGAAAAGGAAAATAGTGTGTTGATTAAAACATTAGCATTCCTATTTCTTTCCTGATTTGGACACTATCATTGATGTGGGACTGTTAGAGCAACTTTAATCATCATCAGAGGAAGGACACAATGCAGGAACATTTTACTTACTTTAAGAGGTGCCATATTTCACAGAAAGGCTCTGGGAGTGAAAATAACTCATAATCTGCTTGACGATTTCCTTCTTTCCCCAGAATCTGCTCCTTTAGATTCTTCCATGAGCACTCCCAACTCCTACCCCTCAGTGAATGAGATGTTTGGACGGAAAAGAAAGAAGCGAACCAGCATTGAGACCAACATTCGCTCCACACTGGAGAAAAGATTTCAAGATGTGAGGGGAAAATCTTTCCATGTCTTGCGGACTCTCTTTGGGTTTGGCATTTGCTAGGTTATAGCAGCACTGAACCTGAAAAAGAGATCTTGTTTGCTTGCTTTGATAGCAGGTTAGAAGAAAGGGGGTTAACAGGAAAAGTGTCAAAACCAAAGAAATCAGATCCCATTATTTCCTTGATAAACGGAGTTCTGAAGGAATTCTTTTCATCCCCACAGCTCCCCGTTATCCTCACTGATCAGTGCCATAACCAAAGCTGATTCCCTGCACCCTTCTCTCTCTCTGAGTTGTGACCTTGTATCACAGGAATAGTGCAGCCATGTCGTGGCATGGAAACGATGCCCCATTATGCAGGTCTTCTGAGACCGCAGAAGTAGCTGCTCCATTAATTGCTGCTGAATCACTTCACAAGTGGAGCCTTTTACTTTTGAAGCATCAAGATTTTAAAAGGAAAAATATCACTGCAGAGAGCAAACAGAGCTTTAAAGCAATAGGACTAACTTGGGCATTGGAAAAGGCTCATCAAAACTCTTTCTGACCAGCCCTTGTTTTTTCTTGGTTTCTCCCTCATATCTGATCGTATCACAATTTCCTCCTAAGACTGTTAATGAGAACAGAAGACACTCATTGTCAGATCTTGATGGGTACCTCTTTTTTTAGCTAGTATGAGGCATTCTTTATAATTGGAGAACTGTCTTTGCATCTCCATGCTAGGTATTTTTGACCCTTGAGTCTCCAACTCAGATCAAAACCCACAGAGCAAAATGCTGTCAAATGCAGCAGACAATAAGCAACTCAGAAGAAAGGATGAGTACTATTATTTCCCTTTGTAAATGAGAGATAGAGGAAGAGAAAGAATAAAGTTGAAACTCTTCAGCCTGGAGCCTGGAGAAGAGAAGCTGCATAGAGACCTCACAGCAGCCTTCCAGTATCTGAAGGGGCCTACAAGGATGCTGGAGAGGGACTCTTCATTAGGGACTGTAGCAATAGGACAAGGGGTAATGGGTTCAAACTTAAAGGGGGGAAGTTAGGTTAGATATAAGGAAGAAATTCTTTACTGTGAGGGTGGTGAGGCACTGGAATGGGTTGCCCAGGGAAGTTGTGAATGCTCCATGCCTGGCGGTGTTCAAGGCCAGGCTGGATGGAGCCTTGAGTGACATGGTTTAGTGGGAGGTGTCCCTGCCCGTGGCAGGGGGTTGGAACTGGATGAGCTTAAGGTCCTTGTATGTCCTATACAGTGATAAGACCACCAGCAGCCATAAGCTTCCCCCCAAGCAATGATTTAGGGTGCTGTTAAGATCAAAGAGTGTGGTGCCTTATGCAATAACAGGTCCAGGTACTGTGACTCACCCCCCACTGCTTCCATGAGACTTGATGTTGATTCAGAGGCACTTTCTGGTTCACAGAACATAATCTCCCACCCAAATATTTACCCTTTGATTTAGAAGCAAATTCTGTCCCCTCCCCAGTTTACAGCCAACCCCACCTTGTTGTCCTCTGCCTTTCCAGCCTTCATTGATGCTATAAATCACAGCTCTTTGGGACTTTCTTTAACCTCTTGCCCTTTCTCAGCAGAACCCCAAGCCCAGTTCAGAGGAGATATCCTTGATAGCAGAGCAGCTTTCCATGGAAAAGGAGGTGGTTCGGGTCTGGTTCTGCAACCGGCGTCAGAAGGAAAAACGGATCAGCTGCCCAATACCATCCCCCATCAAATCACCTATCTACAACTCCAGACTGGTGAGAGCTTTGGATTAAGGAGTTCTACATTCCGGCTCAAACAAGAAGGGAAAAGAGAGGGGGGAATGCTGCAGAGTTTGCTGGAAAAGGAAACAGGACATTTCCTTGTACGCACAAGTCCCTCAGTTGCTGGCAAGCCACTTCACTGTGCAGTGGGTGACTGTAGGTCCAGGAATGTGCGGAGAGGCAGGTGGGCTAGCCACGGATTGCACATCTAACCTGCGTCACAACTTGAATGGGATCTCATGCCCACACTTACAGAGCACTTACTTTTACTCTGTTAATGAACAATAGGAAGAAAATAGGAGCTTCCTAGGAGGTCAGTTTAATTGTAGGTAATTTAACCAAATAGAGGGGCTATCCCAAAACTTTCAATCCTGAGATTAGTAAACAAAAGCTTTCCAATGCCAATGGGGGAGGAATCAGCACTGCGTGGAATGAGAACAGCACCCACTCATGTCAATTTAGTTCTGAAATGTAATGGTAACTTACACATGATTGTTGTTTTACGTCTGTGCAGGACTGCAGAATATACTTAAATAGTGCTAATTGTCTTCTCCTGCTGTGCATTCACACTTTGGCAAGTCAGGGAGGAGGAGAAAAGGAGAAACTATTGAGAGATGGTGAAAGCGTATCCTTGTAACCTAATGTCAGTGGCTACTGTGGGTAACAAGCTACTATTGCATTTCTGCTGCTTAATACTTGCTTCCACATATAAAAGCAGCAGGAACCTCCCTTTGGTGTTTAGTGCTGAAGTACATGTGAGTGGGAGGCAGAATACATATTTGCAAGTGGTATTTTATCTTGAAATCTGGGTTTTTGAGTTATCCATCAGAAGGCAGGAAAACATCACAAGGCGCTTGGTCGCTTGTTGCACAACACGTTGGGTTTACAGTCACAAGCACAAAAGGCTGCTTGCAAGCCATGAATTTCTGAAGCAGTAGCTTTGGTGAATAGTTTCCCTGTGAATGCATCGTACAAAGTATGCTTTTTGCTCATCAGTCATTCTGAGCAACGTTGAGTTCGAGTATCGCAGTTGAACAACGAATGCCCCAGGCTCGCTTTGATTGCAGGCACCAAATTACTAATTGTCACCTGAGAATTCTCACCCATCAAGAACTCCTTGAAGGGAAAGGGGTTATTTGTGCTCGAGACCAGGGTGAGCTGGGAAGTCTCAACTGAGAACACCCAAGGTGAAACACCCGAAGGGCAGCAGCTCCTACCAACCGGATATCGTGATTTCCAGAAAGTTTGGGTTGTGTCTGATAATTTCAGCGTTTGCCATGGCCAATCCGCAAATTTAGACATATAGAGAGAGTTTCCGGCACATGTGGTACTCAGTCTGGTTTCTTTCCATGGCTCTGGATATGGGAATGGTGTTTTTATCCTAGTGTGTGAATAGAAATATCTCTGGGAGCTTCAGATGTGGCTAAGAAGTTTCCCTGGGAGCCCACACACTTAAAGGGAATGAGAAAGGAGCGGTGCTTTGTGATCTATACCCTCACAGTACCAGCTGCTTACTGTTTGCTTCTGTTTCTCTCTAGGTCTCTACCTCAGGGTCCTTGGGGCCCCTCTCCGTCAATCCAGTGCATAACACCATGCCTGGGACTGGTAAGCCCTGAGAAACCTGCCTCACTCACCATTCCTTCCCTCCTTCCTCTGCTCTAGCTCTCTGATGACTTGGCTTCTAGGATCACATTTGAACGCCACTTAAGACCCTTGGGTTTGGTCAGGGAAAGCACCCCCATATAACTAGTATACAAGGGATAAAAACAGCTGAGGCTGCCTCTTGGCTGGAACAAAGACATGGAAAGCTTCCCAGGCACGATAACATTCCAAGGATAATCCTAGGCAAATTTTATTGGGGTGTTTAGCTTTGGGAGTCAGGCACACCTAGAAGCCAAACAAGAGGAGTGCTTGGGGGTAGGTTACTGGTTACTGCATTTCTTCAGCAGAACATTGTCAGATCTCCTCTGAGAAGTGTGATTCACACTAATAGAGATCAAGTACTACAGAGACAGCACTACTGGAGCCCACCCCGTTTCTCAGCGGCTGGGGCACAGATTCGGCCTTGCTGCTGCAGGGCAGGCAGTGAATGAGACAAGCAACATGATGGGCACGAGATATGATGGGACCATTTGGGCTTGGGCTGCCCGAGGCAGGAAAAGGAGATCCCGGTTTTATTCTGCTTTCTCTGCTACGCAGTAACATCATCGTGTTCCCCAGGGAACTCCAGCAGGCCCTCGTCCCCTGGCAGTGCACTCCATGCCAGCAGCCCCGGCACAGCCCAGAGCAACTCCAAAGCTGCAATGAACTCTACTGGTTTCAACTCTTCAGGGTAAGGCACTGGGGGGTCACAGCTTGCTCCTTGGCAAAGGAATCGGGGGGGGGCTTGGGAGAAAAGCAAAGGGACCTCAGAGAAGAATATGAAAGCCCTTAGAGGTTCCAGCAATGTGGAGCTACATGGTGGCATGTTCTTACATACAGCTTCATATTAACCTGAAGCTTCTTGGGATATGGCTATTTTTCTGCTCGAAGACAAATAGTAAATCAAGTTTTTCCTAAACAAACCCCAGTGGTGGTTAAAACAGGATGGACTGAATGGAAACACTGTCCTTAAGGACTGCCCTAAACTAGCTCCTTGTGGGGAGGAAGCAGAGCAAGGCTTATTTTGCTGTTTCTGCTCGGATAACCCCCTGCACAGCCACTTTCCTCTCCTGCAGTGCCACCCAGTAGTATAACTAGGGACTGCTGCAGAATAACTATTCCACAGTGGCAGATGAAATAAGAACAAAGATTTTCCTCTACCCTGCATTTAGATGCTACTAAAGCTTTAAGCCACACATATAGGCTCAGAGCACTTGTGGTTATTTCACTGAACATGCCTCTGCTACAGTCTGAGCTGCTCAGGCCTCTTTGCACTTGTAGTTCCTGCTACATCACATAAAGAATGCTGTGTTAATAGGAAGGCAGCAGGGAGCAGAGGGCGTTTACCCATAGCTGCTGGGCTTTGAGTCATAGACCATCCTGTGCTGTGAATCAGACCTTCTCTTACGTGGAGGAAGTCCAACAGCCAGGTAATATGTGAAATCCTGAGCACAATTGAAGGTGTTACTTTGAAAGGCAGAGGGGTTTGCTGTAAGCTTCCAGAGGATCGTTCACTGGCTGCCAAGTTAAACTAAGGTTACAGAATAATAATGCTTTTTATTGCAAAGGGAAGCTGTTAACAACATGGCAATTGTAGCTGTTATTCCCTATGTTGCAAACAGATCTTGGTACCGATGGAATCAACCTACCTACCTCCACTGAGATGACTCCTCCTCCACCATGTGTAAAAGGAGCTCTGACTTCTAGCTATGGACCGACTTCTCTAGGAACAATGCTTGGGGCAACATCTGGTGTTCCAGTGCCTTCAAAATGCTGCCAAATGAAGGTCTTGTTTAAGGGAACCCATAGCAGCAGAACTCTCCAGGGACTCAAACTGCAGCTGACCTTCCCCAAGGATTCTCAACGCCAACAGTGACATTATAACACTCTTCCAGGCATTCACTTCAAGAATGAGCCCTCGCTTAGCACTATTAGCATGAAACACTGCCCTCTGCTTGCAAATCTCTGCATTCACACTGGATTGCCTGGCAATCTCTGATCTGGAAGGATTTCTATGTCAGGACCCTCTTTTCCCCTCTCGCTCATCTCAGAGCTTCCCATAAGAAGGGTCTATCATGCTGTTACTATCACGCACACATACCATAGATCCCCAAACTGAGCCGAGGTTACCCAGTTCATTTCACCAGAGACCTGTGTCTAGCTGCGAGCCTTGGTTTTCGATAGGCTTCCAAGGTCAATGGCACTGTGCTTTATCCACTACCAAACTTGCTTCGCTTTGAGCCGTTCTGTTCTCTTTCTAAAGGGGCTTTTTTTCCTCCCCAGTTTTCTTTCTCCTTTTTATTTTTTTTTTTAATTAATATTTTAGAGCCTTCTTATTTTTTTCCTTTTAAAAAAATGGTTGTCTTTTGCAAAATCTGTGTCCAGGTCTTGTTATTGCTCACAACTGGCCTCGCTGCCCCACTGGAGGATGTCACTGTTTGCAAACCTTGGGTTTCTGACTCCATTGCACACAAGAAGCAGTTTGTATTGATTTGATAGGACAAGGATTAGTCTTGACCTTCCCTTTTGTTTTCATTCATCCTTTGGGTTCTATCCAATGCCAAACAAAACCAACCTGGAGCAGAGGTATGCCTGTGTTCTGGTCCTTCCCGACTTGTAAGTCATGGAGCTTGCCTGTTCTCTGCAGCATGCTCTTCTATTCCTGCGAGGACAAGCTGTATTGCTCAGGTGTGAATCTTGAGGTCTGTGTGTGCAAGTGTTTCTTAACTTCATGAGATGCCAAAGTGTAGGAAACTCCACCTTTCACAGCATATTACCAGGGAAACTGCAGTTACTTTGCAACTGCCCAGTTGAAAAGAGGTAGATATTTAAAGTAGGCTTGAGTAATACCTATCCCTGGTCAAGTTGTCTATGGGTACAAGTAATGAATCCGGTGGAACTAGAGTAAATGAGTACCTGGTATTGTAAATAGATGTTTTTGAGGAGCCTTTTTTTTTTTCTGATGACTTTTTTTAGGTAAAATGTGAGCTTTTGTTAAAAGTAAATATTATCCTTTTTCACTGCTGGGGGGGGGGATATTGATGTTTCTTATCCTACTCATCATGATGAATCATTGCTATAGGGAGTCTGTGAGCCTTAAGAGTTTACCAGCTACCTTCACACAAAGTATTGAGCTCTATACCCATGTCTACCTAGAACAGCAGCTGTTGCTTTAAGTAAGGTTCTGTTACAGCAGCAGACACTGATGCTAACGACAACTGAAAAGATAGGGTAGCATTTTTTTTTGGAAGATAGAAATGAAAAAATCTTATTTTTAATAATTCAATTGGGGTTGGTTTTGGTTTTGGTTTTTTCCAAACTGCCCTAACACAAACAAGAGAAAAACTGTCTTTCTGTTTCCTGCATTCCCCACCACCACTCATTTACCTCGAACTCAAACACTTTCATCGCGTCTGTTTTTCAGTGGCAACGTTAAAATTAAAGGAAACTTTTGTTTTGGGACAACACAATCTGTTGTGATTTACAAAACATGCTAAGGAAAAAAAGCCATCCAGATGGGAAGCATTAATTCTATTCTCCTGGTTGTTATGGCCCTTCTTTCGGCCTTTCTTTCCTTGCATGCTGGGAGGGTTGGTTTCCAGCCTTGTTCTCCATTGCTTTCCCACTACCTACACAGATGTGTAATGAACTATTGGGATATAATCATTGTCAAGAGAAGCTGTGACAGGATTGGTACAGCTGCAAGGGTGGATTATCTTGGCAGTGTTTTAAGGTTCCTATTACTGCCTCTATCAGGGACTTCCTTGTGAGAACTTCCCTGTCTTCTACAGCTAGAGTGACAGGAATTAAACATGACAGATTCTTCTATGGTGTGCCTTAATCACAGGGTTCTCAAAGAGAAAACCCATTCTCCTCCAGCCAAGAGAACGATCCTACAACAGGATTGTGGCACTGCAACAACTGCATTTAAACGCAGCTACCTCTTTGCTGTTTCAAAACACCCAGGGACTGGAACTAGTTTTTATTCACACACAGGATCTTTGCTACTTGGACAGAGAACTGAGGTTGCTACTGCACTAAATATTTTCCCTGATTAACTTCATATGAGCCTATGCATTGAACTGTCTGGGAGGCTGGTAGGGTATGACCTATACTCATGTGCAGGGAGAGGGGGTGGAATGGGAACTCTCTCCTGTCTCTGTCTGGAATGGTATAAAACCCACAGTGGATTAAGGTGAGCCAATGTACATTGACAACTCAGTCATGCCTTCCCCTGCTGAACCTGGCCAGGGGCATTGCTACGGGCCCTTGGGGAAGAGATGCTGTGAGGCCTGCAGGAGAGGCACAGGTGAGAGCTGGCAAATAAAACCCCTGCCTCAAAGAGCTGCCTTTACTCTCAGGCTGGCCAACACTGTGAGAGGAGGATGGAGGATGAAACGAATGATGTCTTTTCATGCCAGGCTGAGAAGTGATTTGCGTGTGACTGTTCACTGTGCTGCAATGCTATGAATAAAGTCAATAGGTCTTGGATTTTGACCAAACAACAGTCCTGGCCAGGGATGAGAAAGAGGGGTGGCTGGTGCTCTGTAATTATAAAGACCCCCTAAGAAGCTTCTAGCTTTTCAAGCAATGATTTTACAATCCTTATTCAAAGCCACTTCCATATGAAAAAGACACGAAGGGATCTTGCTCTAGCCTCTTCCTCCTAAGATACAGATCTTCTTCAAATTACTACTCTACATAATGGACACAACATATCACAGGACGGCATACTGCTAAGACAGTTACACTTCCTTTCCCCCTTCTTTCTCCTCTTTTTCTTCCCTTTTCCTTTAAAGATTAGCAGACAGGAAGAGCAGATTTAAACCACCAATTTGTACTTTTGCACCACCCTATATGATTTTACTTCCTGCATGATCTTAGGCAAATTACTTAATCCTCATTAGATGATGGTGTTGATAAGCTCTCCTTCCTCCCAGTGCTAAACGCATAGTTGATGGATGATGAACATTACAGCTGATTCTGCTGCCGGCCACAATAGAACACACTTACTACACTGACCCTTAGTAAAGCTCTAGTCGCCAGCTCATTTCTATAGTGAAAAATCACAAGTTATTTCATAGATTATAAGCAATAGTTTAAAAGCTCAATGACCATTCTTTTAGCCTCGTAGCCCTAGCGTTCTTGCGTTAATCCTATACCTGAAAGCCGAGCTGTAACTTGGCTACTGATTGCAGTCAGTTGACAGTCTATGTCAAGTCTTAGTTTTGGAGGCTCTTTGTCAAGAGACCTAAAAATAAAGTTGTGAAAGGCAGCTAACTCTTTACAATTATAGTTGCTGTACGTGTATACAGCATAGAGAAGATGCATCAAGATCATTGGCTCTTACCAGACAAGGACTATTCAATGTAATCTTCAGAAATCCCTCTAAGTAATTGGCTTCCACCAAAGCAGCATTTCGTATGTTTTGGAATACTATTTCTGAGAGCTGGGAGGGAAATTGCAAGCGCATTAGGTGCTGAATAACAGTATCTGCACATTAGCATTGCAGCTGAGCTCAAAGCCAAGCTGTGCCAGGTGTTGTGCAAACACATCAGGAGAGCTGATCTCCACTCAGAAGTTTATAAACACAATAATGAGGCGCTCAGATTTATTGATAAACTGGTCCTGAGTAGGAAAACAAACATTAGCAGCCTGTTTGTTTGACAAAAAGCTAGAGTTGGAAGGGGTACCCCTGGCTTCTAGGAACACTTGCAGTCTCACAGGAGCATCTAAGGGAATAAAAACATACAGAGCAGGAAATTCCAGCTTTCCAAACTAAGAGTCACCCTCCACAGCCACAGAGAAACAATGCTGGGAACAATTGCTCACAGCAGATGTGCCTCACAGTGGTTATAAGAACTCACATCATCTCCCGGCCAACCTGACCTGCTCCCAAAGCAGCCCTTGTGCCTGAACAGTCTCCATGCTCTTTGTCCCTGCTCTGCTCTTGAGGAGAAGACCTCCTCTACCATTAGGACTCAAGCACCAGTGACGTGAGCCCCAGCAGCACGTGAAGAAAGAGCTGTCAGCTGAGTCCCTGTCTAAAAGACATCTCTGTGGGTCCCATCCCAATTGCTTGTGAGTATACGGGGGTGACCCCATTTGTCTTTTATCTTTATCTGTGGTCTGGTCATTCACAAGCTCTCTGGAGAAAGGAGCCAGGTCCCCCTCAGCTCCAAAACCAAATCAGGGACATGGTGTGCCTTTGGAAGTTGCAGTCTGGCTGTAGGCGGATCTCTGGTTCCTGCTCTCCTCAGCCAGAGACAACTGAACTGACATCCTCAGAATATAAAAGGGATAAATACTCCTGGCTTTCCTCTCTGTTGACAGATGCTGGAGTGCATATAGGAGATGCACTCCTATCAATGACTCACATCAAGGGTGGCTTTTCTGCTGTAGCAACTCCACAGAGACCTAAGCACTTATGCAGATGAGGTAGGAGGTGGGATACCCGACACATCCACGATGCTCAGCAGTGCCCAAGTTCGAGCAAGACTGGGAAGGGATGGAAAATTATTGTTCTTTCCCCTTTCTTTCCTCCACTGTTTTCCACCTGCGAGTCGAGTGTGTGCAAGCTGGGAGAACAAGGATCTGTTTCCTGCCCTTCCCAGTCTTTTCTGTGGCCTGAAGGGAGACTTTGAGAGTTTCTAAGTGTCTAAGTGATCCCATCAAGTGCTCTCATCATTGCTGATGCTCACAGCCTTGGGACTTACAATCCTGGTAGAATTAGCATAGAACCTAACACTCCAGTACAATGCCTTTGGCAGCTAAGCTTAAATTCAGGCTCACTGTTACAGACACCAGCAGGGACCCATTGTCTGAGCTGCAGTGTGGTCCCTGCCTGCACAGCCCACGGGCTTGCTTCAGAGTGGGGCTGAAATGGTGGCAAAGAAGAGAAAAATCAGGGAGTTTTAGCTCAAATATAAGCTATAATCTACAATCCAACTAGAAGCACATTTTTATAACACAGGGAAACATCCTATGGAGTGCAGCACACACACAACAGACTAAAGTGACCAGAGATGAGGTCTCTCATGGTCTGAGTTACCGGTTTCACTCCCAGCATAGGAGCTCTTTAGCTTCAGAGGAGGTTTGGGTTGCTTCGGACACACAAAAAGAATGAACAGAAGTTGTGCGGTACCAAACCCGACCTTGCTGTCAGGGTTTGGAGGAAGCACAGCCCTTCCCTGGTTACTCAGTCCTGCCTCTGCCTGTCCCTGCTGCTCAGCCCCAGCTCAGCTCCACGCTCACTCATCCTGTTCTGCGTGTTCTGTGTCACATCTCTCTGTGCATCCCGCACCACTCCCCAGCTCCGGAGCTAAGCAGTACCAAACTGACCAGCTCCTGCCTCAATCTCCCATCCTCACAGTCGGCACAGGATAACACAACGGTGGTCACCGTATTCCCACCCTCCTTGTTCCAAATCGGTGCAAATTTTGGGAGTGCAGGACACTTTTTAAACCAGCAAAGGGACAAATGCACACATCTCCCTCCCTTGCTTCATTCGGCTTTATTGTCCACTTTAGTCTCCCTCATCAGAGAGAAGGACATTCACCCAAATTAAAGCCTGGGGACTCTTCCGGACGTTCACAACTGGGCGGGCTGAGTCTGGGTGGAGGCACCACCCCTGCTGACACGCTCCGGACGTGTCTTAACTTCTCCTCCTTAACTTCTCCTACCCCGCTTCCCCCTTCCCTGCCCCGGGGCACGCAGCTCTGCCGCTCGGACCCCTTTCTGCCCCCCGGGGCAGGTAAGCGGGGCACAGCGAACGGCGATGGGGAGCGGAGAGCAGCGCGGGGAGCCCGGCCCCGGCGGGGGCGGGCAGGGGCAGGGGCAGGTAAAAGCCTCCCGATGGGCGCTGGTACCGCCTCCTGCCCGGGCAGCGCTGGAGCCCGCGGCACGTCCCGGCCGCGCAGAGCCGGAGCGGGGCAGCGGTAACCCGGGGTGAGGAGAGGGCACGGCCCCTGGGGGTGCGGGGAAAGGGTGTCCCGGTCCCCGAGGGCGGGCGGCGCTTTGGCTCGGGGATGCTCCGGTCTTGGTGTGCCCCAGGCGCTTTAGAGGCTTGGTAACGGGGGTGGCTTGCAGGGGAATGGTGTTAGAGGAGAGCATCATGCTCACGGGAAGGGGGCAAGGCATGTTTTGCTGGGGTTGTTTGGTTTTGGTTTGGTTTGGTTTTCCACCCCTGTGGTTTCTGTGAATGGGGTGGGGATACAGATGGTCCCCCGTTGCTGAGAGAGCCGCAGTGCTCATAACGACCTCGCTCTGCGTTCAGCAGGATGGTTTCCATCGCTCTCGAGGTGACTTGCAGCTTTGTTGCTTGGCTCTTTCTGTATGCCTGCTGCTGCTACTGGAACAAGGGCCGTTCCTACGAGTGGAGCTGTCGCTTGGTCACCCTGCTGCATGGGGTGATTGTCACCTGCCTCTCTGGTTATGCTGCGCTCTTGGACGGCCCCTGGCCTCTGACCCATGCAGGTATGTTTGGAGTCTTACCCTTACACATGTCGTTGTCACGCAGTGGAGACACCCCTGGTTCTGTTACAGGTGGAGTGGGGAGCAGATTGCTTTTGCTGCCTGTTCTCTTGTGTGTATGGTTTTGGAGTGTGTTTGGGGCAGGATTTTGTTTAACTCCCCCTGCTTCTTCTCCTCCCACTTCTTACATGAATAAAACAAGGAAAAGGTTAAGAGTATGTATTGAAAGCTTTCAGGTTAGCAGCTTGAGTTTATTGCAGCATTAGGCGTAACAGTGTGTTGAGAATAGACCAAGTGCTGTTCACATCTTTAAGGGTATAACAGCTCCTAGCATTTGGCTGTGTGGTTTTATTTGCTGTTTCCTATAATCAACACTCAAACAGTTCTGCTGATGGTGGTCAGGCTTTCCAACCCCCCTTTCTAAGAGAGAAAAAGCAAAACAGAAGTGTGGATGGATGGGTGGCCTGCCTGTGTCTGCTGGGCAGGCTGAAGTGTGAAGGGAGAGCAGAACCAGACCTCCAAGCTTCCAGCCTGGTGGCTGACACATAGGAAAGGCTGGAAACTAAGGAGGAAAGAGGCATGCTCACAATCTGTATTGCTCCATATCGTAGAAGAGTGTCTTAAATCAGCCCCCAGGCTTACGTATATCTTCTGTTTCAGGTTCACCAAACACAGCTCTTCAGATCCATGTGCTGTCCCTGACCTTGGGTTACTTTATCTTTGACCTGGGCTGGTGCCTGTATTTCCAGACAGAGGGGGACCTCATGCTGCTCCACCACACGCTGAGCATCTGTGGCATGATCATGGTGCTGGGCCTTGGGAAGTCTGCTACAGAAGTCAATGCTGTTGTGTTTGTGAGCGAGATCACCAACCCTCTGCTCCAGACCCGCTGGTTCCTGCGGGAAATGGGCCGTTACCACACTCTCCTGGGAGACATTGTGGATTTCTTCTTTGTTTCCCTCTTCCTGGTGCTTCGAATTGGGGGAGGAGCTTTGATCATGCATGCGATGGTGACATCGCCTGATCCCAGCTGGCTCCTCAAGGCTGGAGGCTTGGCCATGTACGTGGTATCTTTGGGCTTCATGGTTGAAATCTGCCGCTTTGTCAGGAGGAAAATGATGAAGAAGAACATTTCCTGGACAGGGCTGAGGAGTGTGAATGCACCTGTGAAAACTAACGGGCACTTGACAGCTCATTAATGGGTTGTGGATGATCCCCTGGGATAGGGCTCTGGCTACCGAAGCTTATTCCTATGAAAAGAACTCCTAAAAGTGACGTGGAATGGACTTTCTGGCACTGGCTGTGCCTGGAGGAGATGCACCGGCACTAGGAACATGGGGAAGCGAACAGAAGAGTGCACATCTGCAGAGTCCGGCACGTCTACTGAATTCTGATCCCCTGACCTCTCCAGTAACGGTGCAGCCTCAAGAAGAGCAGCAATACCTGACCTGTTCATTCTGCCACCGACAGCTGCACAGCCTGTATGTCTGTACTCATTTTGGAGATAGAATTGTTTTACCGTGTGCAGCCAGAAAACCCCATCTCCCTGCCAGTGGGACAGGCAGGGGTACAACTTAGGAAAGCTTTATTGAGCCTCATTCTCCCTGGAGCTCACAACACACTTGACTAAGTACTTGGACGAAAGCCTCTGAACAAGATTCAAGTGCTTGCAGGGTATGGTGGAGTTGTCCTGTGCCTGTGTGAAGTGATGGTACTTGAGGTGAGGTAATGCTTTACCTCATTGCTTTTAATGCTACATTTCTTCTTTTTTTAATACTTGTGTTCAAGCAGATACTGATCTTAGAGCACTGTGACTTCACTGGGATTGACTCAAGCTCTTGCAAACAAGAGTCAAGAATTAGACTAGTGCCAATAAATTCCATAAGCAGGTATTCATCAAAGAAACCAAACAGGCATTTTGTGGGTGAGAGAAAGAGTAAAGCCCTCTCTGCATGCTCTTTCTGTTCTGGGTTGGCTCAGCTACAAGCCACGTAAGCTGAAAGCATAGCTAACAAGTGCAATAAGTGACTATATTTTCAGGGCTGACAGTAATGTTTAGGCAGACCTCAATGCAACATCTGTTCCGTCTTGGAGTATGGACCAGTTCTCTTGTTTTACCTCTCAGAATGGTGTTCTGACATTTCCCCTGGGGTTTTAATGTGAATTTCCCTCTGTTTAAGGCTGCAGTTCAGATTTACTCTCCCATAAAAGCCTCACTTACAGCTGAGAAACAAATGGCTTTGTGTTGCCCTCAGGCTCAGTAAGGCTGGTTGCCTTGCCTTCCTCATTTCAAGGAGCCCCTGAAACAGCCTGTGTGGCTCTTGCTCAAGCTAGGTGTCACCCCTGCTGCAGAGGGGAAGGAAGGGAGCAATGAGAATACAGTTGCTATGGGGACACAGCCTCACTAGCTCCTCCATGCCTCTTATCTCACCGAGTTTGGCACTGTTCAGGGCAGATATCTGCCTTGGCTGGGGGTTAGAATAAGGTGTGTGGAGTGATTAAGAAATGCCATGAAGTAACCTTTGCCAAGCCCTCTGAACGCACTGCAGCTGTGAATCCAGGGAATTGAGGAGGCTATTGCCTTTAGGCAAACAGGAGCCTTGCTCTGGGGTCCTGGGCTTGTGAGGTGTGAACTCTTGCCAGAGTCACTGTGCTCTTCCAAAAACTCCTACTGAGTGATGAGACTTCTAATAAAGTTATGCTCTCTTGTTCAAAAGAAATGGTTGCTGTAATGTTCTTTTGTTCTGGGTCTTCAAGTTAATGAAGCCTGAGGAAGAGAGGCTTGAGGGTAGCCTAAGCATGCTAAGGCTAGTAGTCACTGACAAAGCTCTGGCTCATGCCCTTAATGCAGTTCAGGAAGGAGTGAGCTGGTGGGGAAACAAGCCCAGGACTGAGCCATATGCTCTGGAGCTCAGGTTTAAGGTGTGAAGAGTAGATGAAGGTCAGCTGAAGCTTAGATTTGTGACTAATGTACCCATAAGCTGCCTTGGCAATGAGTTATATCACAGGGAACTTGCGAATAAGCCACAAATCTGAGGTGTTTGCTCTAGATGGATGCAGGGTCACAGGGTAACTTAAATTCTGATCATGTCCTTCGTGCCAGGTTGCCCTTTGTTAGCACCAAAGCCTCTGTGTTGCTGTCCTTCACCTTAAGAATGGCCAATTCAGAAGGCTGGGATTGCAGGTGGTTTGTCTACGCTGTGTTTGGAGAATATAGAGTTATGAGATGTCCTAAGTCACTGCTGAGCGGCTGTATGGGGTGGAAGTGGGCCTGGGCTTGCCTCCCAACTAGAAAGCTCTCTTCCTTCTGCTGTGGGCACAGAAAGTCAGTGCACACAGCTTGCATGCAAAACCCAACTGATGGAAGCTACCCCGGGAGATTCGAAGACAAGTGCCCTCAGGTGGTCATGCACCGTGTCTCATCTAAGCTTCGGTTTAGCCTTAAATCCTCTAATGTGATGCTAGTAAAGCATCTGGTTCCACCCTCGCTATCCCATTGGATTTCTTATTTGCTAGTATGTCAGAGAAACGTCATTTTTAATACAGACACCTGGTTTTTATCTGTCAAATATCCTTGAGGGCTTTTACGGTCACAAAAAGCTGTTGGGCTCTTGTGTATTTCTTGTGGGACAAGAAGTTTCCCACTGTTGGCAAGCCAATAGGTTCAGTGTTGTAAGCTCTCCTTAGAATAAGTACAGAAAGATGAAGGAAGGTACTGCTGAGGGAGGGCGTAGCTGCACTACACCACGTAGCAGCGTGCAAATAACTGTTAGCAGAGGTTCCTGGCCTGAGCTGTTCTGCCGAATGCTATTCATCTACAGGCAAAATGAGCCAGTGTAACCCAGCCTGCCTATTTAAATGGCTGACACTGCACAAAGCGAACAAGGACATGAGTGTGCAAGCTGCTCCTAACTTCTGGTACAATCCACTGGGAGATGGTTTAACTTGCTACCTTGCATCTCACTCTGTTCTGCACATTGTGCAATCCAGAACTATACCTCCCCCCACCCGTTCTACCTCAGACATTAAATGGTCCTGGTCTTGATAGGACTTTCAGAGTGAACTTCTGTAACCATCTCCATTGTTCTTCCTGACTGTTGAGTTTCTGTGCTATGAGTCACTACAGCTTTCTGTCTGTCAACCCTGTTCTGGAGCCTAAGCTAAGAACAGCTCCATCTCAGTTGTTACTTATGCTGCTGGAGGGGACTGGTGCCTGGTCCAGCAAAAGTGGAGGAAAAGAAGATGAGCTCTAATATTTGTCAGAGAAGCAAATGCGCTGTTAATGCTAGTGAGGCTGTCGTGCTGTAATAGTTGCAGGATGAGCACCTTGTAGCAGCAGGAACCTGTGCCTGTCCTGAACTGGAAAAGTAAGAGAGATATCCAGTTGAAAACAGGCTCATTATAGGTACTGTAAGAGGCAGGACAAGATACTCCCATCATCTGTATTTCAAAGGGTAAAACTTGACAGGATGAGATAAAAAAAAACAAACTATTGCTGGGTGTGAGAGGTTGTTTTGATTGCAACATAAGAAAGGAGTGTGTTGGTTGTGGAGGAGCGTGTTTGCAATGTACTTTAGGCTGCATAAGCCCTGGATTTTGCTACTCTGTGGATGTAGAGGAAGGCGGGAGAGAGAAAAGATGTGGTTTAGCACTGAATGCTTGCAGTGAGAAGAAATTGCTAGGCTTTGTAACTGCTGCACAAGCATGGGATGAGAGGGTACGTTCAGGGCAGGGCTGTGCGTTTGTACAGCCTGCTGAAGCAGCTTGCTGTGCACTGCGGCTGGATGATAAACCCCACGGGCTATGTTTGTAACCTTGAAGCTGGTGCTATAGTGATGCAGTGTTGCAAGTTCTGTAGAAGAGTTGGTTTGCATCAGGCGCTGCCTGGCTGTGAGAAAAGCAAGCCCACACATGCCACGTTATCTCCGCCACATGTGAGATGGTTGAAGCGGGTCATGGGTGCGTGGGACTAACTTCCTGTGCCCATAGGCTAAAGTGATGCTCTGCGCGTGTGTGTGCCCAATGGAATCATAACCTGCACCTTGTCCTGTGAGCAACCGGGCGCTGAACCGCGGAGGCGCCTGCAAACCTGCGCGTTAGGGCACTCAGGACCAGCGCTAGTGGTCCCCGGCTTCTTGGCTGGGTTTAGCAGGGATGGATGCTCACGGAGCCGCTAAAGCCGGGCGATGCGGCGCGCCCCTTCCCTGCGCTCCCGAGGCCGTTGCCGTCCCTCCTCCCCGCCAGCAGGTGCCCCTCGGCCGCCGCTTCCTCTTCCCAAGCGGCGGAGGCGGCCCCAGCAGCCGCGTCCCTGCGGTGGGTGCGCGGGGAAGGGCCTGGCCCCGCAGCCTCCCCTGCGGCTTGCGGCGTGCGGGGTCCGGCGGCGTGCGGGGACCGGGCCTCGGCATCCCCGGGCACCCGCAAAGCCGCGGAGGCCGCTGGAGAGCAGCGGGGCCGGAGGCGAGCGGCGGAGGCCGGTTGCAGGTGGGGCGAGCGGGGCGGAAGGCGCCGGGAGGGATGCGGGTGCGGGGTCGGGCGCTAGGCACAGTGTCCGTGGTTTGGGGCACGCTGTGCAGTCTCTTTGGGCTGCTCTGTTTTATAGCTGTACCCCATAAAACCATAAAGGAATAACGGTGCTTTGCTGGAGGTGCCCGCCTCGTTTGTAAGTGCTTTTGGGGAGAGCAGGGCTGTTCTACACCAGGATTTTGGGCACGTGTAATTATTATAGGGCCTGCTTTCACTCATGACCCCATTGCTCCTGGTGGTACGAAGGATAATATGGTTACTAAAGGATATTGCCCTTTGAGGTGTGCAGGGACAGGCGTAGCTCACTGGTGCAATGTACGTATGTAATGTATGCGTGCAATTGTATGTGCTAATGACAATGTTGAGCTTTGATGCGCAATTAGAAGATAGCCCCCTTTCTTTCTGGGGGATGGAGAAATAGTTTTTGCACCTCTTCCTCCCTTTTGTCACATCAGAATTCTTCCTGCCTTATCTGCCCTGACTCTGAATGCATATAGACCTCAAGTACCAGGGATGTCAATGGAATGCCTGGTCAGAGCAGTTAATCACATCCTTAATTCATCTCCCCATGTTCCCAAGGCCCATTAAAACCTAATGGTTTTGTTTACCCAGCCTCCTAAGTAATTCCTGGTCAGACTTGCAGTGCCCAACCTTCCTGTTTGGCCTGTTGCAACTCTGACTCCTCATCAAGCGTGGTCCTTTTGGTGTTCCAAAACGCTGCGTTCCAGTGTGCTGGTCAGCAGGTACCAGCAGGACCAGTGGCACTTCTGCTATTACACAACTGGAAACTCGCGCATCCCAGAGCGTGACTCAACTGCTTTTGATGCGCTTCCCTGAATGCTCAGGACTAACGAGGCACATCTTACATTTCATGGAAAGGTATTATGAATATGAATGAGATTTAGATATTATTGTGTATTTGGGGGGCTTTTAGCAGCTGGCTGGTGGGCTGCTTTATCTGATCACTGGTTGCTGGGGGGTGCTTTATTCTGATCTGAGCTTTGACCTCAGATGCTCTTGAAGAAGCTTGAACTATATGTTGTTGTTGGAAGTTTCCTGGGGAGGACAAGGGGATTTAACGGTGGTTTTTCTTCCCAAATTGTCCTGGAAGTGTGCTGGGGGTAGAAGGTTAACATCCAGTAGGAGGAGGAGACAGCAATGCCTTTTGTGCTGACTTATGAGCAGTTGGTGTCGCTGCACTGGCAAAATTGATCACCAGTGGACATAGCAAGAGGCTGTGGTGTTTGGGTTTTGTTGGAACGTTTTGTTGTTTCAGGAGAGGAGGAACCAAGCTAGCAAACAGCATGACAGGATGAGTAGGTCAGGTGGGGCAGCACAAGCAGACCAGTCAAATGCAGATACATGGGCAGGGAGCTAACACGAAGAGACAGGTGCAGCTCTGGATCAAAGCTTTATTGCTGGATGTGGCGCTCCTCAGCCTGTCCCACAGGCAGTGCAGATGAGCGCTAACACATCCCAGCAGATCCTGCATCGTGGACTGGTTGGAGGAGTCCTCCGAGGTCCTTTACCAAGTTGTGGTGTGTTTTCTGTTCAACCAAGTGGGAGCTCACTGCCTCACAAGGCCATTGCTTTCAATGCATCTTCCCACTGCTGAGGTGACGCTGGTGGGGGCCTGTTTGCTGGTGGCTGTATGGTGAATCTGCCCTGATTCTCAAGGATGCGCTTCTTTGATGTAGGCCTTTCCCCTGAGGAACTCCTTGTCAGGAGCAGGGAACAGCATCAGGAAACACTTTACACTCAGTGCTGGGGTGGTCACGGATGAGATGCTGTACTGGGTTGTGCTAACACTGCTGCTGCTAGACCTTCTGATCCATTCTGTCTTTCTGTTCCTGTGGCAGGATGCTGTCCCCCCTGCCTCTGCGGGTAGCCTGCAGTCTGCTTGCCTGGTTCTCTCTCTACACTTGGTTCTGCCATCGCTACAAGCACCGGAATTACGAGTGGAGCTGCAGGCTGGTCACGCTGACCCATGGCATCCTTGCTACCTGCCTCTCTGCTTACGTTGGCTTTATTGATGGTCCCTGGCCTATGAGTCACCCAGGTAAGTAATGAAAGTTGTGGTCCCACGTCCCCCAATGTGTGATGGCACAAAGCAGGGTTCTCCTGCTACCTCAGTATCCAGCCCACCCAAGGAATGATGATATGTGAGCTGCTTTGGGATGGAAAGTACTAGAGAAATGGGGAGACTGGTACTGTATTTTGGTAGTGTAATGGTCTTCCCCAGCTGCAGTCTGGCGGGGAGTTTGATCACGTTGTGTAGCTATTACATGTGTGCAGCTGTTAGACTAACAACTACAGTATTGTGATTTCTCTGACTTCCCATCTGAGCTGTGATCAGTACAAGCTAACACCACCCTGCCAGCACTGAAGGTGAATACCCCTTCCTTGTCTCAGATGCTGCCTGCTTGTTGCCTTTATGTTTTAAAGCTCTGTCTGGTCTCTTTATATTCCAGGATCACCAAACACAACTCTTCAGGTACATGTGCTGTGCCTTAGCTTGGGCTACTTCCTCTTCGACCTCTGTTGGTGTGTGTACTTCCAGACAGAGGGTGCCCTGATGCTGGCCCATCATCTGGTGAGCATCTTGGGTATCACAGCATCACTGGCACTCGGGGAGTCAGCTGCGGAGGTCAATGCCGTCATCTTTGGCAGCGAGATCACTAACCCGCTGCTGCAGGCTCGCTGGTTCCTGAAGGAGATCGGGTGTTACCACAGTTTCACAGGTGACGTGGTGGATTTCTTCTTCGTGGTCCTCTTCACCGGGGTGCGGATTGGAGTGGGGGCCTGGCTGATGTACTGTGAGCTTGCTTCTCCCAAACCCAGGTGGTACATTAAGCTGGGCGGCGTCATCATGTACACCGTCTCCTGGGTTTTCATGGTCAGCATCTGCCGCTTCGCTAGGAGGAAGAGCATGAAGAAGTACCACGCCTGGAGGAGTCGGAGGAGTGATGAGTTATACTTGAAAACTAATGGACATCTGAAAACCCACTGACGGGATGCTGAGTAAAGACTTCCTCGAGTTCATAATCTGGCAAGGAGGGGATTGTGCCTGAAATGCCACTGTTGGGAGAGGAGCCAACACACGTTAGCAATTCTGGAGCCAAATTTATCCCTGGCGTAACTCCACTGAAATCCATGGAGCTATGCCATGGATTCATTGGATCTACAGTGTTTGGCCTGGCAGAGGCTGGCTCAGTGTCTACGTAAGCATACACTAAATGATATGAGTGAAAGAAGGGCTAATTTTACTGACTAAACATAACTAGTCCAGCAGTGCAGGTGTAAATAGTAATTTTCATAGCTAACTCCTTCAGCACCGGTAGAATCTTGGCAAAGAGGAGGAAATAACACTAGATCTTCACGTTCAAAGTCCTGTACAGTCTAGCCAGTTAGAGTGACTCTTCTTACTGTTAGGAAGAAGCATCTTCTAGTGTTTTGTCAGAGTTGGGATTCCTGGCTCTTCCACCGACTTGTTATGTGACCTTGGGCAAGTCACGTAACTCTAACTCTGTGCCTAATTTCCCCATCTGTGAATTGGGGGTGATGGAGCCGATCCATCTGCGTTATGCACTTTCAGATTTTTACTGGAGAGGTGCTATATAAATGCAAAGTGAGGGTTGTTACCTGCGCTTCAGTCATTATCCCTGTGTTTCCTTTGGGAGAAACTTATCTTGGTGGTTGAGCTAGGGTGTGACTCTAGAGAGAACTGAATTTTAGGCAGGTGGTTGTTTCCTACCCTAATTCCGTTCAGTAACTTCTTCAGTAGTGTCCAGGAGCTCTCGTCAGCACTGGCGCCTTGCAGGACTAGGTGCTCTGTGAATACACCCAAAGACACAGCCCCCAGTGCAAAATGCTTTTCTGACTCTTTCTCTCTTCATCCCTCACTGTTAAAACTCCACCCACCCCTTCCAAATACTGCTCCTTGAGTGGCTGCCACTGTTATGAGAAGCTCAACAAGCGTGTTTCCTCAGATCCAAATTGGGATTTCAGGTTGAAGAGTGGCCAACGCACATCTTCAAATCACGGTGGCTAAGATGGAAAAGCTACTGGGCTTCAAATCTGTCCTCTGCCCTCTTCAAGACAGAGACTTGTCCTTGGCTTTTCTTACCTGAATTGACACCTTGACCCCTTGTCTTTGAATTCACTTCTGTCTCCCGGATTGGGTCTGTGTATAAAAGTGAGCGTTTATAGCCACTTATTTACATTTATAGCCATTTATTTACAGCCAATAATTAAAGGAGCTAGAGATACGTAACCTGGCCTTCAAGCAAAAAGTGAACCTGACTGGGAGAAAAATAAGCGTTACTTTCTTCTGGTCCCGTTTCCAGGGAAAAGCCGTCCCCCAGTTGGCAGCTTCTGGTGTTTATTTCACTGTATGTTCATAAGTGCTGTTCCTTTGTTACTGCCGTCGTAGTATGATCATTTATTTTGAGCCTCAGCACCAGGCCTCCAGTACAGCTCAGGTGCCAGTTCTGCTGTGAGCCTTGCCTGCTGCAGCCAAAGACCTGAAGAGCCCAAATCGCTTCAGATTTAATAGAGCCAACTGATGGGTGAGTTGGTCCTGAAAAGGAAACTCGACTCATTTAGCACAGCACAATGATAGGACTATTGGGCCTTGAAGGGAGACAAGAAGGGCTAGTTGGGGTGCGCTGGTTCTTTCCCAGCAGTGCTGCTGCTGTTGGGCATGTCAAGGAGCCTTTCTGCCTCAGCTTACCCACTCTATTAAGCAGGTACAGCATTACCTACCTCGTGGGGTGTTTTCATTTGTTAACAACACTAAGCCACCTTTGATGAATGCTTGGTGGTCTGTGTCAAGCTGTGATGTCTAAAGGCAAAATTGCTTTGGGCAAAGCACTTGTGACTGTGACCCATCATTAGTACTTTGTCACCTGAACATGGCACTTCCAGCACCTGGCTTGCCTCACGAAAGCAGGAGTCCGAGCTGTTTTGCAGTAGTTCTAATGGGTAGGAGTCTAAAGGAATAAGGTAGACAGGCGCATAAAGATCAGGCATGCTGCTGCTCGTCCAGGTGGACTCCCAAGCTGAAGACAGGATGTCCGGTGGGTTTTCCCTAGTAAGGATTGCAGTAAATGGAGCCAAAGGCGTTTCAGCAGCCAGCCTGACCAGGGAATAACAGCTTTCAGCAGCAAGTCCTGCAGAACTGTAGGTGAGAACAGCCTGTTCATTGTTCAGTGCAGCCTCGGACTCGCCCACCAAGAAGAGTTTACTGAGCAGTCCTGATGATTTGGACTCCAACCTCTGCTGTGCAGCTTACTGCATGGTTACTCCCCTCTGTGGGGGCTGTACAGCCCATACCTGCCCAAGTGAATAAGGATGTCAGCGACTGCAGGTATCTATGAAACGACTTGTATGAAGATGTTCTGAAAGAGAATGCCCTTAATGGCTGACTTGTCCCCTTCTTTGAACTGGGGGGAAGCTTGGCTGGAAGAAGTAGAGCACTGTGGTCAGTGTCGAGGCCTTAGAAGTTAAACAAGGGCACCAGAAAACAAAAGAGCAATTGGGAATGGCTTTATGAGGTAGAGCTAGCAAGGATGTCTCAGAGTAAGGCCTCATTAGTGGGCTCCAGCATAGAATCACAGACCCAGAAGAAGTGTAATTTTAAGGCTATGGAGCACATGGTGGGACCTGTCCTCAGGCTAGTCCATAGTGGCTAGAGCAAATTGTAAAAGCAAACTGTGGAACTAGTGTGAAATAATAACTTGTGTTTGAATTACTGTGTAATAGCAACTAATGTTCCACCAGTGAATGGTGTAGATGCTTTGTATTATGTTTTATAAAATAAAGATTATTTAATTATATGAGATACTTGGGTTTTCTCCTTGTATGTGGTTATTAAGTTGTACTGCGCATTACTGGGTTGTTGGCATTGCCAGTGTAAATGAACAAAGTGATGCTTGGTGGATGCTTTTTAGGGACTGAGCCAACAGCTTTCACTGTTACTGCTTCTTAGATGTGTTAACAGGCAGAGAAGCCACTCTTCTTTGCAAGGTGGTCTCAGGAGTACTTGGTAGTTTGGCGTTTGCTAATAGGTGCTTTCAGGTTGTTGACTGGCTGAACAGGGTACATTTCTTCAGTAAGGTTTGTTCCCAGGCTTTTCATGTGCCTATCCTCAGGCAACGCATGGAGGAAGAATGTTTCCTTTGTTTTCCATGCCGTGTAATCTAAAGGAGAAGGTTCTCCTGTCTTTCTACTTTTCTCTTCCCAAGACAGATTCAACACGTGCTCTTGTAAATCCACATAAGGGAAGGTGTTAGCTTTTACTGCCTTTGTCCTGTTTCCCTCAAGTTCCAGGGGGGGCAGCTGGTAAGTTGGAAACATAACAGGTCTTTGCAAATAACTTAAAGAATGAACTGAATAGATATGGAAAAGCTTTTGCAAACTAAAAGCTGTTTATTGGTAGCTAATTCTATATGGAAAGCCGAAGGTTTCTGTGGCTTCTCAAATGCCTCAAAGTAGAGGTTTTCAGCAGTGCTTGTATTGTGGTGGTGTTTGACTTGTGTTTTGTGTCAGAAGGTTCAGATCTGTTCAGTGTAACTGATAATCCTCAAATGTGATGAGAAATAATGTTATTCTCCATCTCTTTAGGTCTTACCCTCATAGCACATATCTTTCTTCTTATAAGCCCGCCTCGAATCAGAGGACATTGATTCTAGCAGAGAGCAAGAAGGAAACTCATGGCAGAATGTACAGCAGCTTCATTTGTCTTTACAAAGGTTGCTCCTTTAGTTATGCTGATATGGAAAGAAAGCTTAGTGCTATAAAAATGCTTACTGCAATATGGATTATCCAGGTTTAGGAACTGTAATAAGCCCTCACAGTAGAGGCCCTGATAGATTAGGCTGTGTCCTAACAAAGTCATCAAAGTATTGCATTTGTGTCCCAGTGACTTAAAAGCATGGAACAAGCCTGTACGTGTTTCCAGCATTGCCAGTGAAGTGGATGCAGAATGAGCTACCTGTCTGTATGTAGCAAATCGTGCCTATTTTAAGGTGTGAGATGGCAGACATCCATTGGTAGCTACTGGATTGGTCATACTGGTTTCTGAAGCAGGTTGCATCCGCATAACAGAGAAGGTGGTTAGCATCAGCCCAGCACCTGTAAAATGCAGTATATAGCCAAGCAGATAGTCTGGATTTGATTCGGGTGATTGTTACTAGCTTCAGCTCCCTCAAAGGTAGAATCTCAGCAAATAATGAAATCCCACAGATGTTCTCAGCTGGCTCAGAGGAATCTCATACCAGAGCAGCTCTCTGAATTCCCAGGGATCAAAGGATGCTGAACTAAGAGGCAGCCCTTAAGTGCTTCGGTGAGTTTGATTGGTTGGAACTGCTGGGCACTACAAAAGATCAGTAGGGAGGAAGGTTTAAGTTGTGCTTAGCTTGAGAGCAGAGCCAGGTTTACCCCTGTCGTGGCACAAGGTCAAGGTCCTATCTATTCCACTCTTCAGGAGTCACAAATCCATATGCACATCTGGGAAGCGAGGTGCCTGTTAGCCTTTCCCCTGTGCCTGTCCTCTCCAGCTGTGCAAGGCATAAAGGTTGGCTGTTGCCTTCTGAAAGCAACTGACTTCTTTTTGCCAGAACAGAGTTGGCATAGCAATTTCTGGTAAGTTTGAATAACAGTCCAGAATACTGGTTCATTCCGACACTGATTTTACATTGATTACTCGCAAGTAGCAAAAATTAAAAGACATTATCCATCCATTATGATTAGTGAAACCCAGCTAATAGCACATCATACTTGACTTCAAGCACACAGGTTTACAAAGCTACCTGCTCTTTACTTGAGGTCTGCAGGAGATCTATTGCTCCCATAGGTGAATTGCTCCAATGGCTCCTACCTGAAATGATGTGAAGGGGCCGGGGTGTGAGCAGGACCTCGCTGAGAGATGCCACACAAGGCTTTGCCAGCAGATGGCAACCGCTCCTCAGTGAGCACAGCTGGAAAACGGCAAGAGGAGCCTCAGTGAAACCTTTCCCTCTGAGCCTGCCTTTACAGGAGCCCCACGTAAGGCACCTCCAGGGAATCTGCCCTTTTGGTGCCATCTTTTCAGGAAAAGCAAGAAGCTGCACTTCACAGGAGTCAGCCTTCTTTGATTCAGGGTCCTCCTTACTTGAGCTGCTTGGTTCTGCTCTGGACGGTGAAAAACTTGGGGCCATAAGGGCTTTCCTTGGTGGCACAGAGCGGTGAGGTTAATGCGCAGTTTCCGCTTCTAGCATCTATGTCTGTGTGACAGTGCTACATGAAAATTCAGGCTAAGCGGCGACTTTAGAGCCTATCCCCCCCTATTATGTGTTTTAATTGCAGGGTGTAATTGCTCATTGATTTCCCCACCCAGGACTTCACATTGTGATATTGCCCAAGCAGAACTATCATAAATAGGCCTCTATATTAACAGCATTTGCAGAAAAGAGAAGCAGTTATTATTCCAGAGTCTACTTTTGAATTGTTTTATTAATGCCTTCTTTTTATTGTTGCATTAAACATTGAGATGTGAGTGCAGCCCATCAGGAGCCATAGTTAACCTATTGGACCATTATGGCATAAGGGTTTAATGCTTCCTTTTTGTCATTGGTGCAGTTTTGAGCGATGCTTCTTTTGACAATGCTGAGCAAATTAATGGCAAATGTTAATCACTGCCACTCCACTGAATTTTATGTCAATTTACTGCAGCAGGGCGTAAGTTTCCTTCTTGCTCCTATATTTCATTTTCTTTTCTGTTAGGTCTTCCTCCAGCTAATTGTTGTTGTCATTATGTTGTCATGCACAATAAAACATAATTAAAGTAATAAAAAGGCATCAAGCCCTAATATGCAAGTGAAACCATGCCATGAAACAGAAGGTCTTCCAGGAGCTTTCCTTTCTCAAGGCACAGTACTTTATGTTCCCCAAGTTAAAAGCAGGGAGGGATTTATGGTAGAGAAGATGCAATAAAAAGATGTATAATACATATAAATAGATGGGGGTATTAAGTCAGAATGAGAGGCAGTCATGGCTGCATGGCGTGCACTGCCAAGCCTCTATCTTCCTCAAAAGGAAACCAAAAGAGGAAGTATACATGTCCTGTGTATATATGTCAAGCATCATGTAGAAAATGATTCCATCCCACGCTTCCCCTCTTGCACTGAAGTTCAGCAAACCAACAAGTTCCTCAGACTATCAGTCAGTCTCCGGGCTTCCTGATTCACACTCGCTCCACTCCAAGGAGGAAAACACTCTGTGTTGTAGAGCGCTGGGGTCCTGAGCATAGCTGCAAGCAAGACGTCGTCCTGTATGCTTAATGGCGTATCTGGGTCTGAGTTTCTGAAGCCTGTTTTTCAGACTCTTTGTGTCGTGTCTTTGAAGAAGTATAGCAAGGTAAGATTAATTACAGGGAAGAAGGGTGGTGTTCTATGTGATTGGGATTCGCTAATAAGATTGTTTTGGTCTGCGGGCATTTGGTAGGAAAGGCTGATGTCCCACACGTTCCTCTGCCCTGGGTATTAAGGCTGCTCCTCTGTAGCAGCAGAGCCGTCCTGCTCTCCATTCCACTTCTGGGTACTTGTGAGCTCCTCAGTTCCTGGCAGTAGTGTGGAAGGTTCCTGGAGTTGCAGGATGTTACTCCTGAGTGTTTCAGGACAAGAGTGCCTGGCTGGAATCTTATTTATGCCCTTGTGTTGGCAACGAGATGTTGGGATTAGGTCATGTACCTAGAACTTGGCCTCTGAGCTGCTGAGATTTGCTTCCTGCCCTGCGTGCACTGCAGGAAGCAGGCTCTGCTGTTTAAACACATATACAGTTGGGACAGGCGCTTCTCTCCAACGCCGTGTTGTGTATGGCATGAACTGCAGGGAGTTACAGCAGTGTCACTTACTAACCTTACTAGCAAGGGCTGTACCCGAGAGAAAGCCACACATTGGCATTTACATGTTTAGATACTGTTTAGTAGGTATGGCAATGTACAGCTTCATCCCTCCGTATCGGAGGGAGGATTTTACGTTTATGGGAGCAGGAACAGCTCCTTCTGATCCTGGGTTTCCGTTGACCTTCACGGGTGAGAAAAATTCCCGAAGAAATGTGTTGTGGGAATGCCGGGAATGCGAGATTTGGGACGGAGCTGTGAAAGGCCTGGGAGCAAACAGTCGGTGGCCACCCGGGACTCGAGAGTTAATGCATTAACTTGATGTTAATTTTCTTCCCGTTCTAAGTTCCTTCGCTGTCAGATTTTCCACCCAGCACAAGCACTCCCTGCCCCTAAGAGCTTGTGACGAGACAAAACAGGGCTGGAGATGGAGCTCCGGGAGGGCAGGGAAATGGAGAGGGAGCCTGCTGGGCACGGTTACAGCGGGCCGGAGGAGGAGTAGTTATTCCTATGTGATGGGAAGCGAAGGAAACATCCCGCTGGCCTGGAAAAGGCTGCGCAGGCAAGGGGCAGGATGAGAAGGAGGGCGGCCTGCTGCCGGCGGAAGGATACGGCGGGCGGGGCGGGCTGAAGCTGGGCCCGGCTCGGCGCAGGCTCGGGGGGACGCGCCGCTCCCGCCTCGCAGCAGCGCAGCTGGCCCGGAACCGGGCTGGGAGGAGCGGAGCGGAGCAGCGGCAGGAACGGGCCGCGTCGCCAGCGCTCGCCGCGGAACTTTGCCCCGAAGCGGGCCGAGCCCGAGCCCCTCGGCGGAGCGCACCGAGCCCGTTCGGGGCCTTGCCGGCAGGCCGGGCCGCCGCGCCCCGCTCTAGCTCGGGCCGAAGCGGGACGGGAGGAGCGGCGGGGCATGGACCTGCGCGCCTAAAGGCGGCGGAGGGGCGGCCGCCCTTCCCGACCCCCCTGCGGGCGAGCCGGCCGGCGGGCGGGGGGTCGGGGCGGGCCGGCAGCGGGACATGGGCCATTGCTTGGCGGCGCTGAGGACACCGGCAACCGGCGGGGCGCGCCGCTCGCCCCCCGCGGGCGAGAGGCCGTGAAGAGCGGCGGGGAGCGGGCACCGGGTCCTGCCGAGCGCGGGCTGGGGTGTGCCGCAGCAGCCTGCCCGGCTCCGGTCTGCCCTGCGCGGACACCGGGAGTTCCCCTCCGCGTCGAGGCTCCGGAGCGGCGAGGATTGGCTGCTTCGGAAGACTTTCTGGGCACGCGTTACTTTTCCCTTCTCCTTGGGCTTAAGAGAGCATCGAGGGGAAGAGGTGGTTGTTTTCGCTTGACTTTTTCCCCCTTGAACATCCCCCACGCCCCACTTCCGTGGTCTGGATATTCCGAGTGACTGCAAGAAGAGTTTTGCAGTTGTTTTGGTTTGTTGCTTTTTGTTTCTCCTCCCTCCTGCCCTTGAACTGAGTTTGTCCTCTGTGCATGCCTCTTCTGGAGCAAGGCTGGATCCTGAACCTCAGTGCATGTGAGGGGCAAAGCCTCGTTAATATTCCCGTGGTTATTGTAAAATGTAAAGTGGATAATACGACTTCTTGCCAAAGGCTCCAATGAGTGGCACACAGTCCACAATCACGGACAGGTCAGTATAAGATGAATTCTCTTCTTTGATTCTTTCTTTTGTGAAAGCTAGCATCTTCCCCGAGCTCCTGTACTTTGCCTTCTGACCGCAGTGACAGCGTAACAGATAGGATGGGAAAAGCAGGATTAAATCAGAGTTTCAGGGAATCAGGCCGTGGTGAGTGTCAAGGCAACCGGGTTAACTTTGAGACGGGAGTGTTTCGAGTGCACGAGCTTTCAAGCCTGCTAGGCTTTGTAAGAACCAGGCATTGCAGTTCAGCTTCCAGAAAGGGTTGGTGCTGGGAGGAACACCAAAAGCGGCTGTCTCAGGGAGAAGTTAAAGCGGTGAAATTGACAAGAGTTTAGGATGCAGCCCGAGTCTGCTGTAGGAGCAGCATTTGCTTCTCGTTAGGTCAAGCATTATGGCCTGCCAAAGAGAGGTCACTTCAGGTGAGGGCAGGAGGGGCAGTTGATGAACAGGAATGTCTGCTGGTGCCTACCTTCGCAGTAACCTGTTCCTTGCTTTAGATACTTGCTCAGGCCTCTGGGCTTCTCTGCAGGTGCTGCCATGTGCATTTCATTACCAGGCTGGGGTTCTAGGGGGGGATGCTTCAGAGGCAAGAGAAAAAACGTGTTTTCTCTTGTGAGGATGAACAAATCAAGTAGGAAGTCTCGTAATGCACTTTTGAGATAGAAGTATGGAATTAGTGTCTTTTATTCTTTTTTATGTTTTATTATGTTTATTGTGAATTATGTTATTAATATACATTATTATGGTCTCTGTTATTGTGAATATTCTGTAGTTATGGGGTGAATGTGTGGCAAGGGCCTCCCTGCTTTGGCCTTTCATGACAGATACAAGTTCTGGGATAGGAGAGGAGCCAGGGCAGAGACAGAGAGATGATGCTTTTGGATGCCTGAAATCACCTTATAGACTCCAAGTGTGGGCAGGAAAGAGAGCAAGTGTAGTTCTTTGTTGTACTTAGGCATTTTCATGACCCTACAGTTATTAACGGACGGTACAGTGCCTGAGTGGTGTGAAAGGCCTCTAATACAGCTCAAAATCATGTAGTCTTTATGGCTGTGCTGCTCATAAAGTACCAAGTCTTTGCAATGAATTGTATAATGTAATTGAACTAACAGAGGAAAACTCCTAACTTCTTTTGCAGGGCATGTGCATGAGCTGTTCTTGAGTTGCAGTACAGCTCTTCTGTACCAGACAAGACAGTGACAGTCAAAAGGAGGTGGCTTTGTGAGAATTTTGCCATGTGCTTAAGGGTCTGTGTCTTATGGCAGGTTGCATGATATCGAAAGGAATGACAGCTTCTCCTACCTAGAAGCAGTTGAGCAATGCATGGGAAGGAAAAGCATGAGGGCAGGGAATTTAATTTGCTTCTTAGTAATACAGAATGCTTTCCGTTATTGAATTGGAACAGCCAAGTTGAAAATGTAGCAGCGGCAAAAAAACATCTCATTTCCTGTTGCTTTCAGTCATGTCAAGAGGATGTTTCTCTTCGGTTCACTGAGGTTTTGGTTCAAAAGGCCTGTCTCCACAGCCCTGGCAGTCGGAGCTTTCAGGGGTGTGTGATGATTGGGGGAATGCAGGGAAGCAGGGCCTGGTCTTGCCACTGCTCTTCGCCTCTGGCCTGAAGGAACCCCAGCTTTGGGGTGTGAAAGGAATTCAGTCGTCGTGGCCCGTTTATTCCCTGACTGAACCTTTCGGCTGAGTGCTGGATGTGGTGGTGATGTGTTCTCATCGTGTGGACATCTGCTTACTGGTGTCTGGAGCAAGGCTGCTCCTTATCTACAGCATTGTGCAGGATCTGGAGGAAGTGGCTTTCGGTCACTGTTGTCCTAGCAGTATGTTGGTCCAAAGCTTCCTTTGCCATTAGGCCTTAGAGGCCTCTGTATTGCCTCTTTAAATCTGGCTCTTGAGCATGGAATGTAAAGCAGGTGCAATATCAATAAGCTTGGTGCTTCTAGTGTCATTAGATCTACCTGGTATCAATCACATGACGTGTTCAATTCTGTCTGTATTTATCAGTGACTTTCTTTGGTGGGATCAAGTTGGGAACTGCCTTAAAACAGAAAACCTCAGCTTGCATCTCTGCCAAATGGTGTTATGAATATAACAGGGTAGCATAGGCCTGCATTTTTCTCCATATTAGCATTACATATTTGCATTTTACATCTGTGTAGGTGCTTAAATCCCTGTTACAGACAGCAAATATTTCCTTTTCTATCCCTTCAGTTTAAGATGGAAATCATACCCTGTGTTTTAAAAGCTGTTTGACATTTCCCTTGACCAGGTTGCACTTGTCCCATCCTTACATGTTTTGTCTTTTATGTTCTTGTTGGTGATAGCATGTATGGCATAGAAGCATATATAAATTAGAAGGGATGTATGAATGGCCATTCCTGGTGCTGTTCTGTAGCCAGCATGATGGCCAGTTCATGTCTCATGTGTCTGGGATTATTTTCTCCATGGACCAAACCTTAATCAGTTCATTTTGATAATGGTCATGCTTCGTCCCTGAGTTGGATTCTGTTACCCAGCTGGCTCATGAAGCAACACCGTTTTCTTGTATCTCTTTCCTCCAAAGACTGAATGAGGAAATACCAGGTAATAAAAATACGTGTAACAGATGCTAAGACTTCTAAGAGTGTAATGAATGTTCAGCAAAGTTACTGAAGAAGCATCTGACATGTGCCATTCCCAATCAGCTACTTAGCACTGGGAGAAACTAGAAGAAAGATTGTCTTGTATCGTAGTACTTGGGGTTGAGAAATACATAAGCAAAAAGTGGTCCAGGGTAGCCTTGGTGTCCTGCCTGGCTTCTGATGGAATGAGACACTCGGAACTTCAAGCAGTGAGATTGATTTCCCCTTCTTTCCTTCAGGATGTTCTTTTACTTGGTCAGCTGCTTCTTTTCATAATCCTGCTGCCCAGTGGACCGTATCAAACAATTCATCTTCAGCCTTATTACCCTGCCACTTTATGTTTGTAAACATTTACACCCTCTTAATTTAATCCTCTCTTAGTTATGCTGTATTTGTTTAGGGGCCTCCTTACGTGGCATTTATCTTGCTTAACTCACTGAGTCTTTGAGGTAGACATCTCTGTGTGAGCTGTTTGTCTAGAATGCGTTTATAGTTAATGGAAGAAAACAGGCACATGGGGTACCCTTTATTATTCTAAAGTAGGTATCTAGAACTGGTAAGGTGAATGACAAAATGCCTGCTTGGCTTTACCTCTGGATTTAGGTTTTGTTTGCCGTATCTTGTAGCCTGAAAACATCTAGTGTAGCTCTGGCTCGAATTCCTGCCTAGTTACTGCTGCTGGATTGAACAGATGTCGCTGGATGCTGTCAGTGTGAGGGTTTTGGATGGGGGAGATTGGACTGCAGGGGCCATCTGAGCTGAGCTTTGGGACCTCACTGGGCGGCTGGTATGGCAGAGGAGGTGTTTCCCTGTTCGTTCTGTGCGATTGCACGCAAGTGCCCGCTTTCACTCCCTTCAGAGCTGTTCTGGCCCGGAGCACTAGGGCAGGCCGCTGGCTTTGGGCGTTGCTCTGTTCTGCCGTTTGTGGCAGGCGACACATGGCTGAACGAGATAAGGGGTTTATTCTTTGCAAGGACTGCTGGAGCTGGGATGAAATTCGGCCATTTGCAGGCTGTGGTTGGCCACTAAGGGATGATCAGAACTGTGCTGTATCCTGTTATGACACTAAAGAAACATTTGTGTGCGATTAATTTTTTTGTGTGTCTCAGTTAACTGTATTTTTCTTCCTGTAACCATTCCAAACACGCTGCAGAGTTGAGCAACTGCACGGCTACAGAACCAGCTTTATGCTGCTTTCTGTTTATTAAAGCACCAGAAAAGAATGGAGGCTCTTGCTGCTTTTTGCAGTACCTTGTTGAGGAACTGATGACTCTTCCTATGCAGTTGCTTGCAAATGAGTTTTATTTATAACAGTGCTGTAGTTTCTGTTGCTATGACTAGAAAACAGGAGAGGTAGAATTTACACATAATTACCCTGGAGAGGTTTTAATTGCTGATTTGCTCCTGACTTGGTACCAGAATAGACCCGAACTGTTCCTTATCTGCTTAGATGCACTTTCCCTGTCTTTGGCTGGCTGTAAGTCCCTATAGTAACTGGGGCTTCTTTAACTATATGGTGAGAAGAAAAGGAGAAAAGGTTTATTTTTTCCAGCAGGGTAAGTGTAAGAACTTCATAGAAAGTCGCACCTTAGTGTTACTGAGTAACTAGATGCTGTTATCACACATTCAGTTAATTAGTAGAGTTTGTAAGATCTAATATTTATGCGGGCTGCAGCACGATGTCTGTTTCTATAGACTAAAAACCATTAGAGTCGTGGAGGCAAGTCTAGTGCTTTCCAATGCTGTGCCTTTCCTGTGTTTGCAAATCAGTAGTTGACGCAGTCTGTGCATAAATTCACTTTTGTATTTTGCTTTTATTGAAGCTGTCAGAAGAGAGCACTGTCTGTGATGTTTACTGTTGGCTAGGAAGCAAAAGCTCCCAGTTCATGCTGCATAGTTTATTAGGGCTTTTACTGGAGACAGAAGTTGAGGTGAGCTTGATTTTCTAGTTTTGAATAGAGCTGTGGGCGTCATGATTATTTGGGTGGAGGCAGGAGTGATATTTCATCTGTTAGGCCAATTGTATAATTCTTCCTCTGCACATAACTCCTATTATGGCATTTATTACTGTTTCAAATGGATAGATTAGGAACAGTACTGGGACGTAGGCTACTTCAGTTTTAGACTAGCAAAAATCTTGGCCACATCCCCCCCTCCCCTTTGTTCCTGTGGACGATCGTTTGCACATTGGAGTGCTTTCAGATCACTGCTCTGTTTTGGTGATGCCTGCTGCTATCCTATTTAGAGGTGCCTGAGAAGAAACCTGCTCCAAGGATAGGATGCACAAGTTGCTGAGGTTGCTGGTGAGCTTTGTGGGTGTTCATTCGTGATCTTCTTAGACCAGTCTTGATAAAGCTGACTTCTGTATTGATGACACAAGAAGAGTTTCTTGGTCCTTGAGGGGGGCAGCATTGATCACAGTCTGTCTAATGGAAATCAAAGTAGTCTCCTGTTTATTCTCAGAACTGTTCTGCATCCTGTTGTAAAAGTAGTGATTTGGGCACTGAAGGTTATTTGGCAGCCTGTCTGTCAAGGTAGCACAGAGTGTTCATGTAATTGCCAGGGAAAGCGGTACAGACACCTGGACGAGTTATCTTACATATTTGATGACTGTATCCAACATCTTTTGATTATTTCAGGAAGTGGGGTCTCCCACCGAATTTATGCCTTAAGTGTTTTGTGTGGGCCCTGTGCAGTGAGTAGCTTCAATGCCTGCCTCCGTTACAACCGCCAGCCCAGGGCTATAGCTTGTAGTTAGGCAAAGTGCCTCAAAGAGCAGTGTTTGCTTTGGTCTGGAGACTGAATTCTCCACTTAAACCTCTAGGTGGTCCTTCTGGGTCACTGGGGAAGTATGTTGGCTGTGCTGCTTGAAAGATAAGCTTAGGCTCTTGCTTTCAAGGCTTTATCCTTCACGTTTTTCATTGAATACCTCTTCCTTCCCTCTGCAAATTAGCAGTAGGAGACTTAATAACAAATCCCATTTGTATTATCCTTGAGTTTTTAGACTTAGTGATGTGAGATGCTAATAAAATGGTTCTTATAGCATTCCTAAGGCTCTGCAAATATACCTCTGCCTAAGCGCTCTCCCTTCTTTCACTTTAGTCCTGAGATTTTATCTACTTTGGGATAACTAGATCTTCCTTGTGTAAGAGATGTCAGTAGCACGAAGAGAAAATAGGCTTGCATGCATACTTTCTGGTAGGTGATCGATGCTCTGTTTTGTGGCCCTGTTCTGGATAATTACTAGGTTTAAAGAACAGAAGTGTTAGTTCATGTCTCAGCTTGATTCAACTAAGGGTCAGGAGCCTGAATGTAGATAATGTCTTAACATCAGAAGAGAGGACTCGAAATAAGGACAGGGGAAACAGTAGCAAAGTAATTGGTAAAATGAAGAGAGATGTAAAACATGCAATGTTTGATTAAGAATGTACAAGGGTAAAATACAAGGCAGGATACATACAAAATAGGAACATCACACTTGGAAAAAGACAGGAAAAAACAAGGTTTACTCCTTTCTCCTTTGAAAGAAACCATGTAAAAATAAATACATTGAAAATGACAGGAAAAAGCAGTGTCCTTATGTTTCAGATGTAAGCATGAGTATAAATAGCAAAACCAAAACAAGCAGTGCTCAGGCTCTGACATTCACTGATTGTCTACTAAACATCGCTTATGCTTTGTTATTCCTCTGCATCCTTTCCTTGAGTATTTTCAGTGTTGTGTCTGTTTGACTTCTAAGACCAATGGGCAGGAACCCTTTCTTGCATAGTTGCCCCAGTCTGATGGTAAATAAGAAGCATCGCTGTTTACATTTGTGGCAAACACTTAAATGTTATTTTTGTGGCTATTTTAAGCTTTGTTTTGACAACACTGGAACTTCTGGGCTCTGGGCTGGCAGTTGGTAAGGTACTTCATCAAACTGCTCTGGCACTGGAAAAGCAAATGGATGGGGTCCTTCCTGAGCCATAGCATACAAGTTGCTGTACTTGAAGTGATTCGGCTGTCAGCTATCTGGATCACTGTCATATTAAACTTGGATACTGTCAAATGTCCTGCTGAAGATAGGTAGGATCCCTTGCAGGACTGGCATGCTGACAGCGTGTGCTGTCCTGGAAGTGGCACTGAGGTTTTGCTGCATCTATGGGCTCAGAAAAACTAAACCTGTCATGATCTGGGACCAGGGCTGCGAATTGAACTGTGTGAATTAAGCAGAAGTACCTCTTGGTGGCTATGAAGAAGTGTTGCAGTGTTGATGCCAGGAACCCAAGGGAGAATCTCCACATTATGGGAGTTCTCCATAGCTCTCAGTTGGCGCAGGAATGTGTGTGTAAGGGCAAGACTCAAACTGAGCTCTTGAGATACATACTGGAAGTCTTGAGAGAGATTGATGGAAATCTTAATTTTTTCCGAGAGCTGCTTCTCCTTGAAGCCACGTGTAGCAGCACAACTATTCCTGTTTATGTGAGAAGCTATCTGGAATTTGTTTGCAGGCTGTGAATCCTGGTTTATGGTGTCACAGGCAATCATTTTATCGAGAGCTCGGATGACTTCCCAAGAGGAACCAGTAATCTATGGAGAGTTATATATGGAGTCCTGAGTGAGCTGGAGTGCTGGAAGGGGGTTGGGCAGCCTAGGTGGGACCTGAATTGACCCAAGCAAGCATTTCCCAGTGTGGAGGGAAAAGACCCATCTGTTTAATAAAGCACTAGACTGATCTGAGACAGGTACAGGATTCTGAGTCCACCACTCCCATAAACATACAAGCTTCAACATGCAGGCTTACCTAAAGTATCTGATGGCTGCTTGAAAGTCTTTTTATGCTGTTATGATAGTGGCTGTTAGTGTAGCTTACTGGCAGCACATCAGACAAGGCGTCTCCTCTCAGTACTCCTGTGGCACAGAGGCACCATTGCATGCTCCTGTTTGTGCCCAGATGCGAAGAGGATTCTGATGAGTAGGCTGAGATCAAAGCTACCAGAAAAGTGTTGGAAAAAGAGAAAAAGAAGGGAATTGAAGGAGCGAGGGGACAAAAAGGAAATAGGAAAAAGCTGCAATGTAAGACATGAGAGAGTCAATAGGAAATGAGTGAGAGAGAGAAAAGGGAGAGGTGGTGGCAACTGCCAGATAGGAGAGAAGTTTCCTGTCTGCCAACGCATTCTGAAGGCACACGTCAGCTGTGACAGACTAAAACCCTGACAAGCCAGGGCTACAACTGGCTTGAGCTTTCTGTGGAGGACTGAAGATACTCCCTTGGTGTCCGGGAGTAGCTGTGTCTTGAGGAGGCTGTGCAGATACTGTTTGGGACCAGAAAGTTCTTTCAGCTGTTGTAACGCCTTCCAACATCTTGCTGTGGTTTGAGGGATGGCAAGTCCCATGTGACAGTATTAGAGCCACGATGATAGCGGTTCCTGTTCTTTTGTTAGGTGTCTTTCAGAGTTGGTGCTTGCCAGTAAGGAAATACTGTGGTTTTGTGACCTGTGTTGATAGGATGGTGTTTTGCACCTTTTGACTATTATGGGATGTCCCAAATTAGGCCATGACTTTAGCCAAAAGTAAGCTGTTCTTTCCAGGCAGTTTCTGGTTTTAAAGCAGTGATTTTCCCCACTGCTGCAGACTGCTCTGTAGCCAACTCACCTAACTTAGGCAGTGTTAACACTTAGTCAAACAACTAACAACTTTAGTCAAAGTTAACAACTTTGACTAAATGGTCAGGGGGAGCTGGGATAGAGAGGAGGGGGATTTCTATGAAGTGAACTCCCCAAGTGTAAGGGAGGGTAGGAAATGATGGTTTATCAGAAATACTTGCGTGTCAAGGCTGAAAGTTCTTAGCTGAGAGATCTCATAATGATGAGCTGCAGCTCTCCAGTTGGCAATTTGTTCTCGTTGTCTGTTGAGAGACACAAAATGATAGGTTGTGGTTTGCCCTGCGTAGTCCCTGCGGTTTCAGTAGCGGAAGTGGTTCATGTGGGTGCAGATCTCATCTTAGCAAACCAACAAGCTCAATCATTTTGGCTGGTGAAGGTGGTGTGGGGATACTGCAGAGAGAGCCGTTTGCAATTGTTGTGGGATTTGCTTTGTTGTGAGGATGGGTCAAAGTCTGTAGGGCACTGGTAAAATGAATACCTTTGTCACAGACGTCTCTACCCTGGAGTTATAATAGAACCTTGAGCAGTAGACAAAAATGTCTTGCAATAGTTCAGGAATGGGTATCTGATCTAAAAGAGCTTTCCTCTATTCCAGTCTCAGGTAGTCACTTCAGTAGCGAGTGCCTTGGTGTATGGTTTTGAGAATACTTAATGATTGGTAAGTATAACGTTGCCAAGCACTGCCGCCCTTTGAGCAATATTGAAAGCCCTGAGTTTTACACTCAGATATATCAGGTCTGTGAAGTTATGTAAAATATTCAGCCCACTCACATTATGGAAATCGTGGTGAGAATCAAACCCTGTAATACTTGGGGGAAGAAGGAAAAGGGGGAGAAAAACCCAAACAAAAGGCAAGCAGATTCCTCCTCTGTTCTTCCAGTGTGGAAGATGTAGGAATGCTGGTGATAGCTTTAAATGCTAGAGTGTTGTTTACTTTGGATGTTAACCAGTGCAACTTCAGCTGTATGTATTGCATAGCAAACCTTGACCTTCTCTCCCTTTTCCTTTTAGTTGACGACTTATCAGGTTTTACACTCATCAGTGAGACATTAACTGTGTTTTTCAGTGTCTGCACCTGCTTGTCGTGCCTTTGACTCCTTCTCCATCCATGGGGTGTCTGGCCGGGTTCTGGCACTTGTAATCCACATACATGGTCCCCTGGTTTAGGCCAGAAAAACGCTTCTTTCCTGGTGATGTGAAACGTGCCTACTTGGTTGTGAGATGAAGTGATGCTGCCTGGTGGGTGCCAAGCGAAGGGGAAGAGTCACTGCCTGCTCATTGTGGCTTGTTTTGGCAGTTAACACCAGCCTTACTGGAGAAGGCTTTTTTCTGCAGCAGAACTCCTGGGTCACACATGAAGCAGAAGCAGATAACGAAGTTTAGCTGGAAGGGGGAGAGGAAAAACAGCCCTGCAACAGGTTTGAGTTTTGGGCAGTCTGCAAATCTCAGTTGTCTCCTGGAATTGAGCCAGATAGAGAGAACCTGCCCCTTTCCCCTTTCCCCTTCCCTTTTTTTCCTAGTAACTTTTATGTCATCATGGCTCTGCAGCTGCTGGGAGGCTGCTTCACTGAGCCTGCCTGCAGTGATGAGAACACCACAGTAGCTTGGATCATGCTGAAAATCTTGCTCCATCTGTTGCTCCTCACATACTGAGAAAATGGCTCCTTCAGATCTATAACGTGCTTCTTGGGATATTCATAGAATCATAGAAGAGTTAGGGTTGGAAAGGACCTTAAGATCATCCAGTTCCAACCCCCCTGCCATGGGCAGGGACACCTCCCACTAAACCATGCCGCCCAAGGCTCTGTCCAACCCCACCTTGAACACCGCCAGCGATGGAGATGAGGTTTGGTCATTTGTTGCATCAGAAAACCCCTTCAGAAACTCGCTGAGGTTTGTAATTGGTTATAAGGACACACTTCAAACAAGGACTGTTCTGTTCAGGGGCCTTGTTTGTTTAAATCCCCACGTGAAATCTCTTCAGCTTCTTCTCAAAGTTGTATTTGGATCAGTTTGCTGTGGTAATAAATTTGAAATACAGTGATTAGCTGTATAGCAATGAGAAGCCTACTCAAATATCTGGGACCTCAAAATGGAAAGCTTGTTTCCTGTGGGATTTGAAGAAACGCTTGCTCAGTCGTGGTAAAACCAGTGGCATTCCTGAAGGTGGTCGCATGCTCTGAGCGCTGCATCCTCCCTTTGTCTCTGGTACCTCTCCAGCTGTGTGTGCACCGGGTATAGATGTCAGGCTGCATGAGTCTGGCACAGGAATAACAGATCTGTGGGCAGCCCTTTGTCAGTGACAAATACTTCGGTTGTCACCGTGGCCCCAGGATCTGTTTCTCATTGGCAGTCAACCCAATTCAGTTGCGTGATAATGTGTAGGAAGAAATGCCCAGTAGCAAATGCATTTTGTCTTGTAAGATTGCAAGCCATCTGTACTCTTCCCCCTCCTCTCTCTTTTCCATCACGTGGAGATGTTTGCTTTAGATTAAAGCGCTTCTGTTGGCATCCTGGTGGTTTCCATCCTGCAGTAGGTCTGATCACACATATTTCATTTCAGAACCCCAGAAGGCAGAAAATACCTTGGGAGAAATTGCCTTACTGCATGCTCTTCACAAATATGACGACCCTCTTTCCCTTACTGGTTTAATGCACTGAGTACGGCGACAAGTACTTAATGTTTCTGTTTGCAGGTTTCTTACGCATCATCTGTTACTTAAACTCAGCTGTTGGTTATGGTGATAACACAACATTTTGTTTGATCCTGTGAGGATGTTTGACTGTGGACAACTGCTGATGGATAGTGAACGTGCTCAGTTAATACGGTGTAGTGGAAATTGGAGAGGGAGGTCTGTATATTGGCATTTCGAGCATGCCTTGATACAGCATTGAGGGAGTTGTGGCTTCTTCCGAGCATGGAGGACTCTCTGATCCAGCTGATAAGAAGTACAAGTAAATTAATGTTTTTATAGGTAAGGTGCATGCATTCTCTGTTGAAATCATAGAATAGTTAGGGTTGGAAAGGAGCTTACGATCATCTAGTTCCAACCCCTCTGCTGTGGGCAGGGGCACCTCACACTAAACCATGTCACCTGAGAATGGAAATGATGATACTTAGTTCTGTACATTTGATCATCAAATCTTATCTGAAAAGCAGCTGCAATTACTGTGTAATAATTTGCCTGCTTTTAGCAATATTGCCCCTCCAGAGGCTAAAGCAGGGACTGTCTTTTGGGGCTCCAGCAATGCTCAGCTTGTGAGGAAATATGCCATCATAATTACACAGGTATAATTAGCCGTGTGAATGCTCTTGGTTTGGACTTTTGAAGTAAGAGGCAGATGCACTGTTGTAGCTGCAACGTTAAAGCTTTATCTAAAACCTTCAGTTTCTCTCTGCCCACCTCCTGACCCCTCGCATGGCTTTGATAGTGTGCTTTAAAGCATCATGATTGCTGTGAAGGGGGAGATGGAGAGCCCTGGAAAAGGTTGTCGATTATGCACTGGCTTGAGGGCAAAGGAGAAATGTCAATAGTACAGACTCTGAAATTAATTCTAGGGGAGGTAACACAAAAGGGTATTTGACTCATAGACAATGTCTGGAAACACTGTGAACTCTAAATATCAGTGGTTGTATGGTCCGTGTTGCACTGAAGCGATGAGGGGATGAAAATATGTTCTAGTGCATTAAAGGAATGGACTTCTGCATTTTCAGAGGCTGGGGCTATGCTTACAGGTATTGCTACCTTGCTGCTTTCAGAGTATGGGAATGTAAGGCTACAGATGCGGGATACGTCTGCATTCCGCATCAGATCAGTACCTGTATGAGTAATGATAAAGCTGGTACTGATTTGCTTATGGGGTCAACATTTGATGCAGAACGCGTCCTTTAATTGTTTTATATGTAATGTACTATAAAGCTGGGGTGGGATGATGGCTACAGTGAGTTGAGAACGCCCTGCGGACTCCCTTGGAAAGGCTAAGTAAAACTCTCCCTCTGCATCCACAGTTCTTGATACATAGTGAGCCGTTGGTGGAGGGTTTTTAAGCCTGAAAGTAGTTTATTGCTGAAAATGTCCAGCTTTAGAGTGTACCATAACAAGGTATTGAGTGCTGAAACAGCGTTGCTGGTCTTTGAATTATAATGCAGTTTTAACAACTATGTTCAGCAGTTTGTTATGAATGAAGTAGATTTTGTCCTAGAAAATGGAGGGTCCTCGCTCTCCCTTTTCTCTCTTTACAAATTGTCAGCTATACAGTAATTACTTGTTTCTCTCTCTTTTGTATGCTGTTTTGGCACTGACTCAAGTTTGAATTTAGTGATTGGCATAAATACCGTATTTTGGAGCTGATTTGGGGGGCTGCCTTTTTCCTTTCTTTCTTTCTTCCTTTTTTTTTTCCATAGCAGTCTTACTGGAATCGCTTGAACTTACTTCAATGACAGGATGAGCAAAACATTTGTTTAGATAGGCTGTTCTGAAACCTTTAATGCCTTCTAAAATTGTTCATGGTAAAAGATGAAGGAAGGAAACAGTGTGACCTTTTAGATGAAGCTCCGTATATCCCATTTTCCTATACCAGAAGTCAGCCCAGACAGTGGGAGACTGAAGGCATTTGGGTTGTCTTTCAAAAAGGATCTTTCACTTTTTGCTTGTACAGATAGGTGGTTGGTTTGATGTGTGTGATTGAGCAGACTCCACAGCTGGTTTTTAATCAGCGTCCATATTTGTACCTAGAGCTTGCTTTCTTTAATTACCGTCTATAGCTAATTGTCTGATAGCAGAAAATGATGGGTCGTTCTGTAATGTTTCCCTTTGGTTAGCACAGTCTTCAGTAATACATACTATTAGTAAATACTTGCTATTAACAATTGTGCTTAAAGTTTTAATGACTTCAGTGTTTTCTTCTTTTGAAGATGATTGTTTTAAGCACTGCGTTTTGCTTAGGGTTAATGCAGGCATGCATTAAAAACAGACAGATAGGGTTCAGTCTTGTAATGATTGACTCTGTAATGTGGGTTGCCAGTCTAATCCTAACTTGTGCTGATATGTGCTTTTTAGCCAGCTGGCTGGAGCCCGGAAGGTGGGTTTTGTTCGGAGGGGAGCTAGGGGATTTGTGCGCTGAATCGTTCAGTGAGGTGTGTAAGAAATCTGGTTCTCTCTCAAGCAGTAGAGAGCTGTTACGTTTTCTTATCCTCTACCCCTGGGTTTGTATTTTCCCACCCAGCTCACTTTATCACTTTCATGTCTAAATCATCCTTGCTTTTTCCCTTGTGGGCAGTACTTCTCCAAGGCTTGTCCTACATTTGATTTGGTGTCCTCTTGTTTCTTCTATGATGGCTTTTAATTCGTGTTTTGCCCGGCATTCTACAGATGCTGTCCATCGAGATTCACATAGTGACTGCTGAAGCTGTGTCCAGTAATGTGCTTAGGAAACTGAGGGTATTTCTCAGGGGGTTCATGTCTGGTATTTAGGATCCTAAAAGCATTTGGTTACCTCTCATGTAGCTAAAATGCTCTGAAACCAGAAAGCTTGCAGGTCTTGTGGTTTACATGTCCATTGCTAGCACTCAGTTTAGCTTTCCTTCCCAAGTACGTTACATATGCTAAGTATCTGTACCTCATAGAGTGCCACGCAGACTTCTCTTATTAATCTTTTGAAAAGGAGTTATGGTAGTGATTGAAGATTGAATGGCTGAATACTGCTCAAACAATCTGGATAGTCTTTCTGTTTCAATTGTTGAGCTACTTTTTCACTGCAAGAATAATTTCCTGTTTCTGTTTCCTATTTTTCAAACGAAGTTCCAGTAATTTAAGGCACGTTTCTAAGCAGCCAAAATTATGAAGAGTTTGGGTATTTGAAGCAGTGTTTTAGTACAGTTATTGCTTTATCTGACGTAAGCTCTCCTTGAATTGTCTACTGTGACTTGCAGAAATCCCTAAGAGGAAGCTTCTGTATCTTTAACTTCCGCTGCCCATTATGTAATGCAACAAACTTCAGATACTCAAATGAAATATTAACTCATGCATTCATCAAGTTGTCTTCAGTTTCCCATAAAGCAGGCAAACAGAAGATTGAAGAGTCATGTGGTGCTTGCGATTCCTGGTATTTCGGGCCAGTGAAAGTTTATGAAAGAAGGCAATCTGTGCTGTGAAGGCAGAGAGGGTGAGCTTCCCCACTGCGCATGGCAGAAGGGAATCGTCTGCAGGCGATGGAACAAGTGTGGATAACAGCTGCAGGTCGGGCAGTGTTTGTGTGCTGCTGCGGTCAGAAACTGCACTGGAGGATCCGTATCAGTTCTGTAAAGACAGAAGGTCAAAGACCAAGATGTGTCTAAAGCAAAAATGTACATGACTTGAAAATAAGGCGACATAGGCATAGAGATAAAAACCCAGGTATAGCTTCTAGCTCCCTTGGTGATAAGGGAGAAGTGCTGATGCTAATGAAGCATGAGAGTTCTGACCTTTTTTGGGGGGGAAGACATTCACCATACTTTCCCAAAGAGAAGTTCAGTGCCTGTAACATCCTTGTGACTTCTCAGTAGGTGCCTGCATTCTAAATAGTGGCCTGCTATTTTTGGACTTGAAAACACCCGGATGTTTCTCACATGTCTGAAAGATGCAGGTCACCCAGGTGACGCAGGATGCAAGAACCTCTGTGTTCTTGCAGTATCTTGTTGAAATATGTCTGATTTCTTGCATATCTTCTTCTCTATACTATTTACTTTCTCTCTCTAAAAGCACAGGAGTCTTTTGCTAGTTCCCATTTATTTAAGATGCTTGGGATGGATTTTGTTGCTTTGTGTAAAATACAAGGCATTAACATCCTGAGCTCATAGAACGAAAGGGAGAGAATGAGGGTCACTGCTTGTAACATGTGGCTCTATAAAATATTAAGATACTCTGATGGAGGAGTAGGACAACCTTTCTGCTTATTGTTTATGATTTTAGGGACTGAGGAAGTGCATTGGCAAGCTTTTTATATATTGATGTAACATGTTATAATGTTAGATACTCACTGACAAAAAATGCATGTATCCACCTATCCCACATCCTATTTCAGAATGGATTTCTTCATCCTTGCGACTTCGAACTTCCCCCAAATCGTGCGATTTGGCTCTTCAGCTGATCTGCAGATGGGATGCTTAGTGTCTGGTGTGTTAAAGCCTTAGGTTTTGTTGCAGCAGTTCAACCAGCAGTGGTAGTGACCAGATGCAGAACTCTTCTTGCTGCTCCATGTGTTTTTTTCACAGGGGTGTGGACTCCTGCCCTTGGGGACCACTTCGCTTCCGCTGTATGGAGCTCTGGGAAGCTGTTCTTTTCCCATGCCTGGCTCCTTATTGGGGTAAAGGTCTGTGAATTCTGCATAAATATTTACCATATCCCAGCCTAACCAGCTGAGAGCTGCTAATACTGTTACTGAACGAGAAGTTGCTTGCAGGGCATGTGGTTTGTATATGGGCAAGAAGCAAAGCGTTCCCTAATCAGTGGAGTGTAAGGGAGGGAACAGGGACCAGAACTGCGGTCACTTGAGGAAGAATGATGGAACAAAGAGATTGGAAAACTCTGGAAAGTGAAACCTGAAATACGCAGGCTTGTAACTTGTGGTGTGGTAATTTAGAAGCACTGATTTGATTTAATTGTCTCATGTTTTCTTACGCTACTTCTAAAAGGACAAATCTGGCTCCATAAGGAGCAGTTACCTACTGACTTTTTGCCATCTTTCTTGTGCTCTAAGGAGAGATGTCACTTTCCACATCATTAAAAGAGAAATCTCTTTTGTGTGTTTTCTTTCCTTATGCTCCTTTCCTTCTGTTGTCCAGGACTGTAGAAACCCCTGTGCATTTAAAACAGTGACACTACAGTCCGACTTGTATCTTTGCTACCTCTAATTTCTGGTTGCACCAGACTTGCTTTTTTTGGTCAAAGATTTAGTAGTAGTATTATTTGCCTTCAAATTGTTTTCTTCTTATGTCCTGTGGCTGAGCAAGTACCAAGGGAAGGAAATCTGGGAAATCAGAGTAGGAAGCAAGATATAAGCTTCCATTCCTGGATCTTTCTTGTTTTTACATGGTTTCCTGGCAGCTGCATCGGTTTGTACTTGAAAGGAATGCATTGTGTTGCTTTTTCCCAAAAGCTGGAGACAAAAACGTTAAATAAAAATCACTACTTAAAAATTGTAAGTTTTATTCTGTGCAGAAGCAAAAAACCTGCCTCCAGAAGTCAGGTCTTAATGACTGGTCTGTGCACTTCTGCAGCCATCACTCTGGATAATAATCCTGTTAAAAATCAGTTATTTATCTGCCCTTCCCCATCCTAAGTAAGAAAGCTTTGTCTCAAGTCCTGATGCATGGCACCTCTGTGATGTGATATTTTGAGTCTGGGCATAATAGGCTTCTAAAGGTGGCTGGTGTTTTAGCAAGCAATGGTCTTTCAGCAGTTCAGTATCTGAGGAAAGAAGCAATCAGGCCTGGCCCTGCTCACTTACACCGCACCCTTCTATAAAGAAATCTTAGAGCAAGAAATGAACAAATTAAGCAGGCTCCAGAGTTCATTCCCATTATACTTTTCCATAAGTGCTGTCTCTGTACCCTGTGCTTAAATCCTTTTCCTACTTGATACTTTTCCCAATAGACCGAAATTTCATTTGGATTCTTCGGAGTGTTTTTGACTTTGTAATAATGACGAGAAGGCTGCAAGATCTATTTCTGGAGCTTTAAGAGTGTTTCATGGTACAAATGCATTTCTTTTTCCAAGTGGTGATGCCAGGAAGAGATTTTTTTGTTGAAGGGGATTGAAAATGTCCCTTGTGGAGTAAAAGCGTAACGCAGCCTTGAAGCGTATTCCTGTTGCCGTCCTCCATTTCTTCACTGACCTCAGAGGTTTCAAATGAAGTGTTTTGCATGCAGATTTCAAGAAAGGATTTTGAGTTTTGCAGGGATATAATAAGTAATCCTCTGCAATGTTGTATGTTTGCTGTTACGATTAGAGAGCAGCTTAGATAGCATGAACTCGGGGTATTTCCCTCCACGAGGGCAATACGTAGTGTTATCGAAGGGTGAACTGAGGCACACAGCTAGGGAACGTGGATTTCTGTGGATGGGGGCATATCTGGGTCCCACCATCCCTTCCAAGCACTGCTTGTTGGAGTGTGGTGTTTGGACTGCTGAAGTTGGTAAACTTCCTCTGTGCAAGGAAGGAAATGGGAAACAACAGTGTTTGAGAGCAAAATGTAGTTTAGTAAAGTAAGGATATTGGCCTGCTCACCATGTGAGCAGTGTATCACTTAATACACTGTGTATCACTTAATAGAGGAGCATTAGGGAGAAGAATTGGGAAATACTTGGTTTCAAAATGTGATCCAGGTTTAAAAATATCTCTGTTTTGACACCCTCTTTATGCCTTAGCCCTGGCTGCTCGGTGCACGTGATTCTCACTCGGGCACGAATAAACTGGGTATGAAGCTCTGCTCTGGGATTTGCAATGACTTTTCCCTTGCTTCCTTAACTCTTTGTGATTCCCTGTTGGCTTAAGGAAAGTACTGTTCTGATTTCTTTCCTTGTTTGCCTCCTGTACTTTGGGTCATATACCGGGACTCTGAAAGGAAGGGGTGTGCTGGCCTGTGAGTATGAGAGTAGCTGGCTATGTACTGGGCTTTTTGCTTTCCTCTGGTTACCATTTTCTTTTGGAGAGCTGGCATTTTCTTTCCTGATTTGTGAAATTCCTAGAAAATGAGGAGCTGGGCAAACGTTTCAAAATACAAACCAATGAAATGCAGCTTCCCACTATTTAGAAAATGATAATGCGTGCCACTGGAAAAGATGGAAGCATGGAAAATACAAGCTCTAGCTGGGAAATTATTGCATGCTTAGAACCATGGAGGGGATAGATGTAGGGGTAGGAGTTGATTTCTTTGGCTTCCTGTCTGCTGTGTAATTGTAGCCTTGATGCAGTTGTGGCTTGGAGTTTATATTTGGTACCAGCACGCATGGGACGGGGCAGCACAGAAGTTGCGGTGTGAGTGTAAGTCTAAAATATTTGCTCATGAGAACCGAGGAAATGCAAAAGAAAGTAGCTGTTATTAATACATGAAGTGGTTTGCTGCAGCTTTCTCTTTTTAATGGGCCCCATGATTTGGGGAAAAAAGCGTAATTTTATGAAGAATGGTAATTGAAATCACCAAAAATTATATTGGAGAGCTTTTGTGGCAAAGGCTAAAGTAGAGATCTTGCTTTCTGTCTCGTCCTGCTGTATGTGGAGGCTGGGATGCTTGTTAATGGCGAGCCAGGCATCACACTGCCTGGGGCATGGTTAGAGCCCTGGGAAGATTTACATTAATCAAACACAAACAGACAGTGTAGCGTGAAGAAATTTCTTTCCCGCTAGCACTGCTCACCAACTTAATTAGGTTATTGGGGCAGAAAAAGAAAACAGCCCCTTCACCCTCCAATCCTTCTTCCCCAGGGCTTGACCAGTCAGACAAGCTGTAAGAGCAGTAAGCTCATTGCCCCCCTGTTTTGACCTCCCACTTTCTTTCCCCAGATGACAGAAAGAGGCATGCTTTCATTCTCACCCTCTTTCCTGCCCTCTTCTCTCCTGAAACAATACAGAGGCTCTGTTTCTCTGAGCCTGTGTGCTTTTCAGGTGCCGCGGTGGTCGGGTGTTTTCAGAGTGCCTGAAAACAAAATACATTATGTGGCAGAGGGTAACAGGCTGGAAGTGGATTGAAGGAGAAAATCTCTCTGCCCTATGCCTCGCCTTTGTTCATGTGTCTTGTGTGATGCAATTTCTTTGATCACTGATCCGATTTAATAACATGCATGCACATACATGTATGTATACAGACATATGCATACATGTAATACATACAGAATGTAGATATCTGTGTATTGCATATGCATAAATCCATTTATAGGCATATATTTTCTGTCCCTCAGGAGAGTTGGAAATGCTCAATTTTAAAATCCTAGCTCTCCTCTGCTTTCTTGTTGTATGCAGTCTCCCATATATGCATACGTGGGATGTACGTGGATGCTGTTATCCGTGCATCCATTAGCAGCGCAGCTTTGGGCCACAGCTGATGGTGGTTGGGAGGAGGTGGGAGAAAAGAGGTGGAGTTTCTTCCCTTCCCTCAAGTGGTCAGAGAAACAATCAGGCAGATGCCTCTCAAGGACATCGGATAAGCGTGAAAAAAAGAGAAAGCTTCCAAGAGGGGCAGCTTGAACTCCTTGGAGAGGACTTGGTCTCAGTGTACTCCCCCTGGAAATGGGCCTTTGCAGCTCCCTGTTCAGATGACTTTGTCTTGTGAAACAGGTAATATCTGTCTTTGTTCCTATTCTGTGATATATAAATATACTGAAAGATCAGAAAATAGCTTCTTTTAATACAGAAAAGAGAAAAAGGGGTTTTCCTTTAGTATGTGTTGGTAAAAGGGCGGGGGGGGGTGTTATTCTTATTTTTTTCTCTTTTAATAACTGCTGTGTGAACCTTTGTTACTCTTCTATATTGCCATTGTAAAAATGGTCAATTAAGTCTGCTTGCTGCAGAAATCTGTGCCTTAGTATTTCAGCTCAAGAACAAAGGTTTTGACAGCTAGGAAGGATGCCTCAGATGTAGATGCTGGCAACACTACCTTCTTTCCATTTCCTAATGCTGAATTGCATACCAGCGTGTTAGCAGAACCTTCTCATCAGCTTTTGCAGTCTGAGTGAATGTGATTTTCGATGAGCTGATACTCTTATGTATGTTGATGTTAAATTACCTCTTGGTGTTCAGGAAACCATCTTGGAGTGGTTTTTTTCTTCCTGAATACAGTTTTCACTGATGAAATCTCCTCTCCTCCTTCTCTCCCTCCCCCCCCCCCGCCCCTTTCATTTTATTCTGAAGTGTTCTAAAGATTAAACAAATTGCATCAGTAGAGGATAGTCATAATGATGGCCTGCACAGTACTGTTGGTGCAGAATTGAGACAGCATAAATCCAGGGATAGCCATTGAGAGACTTCTCTATATTTGCAGTAGTTTCTGCTAATATGTGGATATGAAGATTAGATGTAGAAGGGATGCTGGTTGCTGCTGGGGAATTTGGTTTTTGCATATACATGCAGATGTAGGAAGTATATATGTAAAAAGCCTTTTTTGAGTGGATATGCTTATAAAGTGGACAGATGCTCATTCTCCAGCACTGTAGATGGCTCTCACATGAAGAGGTAACTATCTAAAATACTAAGTGCCAAGTTATTGCAAGCCCTGCTCTCACTGAAGTCAGTGAGAGTTGGCAGCTGTCAGCATTGTGCCTGTATGAGAAGGAGGTACCAAGAACTGCTCGAAGGGAAGCAGGTGGGGAATCAAACCTGGTATTGGTATTTCTGATAGCTTGGTTATCTCTGTACTGCGGCCACGTGTCTTGAGGAATTCTGCTGCCGTTGCCTTATAGCAGCTGGTAGGTTTCCTGAGTAAATGTGATTTTCTTTCCTTGTATTTTTTAGTTTAAGAGACCCAAGAGCAAAATACTAATACAAACATGTTCAGAAGCCTATTAATAGCAATGCATTTGACTCACATACTGTTCTCAGGATCTTGAGCCATTTTACAAGTGCCACGGCTTTGCCACTAGCTTTTTTCTCTTCCATTTTCTAGTAGAAGAAAGAGGGCCTCGATTTGCTGTGAAATCCTAATCCTGTGTTCTGCTCCAGTCCTTTGCAGTTGGTCTTGCTGGATTTATCCTGCGATTTAGATGAAGGGGGAAGATGAAATGGGAAGGAGCAAAGCATGCCACGAATGCCTGTGTAAATTGTTGCACTTCTCATGCAATGTATGCTATGTGCATCTTTTGTCTTGTGTTTCACAGGCGAGACCTACATTTCAGGGGAGAAATAATAGGTCTGCATATCACAGAAGACTCTTTATTTTTCTTAGGCCATGTAAATAACGAAGACAGCTTAAACTTTAGTACGAAGTGTTGCTAATCTCTTTGTCATTCAGTTTACATCACATATTTCCCTTTCTGTAAACTTTGACAAACTCAGATGCATGGTTGAGAAACTTTCCATGGTTCCTTTTAAAACATGAGTCAGTGCTGGGGTAGAAACCCTCTTGGGAGGTGTTGAAGCAAATAAGGTGAAACAGTCAATTAGCTGCATATTTTTTGTCTTAAATAGCTTAGATTTCTATTGCCTTTGGTGTTTCCATCTACATGAGTACGACTTCACCAGCAGAATTAGCTAGATTGGAAGCTGCGAAGGATTAAGAGCTAATAATACACTATACAGGTTAAGCAACAATGTGGTAATGATTCCTTGGTCGTCTCTCAGCTTTCCTCTGTAAAATCGTGTATTCAGTTTTTCCCTGGTGTAAATTAGGCCACTGGGAGCACTTTGCCTTTGGGTAGTTTAAGACATATTAGCTGTAAATTAGTTTATTGCGGCTGGCAAATATGTAGAAGCTTTGCAGAGGTCATAAGGGTGAACGTTGTCTGCACATCCCATGCCGAATGGGTGTTGTTTGACCAAAGGTTCATGGCTGGGTGGGAGAAGGAAAGGCAGGGCTGGAAATGCTTTTTGGTTGAGTGTCTGCTTAGCTTTGAACTGATAAATTCCTAGTTCTGATGAGCAGGCAGGTCCTGGGTTTGAAGTGTTGGCATTAGATTTCTAGATGAGCCAATATGACCCTTAAAACAAGAGAAGTGAAGGAACAGCGCAGCCTCCTTGGTTCTTTGGGGCACACATTGGAGGAATAGTAAATACGTCTTAATGCGGGTGCTTGCTGCACCCCAGCTATGTGTATTAGTTACCAGCGGTAGAGGTGTGGTGCTCCTGTGCCAGGCTGCTGTACTCCTTACTCACCAGAAATGTGAACTCTGGGCCAAATATTCAAATGTGCCTCTGAACCTTGTACATAGATTTGCAGAACTTAAAGCTGGATAATTGGGGTTGGTGTTAGGGTGTTTTGAAAGCTACATTTCCAGTTGTATTACGTGCGCTGTGTTTTTTCTCCTCCCTTTCTAATTGCTGTCTTTTGCTGTTTTTAAGAACTGTTTCCACACTAGTCTCGTTGCTGGTTCATAACAACCACAAGCTAGGTATGGCATTAATAAGGAACTAGGCTGTGTGCCTAATGACATGCAAACACTGCTTGACACGCTGGGGCAACACGAGTGATCTCCAAGCCCTTGTGCATGCATTGGGTGAAAGCAAATGCTGTGGCACTCGATGGGTTTAGGTTGGTTTGGGAAGATCAAATTCTCCAGCGCAGCACTCTTGTTCCTTTGTCTCTTGCTTTGATTTTTGTGCCTCTAACTCGAAAGCTTTTCCAGACGCCCGTGTAGGAGGAGTGGTGGTGGGGAGGCGGGGAGTAGGGCTGCTTCCATTGAGCCAGCTCTGTATTGCAGTTATTGGCAAGCAAAGCAAACATTTCATTTCCCCGTAATTAGCTCCAGTTTAGGGAGGCAGGTTCATTTTGACTGCCGCACCCTGTCTGCGCAAGAAGCCTCCTTGCTTCAGTTGATTCCTTCCTAGAGGAGCAGTCTGGGGGCAGAGGGAGTGAAAATGCATTTCAGACAGGAAAACTGAATTGGAGCACAAGTGTTCTGTGCTTCCCCCCCCCAAACAGCTGAAGCTAAGGTTGCCAAGATGTGAAATGCGGAGAAAAGGGCTATTTTGGAGCTCCTTCAGTATGGCCAGACTGTGCATGTTTCAGCTGCTTGTGTTTGCTATGCTTGGGAATATTTCTCTATAGCCTACTTAAACAAGTGGGACAATTGGGTTGTGACTTTGAAATCACAAGGCTTCGCCTTTCTGCCGTACCTGGTCAGTTCTGCTGCATGGCTCATGCAATAAGAGCTTGCAGCAAATGCACAAACTGTGGGCGTTTCTCCTCTGCATGCGTTAGAGTTTTGCTGCCGTTTTTGTTACTATAACATTTTCTGCAGGTCTTTTTCAGTCTTTCTGGTATTTCATCTTTTTCCTTTTCAAACATGTCAGCTTTTCTTTCCTAGGGGTGGAAACTGACAGATTTAGTGACTTGCAACCAGTCATGTTTGGAAACTAGTAGGAAATCACCTGTGATTTGACAACCTCTGTTCTTCGTTGGTTTCTGAACAGAGTTTATTCCTGCTCTGAGCTCCGTTCTGTGGGCAAACAGCATCCCTATTGCTTAGATCATGCTTTTAGGCTGAATGTCAAAGCAGCGTTAGGGAAATGAGCAGCTTGGTTTAGTTATGTTCTCTTCCACTATCCCCCTCCCCAGTTGAGTTTGCTTCTACCCCATTGTAGAGATACTAAACAATAGGTGTCCTTGTCTTAAAAGGCTGTAACTTCAGGCCCTGTAGATGGAAAGCTGATGGTTCTGAGCCTTGGAAGTCAGTCAGGAGTGGAAGAACAGTACTGGCTGCTGAAAACGTCTCTGTCCCCTCCCCTTTGTAGAGTTTCTGCAGGGACTAAAAGTTCTTGCAGGGTCCTGGCTTCAGCAGCAGAGCAGCACAAAGGCCACATTGAGAATAGCTGCTGGGGAAGCCCTCCTTCCTTGCCTGCCCTGTAAATGCAGTTCTTTCTCCATGAAAAGCCCTGACATCAGCTCTTGGAAAAATCCAAGTGCTTGTGTCATGGAAAATAGCTGAGGCACTTGCTTGGGCTGGGACTGAATGACTGAACTGTGGATGAAACTTCTCTAGAGATGATTTTCTTCTACCCTTTCCAGACATTAGTGCTCATAGAGAAATAGAAACCCTTTCCATCTGGAAGTTTGACAGCCAAAGGATGCTAAGGAAAGAACTACAGTTGGCTGTAGTAGATTCAAAGTACCCTGATTGTCATTTTTCTTCATTGATTTTCATTTCATCTGTTTAACGGACACTGTTGCAAGCTCCTTTTAGTGCTGGTTACATCTACCTGTGAAGGAGTGTTTTCCACAGAGAGCAATGTTCATTTGGATACTACCTGTATCATCAGGAAATTCCATATACCGCTTGTTTGGAGGCAAAATCTGTGTGTTCTTGTCATGTATTTTGTTAAGAAGACTTCTCTCTTCTTGCTCCCTTCTCATGTGGCCGCCTTCTCTTCATCCCCCTCAATGAATCCCTCACTTGGAATAGCTCTCCAGTTAACTGCAAGAATGAAAGATACATCTATATTTATACAGTTATGTATATTTTAAGCTTAAAGAGGAAATATCCTTGTGATGGAAAGGTGCTCTCAGCAGCATCAGTGGAGTGGCCCTTCCTTGTGGAAGTACCTTGCTCTTGCAGTCCTGACCTTGCCTTAGAGACCATCAAAAACCTGTTAGATTTCCAGACTTGTCAAAAGGCCCAATTGTTTTTTCCCTTGATTTTTATCAAATTGATCTTAACCTAGTTTGCACTAAGTGCTTAACTCAGCGCTGTTGGTTGCTATAGTGCTGGTCCCTTGCATTGATCATTATATTGATCCATCGGGAAGTGTGTTGGCAGGCTGTATTGACTACTCTGCGTTTTCTAACCTAAGAGGAAGATTGAATGGCATATTCTAGTCATGGATAGAAACATTGGTGGGCCAGAAAAGCGGTGCAACATTGACCAAGTTGGAGGTATTTATTAGGGCAAATCCAACACTGGAGTCACTGTGGATGTTTAGAAGGTGGAGAGCTGCATGGAGTTGACACAGAAGGTATTAGCTGTATGGGCTCTCCAGTGACTTCGCTAAGCTTCCTATGTTCCACCTCCGAAGGCAGTGACTAGGCCTGTTCGCAAGCTGTCAGTAATGTAAGGCTAATAATGCCACGAAGGATTCTTCCATGAGTCATTGCGTCAGCTGTGGTTGCTGCCTTGGCCTCCTACAAAAATAACATGGAGACTTTTATTGCCTAGCTCAGTTTCACCTCCTTGTGCACTTGCTATGAGTTCCTAGGATCTGTCCATAGGCTCTGACAGCTCCCGGGAATCCACGCTGCTTGAATCTCATCTTCAGCCTCCCTGTTTCTCCACACCTCACATTGCAATCTGTTGTCATCGGTATGCAGTGGGGATTTTTTGAGGAAGAAAACTCTGTGGTTTGCCGAGCTTATGTACTTGGATATGAAGGAAAGATGACATTGCATCAAACTGCTCTTTAAGTGGGTTAATGCTAAGGTAAATAGACTTAATGTGTTGAATCAGTGTTGTCCGCAGAATAGCTGATGTGGTTCCAGCTGCAGTTTGTGGGCAGTACAGTGAAATGGCAGACTTCTGTCTGCGTTTTTTCTTGGTTGCTAATAGTTGCCCACTTGCTGCATCTGTGTTTCTCTCTATCCGCCTGTCATTTGCTATCTCATCAGTTCCTTTTACTCACCCGCCGTCCTATACAGAACATGTCTGCCCCTTTTTGTTGTGACAGAAGACTGCCTTTAGCTCTATACTAAGGTCACGTTGGTGCTGCTTTTGTTCAGGTCATGTCAGCACTCTCCCATAATACCTTTCTCAGGGCTTTTAAGCCCTGCAAAAAACTGCTCTGGTGGATATGTGCATCTGCAAACTGGGAAAACAGACCTTTTTTTTCCCCTTTCTTCCCATCTCTTTCAAGATGAAATTCTGGGAATTATCTGCAGAATGGCATTTAAGGCATCCATGCTTGCTGTGCTTTCAAGGCACTTAGTTAAACCTGCTAGGTTTAGATGTTTAGACAGAAAATGTAGCCTTTTTTCTGACTCCTGTCAGTGCAGGGTGTTGGAAATGAAGCTTAATAGGTACTGAAGAAGTTCTAAGCACTAGATGCAATAGAAATAGTCACCTAAGAACAGACTTCAGTTCTTCGAGTTGTAGGATCTGATTGGCTATGTGTGAGCAAGAGGAGAGCACAATCCGGCTCAGCCTTCCAGAAGCGTGGCTGCAAGTTACACAACTTGCTTTTTCACCATAATCCATGGAGGCGGTGCTGGCAAAAGGCTACTCATTGACTAATTTACTTGGAGAAAACGTCCTGAAGCAGCATGATGTCATTTTAGGTAGACATCATTTGGGGTTCTCGTTGGGGGGGGGGGGCAGAGCAGACTTCGACTTAACCTTTGGTTTTCCTCTTGTCTTTCTTAATGTATGACAGGGGAGTGAGTGAACCTGTAGTGTTTCTCATCCCTCCTGTGTTTGGGGTGCTTGGGTGGGTTTGCTGCTTTCCTTTCAGATTTAGGATTCTGGAAAAGGGTTTGCCTGTAGCCAGCAACGTCTTATTTAAATGAAGCTAATAAAGCAATGAAGAAGCTTCTATTGCAACTGTTCATCTCCTAATTAAAGATTAGTTCTGTCAAGCAAGCAGTTTTTGGCTGTTGTCTTTTGTATGGGTTTCACAATATTTCTTACTCATCTCTCGACACAAGTTGTAGTAATAATTTATACTTGCATGGTGCAAACACACAGAAGCTTCGTTTCAGGCATGTGAGTAGTCCTGCTGAAGTAAATGGGACTAAAGTTAGGCACATGAATAAATGTTTCCAAGGTTGGGGCCCTTGTCTGAATCTAAATATTTTTGTCTTTGATCAGTTTTTGAGATAGCAGATACTTGGATTCTGGTAATATTTTAGTATGGGAGGACAGAAACCCAACGTGGTTATCTGAACGCTGTGCTATTTATGGTCAGATGTATTTTCAACCTCCTGGGCTAGAATGGAATGCTTTGTACTGTTGGAAGCTGGGAATCCTTCCTCGCTCTGCTGTGTTTTGACACATGAGGTCTTAAAACTCTCTTTTTTCAGTCTTGGCTGCAGGCGCTGGTCCTGTCCTGAATGGTGCATGCGTGTGTGAGCTAACGTGGAGAAGTATGCTTTCTAATCCGTGCTGTTACTAGTTGTAGGTGTATTTCTCTCCCTTGGCTTTACGCTAAATAGATTTCCCTAATGCAGCGTGACTAACAAGACATACTTTCAGTAATTTGATGCATTTAAATGACTTACATTATTTGACCCAGTATTTTAAAACCAAAATGTGACTTGGCTTGTAATTGGTGCTGGTATTTGGGAGAGTGGAACAACTTGTTTGGAAATGTGCTGATGTTCATCAGTTATCAGGCAAAATGTCTACAGGGTTTTATCGTATAGCCTAAACTTGCCAGCTAGATTTGGAAGCAAGTCTCCAGCTGTTAACCGCACCCTGCCGTGCCTTCAGCTTGCATGGTGTTTACAATAGTAGGTGAAATACGTTCTGCATGTTATAGGTAGTGCGAATACTGTAACGCACGGGGGTTTTCAGTACTGCTTTCAAACTTAGTGCTATTTCAAAATGAAGACTGAGATGCAAATAGTTGCTGGGTAAACTCATGGGAGCTCTTCTGTGTTCTTCGACTGTGCTCCATCTACTTTTGTTCTGCTTTTTGCTATAGTATACAAGTGATTCAGTGTTTGGGAACTGAAGAACATCTTCAGCAAATCAAGAAATGCTGGGTACTCTTCAGGTAGGAGACTGGCAAAAGAGAAGGAACTTCTGTACTGAGTGCTCCCTGCTGTTCCAATAACCAAGGATGTTCCATGGCAGTTGTAGTCTTAGCTCAGCTGACTGTTCCATCTTCGTCATTCCTGTGATTTCATAACTTGGTGGCCTGGAATGATTTCAGGTCTGTGAGGAGAGTTTTTCTGGGGGAACTGGCGAGCTTCATCTCCAGCCAGCTGGACAAAGCTCATCCCTTCCCGCAGCATTGGCTTAATGGAATACTGCTGAACTAAAGCATGCGGAGCTCCCTCAGCCTCACCACCTCTGGACAACACACTGCGTGTGCCCAAGAGGCTTTGCTGCAGTGGTGACCTGCTGCCTGCCCCGCTTCCCCACCACCTCCCTCCCTCCCTGCTTCGCAGGAGAAAGAAACACAGGAAGCTGGCGGGTGGCCAAGGGGCTCCAGAGCTTCCGGGAGTCATTCCCGGCGTGCCGTGCTCCACAGCAGCAGGCCAAGGGCTTGGAGGGGATGGAGCCCTGTGCTTCTGACACCCCGGGTCTGCGCTGGGGTGTCCCTTCCCATGGTTTGCAGCATCACTGCAGTGGGGATGCTTCAGAGCTATCCGGCTCCTGACTGGTGCTGGCTGTGTGTGCTGAGGTGCCATACCTACCTGTGAGCACAGCCTGGGAAGCTGGGGGGGGTTTGACTCCCGCACAGTGGGACTTCTATGGTCAACATTAATGTCAAAGCACAGAAGAAACTCCTGATGGTTTCAGTGCTGTTATATAGAGTAAACTTTAGGGGTTTCTTTCTGAATAATTGTCAGTAGCGTGCTCATTGTGGATGGAAAGATTTTATACAACTTTCTAGACATCTAAAATGGAATGTTTGTGCTTCATCCTTCAACAGCGAACAGATAGCTCTGAACCAGCCAAAATGGTATATAAGTGAACCGACTCGGTTTTACTCATCAGCAGTTTCTTTTGCTGCGGGAGCATAAGCTTGGAGTTCTGGGTGCCTGGTAAGAAACTCTATGGAATGAAGGTTTTCACTTCAAATGCTTCATTAAAACATTTGTTAGTGTTGTTAGGACTCTGTGCAGCTCAAAAGTTCAAGTGCATTAGATAAAAAAGGTGGTATGACTAATCTTAAGCATCTTTTCCTGCCTCAGTGGAGGGATGATAGGTTGTCTTTCCTGGATCCCTTCTCCTTTTCTGCTTTTCAGTGAAACACTTGATTACGACTGCGTCTGTTCACCGTACAGTGGTCAGACGGGGTTAGGTTGGCCTGAGATGACTTGTGTGCTTTGCTTTGGGATTCATGGTGCCTGTCTTGCGCAAAGTAGTGTTTTACTGGCCAAAATTTGTAAATGGGAGGGCTGCCTGCTAAAAGGATCTGGCTTTGCAGGTAGAGCAGAATGAGGAGAGGCCTGAATTTGAATCAGAGTGGATTTCCCAGGCTTCTGAGATTAAAATAGTGCTTTTTATGGGGAGGGGCAAAGAGGACTACTACTTCCTGTAGGGTCTGTTTGTAATCTTTTTCTTCAATTAACTAACCTCTGTATTTTAGCTTTTTTTAGCTTTACCCATAGGTTGCTAAGGCTTATGTAATCCAAGGCACTGTTTATCCCCTTAATTTCCAAGCTGTTACTGAACGTCAGCTAAATTCGATGCTGTTATCTAAAAGATGGCAAGTGTCTTGATGTGTATAATTATTTTCAGTAATAGTCAGACAACATTTTAATTTCACTTGCCTAATGTGTCACCAGATGTTCGTGTCAGAGTTGCCGTATTAGTGCATGTTTGCATAGGGGATTGGCATGTGTGAGCTGGCCAGCGTTTTGGGTGTATACGAATTTCATGGACTACCTATTATTCAAAGTAAGGGATTAAGCTGAGTACTTCTGCTGTGTATCCAGTTATGTTTTTCAGGTAATGGGAAGGGACTTAGTGTCGCTTTAAGACTGTGCTATTTCTGGCTGTGCCACTCTCTATCTAGTTATCAAGGGAAAAAGAATAGGTGAACAAGGTACCTCTCCTTTGGAGAAGGGAGCTTAAAACATGAGGTGTGCATTTTGGGCAGTCATCTTGGTGGTGCTCGAGGAATCTTCTGTTGTAATGCTCTGAAATGCTCTCGGGAGAATGGGTTGGTTCTGCGTGTTGGACCAGTTGTTGGACAGGGTCATTGCTTAAGCTCAGTTGAGTATTGAGATGGTGTGTGGGGGACTGTCCTGCACTGATGGTGTGTCATTCTAGCAGACTTAACATGGGACTATTGTTTTTTACCAAATGGGTCTGCTTAAACCAAGCTAAATTTAAAAATGCAAAGTATTGGATTTTAGATTTCTTTTTACTTCAATTTTGTCTCTGCCTTCCTCTCACCCTCACCCCATTGCTTCTCAGAGAACCTGTATAAATAGGAGCAACTGAATGCAGCAAGGATAACTATAATGTGTGTAATGGGAAATTATTAGCTACAATAACTTCAGATGGCTTCATTTAGAACAAAAGTGACTTGAATTATCTGTCCTTTTACACAGCTCTCAATTTTTGCATTGCTTTCCAACCGAAGGATCTAAAACCATTGAGCAAAGAGGAATGGAGCTAAACTTCTAAAGTTTTGGGGAAAAAAACCCTAGTTCTGCTTTATGAAAGCAGAAGTTGGTGCCTTAAGCTGGGTGGCATACACCTTGCTCTGTCATTTTTATACGGTAATTCAGGGGAAATAAAATCCTGGTTTCTAAAGTCTCGCATCTTTTCCTTATTTAAATGCATATACGCTTCCTCCTCCATTTAACTGGATTTGCGTTACGTGTGTTTTCTCTATGTCCTAGTAATGATATTTGGAATACTTAATATAATTTCAACTTAACTTTATTGCGCTGGTCTCAAAGATGACAAATTCATAGTTTCATGTAAATAGTAACATCTTGTTAGGAGGAGATGTCATCATGAGCTCCTTTACATATCCACAGAACCCCCATAGGAGGGAGACAACCAGAATGTCTCAGCCATAGGAGAATTTTCAGTTTGGACCTTCAATAGGTACCAGGTACTCAGGTACATCAGCAGGACAAAGAAGCTATGTTAACTTTTAGTGTATGGAACTAGTTGTAATGAGAGGAAGGTGACCCATGAGCTGCACTTAATGTACAAAGTGCGAGCAAGCTACTAGATGCTGAATGTGAGCTCACAGCTTTTTGTTCTTAGTTCTGTTTGAAACCTTAAGCATACTGATAATAATTCTTTACCCAGTTGAATCAGTTGTAAATGGACTAATAATTAGCTGAGGTAGAAGAACAAGAAGAGGCTTGTTCTCTTGTGAAGGTATTGCAGAAGTGTAGTATAACTGTTTGTATATTTAAGCGTCAGTGTTGATATCAAACGTAATCTTGCGGAACAAAAAAAGGTCACTAAACTTCTGTTCTTTTCTTTCTTTTCAGGTTTCCTCTCAAAAAACCTACAAGGTGAGTTACTGACGTTTGACTTTTGTCTGTATTGCAAGGTGTGGTGCAGCATTTTTGAAGGAGGAATGCTTTTGAAAGAAAAAGAAAACCTAACATGCACAAACACGGGTAGCAGTACCCATTGTGTGTGTAGGAAATTAATATCCAGATTAGGACAGGGTGCCAAAAATATGCTTGGTGGTGCACTTAAAGTACATGGCATAGTGTTACCACTTGCATTTGTGATATGTACACTGGCAGGTTGTGTTACCTGAGATTTGAGATGGTCGGAGACAGCGACACTGTTACCGAATGATGCACAGACGCTTCCTCTGAGGGGGTATTCTGAATGTTTAATTTCTGCATACAGCGATCATGAAGGTTTGCTGGGAGAGGAGGTGAAGATTTCAGGAGGTTTTCCAGTTTTATGGAGCTTGCATTTATTTTGCTTTGAAAACAAAACACGGCCTGGTGTTGAATAGGAAAGAGAATGCACTTACTATTACTAATTTGGAAGGTTAATGAGACTGTTACCTGGATACGCTCCCAAAGATGGTGAGGGAGATCATTTTTCCACTTGAATTCAGTCTGGGAATTAATTTTTTAAGTGAACTTAATGCATGCATTTCCATCTAAATTCCTTGTTAGCAAACAGAACTAGATGAGGTTGTTTCCAAGCTCCTCACCAGTTAGGCGGTGCTTCTGTGGTCCGCTAGTCAGGATCCTCTGCTTTGGTTTGACACAGACACGGCAGCATTCTGAACAGAGAGTCTCCAGCTGACAAGAAGCAGAAGGTCGAACGCTGCAGTAGTACACACGACTTTGATCCGACAGGTAAAGTCCTAAAACTTCACAGGGGAAAATCTGAGCTTCAGTGGGAAAACGAATAGGGATTAAATTCAAATCATGTCAACAAATGTGTTTTTCAGAGTTGTGTTGCTCTGCGATTGCAAAGCCTTTTTGAAGCATGTGGGCATTGAAATGCATCTGGGCTTGCTTTTAAACATGCTCATCTACGCAGCAGCTGTTAACTGTGCAAGAATAAACCTAGATTAGTGGCATCAGTGAAAAATTATAACTGCTTCCTGTTTCAGAGCGGGCAGTCTGAAATTTCAGTAGGCAAATACTGTCATCAGTTGTGAGTAGTTCTTTTGGCCATCTCAGTTTAGTTCATTTTAGTTCATCTATTTCATGGATCTGGTACAGGCTCAATTAGGACCGGTATTCCTTGTTGGGGTTTTGTTCTTTTGGGGTTTTTTTAGCCTTAGTGGATTTTGATCCATCTCTGTCACTTGTACAGTGACTTTGTGCTTTCCAACATGATACGTTTGAAGATAAACCAACTAATTTTAATGGATATGCTCTCCTATGGTTTTTTTAACCTTCCAAAAGGTTAAATGAGGGTCAATTCAGTCAGCCTGTCCAGTGCTGGCTTGGAAATGAGGATGCATGCAGGGAGTCTTCATTCTCTCTCTGAAACACTAACCCAGTGACTACTGTGTGTGTTCATGAAATGCGTGACAGGCTCTTGTCGAGCCTCCTGGCCCCATGCAGTGTGCGTTTTTCATGTCTCTGCATTGTGCTTTCAGCCCAGTCTTTTCCCTGGGGCTTGCAGAAGACATGAGAGTTGAATGGAAGGGTGGTAGAACTTGTAGAATGTGTTTTTTGCACCAGACACTCGAAGCTCATGTTTATAAAACATCCTGTTCGTTAATGCTTTCTGCCACCAGCTGCATGACTCCTTCCTAGCATGCACAAAATGAATGGGCTTTTAATGTTGGTTGAAGAAAGAATCCCGTAAGGGAGAGCACCTGAATTAGTGCTTGTCTTTTCCTTTATCCTAGGGAATAAGTAACGTAAAACTATTTCAAGTTGGGATAAGTTGGGGGAGGTCTCAGGTTATGAACCTGTTTTGTAGAAGGAATTTGTTTGCTTCAAAACCAAACTTGAGGAATCCTCTAATCTTAATTTGATGGAAATCACTGCAATTTTGAGAGCTGTTACCTGGCGCCACTGTTAACTGTGCTTGTGATCTGGTCTGAGAGATGAACTCTCTTTATTTATAAGGGGGGGATTCAGAATGCTGAACATGTCAGTTGCTTACTCTGGAGATAAACATTTCCAGAGTTTCTATCCTGAGACTGTTTGTTATCCCGAATACTTTTTGTAGGTCATTGCAGAGAACTTCTCCTATTGTGTCTTACATTCTGTAATAGATTCTTTGTGGTGTTACCTGTGTCTTCACGCTCGTATTATTCACCCTTTATTCCAAGTGTTTCACCTGTGTTTTGTTCACATCTTATTTGTGTTTTGCACGATTTAACCTAATAAATCAGTCTGTGTTTTTCATGAAGTTTTTTTTTTTCTCATGTTTGGTCTCCATATTTTCTATATCTCTCTCTCCTTTTCTCCTGCTCTCGTGCAGATAGCTCCTCCAAGAAGACAAAGTCTAGTTCGGAGGAGAGTAGATCCGAGACGTATGGTAAGCTCAAGCAGCTGCTGCAGCCTTGCACCTTTGCAGTCTGCTCCGTGCTTTCTGTCTGTGCACCCAAGGCTTTTATCCTTTACATGATCCGCATGGTTGGCTCTGCAGCAGGGAGTGGGTTTAAACTGGGTTTAAATGTTGCTTCGGTGTATCAGCTTGTAGTTTTTGTAGTGGCTGGAAACTAACCTGTACATGGTTCTGTTACCCGTTGGTAGTTGGGGAAACTCACTGAGGCTGCTCTTTTTGGAGACCTTGTGCCACTGGGTGGTTTTGGCATTGTATGAAGACACAGCTCATGCCGGACTCCAGAAGAGCTTGTGGTTGTGAAAAAGTCTGTGGAAGTTAATCCGGATGAGCCAGCAATTCTTCTTCTTGCTGTATTTGCAGAGGATCTCATGTCGTGTTCCACAGAAGTGAAAAATGTATGTGTAAATCTCAAAACATGGAAGAATATGAACTATAAGAATATCACCATTCTTTGCTCTGGAGAGGGAGTAACTTCCCTGGCAGTCCTGTTGTCTGGTTGTCTTTTGGATCCTACCAGCTTCTTAAGACCCCTAGAGCTAGGCTGAATCTGGCCGGTGCTGCTACGCTTCACGTTTCTAAGTGTAAATGTCCAGCTCTGTCTTGACTCCAGCCGTGAGTTGCCTTTTCATTTCCTGGGGTTTCTATTCCTTGATATTTAAGGCAGTCTGTAAGACTTCCTATTTTTGAGCTGAGAAGATCACTAGCTGCAGAACCTGCTGTGGGCTTTTGGATAGATGCAATGACTCTTCCAGTATCAGCTTTATCATTCCACCCGAATAAAACTACCAGGTGTTAATGGCTGTAATCCAACTTCTTAAACCACCGATGTAATACGCAGTGATGCTCTCTGAGCTCTGGTTGAAAGGAAATGAAAAAATAAAAGCAAAAGAGCCCCCCAAAACCCCTAATTCCAAAACCCACCAACCCTGAAGAGCTCCTTCTGAACCAATGTAGGCACGTTTGCAAAACCCTTTTAGTTGGTGCAGTTTAGGGAGGTGCGATCTGTTCTGTCTGTGAAAATGAGATAGCTTTCCCTGGAATTTTGAATCACATACTTTCCTTAAGGAAGAAGAAAATGCGACAGCCTTGTTCCTCAGGGGGTGAGACTATTCCTCGGAAACTAAACAGGTTTTGAGAGTGCATTGCTTTGCTTCAGTAGAGCTGGAAACCTGTCCTGGGGAGACCTGGCTTGCTGCAGCTTGTACGTCTTCCTGCCATGCTCAGAAACAACGAACAGGGAAGTGGCCTGCTTGAAAAGCATTTTAAGATGATGCTTCTGATGAGCTTGTATTAAAGCCTTGACCAGTTCTTCCCCTTGCCAGGTCGACGCTGGTTAGTGACAGCACAGTCAGGTTGATTGGATCCCTCTGTTTCGAACCTGATTAATTTTTGCCGAACGCTGCTTACCCATAATGTGCTGGAGGTGCTGTCAAGCTATTGTAGGTTAATTACAGGAAACATTTGGTATGCTTGATGGAATGTATCTGTGTTTATACTTCTCCCTCAGTCTGTACAGTGTCCTGGTTTTTCATGTGTGGCAGAAAGAAACATAACTTCCTAACGTAAGCCTTTGCTTCCCCCGAAGTTTCCTGCAGATGCTCTCTCCGTGTCCAGTATCTATGGGAGCAGTTTCCACTCATCCTTCCTTTCCAGTGGCCTTTGCTGTGTTGGAAACCCTGCCCTTTTTTCTCTACCCTCCGCTTTCCCCAGGTTCTGTGGTATGTGTAGAGAAGTCTGCTGTTTGCTTTGGATGGGACCAAAGTATTTGAAAGCCTACAAGTAGAAATACTGTACTGATAGGTTTCCCGCTGGGGACTGGTGTTAGCTGGCTCTTTCTTTGGCTAGCCATTGGACGGTGAATAGCAGAGAAGTCTTGAATGACAGCAGCAAAAGGAGGTGTGGCTTTTGCGTATGTGTTTGTTCTTACCTCTTGGAATTCTTAATTAAGGAGCAAGAGACCAGAATTTCTTGAAGTATGAGTGGCTTCGGGCGGGCAGAGTGGTTAGGTAGGGAAATTGTTCCAATATACAGAAGCTGATACATAGTGCCATGAAACTGACTTCTTCCATACATCCAACCATCTCATCTCTGTGTATTTAACAAAACTTAGATTATCAGGAGAGTGAGTAGAGTTTCAGGTATGCTGTGATTTCCTAATGAGTCCCGTAACCTCCCACAGTACTTGATACCTGTAGAATTCTTGTCTCTTAAATGAATTTAGCATTGAAGTTAGTGACAGGTGAGAGATAGCAGTTACTCTTCCGTTTTCCCTTGTTTGCTCTCCAAGGGTGTCTTCCTTTATATATAGTAACGATCAGTTTCTGGTCCAAATAATAGACTAGATTGCATACATATTCTTTCCAACATTCTTAACAACTTTTGGGGTAAGTTTTTCAATCTTTGTGTTTGAAACCCCGGATTTTACTCCTGTTGAGATATTCTGGCAGTGAATTTACTTTTCCTGTTTTGTTTCTTGCAGTTCTTGTCAGCCCTGTGTCTTTATGTTGTGGCCACCATTTTTGCCAGAGTCTCAAAAGGACTCTTGGGAGCCCCTCATCACTACCCTTATAATAGCCAGAAAGGGTTGGGAGTGCAAGGGGCACTCGACCACAGGGGTTGAATGTGTGGTTGCCATGGGAGCAGATAGTCCTATTTATCATGGGTAAAATACATGGTTCTCTTTTGGGGAAAGGTTACCAAGCCTTGTTTTAGGAAGAGTGTTCAGTGCCGTTGTTATTAACGGTTTTAACTAGGCACTGCACTGATTTCAAACAGTATAGTTTTTGCACTGACTTTACATGTCTTCTGTTACCAGGTTAGTGGAAGAATCTGAGGAATGCTGCCATTATGGCATTTGGTATGAAGACCACTAGAACCAAGTGAAACCCAGAATTTCATCCGATGTTTTCTGACTATAAGCTGATAGTTCTATTTATGTTGTAGAGCAGGGTTTCTGGAAGTATTTGATAGAAATAAAGCTTCCCAAATGACGTGAGCCATTTGGACACTGTCAAAACCCCAAGGAGTTTGTTTTTGTTTGTTGAATGATTCATGTCGAATCACTATATTAAATTGCATTTTCCCATTGTGGCCTCATGCCTCCAGGGATGTTATAGTTCACGAGTCTCCTCCCATGCTATGTCCCACACAGTTTGATCAGAGGAAAAGCTACGTTGTCTTATGGGAGATGTAATTCAGGTCTCTGTTCTCTCTAGTGAGGCAGGTTCAGAATGAGCCCCTGCTCTGTTTGGTGTGCACTGCTAGGGAAATTAGATTTCCTATTTTATTGAATAGCTTCCAGATACTTAGGATGTGTAGAAGTGAAGGAGGCAAATGGTCTCTCTGCTAGAGAAGCTCTCGGACAGTCGAAATGTATCTGGCGTGGGTGTTTGATACAATCATTTTTATCCGTGGTGTGTCAGTGACCTTGAGAAGTTTGGCCTTTACCCTTCCTATTAACCAAAGGCACCCTTGTAATGGGGCTGGAGAACTGAGAGCCATGGTGTCAGAGAGGGAATAGTGCCACCTATTGAAGAGCTGATCGTTTGGCTTTTCCTGCAGTTCCTGTTTTCTGTGACTGGCCGTTTCCAACTGCCTCCATTTTTAATCTGAAACCTCTTGAACTGCAGCACACGGTTAGCAGATTTACTGTGCTCTTGGCTTGAAGGTATACCAGTGAGTTTGGGGGATTATACATGTGGTCTGATTCTGTGTACATAGAACGTAGTTACAGTGATGCCTAATCGCTTTATGCCATCCAGATACTGTCATGCAAGTGAAGTTGGGAATAAGGTGATTATTGATTTGAGTACTGTAATGTTAACTGTCAGGTGGAAAAAGTGAAATACCACGGTAAGATACTTCAAAATGAATGACTCATTCATTCCTCCAGAGAACGTTAGGAATTGGAACGTGAAAGCAAAAAAGGGGAATGCAAAGCTGATTGCTCCTTGCGAACATGCGCTCTTCACTGCTGCCCCAAATTTATAGACTTTAATTAAAATGCGTGAAGTTGGTGTAGTTAGTAATTTAATGTAAGGATTCCTGTATGTGCTTGTGATACCAGGCGTGACGGTAGCAGCTATTGGAAACTTTACATTGTGTGTCATTGAGCTCTCAGTGGTTTGTGGCTTTCCTTTAAGTTCATTCCAGTGTGCCTAATGAGGTGTTCAAGGTACAAGATGTGGGTTATGAAAACATTGCTGCTCTAGTCTTAAAGTTCCACTCCTATAAGCAGATTTCAAATTGAATGTATTTTACTTAAAGGGCAGAAGTGAACAAATGACACATTGGAGAGAGTCACTGCTACTTTTGGCTCACAGCAGAGTAAAAGGGAGCCTTCAAAGGCTGCTCTTTTTTGTCTGTGTGGTCCAGACGGGGAGTGCTATCAAAGCTGATCTAGTTCTGCAGGTAATACTGTTACCTTCAGAAAACTTTCAGGTAACTTCATTGAAATCACTAGAGAGCATGGTATCTCTCAGCTGCTCTACCTAGACCTTGTTCCAGCTTTTTCTATTGTATGAGGAGGGAATAAATGAAGGGAAAAACCAATTATGGACTAAGTTGTGTTCAAATCCTGATTTCTGTTGCCTCCCAATTCAAAAGTGAAAAGGTGGTCTTGGGTGAAATTGAGATGTGTGGTGTGAAACAGTTAAATTTGATTCTAAGAGTATCCTTGGAACTTAAATTGTACTCTGTAGGGTCAGCCTGTGTTGCACATCCTCCTGCGTTGCCACTGCTCTGGCATCAGGTTCATTCAAGGAGGAAGCTTATCAGTGGATTCAAGGGTTACTGGTGCTGCAAAAGAAAGAAACGCAGTGGAAGAGCACTATGCAGGGCTATGCTGTGCCTTTAAACAAGGACAGTTCTTGTGAGTCAAAAGATTAGGTAGCGCCTTACTCATAAAACCTGTACGTCTGGCAGCAGGATTTAAAACGAGCTGTTTTTATGGAATAGCATATGTTCTCTTTCCCACACCCCACCCTGGGGCATCATTCTTGTGAAGTGAGACTTAAAGAAGCTTGGTCCTACAGAGAAATGGGAGGTACAAAAGGGAGAGGCATTTTAATTCACTTAACTATATAAAGAGGGTGTGAAAGGTGGTGGGGTTTTTCCCTTCGTCTGCTTTCACCTTGCATCCATTCCATCAACTTACTACAGATAGCCGTATGTAGCATAATTTGCTGCTGCTTTATTGGCAGAAGGGGAAGTTACTGGGATATGATGCCATGATCGGGCTGCTGCGGAAGTGCTGGAACACAGCCTTTTCCACTACTCCCACACCCATTTTCATATATGCCACACTGGAGGAGAGCAGGGCTGACTGGGCAGACAGTATTTTCACTTAAGGCTTCTCATTTCCATTAGGAGTTGCTCTGGAGAAATGAAAGGAGCTGTAGTGGTGCGAGGGTAATTTAAGACCTGGGTATGACTCCACACTGTTGCAGTTCCTTAAAAATGACTGCGGAAAAGGCAGTCTTGCTGGGACAGCATCGTCACAATTCCCTTTGCTCCCTCTATACTAAATGAAACCAATACACTTTTGGTATCTGCGGAGAGCTCCAGTTCTTTCTTGCGATAGTGATGTATGAACTTTGCCTGATGAAGAAGCAAAGCAAGCTGACAGAAGTAAGGGTGATGTTCAGTTCATTTTCAGGTGAACAGTAGACGTACACAACATTGCACCTTTTCTAAATGCTGCACCTGCTGGGTACATTTGTCTCTGCAGCAGTATTTACGTTCCCATTATAGGGAGTAATCCTAACACAGGGAAACCAAACAAGTTACCTTTGATGTCACACAGCAAGTTAAAGGAGGAGCAGAATCAAACTTGCATCTCCTGGTGTTTTGGCTCCATACTTCAGTGTCTCAGTGGGAAGCATGGTCTTGATTTGGTCAGTGTAGTAAGCGTGGCTTGTGCTTCTTTACTGCTGCTGCTCTGGTTCTGAGCGATAATCTCATCTCTGACAGGAGATGCCCCAAGATGAGCTTTTTGCTGAGAATTAGAAGAACTTTTCCTGCTTAAATGGGTTTCAGTCCAACCTGCTGATGTTGCTCTGAGAGATTTGTGAGTTCTTTAATAGAGCAGCTTGTGAAAGATGTTTGATGTGTACTGGAACATGACAGCCCTCTGCTGTACTTTGGAGAACTATTAATCCAGACAAAGGGAAATGACGCTCTTTGGTTCATGCACATAGTTGCTCTTCCTTAAAAGCTGCTTTTGCCTCAAGTTGTGTCTGATGTGCCAGAGCTGTCTGCATCTTTGCTGTTGTATATCTCTGTTTTGTGTAACTGAAGCAATAAGCTTGACCTGTCTTGATATTCCTATCTGTTTCTGGACTGATGCCCTGTTTCTGTCTCTCATATATTTTTTCCCCTCTGTTGTGTTGTACCAGTTTCTTTCAGTACTCTGTGATTATCTAGGAGGATAAGGTTTTGGACTGATGCCTAGCTTGTGTCTCTTTGTATTTCTCTCCTTCCCTTTCTTCTGCCCTTTCCCCACCTTTCTTATGCAGGTCTTGTTCAACGGTGTGTTGTTATCCAACGGGATGAAAACGGTTTTGGGCTGACAGTCAGTGGAGACAATCCAGTCTTCGTGCAGTCAGTCAAAGAAGGTAAGCAGGCTTGCTGGATGTTCTAGCCAGAGAGCAGCCTAGAGGGTTTTCATATGAATTGGAGAGATATGTGCATGTGCTGGAGACAAAAACTCCAAATGCCCTCCTCAAAAATGGGATGGCTGTAGCTCAGGGAATAGATGTTCAAGGACAAATCGGGATGCAGTGAATTGGTGTATTTGGAAACTGGCCTCTCGTGTCTGAGAGGAAGTAAGTGCGATGGGATTGTGGCCTGATGTAAAATGAGAGCAGAACTGTGCTAGTCTAGGTTCTCAAAGATCTTAATGTGATAGAGACAGGGGGAGCTTGGTAAGTGTGGGAAATAGCTTTGTGTGGAGCTACAGAAGTGCTTAAACCTTCTTTATTTTGAATGCTTCTGTTGAAATTGGACTAAATGATTTCTCGCCTCTAGATGGAGCAGCCATGCGGGCTGGCGTGCAAACAGGTGATAGAATTATCAAGGTAAGAGCATTCAAATCATCAAAGAAATGGGTCCTTTGTCTTAAGTGGTCTCTTTCCCTGTTTTCCTCCCAGACAACTAAGAAATCAAGTCAGTAACAAAAAAAGGTATTTAAACTATTGCTGCAAAATGAGGGTTGTGCTGCAGTAGCTGCTGACATAAATAGAGTTGTGATTTCAACTACACATTTGAATTAATGAATTAGGTTAGCGACCCTAGTACTTTTTTTTCCTGGTCAGAGGTGGATTGCTCATTTCTTTTCTTTAAGTGTTGCTTGGTGTGCTTTGGGGGGTGTGTATAGTTTTCTTCTTGCAGAGCTCTGCTTGCTGAGATAAACTGTTAGAAGTTGGAAATGAATAGCTAAACACTGATAAGTTTCCCTTCCTCCCTACCCCAGGTGAATGGCACTCTTGTAACACACTCAAACCATTTGGAGGTGGTAAAGCTGATCAAGTGTAAGTGATGGCAGATTACTGTTTTTGTCCCTGTCTCCTTTAAAGCATGAAAGGCATAATTATAAAGGACAAATGACTGATTCAGCTATCAAGTGGGAGGGGTAAGGTCTAACCATGCCCCATGCTGAGAGATACAGGATGTGTGTGAAACAGTGAAGTGAAATTGGGGTAGTTCTGGCATCTCAAACTTGAGCTTCTGCATGCTTCTGCAGCTTCTCCTTAGATTTGTGTTTGAAGTTACCATCAAACCTTGCCTATGAGTCTTCCCATCTTTTGATTCCATCTTAAATGCCATAGCTATTCAGGCACTCGTTACTGTATGATACCTGCAAAGTACTGGTGTTTCTAAAGGAAGCACCTTCTTGGTTGCTTTTCTTGTACAAGGAGGAAGGTGGTAGTGGTTCCTTCCACCCTAGCAAAGTTTACTTTGTGGCATGAGCATATGTATACTGTAAATGCAACCTGGTAGATGTAACCTGCCGGACTAGAAACTGGGTTGTGTGCTTTTATGAAGTATGATTAACATGAAAGTTTTTGGATTACCTGAACTTTAATCGGAGGTCTCTAAAACAGAGCTGTCACTGCTCTCAAGGTCTCTGGTTCAAAGAATAGATGGGTGAAGAATGGTCTGAGTTTGATCTCTGGGGGTAAATGACAAGCAGACAAACAGCAACCGTAGAAATCTGCAAGCGTGTCTGAAAGGTGACTTGCTCTTGTTCTCCCTGCAGCGGGTTCCTATGTAGCTCTCACTGTTCAGGGGCGCCCACCAGGGTCGCCTCAGATTCCATTAGCTGATTCTGAAGTGGATCTGGCAGCGTTTGGTCGTATGTCTCCCGTCATGACATCTCCCCATTCGCCTGTCGCATCAGGAAATGCAGAAAGGATTACTAGCCCAGTGCTTGTGGGGGTAAGATTTAAAGCTCTTTTTCCAAAGAACAGTGTAGAGTGGAAGAAATGTAGTCATTATCTATGTTTTTCCTGTATTGTTTTGCTTCTTGTAGGGCTTTTCAGAGCCTGTAGTTAGGAAGTAGGTGAAAAGTGGGCATATGCATTTTCCTTCTTTCTTCCCAGCCCCACCAAAAAACCCATCTCTTACTCTCTCCATATCTTCTAGGAGGAGAATAATATTGTCCACAACCAGAAGGTGGAGATTCTGAGAAAGATGTTACAGAAAGAGCAGGAACGGCTGCAGGTACTGGAGTTGCAAGAGTTGGAGAGGGGTGGAGCAAATATGATGCAAATACAAAGATCAGTTGTTGAATCACTCCTTTGCAGCATCTTCAACATTCCCACGCATCGCTTGTGTTTCAGCTTAGCTTTTCTATATCCCAGCCTAACACCAGAGATGTAATCGCTTTCTTAAGTGGAAATGTCCATATCCCTCAGTCTGATCTAATCCTTGGGCAAGTAAGGATCTTGGACTCTTACTGAGGGATTCCAGGAAATCTCAAGAGCGTGGTTGTTTTTATACGGCACAGGAGAAAGGGGGGAGCTATATAAAAAGGCCATTCTGTTGCATCCACTTCAGTAGGCGTGCAGACATGCTGTTTATTGTTTTAAATGTGTCAGTGAGGATTGTAAGCAGTAGTAGGTTATAGTTCTAAGCTTTGCTGTTGACCAGATACTGAGCTCATAAAATTATCTTTCAGTCTCTGCAAGAAGAGTATAACCGATCGCCCACCACGCGACTGTTCAAAGAGATACAGGAAGCGAAGAAGCACATTCCTCAGCTGCAAGAGCAGTTATCCAAAGCCACAGGCTGTGCTCAGGTAACAGAATGTGTTCGGCTTCTCTGTGCTGTGTTCCGGGTGAAAATTCTTGGGGGAGGATGGTGGTGTGGGCAAGCAGGAGCTCCCTGCCATGTGCTTGTGCAGGCAAATTGCACCCTCTAGAGTTGACACTTGTAGTTAGGCTTGCAGAGGCTGTCGGGCGATGCAGCGCGATGTCGGTATATGAAGTAGGTTTTAAAATGGACTTTCAAATCATGTGCGAAAAAGTGCTTTTGAAACAGTAAGTGCAGTGTTTAAGGATTGACTCTTGAAATATTCTGCTTGCTCTGTGCTGTCTTCCAACTCACTTTATCTTTGTAGGATGGAGTCTTGTCCTCCAGGTCTGTGACGGAATCGCTGCAGATCAGTGAAGTGGAGGCAGAGAGTGGGGATTGTGTGAGCAAACTAGATTACAGTGGTGACAGCCCCTCCCGACCAATCAGTGACATTACTGATGTGAGTCTTCAACAGCTCCATGACTGCTTCTGTATGGCTTGGATTTAGTTTTCTAGTCGAGATTCTTTATGTTTGTAGTGTCTTGTGTATCATACATATGTACTCTGACTCAGTAACACTGTATTACGAGAACAGGCTTCTCAGTGCACACCAAAATAAATTCCCAAGAAAGCATACCATATTGGACTTCTCTTAGGACTGGGGAAGAAATAGCGTGGGTTTTGGGGTTTTATCCAGGATTAGATTTTCCTGGCACAATCTCTGAAACCAGACAAAGAAAGATGGATGCCAGCATCTTTCTCAGAATTCAGAGATGCCAATTAGAGCATCTTCTAAGAGTATGGTAATGCTCCAATTGTGGTAGCTGCGACTCAGATCTAGTCAGTGGGCAAGTTGCCATGAAAGTGGGGAAGAGCCTTACTTGTACCAAATAAGCTTCAATTATTGCCAACAGTAAAGGCTCTTAATCTGTTCACTCGTTAGTTATCAATCTGTGTGCTCATATGGTCTCCCCATTGGAGTGCCTTAGCACCTAATCCTTAATTAAAAGTCACTATCTGATTAGTGCAGAGCAATTGAGACTCCGTACTTGGGTTTTAGCCTAAATTTGTGGTTTAACTTAAGGATGTGAGAGCTAAATTTGTACTTGCATTTGGAAGTAAAAGGAAGGTGGGTCAGATACACCTCTAAGATGTGAACATGCATGACTGTTTTGCCACATTCCAGCTCCAGACCTGACTAGGTATCCCCATGTTTATATATAATAACTGCAGAACAAACTTCGTAGCTATCTTCCTAATCAAATTCATCCTGTTAGTATTGTGGATAATATGTGAGCACTGGAGATGATTGACACTCCAGACATTCAAACGCCTGGATATTACTGTGGACACACTGAAGATAAGCCAACAGCACATGCTTTTTGCTTGTTTAACAGTTCACTCTGATAGAAAGGAGAAGTTTTGGTTGCTGTGGCTGAAAGATTTAACTGTGCAGTTCTCATTTTCCTGGATTTGCTGGTACTTACCAGAATTGAACTTCTTTCTTGTCCAGAGTCCTCGCAGTGGCTTGAAGGAGCGGGTTTATCCAGATGAGAGCCCAGAAAAGACTGAGGTTCAAGATGCTGTGAGTACAAAACAGAAAGTGTCACAAACAACGTCTCCTGTAACGGGCTCATTAAAATCTTGCTGAATTTCTCCCCTGTCTAGATGAAGCATGCATGAACTTTGGTTTAGAAATTAAAATGCAATTCAGATTGTGCAGGGAAAGTTAATTAGCTGAGTAAATGTTTATGGAGCTTAAGAGCAGGCACATTTCGAGCTGAGAAACATATAATCAGCAGTAAAGCAGCTGGACCTAAAATAGGTAGCGCCGTTGTACATACTTTATTCCTTGAGTCCAGCAGTAAATGGTAAAGTCTTTTCTTTAGGATATTTGGTCATTATGAGGCTGGCGTTGTCAGTTCTGGCCTCAAGATTAGGTAGAAGTGAAACGCAGCAGAAAGTGCAGACATATCTGAACGCGTTATCTTCCTTAGGGTGGCTTCTGAAATGTTTTCCCCTCATTTGCTTGACTTTCGAAAGTCGTATTTCTCCATTTGTACTAAGATGGCGTTTGTCATATGCCACTTGCTTAATGCGCTCATGTCTGTATATGATGCAGTTGGTTTTGAATCATCTGATTTAATCTGTTTTTCTGAGTGCTTGTAACTTGGGAGAAGCATTTGTAAGGGGGTCTTGTAACTGCAAAATTGGACAAGGTTGAGTAAAGACAAATGGATTTCCACTGGGTTTTGATGTCAGTATTTCTAACTTGGTAAAGAAGTTCTACTGTGCCAAGAGTTTAATAGCTCCATACATTTCTTCTTTCCCTTGCCTGCCCTTCTTTTCCCTTGCTTCTAACTCACCACAGGATTCCCAGTCCAGTGTTGGAAGTCCTTTATCCCGAGTGGTGCCTCAGATCATTGGAGCAGAGGATGATGACTTTGACACTGAACAGGAGCAGGTGGGAATGACTTCTAGCCACCCCTTTTCTCCCTCAACCAGAGTTCTTCATGCCACAGTATGCCATCCTTGATATCTTCTGTTACTGCCACAGCAGTATAGCTGCTACGGCTTTTGACATATTGATGTGGAGTTATTTTAGCTCTCCTTTGCTCTGGATTATATTTCATTATGTTGTACTCAGTGCTCGGAAGCTCTTTCTGGGATATTAGAATGGCATCACAAAGGTTCTGGAATCGATCGGTTTTAATTATACAAATGAGGAGCTAAGCTATTGGAGCAAAGCTTCTTGGGTTTTCCACCAATAGCTTTCTTGAATAATTGAAATAGTTTCCATGTCTCTCTACAGATTAATGGACAGTGCAGCTGTTTCCAAAACATTGAGCTCCTGAAATCTCGCCCAGCTCACCTGGCTGTTCTTCTGCATCATGTGGTGTCCCAGTTTGACCCTGCAGCATTGGTAAGATGATCTGGAATTGTTGTCCTGGCCCAAACTGGTAGTCTCAAGCAGTGTATCAGGATTTCCTTGTTCTCATATAGCATTGTCAGTGACTTGGCTGTATCAGCAAGGAAGGAAATGCAGATCCTGTGCAGGCATGATAGCATTTCAGATAAATGAAGAGAAGCATGAAAAGAGCCTCCCTTACATTTAGTTGTGTACAAATAAGTGTTTAGCTCTTGAAAGCATTTAATTGCACCCTGAGGAGGTGGGATCAGTTATCTATGGGGAAGGTCTGATCCCCCTTCCTTCTCTCTTCCTGCCCACCCTCGCCCTTCCCTTCTCTGCTGATTACCAGGGCAGCCAGGCTGGGGTTACCCGGGCCATCCAGATGGCTCAGAGTAGTTAGGAAGAGTTTCAGTTCACCAACACTGAATCCCTTGAAATATCTGAATGAAAACTCGGGAGTTAGGAGCGTTAGAAGAGTTCTCGTGGTATTGCTTAACAATTTCTGCTCCTCTGTTTCCCACAGTTATGCTACCTTTACACAGACTTGTACAAGCAGACCAACTCCAAGGAGACTCGGCGTGTCTTCCTTGAGTTCTACCAGTTCTTCTTGGACCGAGCTGCAGTACGTGCCAGTCATTTCTTTCAAGCACATCTAGCAAGTTGACTTTTCCCTTTCTCCGCTTTCCTGAACTGGAAAAAACTATGGAGTTATTTAAGTCCTCCAAAATAAAGGTTTTCTTGTTTAGATGTTACCAGTGAATGTACAAAATACAGCCTTAGGTGCCTGGTAACTCTACACATCACAGGGAATGTGTTGTCTGGTAGAAGAACCAGGTTTTTAATGCCTAAGCAAGCTCTAGCTGTTGTACATTGTCTTTTAGTTAATAATTGCTGCCTATATTGATGTTGCTGTTACAAGGATCAGGAAATTTTATGTATCTGTTGGAAAATCTGAGAAACTTCTGTGCTGTCTTGAATTGGTCTACCAGATAGAGTAGCAGAGGCTAGAACCATGTCTTCAGATAAAATAATCCTCCTGTAATATAATATATCATCAAAATGGGAGTTTCCCCCTTTATGCCATCAGATGTTCAGGTTGTGAGGGGATTTTCTTGCGTTTTGTACTGTGTGTTTTATTGGGGTGGTGTTTGTTGTGTCTGTTCTCCCAGCTTTTCTTTGCCTTTGCAGAACCTGAAAGTTCCAGTTCCAGATGAAATCTCCTTAGAACTAGGTAGGGTGCTCTTGCCTTGGTTCTCTCTTTCTGTGTTTCTCCTGTCTGAGGCAGTCCAAGAGAATAATCTGTTATCTCTTCTGAATTACAGACAGAAGAAGGCCAGAACTCCTTCCTGAAGAGCTTCATCGTCAGTTTATACAAACTATGCAAGATAAAGTCTGTCCGGAAGTTCAGAGGAATCTGGAAGATTTCAGGTAACAGTAGTTATCCGTGTAGGTTTCATTTAATTCATGCTTGCCTTCAGTCACCATGTTCTGTATAGGGGAAGTCCAAATTCAGGGGACATAGTAATTCATCTTGGACTGAATAGGAAGATGCCACTGGAGAAGGCCTTCAGGGTGACCCTGTGACCAGTTCCTGAATGTTTTTTGACACTGTGTTCAAAGTAATTGCAAGATCAGTTTTAGAGCTTAGATTCTTCATTCCTTGAGGCTGTTTGAGGCAATTCAGAACATTGTTTCTGTAGGTGAGATGATATAAATCCTTCGCACCAGTTGCGTTTACTGTCAGCTTTTATCTTCCTCATTTTTTCCCCCCTTTATTTTCCGTTTTCCCTTCTTTCTCCTCTTTGGGCACAGAAGACTGCACTTCAGAAGGTTGTCATGGGCATATAGTAGAATTTGATAATTAATATGCCCTTTCATCCAGAGTTGTAAGAGCTCAGTGCCAACATGAGACATTAGACCAAGACAAGTGTTCATTAACAGAGTACTTTATACCTAAAAATGCCTCAATTCAAGTATATGCTTCAAACACACAACCTGGGATGCTGCAAAAAGAGTAGCTACTTTTTCTTGACCCTTGCAATAGCTGCCTCTCTTGATAAATACCATACAACGTCATTTCTCCAGAGGCTATCTTAGCTAAGTTTTACAGTGAGCACAAATGCTGTGGAGAAATGTCACGACTTCAACATTTTCATACAGAAACCAATAATAAAACCTGTTTGACATTCAGAATGTCAAGAGGTTGCTTTTCCTTGTTACAGGCCAGTACTCAAGTTCAAGTGATGTTTCCCTCTCCTCATTTTTCAGGCAGAAACGTAGTATGGGATTGACCCTGGCAGAAGGAGAGCTAACCAAGCTGGATGCAGAGAGAGTTCGTGACCGGATTGCAATGGAGAAGGAAAGAGCATGTGCAGAACAGATTATCGCTAAAATTGAGGAAGTCTTGTGAGTAACATCAGGTTTAATTGTGGGGATAGAAAAGATTCTGCCCTGAACCTAAAAACAGTAAAGGAATTAGGAAATAGAAGCAATTTGACATCACTACATTTACATTGTCTATCAATGTATGTTTGAGTAATAATAGCCAAAAGTAAGCTGATATTTAGGTGAAGTCCCTGTTTGTTTTCAAGGAGGCTGCTGTTCAAATAGCAAAGCTAATGTTGTCATTGTGAGCTTCTGCATTATTAGATCAGAGTCCCTGTTTTGGGTGGTGGAAACCTATAGCTTCAGAATCCATCTTTTACTCTTCATGTAAGCTGACTGAGCCTTCCTGTTTGTTTGCCTTCCCCACACCGCCTCGTGGGACTTAGTGACATCAAAAGGATGCTTTGAACACACATGCTCTGGGTGGATGTGAATGAGTTAATTGGTTTTTGAGTTTCGTTTTTAAAGTCTTTCTTGTTTTTAGGATGACATCTCAGCCTTTGGAAGAAGACAAGAGGTAATAGAACTTGCCTAGTCTTGTCTGTGAAGTAAGAACCCCACCGCTGGCGCTGTGTTATGCTGAGCAGCATAAGACAGCCCTCTGCTGGCTGTAGCCGCAAACTCTTCTTTCTAAATCCCCTGGCATAATTAATTGGAATTCAGAGCATCAACCACCTCTTGCTCTTAATCTCTTCTGATTCTGACGTTTGTTGCCTTTGTTTCAGATCTGTTGCTGAGAGATGGTGTTTCTTTTGGTTTTGTCTTGTAGCTGTTTCAGTCTGGTCTAGCATTTATTTTCTGTATGTGCCTTGCCTTGTTCAGTTTGTATACAAACTGTCTGGGTGGCTTTTACTCTACTCTTTACATCAGCCGTACCTTTCACTGGTACTAAGTTTGAACAATAACTCGAAACTATAATATGAATTCAAGTGTGTATTTGGTGTATCATTTTAGGACCTTCTGTGTACTGCTCAAAATTAGTTTACTTCCTGGGCTTTTTATATACTCCTATCTTTTGCTTACAAGAGAAACAAATGCTGGTATTAGCTGAGCCTTTTCCATTGTCTGTGATAGTTTGTTTTGTATTAAAACTCCCAAAAGATGCCAACTTCTTTTAATCTAAAAATAGTAAATTTCTCAACAGGAAGTTTGCATTTGACATTTCTCCTTATTCTCCATCTTCTTTGTTTTTTATGTATTGGGCAGTTCCACAATGCAGTATGTGATTCTTACGTACATGAAACACCTGGGAGTCAAAGTTAAAGAGCCTCGGAACCTGGAGCAGAAGCGTGGCCGTATTGGTTTCTTGCCAAAGATCAAGGTAGTAGCGATGTGGCCAGAGTGCATTTGTTTAAAGCTGCTCAGCTTGTGCACTTTGTTAGATTTCAGGATCCGCTTTTGCATGACACATCAGAAGCTGGCATGATTTTACAGTCTTCATTGCATCATCAAGAGGATCTGGGATTACTGAGCTGCACAGAAAACCTAAGAGCTGAAATTGGTTTCTACATCTGTTTTTAGGCACATGAATTAGAAGGGAGTTGTCTTCTTTCTTCTGTTGCCTATATGCCTGAATTCTAGCTGCTTGTTTTTCACATTTCTAGCCTTATTTAAACTTGGGGTGAGAAATGTTTCTTACAATTAATACAACCTTGAATCACATGAATACCTCATCAAGGCTCATCTGGCTGTTGGCCTGTATGCTTTAGTTTTCTTCTTAAGAAACTTGCCCAAAACCTCATGCGTCCCAATGCAGGAAAGCTGCTCTTCCTGCCACCCACACTTTCCTGTTATATAATGAATGTTGCCACTAAAACTCCATCTCTGTGGGTGTATTCAGTTGTCTCCCACGGTATGGGGGTGTCTCTGGTCACAGTAGCTACTTATTTTCACCAGCATTCCAGCTTCTTTGGTAATGTTAAGATTGTTACAAGCAGTTCTGCACTGACAGTGCAAAAGGATTAGTTCATTCACAGCCTTTCTGAACCAGTAAGATAAGTTGCACTTCTGCCTCCCAGATAGGAGTCTGTATGCTTGCGGAGGCTTGGAGCCACAAAATGCTGTGGACTAGAGAAAGGAGGTGCTAGTGGTTGCTCTGATTTAGTCTCATACCTTAGCGAGGAGAGTGGTTCCTGCTAAGTTAAAAACAGTGTATGAGTTTTTGCTTATAACAGATGTATCTCTTCAGGTACTGTGGCTCCCTGCTGCTAACCCTGTTATACACTATTCGTAGGGTGTCCATAGGCTGTCTTCGCCTCTGATGCTGCAGGATGTTGACCTCTCAATAACTTATTAGAAATAAAACTTGCTTGTACCAAACTCCTGCAGTTTTAAAGAATTAGTCAATATCTCAGTTAAGAACTGCATTTGAAGAAATGAGTGACCTGTTTGCTTTGTTTTTCTGCAGCAAAGTATCAAGAAAGAGAAAGAAGGAGAGGAAAAAGGAAAGAGAAGAGGCTTTCCTAATATTCTGGGCCCACCAAGGAGACCGAGTCGACATGATAGCAGTGCAAGTATGTAAAAACAAGCAAATACATGTTCCCTAAATATTAGTCTGAAAGCCAGGTAAAGTCTCTGCCGTCTTTTAAAAATCCATGTGAAGAGGACTCGGTAAACTTTTTGGTTGTAAACATGGTTTTGAAGACCTGATTTTGTCCTGAAATGCTGCTTCTCTTCATTGCTGAAAACAGGTTGAAACTCTTTCAGTGGTATAACGGCTCTGTGTTTGTTCAGTTGGCAGAGCCATGGAAATGCAAAAGCCCCGCCATCTAAAGCATGTGCCTCCAGCATCTTCGGTTAGCCCAGAGCCACCAGATTCCAGCAAGATGCGCCAGAGTGCGTCTTCCAGTGAAGGAACTGATGGGCCGTACCCACCTGCCAACCCAATGTCTCCTTTGGCAGTGGGTCCCTTTTCCTCTCCAGAGGGAAACAAGGACAGTGAAACAGGTAGGATGTTACTAGCAAAGAGGAGTGATTAAAGATTGTGTTGTGAACAGGATACGCAAAGCACAGTTCTGATCACAGAATCATAGAATGGGTAGGGTTGGAAAGGACCTTGACTGATGCAACAAACTTGGCAAATTAGGAAATAATTTTATGTCATTAGACATGATCTTCCTTCCTTTAGTCATCTTTTCTGACATAATCTCTGGTTCAAATCAGGAAATGTTATCAAGGCCAGAAATTGTTGTCAGATGGATCCTCTTAACTGTGGCATCGGATCATCTAACAGGAAAAGAATGCAGTCTGAGGTGCCTGCTTTTATAAGCACAAGTCAATGTCATCTGGAATCACCTAGGAATTCAGTTCTTCCAGCTCTAACCTGAAATGAGGCTGGGAAACCAAAGGCTATGAAGAGGCTGTCACGTTCTCTAATGTACTCTGTTTTCTTGACGTTTTGTACTTGCTTTCTGTTTAGGTTTGAAGCAGACTGGAGAAGCTCCGCCTGCTGTTGACTGTATGGAAGGCACACCCCGCACACCTAATAATACCTTTGAATTTCCATCTCCTTTGGAAAACTTGCAGGAGGAGGAGGGAGAATCAGAGAGGTAACTTTGGTACTCCGGTTGCTTGAGCCTTGGGTGTGAGTTGATGTGACAGTGGCTGCTGAAGCTTAGTTCAGTCGTTTGTGTTAAACATCACTGGTAGAAGTCGGCAGTAGTGGTCTATGTCTGCTACTGTAGTAGTACTAGCTATGTATCGGGGTGAAGCTGACAGATGGACACCATGTTCTACTTCTGAAGTTATGCCTTTACTCTGAAATGATACGAAATGTCTGAGTGGGGTGAAATTTTTGCATAAGCTTCCCTAATAACACCTTTTGTTCCCTAATAACATCTTTTGTTTTTTGCAGAATGGTTGACATGGGAACACCGAAGCCTTTTCGCAAGTGAGTGTGCTTACAGATGTTTAGACATCACTGAATTTGTTTAGGTGGTAATAGGTTATAAAATAGAATGCACTAGTGTTCATTGTTCTAAGCCAGTGCAGTTGTCTGCATGATTTTTCCGTTTCCTAAATAATGCATATATGAAATGGGACACTGATATCCATATATAGGACAGGTGGAGTGAATCATACGGAGATAAGCCCTGTGATCTATGAGTGAAGTGTAGTGATTGTTGTATCTACTGATTTGAATTGATGGATTAAGGAGCTGAGATTTCCTTGTTTTCTTTTTCAGTCTGTGTCTTGCTGTTAGCTGTGTATCTGCAGTTAAATGGATGAAAGAAATCGTATCCTGTCCTTTCACCAACTCGATAATTGACTTATTTTATCTGTATCATTAAAACCAGTGCGATGAAAATACTGCCAGAACAGATATTCACTCTTAGTTGTTCTGTAAAGGGCAAAATTAGAAAATCTGCCTATATGTTCAGACATCTAACAGCCTCCAGCTATTATAGAGAACATATGCATAATGCTGTACAGCTGTTATGTATACTTAGATTTCCCTCTTCTTTCTTCCTTACGTCCATGCCTAAAGTGGGAAGTACTGACATATTTTTTCATGGCAGGATGGACAGTGTTGGTTTCGCAGATGTGCAAAGTGAAGATGAGCTGTATGATTTTGACATGGACATGGACCCTCCCAACTGGCAGCAGCTCGTGAGCCGAGAAGTGTTGATGGGGCTGAAACCCTATGAAATCAAGCGCCAAGAAGTAATTAATGGTGAGATGGCTTTTGATTTTCTTCTAGCTCACCAAGCATGAAGTTGAAACCAGTCCTTTGGAGCTCTGAAGTTCTTAACATTTGAAACTAGGTCTTTCTTCACTGATCCGCTCAAAGTAGTAGCCATCTATTACTTCTGGCAGAGTTCATGTGTGTGAAACTTGGACATGTTACTGAAAAGTATCCTGAGATGATACTGTTCCAGTCCTTAGAGAAGAAATAAACAATATCAAGTGGTTTGACACTGAAAGGCCAGTTTGCAATCTCATGTTCTGTAAAGGAAAGACTGTTGGAAAGCACATGATGCAAATGGAAAGCTGCTACCAAACTTTATCTTCAAAGCTTCCTCTGATTTTCAGGTCTTGCAATCCTGCAGAACTCTGTGTGGCTATATGAGCTGCTAATAGCTTACTGTTTGTTTGGGGAAAGTGACGAGACATGAACCAATTGGCTTCTCTGTTCTTCCAAACATGGAAGTACAGCAGAGCGTGGCTCCATTCTGGAGCAAGATGGATTATGAGCCAGCAAGAGCAGTATTGGTGAGGGAAGGTTTTCAAAGTTCATACTTCTGACTTCTATTAGCTTCACATTTGGACCCATGTTTCCACACCTCCTTAAGTAGGTGCTTACACTCCTGCTTTCCTCTCTCTCTGCAGAGTTGTTTTACACTGAGAGAGCTCACGTCCGTACGCTGAAGGTTCTGCATAATGTCTTCTACCAGCGTGTCACCCGGGAGGGGATCCTGAACTCCAGTGACAAACGGAAGATCTTTTCAAATCTGGAGGATATCCTGGGGCTTCATGGTAATTGCAGCTGAGGTGATGCTAGGTGATGCAAAGCCTTTCAGCTTTGTAGCAGCAGCTGAAGTTCTGGATGCGAATACCTGAAAAATTTAAGCAAGTGACCCTCGAGCAAGAGGCAACCTCATAAACCACTTCAGCTGAGAAAGAATGCGACAGCTGTTCCTCTTCCTTTTGCACACAGTTTGTTTTTCCATTTCTCATTTACAAAGATATCTCGATAAAGAATGCATGTGTCTAGTGTTTCAGATACTTGCCTTTTCTTATCTGTGTGCGCAGACTCTCTCGTGCTGATTCAGGCTTTGATAAAAGGAGCAGTGCTTTGATGAATGGTCTTTATGGGTCAACATTTAAAATGTTGCAACTGTTGGTGAACAGGATATGAAAACAAATGTGGAAAGATTGATGTCTTGCAGGTGGTTTTGAAGGATAGCCCTTCCTAATTGGGTAGCGAAAGGACTGTTCAGAATCAGGTTTGGCTCTGCCACTGAATAATCACTTGTATAATTTTATGTAGGTGGGTTGAAGTGCATTCTGCATTATTCCTATGTTTTCAGGAGGCAGAGATCCTCAGAAAAGATAAGATTGGAAAGGTTCTTAGGGGTCACTTGAGGACAGGGGAGGCAGAAGTGCAAGAGAGTTAGGCAACATCTTCTTAGATACTCCACTACATTTATTATGTCGTGGGACGCTTTCTTTTTTAAAGTTAATTGAAATCATTGCAAATCCACCCTTTTCCTAGAATAGCTTTGACTTTAAAATAATTGCTGAAACTCAAGCAAACTCTTTGAGCAGTATTAATAAAACTGACTTCTTTTGTTTTTAAGTTGCATTGAATGATCAGATGAAAGCCGTCCGAAAAAGGAATGAGACATCTGTTATTGGCCAAATCGGGGAAGACTTGCTTTCCTGGGTAAAATACTTTATTGCTTTCTTCTTCTTGAAAATGATGTTTCCTAGAATGACAACCAGAGCCAGAGGTTAGTTATAATATATATATATATTAACTGGGAAGGTTATTCCCAATTAATAGGAGCTAAGGGCCTTAGAGCTGTCATTTCTATGGAGCCGCCACAGGACTAGAGAATGAGGACTGAACAAAGGCAGGAAGAACTTGGAGGATTGTCATTTGACTCGAGACGAGAGTAATTTAAGGAAGAACAAATAATTTCCTTGCGCTGTGTGGGTAGAGTAGAAAGGTAATTTTGGAGACATAAAGGTGAGAGTAGGATTTGGAAGAATGTAATGACACAATTTATTTCAGTAACACTGAGATGTAAGTCTTGTGTTGCCTGTGGTGCCATTAAAAGATAGGTAAAAATACCCGTTTCCAATCCTGGAATTCATAGAGCTGAACCTTTTCTAGCTTCCTTTATGAGCTCCAAATGACAGGAGCAGGAGTGATGTAGATAGTTTAGAAAAAGCAAATTCTCTCTTGGGAATCTCCCAGTTTGCTGTTTGTTTTCAAGCCAACTTAATTTAGGATTGAAGATTGATTTGCTTATTCTTTTCAGCTTTTCATGCTGAAGTCTCTTGTGGTGGTTTTTTATAACCCACTGTTTGTCTAGTATTCCAGGAAAAAAAAAAGGAAGAAAATGAAAATCAGATGTGGCTGGTAAAGAAACGCCTCCAACCCTTTCAGTTCTGCATGTTAGGGAGAAGCAAGAAACTACTTGCTGGAACAAGCTAGACCTTAAGCTAATAGATATGTGCCTTTGCATGGTGTTGTGGCCAAGTGGCTAAACCAAAATGCCACAGGATCTCGTTCTCTAGGGTATTTTCAGGAGTTACTACTCTGCGTCACAGGCTGGGTGGCAGAAGGGGAAGAGTTGCAGTTCCAGTAACAGATTAACCATCTGTTGCCTGCAGCACATTTCTCGGCCCTGCTTATGGCTATCGCTTCCCCTAGCCATGGTTTCGTAATGCTTTTGTTTAGGAAATAAGAGGATAGGTTATATTCTGGTTTTTAAATGTAGGTGTCCCAGAGTGACAAGGTGACCTTTGGTCTTGGCTTTGCTGCCAAATTCTCTGTTAAATAATTGTTGTTCATCTGAGTGCAGTTGTTGCTGCTCTCCTTAAGGCTGACAGTGGAGACATGGCCCTGTATTGTCCCTCTGAATCGGCAGTGCATTGTTGGAAAGGTTTGGATGTGCTAGAGCTGGAGACAGGGGAACTGTAGGGTTAGAGGTGTCAAGGGGTTTCTCAGTACATTAGGAAGACAAGGCCTTAAAACCAGGATGGAAATTACTTCTCGTATTTTGCCAGCAGTTCCTTTCTTCCCTGGCAAGACCAGTTGTGCTGTGTGGCTCAGTGTCTGTTGAATGTGGCACATGCTGAACTCGAATCTGTCTAAATTTGGCTTTCTTTGCTTTCTGGCACAGTTTAGTGGACCAGCAGAGGAGAAGCTGAAACTTGCAACTGCCACTTTCTGCAGCAACCAGCCCTTTGCTTTAGAGGTCATCAAGTCGCGCCAGAAGAAGGACTCCCGCTTCCAGACCTTTGTGCAGGTGAATTTAATGCAAGGGTTTGGGTTGCCTGAGGATGTGGCTGGTGGCCAGCGTAGCATAATGAATGGCTGTAGATAAAGTTGTTAGAATTAATGACATCATGTCTGACATTGTATTCAGATTGAGATCATTTCCAATACTGTATTTATCTCTGCTAATCGTTTCTGGAGGGAGGAGCATTTCATTCTGGGGTGCACAAAATGTCCTGATAGGATGCAGGAAAGCACGTGCTGTCCCAGGCAGGAGATGGCATCTCCCTTGAGGTAGCTGTTTCCTAAGGATGTGTAATTCTGTGGGAAAACTGTTCATTTTAGTGCAATTTTCATGCATGTCACGGGCAGAAGACAGATGATACACACTTATTCTGCCTGCCAGGAAAGGGGCTTGAATACATGTGGCATTTGGAGGAGAGAACGTTATCTTCATTACCACAAGCTGCGAAAACTGGTAATACAAGGGTTGAGGTTACACTGCAAAATGTACTGTAGTCTTGCTATAGTGTGAAAGCCAACACTGGTGTCTTCCCTGTATGGTGGTGATTGAGATTGATTGGAGATGGTACCAGGCCTCTGTGAAGTAATGAGGGAAGGAAGCTGCTGCTTTTGTGATGAGATTTCCTTATATGTAATTGCAAATGGAGAGGGGATGTGTTGTCTGAATGATAGATCTTGGCATTTCTTGTCTTGTATTTAATTACTGGAAAGTGAAGTAATAGATATTTATGTGATGAATGGATGTTACATGTTCAGGTAATCACGGCCTTAATAAAAATGATAAATGCAGATATTGTGCTGTTTAAATTTAGGATGCTGAGAGTAATCCCCTGTGTCGACGGTTGCAGCTGAAGGATATCATTCCCACAGAGATGCAAAGGTTGACTAAGTACCCCCTTCTGCTGGATAACATTGCTAAGTACACAGGTAAAGCCTTTCCTCTGGAGTTCGTGCATGCATCTCAGCAGGTTTTCGAGACAAATATGATTTCAAAGCATATCATAGAATCCCAGACTGCTTTGGGTTGAAGGGATTTTAAAGCTCATCCAGTTCCAACCCCCTGCCACAGGCAGACGCCTTCCACTAGAGCAGGTTGCTCCAAGCCCCATCCAACCTGTAAAGCTGCAATACAGTAGTTGAAATGTAGTTTCAAAATGTTAGAGGAGGGGGGAATGCTGAAGTTTGAAGATCTGCTTAGGAAAGTTACTGGCAAAACAACTTGATTTGCTGTTGATTGTTGAAGAAAGAAACCACGAGTTCCCGACTGTCTCCTCTCCACACTCCAGTTCCTAGCCTGTTTTAGTGTTCCACTGTTAGGGTTATTAATGGTTTTTAATGATCACAAGAACCAAATGAAAGTGAAGAAAATACTTTCTCTGCACCCTCATATTTCTGACTGTAGAAGAGCATGTGATCACGTCAATGGCTGGAATTAGATTCAGAAGAAAAAGAAATGGAGGCAAAAAGAGCGGTTATCATGTAACTCTTCCTTATTTCATGCTCTTAGCAACCAAATCTTTAGGAACTGGCTGAGAGGCAAGTTGCATTTGTGCTATTGTTTTGAATAGTCATTAGTATGCCTGTTCTTCCTGTACTTTTCTGGATATATTTAACTCATTTCTGCAGTCTTAATGGAAATAACTAGAAAGAATTCAATCACTGCAGATGATAATCTATTTGTTTCAATAAATTGGTTTTCAATAATAAATATGCTCTGATAAACATTTTTCCTGAATTCAGGACATGAAGGTAGTTAAATCAAACTATTAAGAGAAAACACATTTAAGTGAATTCTAATTTCCATGTAGATGCATTGGAGAGAGAAAAAGAATAAGATCTTCAATAACAGAAATCTTTAATCGTCCATTACAAGCATAAAAATGTGGAAAATGAAGAATCTAATAAAAACCTATCAAGTTATTCCACTGCCTAAACAAGCTTGACTAGGCATAGGGCATACTTCTGAGCAAGGAAATAAAGGAAAGGAAAGCATTATAGAATCTAAGCAAAAATCCTGCACTGTTAAGGCTTATGGCAAAAAACATATTTCTGTAAGGAGAGTAAAAGCAGGTAATACAGAACAAATTGATTCTTTAAGGTCAATAATGTCAACTAAGCATTTGAAGCAGACCGAACTTGGAAAGCAGTACTTTCTTACACAACAGGCACCAACAGGATCTTACCTTAGCCCTCCTTCCTCATCTGCTGAATCTCTGAATCGCTGCAGAATGTTTTAATGTTCTTGCAGAAGGTGAAGCCTAGCTAGGATGTGTTACTCTGAAAGATGTTTCCACCATAACAGGAGAAAATATGATTAATACTACCACAAAATAGCTTTTCAGGTTCACTAGCAGATACCTGCCGCAGTGTAATTTCATTACTCATAAAAACTATAGTACGCTTACAAGTCGACTCTAATCATAATTAGGAAAGCATGTGATACTCCATTATCCTTGATGTACTTGTTTATTTGCCTGTTAACTCAATCCTTAATGTGGCATATGGTAGTGAGAATGGATGGGGTTCACCTGTGTCTATCTGTATATGATCAAGCGATGCTGGTAGGAAAGATAACTCATTTGGTCTTGCTGTAAAGGAAGAGTGGTTTTTATCGTCAGGCTGCGTGAATGTAGCCAGAGATACTTCTTTCCTAAGCAGTTCAAATAAATACAGGCAATTTAATTGGGAAATGTTACCGTGTAACACATTTTTTGGATATTTTGCCTTATGTTTCTTTGGTTTTCTTTCTGCCAAAATAAATAAGTAAAGAGGACTGGGGGAAATGCAGAAGCCAGCTGTCAGTTGCCACATCTTGGGACTTTGGCTAGCTGGCTGTGTGTGATCTTAACTGTTTACCCCAAGACTCTTTGTACCGTGGTGGAGTACTGGTGACCTTTCTAGATTCCTCAGAATACTTCTCAGATTGATATTTGTGGAGTGAATAAGTTGCCACAAGCCCCTCAAAAAGGGCGAGTGGCAAGTCCTGTGCTTGTGCAATGGTGCTCATCAGAGGCCAGTGCCTTGTGCAGGGCAGAATGAATTATCTCCTGTCACAAATCTGTTTATGTCATTTCACCTTTGAAATGCAGGGCTTTTGTTGGTATTCTAGTCTGTGAATTTAAGTTCTTGCTCAAATTTGAGGTCAGCAAACTGCACTGGATTTCTGACTTTTTCAACCTTTATTGAAAAGCATTCTTTCATTTCGTTTTTCCCTCGCAGAACTGCCTGAAGAGAAAGAGAAGGTGAAGAAAGCAGCAGATCATTGTCGTCAGGTCCTTAACCACGTGAACCAGGCTGTCAAAGAGGCTGAGAACAAGCAGGTAGGAGGTGAACAGAGTGAGCATCAAGGCTTGGGGAGAAGAGAGTTGACGGGCAACAAGCCGTTCAAGACCCCTCGAGTCTCTGTACTAGTGACTTTATATTGTGCTTTAAGATATTTTGTGGCACAAGTGTTCCTGTGAGAGGAGGAATCCTGGGCATTTGGGAATGTGTGGAAGTGTTAATGACTGTTAAGTGACCGTCTTCGATGCATTTTCTGCAGCATTTGGAAGACTACCAGCGTCGTCTTGACTTGTCCCCCTTGAAACAGTCTGAGGATCCCATGATGGATGAGTTCAGGGTGAGTGACAGCATTAAACCAGTCTCTATGTAAATTGTGATTGCAACCCTTTTGTTCTGTTTGTGGCACTTTCTGCTATAGTCTTCTGATGTACAATCGAATGGTCTTTGGAGATGAATGTTTCCGTACAAAACCTAAACAATTAGTCTCAGAAATTCGAGTTTTGTTACCTTCCTGAATACCTCTGTGGATATAACAGCTTGGTTCTGCATATAGTAGTGTTGATGAAGCTTGTAAACTCTCTGAAACAAACCTTAATGGTTCTCAAGCTAATGTACTCTATCACATAAAGATATCCAATGGACCATAAGTTGTCTTATGGATATGTCTCTCAAATGATTGCAAGCCTTTGTTGTGCTGTTGGAACTAGGGAGGCCTCAGAGAGTCGTGAGGTGTTGCAATGCAGTCAGCTTTAGAAGAGGAGCTTGTACACAGGCTGATTTGTATGCAAGATCCACAGATGGTCTTAAGTCCAGTGCTAAAAGCACAGTGTTTCATGGCCCCTGTAAATTCTTGCAGTTACGTTAGCGAAGTGGTTACTTGCTGTCGGCTGCTGTTAAATGGAATGCTCCCTGTCCTTGGAGCAGGATTAACTTTGTGTCTTGTATAGATTCTCTGTTGTTTGTTTATCACTCCCCTCTTCCCCAAAGTCAGTATGTAGCCAAAAAAATTTTATATGAAGACTTTGCTATAAAACTGTGTCATGGGTCCTTCCGCAAATAAACCTGCAAGCATTTTAGTTCAGAAAAGAAGAACTTGCTGTCAGTTATGAAATCTTGCTGTCATTGATTGTAGACTCTGAGACTTGGAAGGAATGACTTGTGAAAATTGTCACTTCTGCTTGCCTGCAGTTCTAAATGTCACAAGCACTGAAATGACTGAAGAATCCATTGACATTATAAAGTCCACCAGATCATTGGGATGATTTGTATATCAGTATATCATTTGTAGGCACACTTGACTTGCAAATCAAGTGCTGAAGCATTAACCAGTTGCGGTACTAGAACTGCTAGCTTTATTGGAAAAACTCCTCCTAGCAATCAGGTAACATCCTGATGTCTTAGTGTCTTTAGTAGGAAAATTCTCTACCCTATGACCCCCAGCATCTGCAAAAGAGCAGTGAAAGAGGAGCAGTGATAGTGCCTGCCTCTCTCAAGATGTTGCTTACAAGCATACCCTACTTCTGATCCCTGTTTCTTTTTCCAGACTGGGTTTAGCTGCTCATCTCCCAACTGGAGTGCCTATCCTAGCCTTCCCTCTGACATTCCCATGCTTTACCATTACTTGCTTCCACAGGAATGCCATAGCGATCCTATTTTTTCTTTTCCCTGCTGACAGAACTTGGATCTCACAAAGAGAAAAATGCTTCATGAAGGACCTCTAACTTGGAAGGTTAATCGTGACAAAACTATCGGTGAGTCCTGTTCCATCAACTGACTGACTTGGGTTTGTGTGGTTTTGGGGACAAGGAGAGAAAGAGAAGGCATTTCTGCAGTTTCCAGTTATGGTTCTTGCTGCCACCTGTAATAATGCTTGTGTGTTGCTCAGAGCTGATTAAATTGTTCTTGTCAATTGTGAGATGTGCTGGAGTGTCATTAAGGCCATGCAGGGACACAGCAGTCAGTCGTGAGATGATCCAATTCCATCTGTAGCTTTCCGAGGTAGTTTTCATGAGGAAAATTTGCAAGCCTTGCCTAGAATGGCATAGCACTGATTACTGCCTCTGCATGAGTAATCAAAAATGCAGCCCTTTTCTTTCTGCAGGGGTGTGATACGGAACTATGAATTCTTTAACTCATTCGGGGCTCTTTTGCACCCCATGCAGATCTCTACACTCTGCTTCTGGAGGACATTCTGGTGCTGTTGCAGAAACAGGATGATAAACTGGTACTGAAGTGTCACAGTAAAATCTTGGCATCAACAGCTGACAGTAAACACACCTTCAGTCCCATCATCAAACTGAACACTGTTCTGGTTCGTCAGGTGGCGACAGGTCAGTATAACCAATTGAGAAAGCAAGAGAGGGAGCCAAAAATGAAGAGAAGATCGGTTGAAGATAGATGGTTTTGCCTAGAATTTCGGAGTAGAACATGAGAAAATGTGTAGGCTTAATTCTTGGTTGTCCAGCATCTTACTTTGTATGTATGAGCTGTTTGACTTCTTTGCGTCAGTAAAAGGCATGGCTTGAGTTTTAAATAGACTTCTAAATTAAAGTCCTCTGATTGTAGTAGATGAAAGGTGCTCTAGAAATTATTAAGAAGGAAAAGAGGAGAATTAAATGTGTTTCAAAATGGTTTGGGCTGTCATGGCTCTTTTCTTTCAGGACTAATAGGCAAATTTCCTTTGTAAGGAAAGATTGATGTTTGTATGTTATCGCATTGGAGGGTTATCTCATCAGCACTTCTTTTATTGCTTCTGGATAGGGGTATTCCCAGTTTTAGGAATTTTAGGAAGCTATGTGGGGCAAGGCATCTGGTTTAATTCTTCCTTCCTTGTGTTGCTTCAGATAACAAAGCTTTCTTCGTCATCTCCATGTCAGAAAATGGCGCTCATATTTATGAACTGGTGGCACAGACTGTGTCAGAAAAGAATGTGTAAGTAATTGGTTCGGTTCCATCTGCTGCTTGATTTGTTGTGCTTGAGAGATCTTTTACATCTGTTTGCCTGTAGTAACGGTGCAGGTGTCTGTGAATTACCTGAGTTCCTTCTCTTAGCATAGCTGAAAAAATGCAACCGTGTTGGCCTGTGTAGGAGGTATCCAAGGCTCGTCTCTCCCAACTTAAAAGAAGCAGGGGGAGGGTGTGTACACATACATTAGTGAGCTATAAAAAGCCACCCTGTACATGCACTTAGTGCTTCTGTTGTTGCTGTTTGCTGTCTGGCTCACTCCTGACCCATTTTTGACCTTAAAAACCCCATTATTTACCTTTGCAATTCTGGTCTTATGCGACTGACTGCCAGATAAGTAACTGAAATAATCCTGCATCTGTATCCTGGTGAGGTGAGCGTTATATTGTGGTGCTTCATTGGTGGCTGCAAGGTATTGCTAGGAATGGGATGTACCAGGATTTAAAAAGAAAGAAAAAAATCTATTTCTGTTGTAAGAAAAGCAGTAATAATGGTAGCTGGATTTAAGAGGTGTTAAACAGACAAGTATCCATTATGCTTCACATCTTGCATGTTTTTATTTGATGCTTCTACTGCAGATGGCAGGACCTTATAGCTCAGATGGCAGGGACTGTAAAAATGGGGAATACCCGAAGAGTGATTCCATTACCACAGTCAGGACCTGGCGAGTAAGTAAAAGTAGCTGGAGGAAGAAGGGCTGGTTTTCCTTTGTCTGGTACCCATTCTCCTGCTCAAAGATTGCCAGCCAAAGCATGGAATCTCATGCAGCGATTCAGATCTCTGCGTCTAAAAGAACGTGTTCATTCTTTACTCCCTGCAGAGAAGAGCGTGAAGAAGAAGAACAGCAGAAGCTCAAAGAGCAGCATGACATTCCTGCCAGTAGCCTACAAAGTCCAGGTAAAACTCTGATCCAGATGAATTATATCCATAGATTTGCGCATGGAGTACAAATACGCTGGGGTGTACAAATACTCCTTGGGGGCTGGGATCTCTTGGTAGCTTTGACATTCCTGGGAACGAATGATTTCATTACAAGTCATGTGGAGAAGTGATACTGAGCCTCTTGGAAACGTACCTTTTACTGTTTCTGTCTGGTTTATAAATTGCTGGTAAAGATTCTTTTTTCCCCTCCAAAGAATTGGCCTTTTACCAAGCCCATGCTCAAGGACTGTATTTCTCAGTGTTTTCAGAGATTTCTGTGGGAAGCAGAATTTTCTGCAGTTTATCATCAAATTTGACATAGTTGTTTAATCTGAATCTGTTTTCTGTTTCCTAGATAAAGATTTGGGCCTTGAATCTCCCTTAATACTGAATGCTCAGTCTTCTTCACTTATCATGTCTGAAAAGTCCAAGGTAGAAAGTCTCCTTGCATCAGAAGGACAGTTTGATAAAGTGCAGCAGGCAGACCTGACACTTAAAGATTCTTCTGCATGCTATGAACACACAACCACCGGTTTATCTTCCGTATCAGAAGGGCAGTGGGCACTGGATGCATTAAGGAACTGTAAGTATCTGTGGGCAGTGTCTGGTTGGGACGTGATGTGGAGATGGATATTGCTAGGTCAACCGTCTGAATCAGTGAGCTAAAATAAAGGCCATTTCTATTAAATATCGATTCTCTCTGTGCTGTAGATCGCAGCATAGCAAACCAGAGTGAATCGGACAGCAGGGAATTCTAAATCCTGAGTTCCTATACTGCCTTTTTCTTTGGCTTTAATCATCTCATTTTTCTGTGGTTTTCCCATGTATAAAATGATGGTGGTAATGAGTTGTTAATTACTGGCCATGAAGTGCTTTGGTGGCAAAATTGTATTGCAGAACTTTATGCAGTGCTTTACAGTGCCATTGCTGGATGTTAAAAGACAATGCAGTCAGCCCGTGGACTTATTTTCGTAGCACTGGAGCCTAATAGGGGAGGTTGCATGAGTTGCAGAACATGATTTTGTATGGGGTTTTGTACCATGCAAACACATGGGATGTGCTTGAGCTCGACACAGTCGAGGTTCTGATTTTCTGAGAGGATGGGATGTGTATAATTAGCTCAGCACTTGCATGTGTCGTAAAGAAATTCTCCGGATGGACAGATTCTGTAATAGAAGACTTTGAATCACTTCCTCTGTTCTCTGACATACCTCCTTTCAGAGGAAGGATGCAGAGCCATGCAACCTACTTGATCAGATCTAGTAGTGCAATCCCTAAATATAACTTCCTAAAATTTGAATGAATTCATTAATCCATGTATCTCCTCTTGGCAATTCTGAAAGGGACACGAAGTCCCTCAGTTATACTTGAAGGGAATAGTCTGTGTTGCTTCTCTGTTCTTTGCTTTTACCAAAATGCGGAGCATTCAGCTCCTTGGCCCAAATTCTTTCTCCTATCTCTCTGTACAAGCAAACAACAGCTCTCTGCTATGTAATAGTTCATCTCAGATCCTTTGATCCATTTATGTTTCTCCTTCTTACAGGATTCAAAGTGCTTTTCTAATTCTGAATGCTGTATGAATGTTCTTGGAACTTGTTTTCAGAGACCAGTGCTAAGATAATCTTAGTCTGTGGGGTATGCGAAGACAGTGCCCTAGCATTTCATGACTATTCAGACTTAAAAGAGCAGCCCTCTAACAGCAGCAGAATGTCACTCACATTTTGACAACAGCCTTCCACTTAGATGAGTGACTGTTATGCTGTATGACATCATAGCTTTTCCTGGGTGTTACATGAGCGTTATATGGCGAGAATGAAGGGTGTTCTTATGCTCTTGACAGCATCGCATTCTTGTTTTCAACAATGTGTCCTTAATATGAAGTGTTGGGTTGGGATAATTTGAGAACTAAAGGGATGTGGGTTGAAGTTCAAACAAGCATAAATTTGCATGAAATTTTAGGGGAAAAATGTGTCTTCAGTATTTTTTTTTTTTGATCTGTCATTTCAAAGTGGAGTGGAATATTTTCAATACGCTTGTTTCTCCCATGGGAATCCCCTATTATGGCCATGGCTGGGGCGCTTGGGAAGAACCTGTGCACTCACCTGCACTCCAGCTCTCTTGCTGGGTAATCTCAGTAGGTGACTTTTTTCCCTAAGCAAGATGGAACTTGTACTGACATGTTTGCTCTCACTTGTGAAAGGTGCAGGAAGGCTTCAGACCTGATATGCTTATTTTTATCCCTGTTTTTCCTACCAAGAGCAATGAGAGGGCTGGCTGCTACGAGATACACCTTTTTGAAAGGGTAGCCTGGTTTAATGACCGTTAGGGAGGTTATGATCTGTGAAGCCGTGTGACCATTACCTTTACTTGCAGTGGGCTTGCTGAAGCAGTTGTTGGTACAGCAGCTTGGCTTCTCTGAGAAGGGGACCCTCGAAGACCGGCAGCGCTTTCCCAGGTTTAGGACCGTTTCTCAAGAAGCCCAAACAGAGAGTGGAAACGAGCCTGGACTCCAGCACCCTGAGAATAACAAATTCCAGCAGCCTGGAACAGACAGAGCGCTTCCAAGAACCGGAACTAATGAGTCTACAGCTAGTTATGGCCTCCGGACTTCAGCTGAATCGCCAGCTTCAGGAGATGCCATGCAGCTGATAGAGAGAGACCCCAGATCGAGTAGTAACTTAGCAATAGACCGCATGAGTATGAACCTGGAGATCTCAGCTGCAGAGCTGGAAGGGGTGGGTGCTGATGAAAGCGGGGAGCGTTTTTTTGATGCTCGAGAAGCTCACAGTGATGAAAACCCATCGGAAAGTGAATTAATGGAAAGGAAGGAGGAAGAGGATGTGCAAATACGGATCTCAGGTGGGCATGTTTAATTCACTCGTAGAATGACAGTCTGTCCAGATTCAGTATTAGAGACTTCCTCTCCTGCTTGTATGGTATAGGACATTTGAAGTTAACTCTTGGCCCTTGACAGTCATTTTAGCCCTGAAAAGGGCTGTGGAAACACGTACCTAATTAATTCTCTATTTTATGAAAGCAGAAGCAGAAATACTGTGGGGTTAATAACGCTGTGACAGACTGTAATTTCAGAGGCACCGGGCACAATGCAAGCTCTTGATTGCGGTTGCCTCTGGACCACTTTATCTCTCAAGTGTCTGTTAGGATCTGTATGGAAAACATGTTCCCTGAAGGCAAAGTACTTCCTTAGTCTGTACACACAGAGTCCTCATGACTCATGCTGTTTCACAGATACCGTATTGGCTTCTCCTGATCAAGCTTCAGAAAAGAAACTTAGGGTTTAGCTTTGCGCTGTAATTGTCTTGCAATCTCACCCTGGTCTGAAGCTCTTAACTCACTGTTATTTTGTGTTTAGAAAGCCCTGTGAGTTTTAATCAGCCAGCATGGTGACACTGCACTTACATTGAGGACACAAGTTCAGGTTTATCTCCTGTGCATGTTGTAGTGGAAGTAGCTGCTAGTAGGTAGATTCTCTATAACTCCTGATCTTGAGATCTGTTATCATAAATACGCTTTTGTTTTCAGATTGGCTTATTCACGTTGACAGAATCCAATCTGTGACTGTCTAAATGCTGCCTTCCAACTCCATATTGAAAACAATTTTTCTTCCCCTGAATTACCGATATGTTTTAAATTATTAAAACTGAGCTAGCAACGCAAAGCATCTAATTTATTTGTCATCTCTTATGCTGTTTACTTTCTTAACTGTGCAGGGCCATCAAAATTAGATAGGCCTGGGTTTAGTCAGTTCTGACTCCACATGTTACCTTTGCTGGAATACTGTAGAGAAATTTAACATAATCTTAGTGTTAGGCGCAGGTTGTGAAAACATTTCTGTCTATAATTGCTTGATCTTTTAGCATGTCATCAGCAAGCTGGATTCTCAAGCTAACCAGTCTAAAAGCATCCTCAGCGCCATAGCTAGCAAGTGGAAATCTAGCAGCCTGATCTGTCAGGTGCCATTAGCGTAAGTGCAGATTTTCCAAACATCGTAATAGGAACACACATTTAGGAGAAACAGGAAGGGGGATGATTAGCTCATCTTATCATGTAGTTCTCAAGCTGCAGTCCAGAAACCTGCCACAATCTCTGAAGTCCAATTCAAAACCAAACCGGTCTGGTCTGATATAATCATTGCTCTGTGTAATGTTCACAAATGGATTTCCTTGCCCATTTTAAAATGTCCTTGGAGGTGGGCTTCTCAGCACTTATCTTTCTTAAATTCTGCTTGAGCTGTCTACTGCAGTTCCACGGTTCTTGGTGATTGTTGAGCTGGAGGTGTTAGTAAAAGGCTGTTCTCTTAACAGGAAATTATTTGATCCTTGACGGATATGGAACAGTGCAGGAGAGCTCCACAGATGAGGAGGTATCATCTCTAGTTCTCCAGTGCACCGCAGGTGGCCGTGCCTCTTTGGACTCTGCACAGCAGCAGCCACTTTCCCCACGGGACACCCAGTCGGATGGAGGAAGCTCCCCCTTTGCTGAGGAGATGATGGCCTCACGCTGGGGAACAGTGGAAGAGTCCTGCTCGTTTGTAGCAAGCCCTCACTTCTCTATAGAGTCACGTGTGCAGATGATGCAGTATATTCAGAAGATAGAGGATGACCTTGAAAAGTTAAAGGTATACTGCCTTTCTCTTTGCGGTATTGGGGGTTTCATATTCCTTAGGTTTTGTATCAGAAAAGAGCTGGGAAAAAAGCAGCCATGCCTTTTTCCGTCTTTGGCTCTTATCTCTGGAAACTTTTAAAGCAGAATCTTGGTGGTGGTTTGTTTGCATTAACTTGTGGGTTACAAGAGGCAAGGAGTTCTGCTAGAGCTAGCGGGTATGTGTATTGCTTTGATTTGAACTTGGAGAGATTCCTGAGGGATGGGACAAAACTGATGCAAGTCTGCAGCAGTGGAGTTTTGAAGGCGCCACTGGCCTAGAGAATATGAATTCCTGACATGAAAAGACTTATCAAATCTGTCTCATGCTGCTGCCAATGTCAAATGAAGGTGCTAAGTTGCAGTAGACCAATAACAGTGTTTTCAGCTTTAATGATTTTTTGTATGTGATGAGGATTCTGTATGCATAATAACCATTGCTATAGAAGGTTCATAGCCTCCTGATGTATGAAGCATACCAACACTTTAAGTCAGTAGCCGGCCTTTAATTTAACTGAAATCTGAGAAGAAAGTGGAATATTGCATACAAACGGAAGGCCTGATAAAGATACTGACAAAGGAGTTGAGATCCATTTTGGGTCATTGTGCAACATGGGTGATTCCAGCCCACTCACCTGCAGCGCAACTTCTCTTTTCCCATCTGAAGTCCTCTTTGTTCACTTGGTTAAATAGAGGAAAAAAACACTTGAGGTTTTGGGGTTTTTGTTTTTTAGGAGGTTGAGGAAGACTACACCATTCTCCGACGCCAAGGGCTGGCTGGATCAGCCTCCACAGGAGAGCACTCAGGTACGTGACCAGAGTGTCTGTAATTGGTAGCGTATACCATGTTACCTTCAGACATTAAACAAAGAGCACGAGGTCAGTTATTAATGTTTATCACACACATGAAAAAGGTTTCACCTGCTTCAGCAGCTCTCACAGGGCTGAGACCATGCTGATTGCAGGAAAGGTCGGTTGAATCAGTTGAGGCTCATGTGCAGAGGAGCTTGGTCCTTCCTCTGAAAAGGTTTGTTACGAGCAGTCCCAGCCCTACCTGCCAAAGATCTACATCTCGGGATGCACAGCTTCTCTTTCAGAGAAGCCTAGATTGATGTAAAGTCCCAAAGGAAGATTTCTAAATGTGTAAAATGATTAAAATCTGTCTTTTCTTTCTCTGGGGTCTCTGTGATGCTGTGTGAAGTGGTTGCCATGGGTCTCTTTCAATTGGCTTTAGGCACCCTAGGGAGATAATTGCTGGCAAAGGTCTTGAGGTTAAATGGGTGCGCTGTCTCACATAACACGCATTCTCTGCTAGTACTGGTGTTCTAGGCATTCATCTCTCATTGCATCTCCCCCTCACAACCCTTTTTCTCCCTCCTTTTTTATTTCCTCCTTCAGACAAAAGCTAGTCATGTTTTCAGGCACGGCTGAAGATTGGATGAAGAGCATCAGGACGCAGCACCCGCTGTCTTCCCTGTGGACTCTGAGCCAAGAGGGTTTGGACCATCCAAACGTGAACCATACTCTAGCAAAGTGGGCATGGGGTGCTTTTCCTGTGGGGCATCTGCACTATCTTGTCAGTGAGGGAGTCTGTTCTATTCTGCTCCTCTCCTTGCTCGCAGAAATTCAGTTTTCAGAACAGAAAAACCAAACCAAATGTACAGAGCTTTGGGTGTAGGATATAAAAGTGTATTTAGACATTAAAAAAAGAAAATCAGTGTATTTATTTGACTTCATTCCGTGTATCAAAAGCACATTTTAGTTTTTTAATCTGCTTTTCTTTGGTTCTATTTTAATTGGGTAGTGACAGTTCTAGCCCTCTGCATATAGTACGCCCTGCCTGCCGCTGCTCCTGAACCAGGTCTGAGGGGAGAGGGTGTGCTTATGTGCAAGTGTATCTTCACTGGACTGGACTCTGCACTCCCAGCTGGCAATCAAGCTGCCATGCGAAGAGCTACTTATGAAGGTGTTAGGATGACTTGTGGCTGGAACTATCTGTATTCACCAATCGCATGGGAACTGCTCGTGTCACCGCATGTGTAACAAGAATTTTCCATGCACTAAAGAGCCAGGCACTTCAGATGGGCAAATTTTCTTTATCCCCCTCTCCCATTAGGGGTCTCCTTTGTTGACATGCGAGATTAAACTGGGAGAGGAGAAAGATAGGTTTAATTTTTTCCTTGACTTTGTTGGCTTTGATCATTGTCTCCTTTGTAAAGTGATAAAAATACTTGGACCTGCAGCACTTTTGTAACTCTTCTCTGGATCAAAAAGAATAAACGCAAACCCAGAAGTGTGTCAAAGATGGGGGGCCGATCTGCCCCCGATTCACTACTGAATGAATAAGGGCTGCCATTTGAGTTAGCCACAGGTACTGCTGATTATAGGGCCAGTAAGTTTTAGTACCTGGAAGTATGTCTTGCTGAGGGCTTGGGGTGGGCTTGGGGTTTTTTTGGGGGTGGGCTTGGGGTTTGATTTTGGTTGTGGTTGGTTTTTTTCTTTCCTGAATGGATTTGTGCCATGTGTTCTCACTGAAACAGAGATGTGCGGAACAAAGAAGGCCGAAACAGCTCCCTGGTACTTCCTTAGGCCTGTTCTAAGGGGTTTTGCTGTTGGAATTCATGCCAGTCTGGGAATAAGATACAGATATCAGGCTACCAGCAGAGCTAACACTGGGCAGCCTCAGCTGGCTGTGCCTCTGCTCGGGAGCTGGTCCTGGGGCGAGCAGTTCCTGCTTGGCATAGGGGTTCAAGCTGTTCCCATTATCAGACACTGAATAGGACTGCTAGTGGAAGTTGTGTAAGGCAGTCTCTTTACACCCTCTTTCTAAGGTTTAAACTATTTAATGAACCCAAACTGAGCTGTATGCCAAACCTGTAAATCCCATTAACAAATCAGAACTGCCATAGCGTTGCTTGCATCACTGTGTGCATCAGGAAGTGCTGAGAGTCTGTCTTTGGTCAGCATAAAGATCATACTCCCTGCTCCTTTAAAACACATGCTTTCTCTTCAGCTGCTGGCAAGAAATCGGTTCTGTCCTTTGTCTACTCACATAGGAAAAAAACAGTTCTTTTTCATCCCATTAGAAGCATGCAAGGGATAAGTTCATTTAAAGATTGACAGAGGTTGAATAGAGATGATTTTGGGCCTGATGTGAAAGTTGGAGCCATGAGCCCTTACAGAGTAGGGGGGAGTTCTCTTGTTTCAAGAGCCAATTGCACAAAGCACTGTTTTTCACCAGCAGAGCATTACACTGCCAACACAAGCCAAAGTGTTCTCTTCCAGGCTGGCAGGAGCTTCCTCTTCTTGGGACGCACCAAGGCCTGTCCTGTTGCACCTGTATGAGTATACTGTCAGTATTAGCCAAGCACTTCCATTCTTTCATGGATGGTATCTTCCCTCCTCACCTTCAGCCATACAGTTCCTTTGGTTGCAATCATCTGAACTTCCCCCTGGAGGCCCCCAAACTGCTTCATGCTGATGTGGCATCTTTTACATGATCCGGCCAGAAAGAGAACTGGGTTATAGACTTGGTTTCTAAGGCACTTCCACCCGACTCCCCTTCATTAGCTGGATGATGCTTGCCTGGGTTTACACACTCCAGAAACAGGAGCAGTTATTATGACCTTAGCTGTCTAAAAGCTTTCCAGCAGGCTTCCATGGCTGATTGGAAATGATGCCTGAACTCTATTAGAGGAAACTTAGTCTGGCTTTTCAAGAGTATGCTAGAAGACCAGCAAAGATGGCACCGCTAAAGGCCTGGTTGTTTAATACTTGTTCCTTGTAACTGGAGACAAAATCCCTGTTTCTCTGGTTTTCTCCAAGTATTCCAAGGTTCATGGTGAGCAACGTACTGCACAAGGAACATAGCTGTTAGCATATATAAAGCATATAGATGAGCCATGGGGGAGCAATCTGCCCATGCTGCCTCTGGCTTTTGCACCTTGGAATAAGCATTGTAGCATCAGCCACCACTGCTTTGTTTTGTCTGTTACAGGTGTAGGAGCATGGGGATGCAGAGTATTTATGTTGCCATGTCAGCCTTACATTTCTGTCTCCAATGCTGCTGGAGTGGAATTTTCCCCACCATCCCTTAATGCTTCTTTGGATTAATCCAGTGGGAGGTCGGGTGCAGCTCTGTCTCTGTCACCTCTCAGGATGTATGGGGGGAAACATCCACGCTTTGTGCCAGGCTGGTGACAAGGGCAGAGAAGCCGCTGTACCAGATGAAATGGACAGCCTCCAGAGCAGGAGATTGTGGAGAGCTTTAAGGAGTGTTAGAGAAAACCAACCCATTTGAACCCAGTTGTATGGGCAATAGAAATGACACGTTGTGCTCTGTCCTGTTTGGTTTTGTTTCAGTTGGCCTTATTATGCGACATTGATCATCCTCACAAACAGCATTACTCCTCTAGAAAAATGCTGGTGGAGTCAGGGAGCCGTTATCTGGGAGCAGTAACCTGAAATAACGGGGGATTCCTTTTCTATAGCACATCTACTGTATGGCAGACCTCAGGCCATGTCTCACTGTGTGGAAGGAGCTGGAACTCAAATGCACTATCCAGGATTCTCACGTTTTTCCCCCCCTTAAGCCATAAGATTATCCTTTTTCAAATTCCAGTTTCCAGGGTAAGGAAGCATTTTACTTTGCCCCTGGTTGGTGATTGAATGATTGTACATTCCCTTATTCAAGCTGGATGGCAGAGCAGGACAATGTTCCCTGTTTGCCCCAGCCACTCCTTCCCCAAATACAAGATGAGTAAGGGTGTTTTATCTCGGGAACAAAGACATGGTATAGCCGCCATCCTTGCGTATCCTTCTGAGAAGTGATTTCTGCAGTTACCAGTTGATGGACAAGTCAGATGGGTGCTTTCTGGAATGGGGAATTTCCTTCTCCCATAGAAGGATAGGAGAGCAAATGCTAAGGGGGTGTTTGATCACCCTGGTTTCTTGAATAGACCTTGTCTTTAGGGAGGGGAGAGTTCTTTAACATCCTATGGGTGGGATCAGAAAGAAGGATGAGGAATGTAGCTCAGAAGAGCTGAGTAGTCCAGATGGTTTTGGTCAGCTTTCAGACAGCATTATGCCTATTTCCATAGATACTCTGATTTACCATACTGTCCCTCTATTAGAAGATGGGTCTGATGTTTCAGCGCATGACCCTTAGTTATAATTTCAGTGCTTGATGGTATCCGGTGTTTTCTCCCTCTGTTCCCCAAAGAAATCCCTTCATTCCTTCCCCTCCCCAAAAGGTGCCAACTGACAAGCAGATGTACTGCAAAAGGGATACTGCAGCCAAAACACTGCTGTTTTAAGTCTTGTGGAGCTCTCTTCATGCTAGGATATTTTTCTTTCCTTTGTACAGCATACAATCATGTACTCGCAACAGAGATTTACTTTAAAGAGAAGAAAGAAAATCTGGAAGTATTCTTTAAAAAAGAAAAAAATACACAAAAATCTTTATTAATAATCCTGTATTTTTACTGATCATGTTTGAATGTCTAAAAAGACTTTATTGTTCTAATTATCCAGATGTATGTTTGTAAAATAGCTCTTTTATGACTTAGCTGATAAGGTTGTATGTTTCTGAAATTAAATATTGGTCACTTAAACAAAGAATCTGTTTTCAGGAGCTGGGAAATAGCAAATTTAAGCGTTTCAAATATCATTAAATAAGCTTAAAGGAAACGAGTTTTGTCCGCTGGATTTTTTGGGGGTTGTTTTCCTTTAATTGCCTGGAGGTTTTTGCAGGGCCAACTGTCTCGATGGGCAAAGGAAGCTTTCACTTGACACGAATCTGTTGTTCCTGTTGCACATGTGGGACCCCCAGTTCTCCCAGTTAACACCATTCCTATTGACCAGTTGCTCTTCCTTGAGGAGGGAGCCAGAGCCTTCTGCAAGTGGTGCTGGAGATGCTCCCTGTGCTGAGCTGTCCCAGACGACTGGCAAAGCAAGCATCCTCTGGTGGATGTAGAGGGGTCTTGTTCCAAGCACCGACTGTTCCCTTCCTGCTGCGCTGTCTCCTCCTGGTTTCAGAGGAAGCGTCTGGGCCACTTTGGTTCTAGCTGATGAGTCCTCTCTAACCATCTGTGGTTCCTCCCCATCCTAACCTCGGGAATAAGCAGTGCAAGAAGCGGGTGGCTTCCAGAGACAGACTCTGCTTAAAGAGCTGCTGCTAGCAGTGAGTCTTGTTTTGTGCGTCTTCCCCAAAGCCTTATGCCCAAGGTGATCCTTTAAAGAACAGGGGAAGGGGGAAATCTGAGTCTCAAGAGATTTTAATCAAGTCTTAAAGACCGGGACACTGAAGGCACCTGGGCCAGATCTCTGCTGATCACGGTGAGTTAGTATGTGAAGTGCCTCCTGAAAGAGCTGCAGTTCAGGTCAGTAATCAATGCTTCTGTGCCCATAAGATTCTGGACTTGTACTTCTTGGCTTCTCAGTGGTGGTATCAGCAGCAGCCTTATGCAAAGGCTATAATCCAAGATCTGCATGCAGGGTATAATATAATGAGTATCATGCTACTCTGAGGCAGAAGACAGCTCACAAAATAGGGCAATAACAGAAGAGTGTTGGTTTGGGAGCTGCCTTTTAAAGTATGGTGGTGGTTGGTTCCTTGCCAAGTGCCATCTTTATTGTACAAGGAAGAATGTCCACATGTCTTCCCTTAAGCGGTGACCAGTGAAGAGCAATTAGCACGAAGCATCACTATGCACACATCTGCCATGTGGTCTGAGCTCAGCCTGATGCCTCGGGATGTTCTTCACGGCCAGTGATACCCTGGTTGTGTTTTGCACAGCTCGTACTGCACCTGCGGTTGTTTCTGCAGTTGCTGGGTTTGATTGGCAAGCGGAATTCTGCTCCTTGTAGTGAATTCCTACTTGGGTCCAACACCCACTGTTTCATTCTCCGGAATGCTTGCTCTTTGCAGCTCATTCACTGGTTGTGTCACTGACGGCAACGTAATGAACACTTCAGAAAGCCCAGTATGGCTGCCACCATTAATGCTTTGGCTCATCTGGTCCCGTTTGACAATTAAACCTGAGCAGTGTATTTCTATTTCAAGTCAGTTTCGTGTTGCTGTGCTCCAGCACTTTACCCGCTGCAGGGCTTGCTTTTAAGTTCCTTGCGCTGTAGTGTTAAATCCAACCTGAGCCATTATCCGATGACATTAAATAAGTGGATTTGATTAATTTACAAGTGTATTGTTATGTTTGAAAGGGAATCTCTTTTGATGGTTAGGAGCTGTCAGTCCGTACCTTTCCAACATGATAACACAGCTTCATATCTTGCAAATGTTTATCATTTAAGTCTTGCTGGAGTGTTTTTCCCCTGAAGCATTGGCTGTTCAACCAAAAGGCTGCAGCTCTGTATCAAATGCCAGCCAGAGTCCATTGGGCTTAAACGATGGTTTGCTTGTGTTCTGTAAAGTAAATCATCCTACGCATGTCTTTGGGTTTTAAACTTTACACCCTTGGATTGGTTTGGTTTCTTCCAGCGAGCTCTTCTTGAGACTGGAGTGTCCACAGAGATGGTGCATAAGCGTGAAATGATGCGTGCACCAGAACAAGGCACTTGCTTTTCCCCCATCGATTGCTCTGCTTTACCAAGTTGGAGTTTCTAGCAGATGAAACTTCACCTTGTGCTTGGCTGCCCTTGCCTCTTCACTAGATATGAGCCAGGGGACAGGCGCATCGCAGTATTTGCGTATCGGGATGGGTGCATTTGGGTCTTTGCATTTCCCTTCTTTTGCTGGATAGTTTTCCCTCCACTAGGATCAAATAGGAATTTGAGAGAGAAATGGAATGGAAACTTATGGTTGAGGGAACTTAGAGATGTAGTCAATAGAGAGCATCTCTGCTGGGAGTTTAATGCCAAGGCCTCTGTTATATTATCTGCAGAGGATGCTTTACCGGAATCGCTCTCCTTTAGTGATATTCCTGCCTTTAGCTTTTGACTTCCCTGGAAAATGTTGCAGCCACATTTCTGATAGACACGCTGATAAAAACGCAAACCAAACCAGAAAGCAAACTGAATCAGGTCTGTGAAGGTTCAGAGTCCTCCTTTCCCCCCCGCTTCTGCAGTGTGTATGTGAAGCTCCTTGAGAGATTATTATAATTGCTACTCTGAGCACCATTATGGTTTCCTGATGATGCTGTTAGTGTTTTGCCAATTTGAAAGTTATTTTATACATTCTTTACTGTGCTGCTGTAAATAAGTGATTCCAAATAAACAGCTCAGAAAATTCTGAGCTTTGCGTCTTCCCCTGCAGCCTGTGCCCTTGAATCCCAGCTAGCGATGAGAGAGAATCGTACCGCGTCTTTTAGGGCTCTTTTACATATACAATCATGGAATTAATCTCTCCTTGCTGCATCCCATAGGTAGGGAAGGAAGACACAAGATAGGATCGAGAGCATCTGATTTCAGATGGGTTTGTGTCATTGCTGGGTTATTTTATTACAAGAAACAGCTGGACTGGCACAGCTCACATGAAGCTAAAGCTTGGATGTGTTTGTTTTAAGCGTGATCCATGCGAGCACGAGTGTGGGGCTGATACCTGACGCGTGTCTCTGTTAAGTAAGATACTGGCTTAACGGATTTTCAACACCATTTTGGATACCTGTTATTTAAAGGGTAGCTTCTGAAGGCAGCCACAAGTCTTAATGCTGCTTTCAGCTCTACGCTGGAAAGGTTGGAGCGGACAGCGAGAGATGCCACAAAGCAGGAAGATGGAGCTGTGACTGCGCAAGGGGTTTCAGGGCCATTCTGCAGAGCTGGAAGTGTGGCAAATCAAGTTTCCAGCCCCATGCGCTGGCGTGACCACTGCTTGGTTAATGGTTCTGGGAGAAGCGTGCTCCTTGCTTGCTGGCTGCGAGGTCCCTCTCACAACCCAGAGCACTGACATCTATTTCTCCCCTCTCCAGATGGGAGTTTGCAGCTGCAAATCATCAGTTGGGCTTTTGGCAGAGGAGAGTGCCCAAAATATCTCTGCCGCTGCCTTGCACCGGTTTGTTTGTTTCCAGATGTCTGCAGCTTCTTCAGCTGCAGGCAGTGAAGTGTTCTCCCTGATCAATAGTTTAACCTTCTTGTTGGTATTTACTCAGTGCTGCTGAATAAACTGCATTAAGTGGAGCTGCGTGGATGGGAGAGTAAATCCGCATTTCCATCGGCTCTCCGGAGCTTCCGCAGTAATTCACATTATCTGGGGTTATTGTTAAACGAGGGTATTACCGAGCACATCTTCCTCGTGTCCCTTGAAGCTTCAATTCAGATCTCATTTCTAGTGCTAAGACAGCACCTCCATTCTGAATGATCATGGAAAGGAAAAAGCTTTGGGTTTCCCTCTTGTAAGCTCCAGTTTGAGAGAGCGCCTTTGGTTTTATCAGGATGTAGTCAATACAACTCCGTCTGTTTCCCTTTGACCTTTAGGATGGGGAGATTCAACCCTTCCCTGTGGGCCCTCATTGCAGTTTTACATCCTGCTCCTCCTCCTTTTACCATTCCCTTTTAAGCCTGAAGTCTAATTAGCAGTGAGCAGAAGAGTTGCCCTCCTTTTCTCCAGCAGCTCTGGTGTTTGTTTACCATGCAACACAGGAACTTGGTTATAGAACTGCCTGTTCCATGTTCTGCTGTGCACGTCCTTTACCCAGTGTTTCACCTCCAAATACTGACTTCTTTTAGCTCTTTATTTTGCTTCGCGTAACTTCTGGCCTGGAAGAAGCAGGTTCACGGTGTTTTGCAAGCCACTCTGACCCATTCATCATCATCATTTCAGTGGATGCGTGCAGCAGAAGTCAAATAGCCTCAATTGGGTCTTATATTGAGCTCATCTTTTCTCCTCTGCTATTTCTTTATTCTGCTATAATAAAACTAGCCCTGTCACTGCTGAGCTATCGCTCATCTGTCTCTGTGTATAAGATGGGCTCTGCATCTGGTCTGGAGTTTGCAAAAAGAAAATGCTTATGTGAGGTAGGACGGTATCAGGCTACTGGATCCCAGAAGTATTTCTTCCATGCTGCTAATGCTGTTGCAGCTGCAGTGATTGTAGCTGTCCCCTGCCAGTCATACACATAGGACAGCTCATAGTAGCTTAGCCGGTATTAGTAAAGGAGCAGGGAAAGACTCCAGTTTGGCTTGTCTTTCCTCTCAGTAAACCCTACCCTTCAATGGCACATGTTCTGCACCAACATCTGCATCAGAAGCATGTGCTGGGGTGGCTGCCTGCATCCGCTGCTCCTCTGGGGCTCTGCTCTGTACTTGGAGTATGCTTAAGAGGCCTGGGGGTTGGATTCTCAGATCTACATCCTTCTGTTCAGCTGACCGTGCTGATGCACACCGTCCTAGGCTGAGCCTGTGTCTTCTGTGCTTTGCTTTCTTAGCTCTCCATAGAAGCGTCAGTGCTGGAAAATACTGTGCTGATGGGAAGAATCGGGATGGGATGCTTGGAGCTGAACTCACAAAAGCACCTCCCTCTCTTGTCCTTGGACCAACCTGCTGATGAGGTCTCTGAAGTCAGTTTCATTCTTCATTGCTCCCTTTTCCTATTTCTCACCTGCAAGTCTCTTCATCTTTTGCTTTCACCGCATTTCAGAGAGGTTGGTTTAGTGGCTTCGTGGCGGTTGTTCTGGGAGGGGCTTTTTTGCCTTGCTGTTTCAATGTCTGCTTTTATTTCCCTTCGGTGTGTTAACGGAATACGTGCCAGAGAAAACATCCTTTGATGGCAGCAATTACAAAGAAGAGAACACCAAAAAGCCAGGAAAATGAAGGTGCAAGTGCAGGTAAACACTGCAAATAATCAGTCCAGTATTTATGTCATCTGAAGAGGGTATTTCTCCTTGTGAAAGGACGGGGCTGTGACTAAACACGGGCTGGGTTTAGTTCTGAGATTTGCTACGCCAGCCTCTGTGGCCTTACCGAAGTCATGTCGTTGCTCCAGCCCTGTTTCCCATCCCTAAAATGGCAACGCACTGCAAATGCTTGTTTGGAGCTCATTTAAATGCTGTGATCTTCCAGGATTGTGTGTCTGTGTGTACAGCACCTGAGAGAGTATGTAATCAATCTCTTTTGGAAGCGTTAAGCACTAACTACACACACATATATATGTATTTATTTATGAGATTACACAGTAGCTAAGGGAATGTGTTGCTTTCAAAACTGGGAATAAGCAGAAGCGTAAGGACGGAGGCTGCTGAGAGGTAGGATATGGCCTGGAAAGGAACGAGTGAGTGCCCAGCTGTTGGTTTGAGCCAGGAATTTCGGTGAACATGGGCACATCACTGCATTTCAAGCTAAAAAGGATGGCTGTGATTGTGGCAGTCGCTCTTTCAATGTCTGTAGTGCCAGTGTGGTGGCAGGGCTCCCACATCTCTGGGAAGCAGGCCTGTAAGGCAAGTCACCTCTCTGCATTCCTGGCTGCAGAACCAACCAAGGCAGTGCCATTCCTGACTTCATTATAGCCTGCATCCCGCAAGCACCGAGGCGGGGGGAGTGAGACAACACAGTGTGTGGAGCATCCTCTTCAGATGGGGCTACCAGCATCCACCCAGGACTTACATCAGGATTACAGATACCATTTCTGACTCGAGCTCTTCTTCAAGTCACACACATTTTCTTTTGCACGGAAAAGAAAGCAAACAAACTGTTCCACAAAATGTTCCCTATTTGTCTAAGTCATCCTACTAACTTCTTTGAGCCATCTAAATATATGTATATAATTAGATGGGCTTTTTTATGTAACTACCTCAAGATAGTTATTCTGCTAACCGGTTCCTTCAAAGCTGTTCTTATCTATCAAATTATCTAATTTGGACCTGTTCTATTACCAATAGAACGTGGTTATGAACCTTGCAGAAAAACTCTGCCACCCGCATAATAGATGGATTTCTTTACATTTGAATCGAATGAGAAATCTTGCCTTTTGCAGTGCCTTTTATCCCCAGAAATCTCTTAGCACTTCCTGCATTTGACTGACTCTTACAGTGGTAACTGTTATTTACTGTTCTGCTGAAATATAGCCACCTATGAAGATAAATGTAGCAGTTGTTTCAATGATTCACGACTCAACTTCACGTCAGTTTGAGATCAGAGCCCCTCTTAGTGCAAGGGAGAGGGAAATGATAATGTAATTGCTCAGATCTATCTAATGCCGTGAGGCAAGCACTGTGATTGCTGACGGTGGCTATTTCCCCCAGATGTTTGGGTCTGGAGACGCTGGATTATTCTGTGGAACAAACAGTCTGTTGGTAGTGAGAAAGGGGGCAGGCTGATCCATATGCATCACTGCAGGCTTTATTATACTCTGCATGGGCACAGCTAGTAAAGCTACCAGTGGGGAAAGCTTGGTTTTGGTCTGGAATGAGCTGGACCTGCAGTAGTGCAACTCCTTGTTTTGAGCTCCTGTTTTGGACAATGCACTCCTTTTCTGGGACCCTCTGATTTCCCCTTAGGAAAGGCCTTGCCTGACCCAAGAGAGCATCTTCACAGTGACTACCAGAGGATGAGCTTTCAGGACTGTCTGGTGCAGTCCCGAACTCCCTGGAGGGACAGGCGCTTGACTCTCTGGCTTTCTGATGTATCAGTGTCCCTTCCCTGCCCTTCTGTGCCCTGGGGAGTAAGTGGGATCCCAAACCTCCTCTAGTCTTTACATTTAGAGTCTGGCAACAGCAGTAGCTCCTTCCACAAACAGGATTTTCTAGGCCATCCAAGTCCCTTCCTTCTGCAGGCAACTGGGTCAGAGAACCTCATTCATAGAATGACCAAACTCTATTTGGATGCTTCCCTCTCCCCTATCTCCCCACATAACACTTTGTGGCAGAAGGCAGTTTCAAACCTCTCCTCTTATGGTTCGAATCCTTTTTATTTCCAAGCCGGATTTATCTGCAGACAGTTTCTACCCCGTTTGTTCCTTTGCTGAATTATCTCAAACACAAAGATGCCAACGGGTTTTAAATAAACCACAACTGCTTCAGAAACTGAGGAAGGCAAATGAAGCTGGAAATGATAGGAATCCAGCTACCTTTGCTGGGACTTAGGGATGAGACTTGCAGCAGGACAGCTTGAGCTTTCCAAGAGCAGAAGGAGAGGGGAAAGGGAACATTTCCAAAGGCAGGAAATGGCAGAGCCATGAGGAGGATGCAGCATCCGTCGGGATCATGCCTACCAGGGATGCCCAGAGGAAGCCCTGCCTGGCTCAGGTGCGAGGCAGTCTCTGTCTATCTCCCACTGCTGGTGCTTGCACAGGGGCTGCTTTTGGTCCAGAAGCAATCCCAGCCCTGGCAGCCAAACCTGTGTGCTCCTGTCCCTCAGAACCCACTGCTTTGCCCATTCTCCTCTGTGAGCATGAAGCCCCGCTCCACGCTGCGCTGCAGCCCAGCCAGTTGTGACCCGGGACCTTGAGGGCCACAGTCATCAATCTCAAAGCAAATGCAGCCCAGACGTAGGGAAATGCTCTTCTATCCTGAGAATAATAAACGCTTGGAACGGCCTGCTGGGCAGGGTCACTGGTGCAAAGGCACAGGGATCATTTGCAGAGCCATTGACTTGTAGCTGTTGTCCTACGGGAAATGATGTGCCAAAGGGATGAGCTCAAAGCACCCTGTGCCTGTTACCTATGTACCTTATGAGTAATTTGTCTCTGAAGCAGAGGCGTTTTGCTTTCTGTGCTGTGAGGCGGATTCTTTTCCTCCAGCTTATTTCTTCTCAGCAGGAGGGGAAGATGAATTCCTGTCAAAGAGTAGTTCACTGCTCCTAATGCAAGAGTCCAATTAATGGATGGTTTACAAGCTTTGCTTTGCTCGCTCTTGAAAACAAACAGGAAAACAAAACTGCAGTGTAGTAGAAAAGGCTGGAGCATTACAGCCTACAGGGACACCATGGCTTAGGAAACTGACTGCTGCTGCATTCTCAGCTTGCACCAGACGACAGGTCCTGTTCATCCCACTCCTGCCAGTTTCCCAGTGCTGGATGATGTCTCTTGCCCAGCATTGTGTTACTGTGCAGGGCACCAGGAGGAGGTTAACACTGAGCAGGAAGATTTGAGGACCTCTGGGCAGAAGTGTCGTTTCCAAGCACTGAAGAAGGAGAGGACACAAAGGGAGAGTCAGGGCTGTGGCTAAGAGCAGGGAGTGCTAAGCAGTTCAGGATTTGGGATGTGTCGGGAGAAGGCACAGCCTTTCCCTCTCAGGAGTGCTCAGCCTTAGGAGAACCCGTCACTTTGGAAGCAACAGTTCCAGTACCCTGCTGCTCCCTGCCCTCCTCAGTCCCCTCCCCTTCCTGCATCCCTCTGCTCCCTTCATCCTGGTTTCTGCCCCGTTTCCTGCCATCCTCATCCTGCCCTCCTTCGATCTCCGTTCTCCAGCCCCTACTTCCTGCCCTCGCAGCATCCCTCCCCGCATCCCCCTTCCCTCCATCCCGCCCCGGTCCATCCCTTCCTTCCCGCTCCGCACTGCCCCGCACGCCCGCCGGGGGGCCCCCGCGCCCGTCACCCCCTTCCCGCGGCGCCGTGCCCCGGCAGCCGCCCCTGCAGTTCCCCCGCTCGCCGCTGGGGGCCCGACGCCGCCGCCGCCGCCGCCGCGGTCGGAGCGGGGCTGGAGCAGCCGCGGGCAGAGCCGCGCCGCCCAGCCCAGGTAGGAGCCGCTGCGGGGAGGGTCCGGGCGGAGGGAGGACCGGCGGGGGGGGATGAAGGGGTGGCGGGGCCCCGCAGCACCGCTCCGCGCCGTGGAGGCGCCGGCCGCGGTCCCCCCCCCGCGGGATGCCCGGGCCCGGGATGCGCCGCGCGCCCGCCGCTGCGGAGCCGGGAGGCGCTGGGAGCCCCGGGCAAGGCTCGGTGCGCGGGAGCGAGGGGCGAACCGGAGCCGGACGCGCCCGCCGCGCCATGCTTGCCGGCGGCAGCAGCCCCGGTTACGGCGGCACTTGGTGAAGGACTTTGTTACCAGCCCTTGAAGGGGGGGGATGTTGTTGGCCGCAGTGTGTTTAGCGTGGCAAGAGTTGCAAAATGTCGTGTTCCTGCTTTCGGGAGAGCTGAAGTTCAAGGAGCGTGGGGAAAGGGGGACTCTGTGTGGCTGCGAGTCCTATGGATTACCTGGGAACGCTCCCCGGGCTCTCCAGTGCGGGGAAGAGTGTGGTGGACATCTCTATGGGGGAACGGGAGCGGGGCTGGCTGGAATGGATGCTCCCCGCGTACTTGCGTGTTGCTGTGTCCTCAGCCTGCGTGCGACAGTCATAGGCAGTGGGGAAATGCTGTTGAACTGAGGTTTATCTCAGGCTTCGGATTGGGAAGAAAAGGTTCATTGTTCTGGAATGCGTTTCACTGGAGTTGTGCTCGTGAATAATTTGTCTTAGAATAGATGAGGTACTTGTATGCGCAGACGTGCGGGTTATGATGCCGACAGAGACTCCTTTAAGGACCAAGCAGTGTTGATTCTGGGCAGTGGGGGGAAAACTCCATGCAGCAGCCTCTTCCTAGGCCCAACTTTATTCTGTGTTGTTTATGCATAAACTCTGGCATAGCCTGCGGCTCTGGGAGCTCTGCATGCAGAAGAGATGCTGTGAGTGTTACTCGGCTGTCATCGTCCATCAGGCTCTTTCCTTTCCCAGCTGTGAGACCCCGAGGTTGTGACCCTCGGGAAGTTAATTTAGCCCACATGGGGGCTGCTTTATCTCTCACACATGTGGCCTTTGCAGTGAGGTGCTGCTTTCTGGAGGAGCCAGAGCTGCTCCCTGCTTCCCTGGGGGCCTTCCGCTAGCGGGAGATGCTGAGGGATGGCTCGCTCTGCCACCGCATCCTGGGCAGCGTTCCTGCCGGAGCGCTGGTGGGCACTGGCTGTCCCACGCCGCGGCAGCGGGAGGCTCCTCTGCTTCCCCCAGCAGGAACCCGAGTCCCTTTGTCTCTCCCAAGCCTTTCCTCCGAGGAGCCACATCCCGGCTGGATGTGACCGCCGCAGTTAGCCGGGAGCAGGGCTTTCCCTGGACCGGCAGCCGAGGCTCTACAGCACTGGAGAGCAAGCAAGCAAGCAAGCATCCCCATGGAGTCGCTGGTGCTCCCGTAGAGCAGCTCCTGCCGCCAGTCCCTGTGCGTTAGGACGTGTGTGCTCACAGGTAGGAGGTAATGTTATAACAGTACTCGGTGCTTTTCTGCCATGGCTTGCTTTAGTCTGCGTGTTGCATAGGGGTAGAAGCGTGCTCTATGGAAGCAATCTGCAGAGAAGCTCCCACCGTGCCAAGGCATTTTCAAGTGCCACAGTGCAAGTCTGCTTTAGTGTTTATGCATATTAGTATGTGTATTTGAAGGGAACCATCTGGGTAGAGAAATATATGGTAAGCGGCTGAACCTTTCCCCGTTGGTTTCCATTTCGGGGATGGGCCTCATTTGCAGAGCCAGAAGTTGGGAAGTTGCTGTGTGGCTCTGGTTTGCAGGTGCTGCTTTCGCCACAGCTGGCGTGAGTTAACACCCTAAACTGAGGCACCTGTACCTGGGTTGTGGGGAAGAGGGAGCTGACAGCCTGTGCTGAGCAGGAAGAGGGCTTCGGAGTGTCAGTACAGCTGATGAGAATGCTCTTTAAATGGCTGTTTCTTTTAACCCCTTAAGAGCTGGCTCCTGCGGAGGTGAAGTGTGTGCTCTTGGTGATGGGAGCAGGGTGAACCCCTAAGGAAGGGCTGTGGGCAGGCCAGTGGGTTTCCCAGAGTGGGAAGAGGCTGATGGAGCATCACCATCTCCCTGAGAAGATTCACCTGTGAAAGGTTGGCTCTGAAAGGGGTTTAGGGCAGCTGCCTGTGAGTGAGAGACCCACGGAGACGGTGCTGATGCTGCCTGCAAGTTTCTTGCTGGAGATTTCTTTTGCAAGCTGTGCAAGGAGAACAAGCCAAGCAGTCATGTGGGCTGGCAAAGACCGAACCGCTCGGATGCCAAGGAGCATGCAGCAGTCTGTGGGTGAATGGCAAACGGTTCGAGGGAGCTGGTCTTCGGAGAGCGCCTCAAAGGAACAGCAAGGAGGTGCTGCCTCTATTCTGGAAGCTAGGTTTTGTCAGGAAATCCCATCTCGTGCGTGTGCGTGTGTGCTCACGCTGATTCCTTTGCTTGCTGCAAAGCGAGTGAACTTGCATCTCACCCTGGACTTGGGGAAGACCCTCAGCTAGATGCTGACTGATTGCATAAGTTCTAATGGGAAAGCATCTGACTGCAACGTAGGATCTCTGCTTTGACCGTGTTGGCTTAGGTACCTCTTTCTCTGGAGCTGCAGCTGGTTTTCCGTGTGAGATAAGGCAGAGGAGAGGCAGGAATGGCCCTGGTCCCCTTTGCTGGAAGAGAAGCTGTGTGGTTTTGCTGGGTGTGCATGCAGAGCAAGAGCCTATGTGGGAGGGTGGGCTTCCATGTCAGAAGGAGAGAAAAGCAGGGCAGAGGAGGAGCGTGGGGTGACACAAGTGGTGAAGGGGCAGGTACATGCTTAGAATTGGGCATCGCTGGGTCATATGGACAGAGATACAGAGCAGTGTCTAAGGAACTTTGATCTCTGTGGCAATTGTTTAAGCTTGATTCTGTATTCAGTCTGCACTAAGCATCCGCAGATGTCTTGCCCTCTTTAAAGGCTTGCTGATGAGCCTGGGTTGTGGATATTGATTCCTCCTGACTTTGAGGGGGAAGATCTTCATGCCCAGGGCTTGTTGGGGTCAGATTTGATTTATTTTTCATGCTTTACGTGGCAAAAGGTGAGACAAAAGTTTTTGCAAGTCTTCTCAGAACTGTTCTTCTGCTCTGAACAAGAGGCTGCCGAGGCAGCATACTTAAGGCTGAAGTGTCCTTTAATGCAGGGAACATCTTGCTGTGTGTGAATGGGAGGAGCACCCTGAGAACTCCCCATAATAACTTTTTGCCTGATCTGTGGGACGCGGCTCGGAAGGATAATTGGTGCTGTTAATATAGCAGTGTTTTTTGTGGTGCTTGTTCTGGTGCCTGTGGAAGACTCGGTGTGCTATTGGGGATGGATGTGGCAGTTAGTTTTAATGAAGGTGCAGCAAAATGTGGTGAGGACCAGCTTGAACAGGATCATTTCCTTGTTGTTCAACAGCGAGTGGCAGATGGGTAGAGCAGAGATCACAAACTTCAACCAGTTCACAAGCTATCAAGGCAGTAAACCCAGAAATGTTTCCTGTACCTTAAAATGCTCAACTGGTGTCTATAGGAGCGAATGCAAATGGAGTGAACATGGGCCTCCTTGGATATGTTCCATGTTTCTGCAGGTGCCTTGCAAGAGAGAGGAGAAAGGAGGCTCAGCTGTGATTTATCACAGCTCTCTTGCCACCAGCTTCTCTATGACTAAGCCAAATAAGGTGAGCCAGGCACAGGACCTCAGTGTCTGCTCATTGCTCTGCCTCTGTGGGAGACCTTGCTGGAGCTGGGAAAAGCCTCCTCGTGCTCCTGGATGCAGTGCACCATGATCGGTGTTGTGTAGGTGGTGTCCAGCGCAGCCAGGCAACTGCGGGGTGCTGAAATGCCTCCATGGGCAGCAATAGTGAATTGAGGCTCCCTGAACCCCAGCATATAGGAGAAGCTGTGGCAGAGAGAAACACTGGCTGGGGGAAGAGGGGAGGTTTCCTTGTACCAGGATGTTGAGGCAATCCCTCCCACCATTTGCAGTAAATTAGCAGTGATAGAACTGTTTAAAGAGCAAATAATGACCAAAGGAAAAAAACCTGGGTGTTGTAAATCAGTAGGACTGTGGATGGTTCATCCGAGAGCCCTGAAGTAAATAAAGTGTGAAATAGAACCAGCTGTTAACATGGAAGGGATGATTCCTCTTCTTCCTCCTTGCTGGGGAGTTACCCCAGAGGAGTTGAAGCGGTCAAAAGGAGGTGCCAGATACAGCAGGAGTTTTACCATGCAATGCCTTTACAGAAACCAAATCTGAGGGAGAACTAGGGTATTGGGTAGGTGAGTTTTGCTTCTGTTCTATGCTAGCTGGGGGGGGGGGGGGGGGGCTAATTATCACAGATAATGGGTCTGGAATGGATGGGTCTAACCTTGGGGGGTTAAGTCACCATAGCTTGTATGGAGAAGATGAGTTGGAAGCCCACCTTCCTGCTACTTGCAGCTTAGCAGGCTAATGAAATAGGCACTGGCAATGTACCGCTGTACCTCATTTATTTGGGTTTTTCATTAGACTTACCTGAAAGAGACTATTTTGGGAAATAAATAGCTGTAGGGTAAGGGGCAGAGGTCAGTGCCAGCTTTCCTAGTTAAGCTGTGGAGAATAGAAGTGTAATGGAGGGGTGCTGATCAGGGCATAGATAGGTGGTTATGCAAAGGTTCCTCACGCTGGGGCTAGGTCTATTTATTCTCTTTAATGATTTGGAGGTGGAAACAGATCAGAGCTGAGTTAGAGAACAGAGAGGGTTTGCTTTAGCTGCTAAACATTTGGAAGGATGAAGAGACAAGGCTGATGGATTTGAGCATGCCAGTGGTTCGGCCGCTGTAGTCAGGGTATAACTCAGAGCTGAGCATTACGAGCACAATGAAAAGGTAAAACCTGAGCGCGTCTTTTCCTAGTGATGTACCCAAAGTGCTTCTGTGGGATTCCCCAGGAGAGCATGCAGGGGTGTGATCCGTGTGCAGCTGATGAGGACTTGTGGCTGTGTGGGCAAAGGGGAGCCATGGGAGGTGCAGGCGCTGCTCTCCTGCATGGGTACGGTGTGGCCCAGGGGGGTGTTTGCAGTGATAGAGCAGGGACAGTCAGCTCTTCCCAAAGCCGCTTGTGTCAGGTCAGGGATTCATTGCTGCTGGAGCAGGAGCTGTGGGCATCCAGACAGTGCTGGCATCTGGCTGGGCTTTACCATGAATTATGGGGAACTTTGCTGAGTCCTGGTGACCGTCTGATGGGACCTTCTCCTGGGTTTTCCAAGGGGATAGATGCCATCTCACTGAAGGAAAAAGGGAGCTGAGATGTAAGCTGTTCATCTACATGAGCGATTTCCTACCCACATCCTCAGTGCCTCTTACCCAGAGACTTGGGAAGTGCTTACAGTGTTTGAAGGGGAGTGCTACTGTTTGCTGCGGTCTCGCAGTGGTGGGAGGGAGATCAGAGAGCCCAGAGGGTTCCCGTTTCTGCTTGATTGCAAAGCCCTGAGCCAGGTCTTGGTCAGGTGGCAGGGGAGCTATTCTGACCATCCTTTGCATGGAAGCAGCTGCATAATACATGCCCGAGCAGTGTCTTAACGGAGCACCCGGTGAGCCATCCAGCATGAGGGGATTTTCATCTCTGCTGAGATCTCCTGGCTTTAAAGCGTGTGGAATTTATTTGCATCCCTCATGAGTGAGAGAGCCTGGCACACATTTCTTTTCCCTTATTCTCTCTGTTCCTCCCCCCCTTCCCCCCTTGCTTTTCAGTTTGTTTATTTGGTTAGCTCAGCATCAGCACAATGATGTGGAAATAAAGCAAAGGAGCTTCGTCTTGGCCTTATTGCGTATGCATAAATGAGAGAAATAGATCATTGTGGCAATCCTGAGCTAGGCTACAGTTAATGGAAATTCTTCTGTGACCTTATAAACCCTGCTTTGCCAGGGTTTGTAATGAGTCTGCAGGAATTCATTCTGGGCACAAACAAGTCATCTGAGGTCTTAGACCCTGTGAGCACGCAGTAATAATAATAATACTAATTTCCCACCCACTCTGCCATGTGCTCAGCTCCTGAAAGGTTTTGCTATATTTAAGAATTGGGCTTTTCCTCTCTGGGACCATCATATATTGTGTGTGTGTCGGGGGGGAGGATGATGGCTGGTGGGGAACAGCTCTTTCTGTGCATCCTAACACCAGTTCCCCTGCATCACCTCCCTTGGGAGCATCACGGTGGGTCCTTCTCATGGCCCTAACTGGAGCCGTTTACATCATTAACGCTGCAGATGGATGAACTGTGTGATCACACCTCAGCTGCTTCAGCACAAAGTCAGCTCTTTCTGCATGGTAGTGGCTCCTCACCCTTGCTCCTCTTCCTACCTGGACATCTGAATCAGGTAGCAAAGGTAGTCTGGGCCTGCTCAGGAGGGGATGGGTTGTTAAAAATCACTGCAGTGTTTTCTTCTGCCTTCACGTTTTCTTGGACCTTTTTTGGGCAAACTGAGATTTTTTTGGTTCAATGGCAGAAGTTGATGTTTTTCTGAATGAAGTGAGGTTTTTAATGCCACTCTGGCCCTGCTCTAGGTGGTTGCAAGGCTCGTTGTCGCTGATGTTGAGTCTGTAGTGGGATTCACGTTGGGCATCGGTCCCATGCTTTCTCTGTATAGAACATGATGAAGCAGCAAATTCTTCTGTCTGATAGAGTCACTCTTAGTGTGGCTCATCTCAGGTGAGGTGGCAGGAAACGGAGCCACGGGCAGAGCGTGGCTGCAAGCACACTAGTGCAGCATGGTACTGCTAGTGCACTGAAACCACTGATCTGCACACAGTTAGATGTGCCAAAACTGCTTTTTTTCACCCCAAAAAAGCTGGTTGACAATGTATTCTACTGTACCCGCACTCACTGTTTGCCCTTGTTGTTTTCTTGTTTGCTTTCCATTTTTGCTCCACCTTGTGTGTGATCTGGTAACACCTGGTGTTAGAAGATAGTATGTGTGCATGGACAGCTTTGCAAGCAGGCTATCACATCTCTTTTTAAGCTGAAGAATGTTTGGGGCAGAGACTGTGCTAACATTCACAGAGCATCTGGTCCTCTCCAGGTCCAATTCATCACTGTCTTGCGGTCTGCATTATTGTTCACACCAAGGGAAAGTGGGTGTGAAGCTGGAATAATAATGTTTCACACTTGCTTTGCATTGGTTTTGATATCCAGCAGCAATGTTAGCCTATCAGGGAAGGTGTAAGGAAATGGAGTAGTTGGAAGCTGAAAACAGAGTCTACAAAGAACATGTTAATTCCCCTTACTGAGAAAGTGACCACTGTGATTGATCCCCTATCAATATCATCCTGTATCAATGGCAAACTGAAGCGGAAAGATGGGATTTTCAAGTTCTAACTGTAAGGGTTCAAATTATCACACAGGAAGAAGTAGGTGAGGGCAGCAGCAGAGCTCCTTGCCCGTGATAATGGCAGCTATCATGTAATGGTTGCCCCAACATCAATCTGATGCGGTACAGATCTTCCAAATGCAACTCCTAGTTGGGCAGCGGTGATAATCTGAGTCTGAGAGGGTCCTGAACACCGTCTCTGTAGTACAAAACGCCTTGCTCGTTTAAAAAGGGGTTGGTGGGCATACTGGTTGTTAAATGGTGTTGTTTCTTTAATGAAACCTAATGGTATAAGCATGGAAAGAACGTAATGCCGCTTGGTCTATCTGAAGTTTTGTGTTTGGGAAACAGCCTTTTGGTATCATGGTAGTAGGACTTCTCAAGGGTCTTTAAAGGAGACGCATCTTCCAGTGATTTAGGCTGACATGCCTTTTGTTCTGTTCCTGCTGAGTGTTAAGTAAGATTTAAGTCTCCTCAGTCACTATTTAGTTATTGAAGAGCATCCCAGCCAACACAAATGCAAACAGAACTGTCTGGATGTTTGTTTATGCAACAGATCATTAGGAAGTCTGCAGGAAAAAGAAGTGTTCTGGTCTCTTAGATAATTAATCTGCATTTTAAGAATTGTCTGAAGACGTATTTGCAAGCTAGTCCATTGAGCTGCTGCTCATCGAGTCCATAATCCCCAGATTTAATAGTCCCTAAGAATGTATTTCCATAACACACAGTGAACAGTTGAGAAATCTGCACCTTTTTTTGTCTTAAGATGTCAGTGCTTGCACATTTGCTGTGACAAATGCCTTCTTCCAGTTGGTGTTAGCTTCCAACTGGTAGGGCTGGGGATGGGGAGAGAGAAAGCTTCTTAATGCAAACCCCTGGGTCCAGATCCCTACAAATGCTGGATGAGTTTGCAGTTTCCATCTGGCATCAGATGTGGCATGACTCTGCAACGTGCTGGCAGCACTGCCCAAAGCGCACCTCGTGGCTGGCTCCGGCTCCTTGTCCTGTGTGTGTCAGAAGCAGGATGATGGCTCTAGGAGGATCTGAGCTACGTCTTGAGCTGCATCTGACGCAGCCCTATGTGGCAGGGGTAGTTCTGTTGGAGGGGGTGTGAAATGCTGTAGTCCTTGTGCGGTAGATTTAATCTGGCAGGGGCCTGGAGCGCAGATACACTGCCACTGCCTGGCTTTGGTTGATGGAGCTGGTTTGGCTGCCAGGAGCTGGCTTTGCTGCAATGGCACTAAGCACTGTTTGGGACCTGCGGCTGTGTCTAGGCAATGAATGCCGTGTTCTGCCTGGGATCCTGACAGCAGGAAGTTCACTTATGGGATGGTGAACCAGGCTCTGGTTTTGAGGTGTCTGCAGCATAACCTGTGTTACCTGAGCCAAGGTAACCCATGTTCCTGTGCTGTGGCAGATGTGAGGGTTTGAGAAAGAGCATGAAGTGCAGCTGGGTTGTTTTGTAGTGGGAATAGGGTAAACGTACAGGCAGCTCTTGCAGCATTGCTGGCATGTGATAACATACTAATCCACATTAAGGAGAGCAGGGAGTAAAACCACACTTGGAGAGGAACCCCTGGGAGCTGGGATGCCAAGCTGAGAGGCTGGAGCTTAATTTCATTATCTTATCAATAACTAGCTGGTCTTGCGTTGTGGATTCTCAGGAGTGCTAATGCTATCTTTGGCTGTCTAAGCAAAGAAATAATGAATACAAGTAGGAAGATCATTGTGTGCAGTTGTGGTATCTGTACCTTTAAAATGATGTTGGCAAACTGGCGAGAGATAAGAGCCACAGGGATGGTGTGAGGTCTCAAGCACACTGGAGAGAGGCACTGAAGCTCAGTCTGTTCCTTTTAAGTAAGATAAGGTTAAGGGGTGGTTTCATTATTGTCTGTAAGTACTTAACCAGATGAAGGGACCTCTGCTAGCCAAAACTAGGAAGACAGGACGTGCTTCTGTGCCTGGATGCTCCAGCTAGATATATTCAGATGAGAAAAGGCATGTTTTATTTTTGTACAGCTTTATATTTAAGGAGAGGAGCAAATTACCCAGGACTTGGTACTTCTGCTGTTTCTAAATTGGAATGATACATCTTGCAGAGTTCTTTTAGGTTGGCTTGCAGGCTGTGGAGTCGCACAGAAACAAAGGATGCTGCAACTACAAATCCCTTATGCCACCACCTGGGACAGGTTCAGCGAAGGCAGGGAGAGAGATTAAGAGGCATCATTACCATTCAGGTGGTGGTTGGTGTGTTAATTAGGGCACACGGCATGCTTAGGAGGGTTACTTTCACCTAATACCCAGCTCCTTGCTGAACTTAAAGCTGCAGAGCAAGGTAGGAGTGGAAAGGAGCAATGGCAAGAAAATGCAGTGACACATTGAACCTTAACCAGGTTGCTCCAAGCCCTGTCCAGCCTGGGCTTGGACATTTCCAGCAGCCTGTCATCCTGCAGCCTTGTCTCCTTCTGACCCTTTGACTCGACCCTTTGCAGAATCAAAGGGGTATTTCCTTTCACATGGTGGCATCTGAATTTCTGTCTTTCAAGGTCTGATGTTGGCGCTCTGAAGACAACTGAATTAGGATGGTATCAGTACAAAGGAGAGATTGCCATTAGCAAAAGCACATTTTGCTTAAGTTAGTAATATGGTAACTGTTAATTGAGTGTTCATTGATTGTCTGTCACTACATTGATGTAATCTGTTGCTCTCCATTCAGGGGGATGGCCTAGCATTGATGAAGTAGTATAGCAGCTCTTGCACCAGTTAACTGTCTTGACTGTTTGTTGTTATTCCCCTAGTGATTCCATTTTAACAGTGGTATAATTAGCATCCTCTCCTCCTCTTTGGAGTGATCTCAGCCAGCACTGCCGTTCTTGTTCTCTCTCAAGTACCTTTAATGCACCTATTCTTCAGGGTTTTTAAGTGGCCTGAGATAAAGAATTTAAGCAGGGGATGCATTTGAACTCTGCCCAAGAGCTGTTGTCTGCATGGATTTAGGGTCTGAGTTTCCCCAGCAATTGCTTCATTTGTTAGAGGTTCTTTGTTGCTGAAGGTTCAATTATGGAAGTGAATAGTGTTTTATGGGAATGGAGGGGGAACTGAAACCTGCATTGCCTATGGCGATAAACGGCTCCTTAGGTAATTGTGGACAAGTAGTTCATGGTAACTGGTATGTAGCAATGAGATTATGTGTGTGCTCATGTAGTGCTTTTCACTGGAGACTTCTCCAAGCCTTTTCCAGTGCTTCAGTGAAGCCCTTTTCTGCTAGATTTTGCAGGAAAAGATGTTTGTGTTTGGTGGACTTGAACACCATTGAAAGATTGATTAACCCTGAGTGAGAGACTGTGATTTAACATTTATATAGGGGGGAGGGAAAGTAATATTCTTTCTGCCATGCTGAGTATGTTTCAACTTCTGCTTTCAGCTTGTCTGACTTGGAATATCTCCTAACTTGTACAAATGATAGAACAATTTATTTTAGATCATGAGTTATGAGACTATTGCTCATGCACCCAGAACATGACATTCTCAATCACATCTTCATTGCACTGGTAAGGAAAAAATGATTTTTGTATCTTGACATGCTTATCCTTTGGAGACTGAGTCAATTATCATATTGTATAAGAATTCACTCTATAGCCCTTAGGTCTCTGGGAATATCATCATGTCAAGAAGAAAATCCTGCAGGTTTTATTCCAGTTGTTACGAAGTTGGAATGAATAGCACAAGTTGATGTCTGCAGGTGGCGTTCGGGAAGAGGAAAATGACTTATTAAAGGCGTCATGTTAAAATGCGTGTTAGAGCCCATTAGGCTCTGTGAAAGAGCTGTCATAGAGAAGCAAACATCCTCAAATAGCCTGCTTTAATTTCATGAGTATAGTCGTACAGACACAATCTTAGAGGGACAGGGGAGTTATCTGGTCAGCCTCTCTGCTGACTAATTATTGCACTATGAATGTCACCCCCCTGATAGCGGTGATGGCTCTGGCCGCCCTCGGTGGATATGGCAGTGTATGTGCATGGTAAGCTTGGCAAGACTGGGAAGAAACCTGTGGGGAAGGTTAAAGCTACAAAGTGAAAGCAATTTTAGCATTCATTTTGCCTATTTAGTTTTTGGCAGTGTTGAAGCTTTAAGCTTCAGGGCCCCCAGAACCAGAAACTTGCTTTTTATTGGGTTAAGATGAAATGGTGGAGGTTCTTCTGCATACTCCTGAGGTGCAGATGCGGGGCTTTTAGCTATGTGTCAGAAATCACGGCTTGAATGATCGAATCACCTTTGTCTTGAAGCTCTTTATAGCCCTTAACTAACTAATTGATAGGATTTGTGCAGCGGTTCATCCTGCTGTAAATTATAGCAGTTTGAGTTGTTCTCTCTGTAGACTTGCTGGTTTGGTTGGGGGCATCCTACTGGGAAGCCTCCCTTGGTTCTTTTTATGTGCAAAGCATGGACAAGGCTCTGCTCCTGCAGTGTGGCGGATGACCATGGGTTCATGCTACAGGAGGTGCAAATGCCGTTCTGAACGTACCACTCGAAGCAGTTTTCTCCTTGACTCTAAGTTGAGCAAGTTTCCAGTCACAGCAACAAAAATGAGAGTCCCATTTGCAGGCATTGGTGTTGATACAGCGCAGCTGATACGCTCCATTTGCTTGCATAAATGCAGCTTTTAAAGCTGCCACATATGCTAGATAGAGCCACTACCCCTCACCTGCTTCTTGTTGGAATGGCAATGTTTGGAAGGGATTCCCAAGACGATGGAGATGATGGTTGTGTCTATGCATTTGTGCATATGTCAGGACTAGAAACCCGCCATTTCCAAGCTGGTGCGTATAGCAACACTTGAGATGAAATGCTCCAAATGCAGTTATACAGATGGAATTTGGGAACCGTATACCTTGACTCAAGCGCTCCTGTTTCGGTGGCTTTGTTTATGTGCGGGGTTTTGATTTTCCTATTATTGAGGTTGTTATGTTTTTACAGTGTTGCATTACTCATTGGTTCCTTTTATTCCTTTCAAGTTTGCCAGCCATGACTAATGAGTTTTGCTGCAGCGCTTCTATGGAGTGGAGGCTCCAGCTGGGTTAAGGGGGCTTTTTCCTTTTCCTTTCACACCACCAAGATTTGATACTGATGAGTTGGTGCTTTCAGTGGGAAGTTGTGACTCCTTCCCCCCCACCAACACACGTGCAGCCCAGGAAGGGGTGATTTAGGAACGCTGGTGTGGTGTCTCCAGTTTGGGTGTTCATGCTGTGGGTTGGTCTTTCTAGACAGACTAATGCATCCCCTGGTGAAGTACTGTCCCCATGTTATATCCTGGGAGTCCCTGGCTGAGGGAGAAGTGTGGTTTATGGAGCTGTTAGGTCTCATGATGGATGGCAGGGGTTTGAGGAAATGCGCTGCTACCTTTCTCCTGGAGCAGCGGCAATAAGGTTTCTAGTTCATTTTATTTCCATTACTGGGGCGTTGGTGCTTTAATGAAGAGCTCCAATCAGGTAAAGACATCAGCCTGGTGAAGGGATGAACTTTTGTTCAAGAGAAAATCTGAACCTGTCAGCAATTGGCCTGGCTTACAGTGTGAGGGTCATTATCTCCCCGAGATAAAGAAGAGGAGGGAAATTAACAGTGCTTTAAATAGGAATAATTCTCCCCTGCTCCTAAAACACAGCTGCTTTCTCTGGACAGCTTTGCCTTGCCTGTCACGGGGATATTGTTTCTGCAGGAAACCCCTCTTGGTCCCATGAGAGCGCTGGGGTAAAGGTGCTTCCCAGTGACCCAGCATCACAATGTATTGAGCTGGTTGAGCAGCAGCAGCTGGTGTTTTGCTGGAGGTTTTGTATTCAGGCGGCAGAGTGGAACATTTTGTACCAGAGGTACCTTGAGCAGTTGGCTCTGGACTAAAATGTGGGCATTTTCTCGCAGTGGAAGACACTGAGTTTACATTGGAGAAGGAGGAAGATGGACTGTTGTCTGCCCAGTGTTGATGCCCGTGGGCTGGGGGAGATGAACTAGCAGGAAACGTGGAGGTTTGGAATGTGGTTGGTGCCACATCGCTAGCCACTGTGCAGAGCCGCAAACACAAGGACTGCCTTTAGAAGAAGGGATTGTCCTTACCTCTTCTTGACAGTGGTGTTGCAGGAATATGAAGTGACGTGCCTGGGACAAACTGCAAAACCCAGGGGCAGAACTGAGAGTTGAACACCTATGTCCTGACCTGTCAGAATTAGCCGTGTTCATCCCATAGATCTGCAACGCTAACTCCCAGCTCCCTGCTGTGAACACGTAGTCACAGGTCTGAAATTAAGCTCTTGTGCTTGTTTCTTCTGCCCGCCTCTGGCTAATTTTGTTTCATTCTTTCCCCCCTGCACTTCCTTCTCTCTGTCTAACGAGAGAGCTGCATAATAGACTTTTAAAGGCCACTTAATGATGCAAACATAAAAGCACAGAGGAGGCATGGCGAGACAAAGCAGGGGAGTGTGCAGAGGACAGGGAAGATACCAGGCTCATATCTCTTAAGAGCCTCCTGTAGTGCAGGTGAGTGTAGGAGGACCCCACGAGAGCAGGTGATGAACTGTGCCTTGGAGGGCTGTGATTACTGCTTTGCACGTAGCATGCTGCTGCCGGGTGGTCCTGTGTGCATCCATACTGTGTTCCGCCTATTTAAACTTGTTTGTGATTAAGAGGGCTGTGGCTATCGCAGGCATCCCAGGGAGCGGGATCTCTGCTGCTTCCGAAGGCCGAGGCGTGCTGATAAATATGGAGCCAAATGTCCAGGGCAAAGAGGCTTGGGGGGGGGGGGGGGTGCAGAGCTCAGGTGCTGGGCTTCGAATAGCTTATCTGAACAGGGAAGCTGTTGTGAACTGGGACATGAATCCATGAGCTTCTTGGGCAGTAGCTGTCCTGTACCTGCAGAGCCCCTATGACCAAATAGCTGTGAGCATCAGCAAGGGATGCTGGTTGCATGGGGTCCCAATAGGAAGCATTAAATGGTTGGGAAAGCCTGAATTCAGTTTTGAACAAACGTCTACAAAGCTCATTTTTATAATGATAGACAAGCTGAGTTCAGTAACACTTGTGGAATGCTTTGGGGTCATGGTGTTTTAGAATCTCGAGTGTCAGGAACAGCAAGTGCTGCAAGTGGGTACTATTTGAGTGGTCCTTCACTCCATCCTCAAAGAACAATGGGTATTCATATCTTCATAATGCTGAGAAATTTGGTCTGGATGACCCTGTGTCACCTTCCTTAACTGTGAATAACTTGTGATGTGGCAGTAGGTAGCTTTGGACAGGCAGCCGTTACTTATTTCTTATTAAAACTGGCAAATGCGCTTCCTATCCCTAAAAGACGGAGGTAGTGGGAAACAGATTGAGATGCCTTTGTGTAATTAAATGAAGCTGTTGGCTTGTGTACTCGGTGCTCCCACTGAGATGACTGGCTTCTAATTCACTGCCCATTTATTGTTCACTGCGCTCCAGATTCTCTGACTGAACTTTGCCCTGTGGGTGGAACTAGTGTTAGCCTTGTTACAGCATCTAAACCCTCTAATTACTGGAGAAATGGCTTGCAGTGGAGGGGAATTATCAAGCCAGCTGCTGTGTATGTGTTGGCTTGGCTTTCCTCCTTGGTGTGGTGTGAATGTGTCTGATTTAAACAACAGGGAGCATGTAAGTGTGGCTTGATTAGCACGTCTGAATTACCAGTCTAGTCCAGCAGAATGAGGTGTACTTATGCATGTGTGTATGTTTTCACGTTGTGTAGCCACTCCTGTCCAAGCGAGCTCGGAATTGATTTGTATTCGGGGTATTGTTATTTTGCAACTGGAATGAAGTAACATGGAATATCTTAAAAGGCACAGAGTAACACGGAGCCACCGGGAGCCCTTAGTCAGTGAATACAAAAAGGCACCAGCCCTAATGATGACAGGGAAAAGTTCTTTATGGGATTTAGGAGCAAAAGGCAGGGAACAAATGGGTACATATGCAAAGGCACAGGATGGAATTGATCGGGGAAGCAGGGCTTGCAAATCATTGCATATGAAGTCCTTAGTGTTTCAGGTGATTACTTAGGACCTCCTGTCCCATCCTTCTTGGGCAAAGTGCCTGCAAGAAGGAAAAAGAAGGTTGCATGAACTAAAGAGAGATAAAGAAGAGACTCAAGGGGTGTAACAGCAGTATAGAGTAGTCTGGCAGAATGAAAGGGAGAAGGAAAGTACTGTAATGGAGGCATCTATCTGGATTCTAGCTATTTGCAGTCAAGCAGTTATTGCTGAGGTGTTTAGTGCATGTGTGTGAAAGCGAGCCTTAGGCACGTAGAGTGGGGAGGACAGTTTGCTGCCTGGTTGTCTTTTGCTGCCTGTCTATGAAGATGATAGGCTTTTGAGTCCCATATCCTTGCTTGGAGGCAGAGCCAGCTGAGACGTGGCAGAAAGAAACTGGGCTCTGTGCAGGACCACGCTCAAAACTGTCCAAGTGGGCTCTGGCCATGGGGCTGGAGTACAGCTCACATTGGCGGAGCTGTGTCCCTTACAGAGCTGAGTGCATGGAAGGAAGGGGGCATGGAGGTGATAAACAAGGAGAATCTCCATGCGTAAGGAGCAGTTGGGCGCAGAGAGGCTGCTCAGCAATTCTGCCTCAGCTGCAGGTGTGAGATTGTGCCCGTTTCACGTGCGTTGTGGTTACTCAGCTTCTCTTCTCTTTCACTTGCTTCCCAGCATGCTCCCATTTTTTCCCATCTATTACTTGGTTTAAAACCTAGCTCGTGTTGCCTTGGTCCCGATTGGCGGTTGCTAGGTCCCAGCTCTCTGGCACGGTGCTGCTCTCCTCTCCTTCTGGTTTCCCAAGACTACAAGCCAATGTTTCGAAGTTGGGAGCTTTTAAGGCTGAACTCCAGCATCCACAATTTAGGCACAGAAGTAACCCTTTGAATGTTGCATCTCTGAAGGCAATTAGCTTGTCTGAAACAGAGACTGATGCTTTGGGCGCCCGGATCTGTGTACTGGGGTCTGCCTTCTCTGTGGTCCATGCATGAGGGAAAATGAGGTTGGTGCCTTTAGAGAGTGGCTGTTTCAATTTCAGTTGCCTGTTTGAGACTGTAATAGGCAGAGCTCCTGTTTGTGCTTCTGTCTTAGCTGTGCCGTATGCGTAGGCTTGGATGGCGATACAGTGACGGCAGATTTCTGAGCTGGGCTTGCAGAGGGCAGTTCAAATAAGGCGGCCCATCACTTCTGTTCTGTAATGTTTGAATTATGAAAGCATGGAAACCTGCGGCCATCGCAGCCTGGAACACATGCCCACAGGAATCAAAGAGAAACAATCTCAAAGAAAGGGAATGAACTCTTCTCAACAGCATCAGTCGTGGCAAGAAAAATTGAGGCTGGACATGAGGAAACGTTGTTGAACAGTAAAAATAGTGAGGTGCTAGAATAGATTGCTATGGGAGTTTGCAGGGTATCTGTCACTGGAGGTTTTGCCAAACAGATTAGATAAATGGCTTGGAAGGATTGAGCTTATTGGATAGACAGGGGGACTAACAGAGCTCTTCATTTACTCGCTGTTTCCCAGAGTTCCTTCATCAGTGTCAGGGCAGCCTGAACTGCCCTGTGCCTGGCTGAGGCTGTGCAGAGAGGGCTTAACTTTAACCTTGGCTTGGCACCGTCTGGTTCTGGGGTCTGCAGAGCCCCTGGAGGCAGAGAATTTGGGGTTACCTTGCTCTTCTTAACCGTAACTCTGACCACTGAGAGGTCTGTGCCAAGTATTGACAGTAATACATGAGCAGCAGCCCTGGGCTACTGCAAACTTCGGTTTAATTCATAGCTCTGCCAGAGACCTCCCATGTAACCTTGAGCAAGTCATATTAACCTCTCGAACACAGGTCAAACTTGAAGCAACACACAGAGGCATCCATGCTAGGAGCTTGAGATGAGTTATGTTCTTTTACAGTCCATGAATAGCAGTGATAAAGTGGAAAAGATCTTGACATGTATCCCGTGATTCCCGAGAGCAAAAGCAGGACCAAGCTTTATAGTAATTAATTGGTTTTGCACTGTATCGACACCTCTGCACCCCTTCTTGTGCATGCTTGGGGGTGGTTCTGCTTCCTTCCTTTCAAACAGTTCCTTATGTAGATTGGGATGGGTATTGCATGACAGTATTATACTGCAAGACTTGCAGGGCTCTGGAAGAGGGGAAAAAATACATTTGGAAAATGAAATATTTCTGACTAAAGCGTGATAAATCTTCTGCTATTTAGGAAGCTGCAACATTAAAATTGCAAACCAGGCAGCGAGGAAGCAAGCCAGGGTGCGTGGCGGGGTTGGCTGGGGCTCCTGCCTTCAGAGCCTGTGTGAGGGGATCCGCAGAGAGGCAGAGCTTGTGCGTATTCAGACGCGTCTGAGCCCTGGTATGGCAAGGCTGCGGCCTTCATTTGTGTGTGTAAGGATAATGGCGAGCTCTTAGTATACAATGCTGAGCTGCTTGTGTCTATAGTTATTATCTCTTACGAGTGTTTTCCCTTTGCCTGTGGTATGAGAGTGCTGAGGAGACTGGGGGGCACGTATGTATGCCCTTTCCCTGTCTTAATCTATGAAATGTCTACCAAGGTAAATTGTGGAGTGACTTGAGCAGTCAATTGCAGATGGAAAACCAATTTACAAATATATAAGCATGGGGAGAGGGGAAGGAGGGAAATGCATGGGTTGCCAGTGCTCTGCTGAGTGCTGGAGTATACTTTAGAGCTTAAGAATCAGATGTGTGACAGGGTAACTTCTGACTTGGCCTCCCTTTAAAAGGAAAATCACAGGGTGTTTTATTTGATCTGAAGAGACTGCATTCTCTGTCCTAGCGGGCTGTGTTAGCACTCTCGATGTACAAAGCACAAATTATGTCCTCCCTGTCGAAGAAAACCACTCTGTTCAGCCTTTGCTGGTCTGCTGGATCCCTAAGGCCAGATTTTGCTATATAAAGCAGAAGACATCATTGTGTTTTATTTCAGACTGAAGTACATTCTCGAAGAGATAGCTGATGCATTAACCTGTCAAGCATCCTTATTGCCATCATGTTCAGTTGTATGCCTAGGCCCTCAAATGGGGGAAAGCCTTTGGAAAACCTGGGTTATAAGCTCTAGGACTGCAGCGAGGGATAGATGATTTGATCAGGTCAGAGACTCTGGTCTGAGAGATGGAGCTCTGGCTGGGTCCTAAGGGTGGCTTAGAGCAGGGTGGCAAAGTCGCAGCGTGGTATTATCCCTATTTCACAGGGGGATGGAGTGGCCGGTCCAGAGTCACTTGGGGTCATCTGCAGGAGATGCCAGGAGCAGATTCTGCATCTCCTGGTGCCTCTTTCCTTTTCCTGCTCAGCAGGAGCTCTGGGGGCTGAGCTTAACCCCATGGAGGGACTGAGGACCCCTTACCCGTGTCTCCAGCCCTCCATAGAGTGGTGGCAAGCGGGGTGACAGGCAATAGTCCCTTCCTTCCCATGAAGCATGGCCTGGCAGCTCCAGTGTCTCGGTTACTCTGGCAACAAACTGCAATCAGACAGCACCAAGCAGCTGAATTCAGCCCCTTGTTCCAGGAAAAATGCTCTCATTGAAGCCGAGCCGGAGCAAAACCCTCCTGCCTTTATTCTGCTGGATGACACCGACATCCATTCGTGCACTTACCAGTTAGTGCGTATGTGGTGGGGAGCAGGGGGGGAGGTGCCCCACAGAAGGGAACAGTGGGCACAGCCACATCCTAATCGGGGCCACCGAGTGGCTCTCCCGATGCCGTGTCCCTGGCATTTGAGGAAGTCTTGCAAAGCACTTCTCTCTCTGCCCATTTGTCAGCTTACAACGGTATCAAAGGCACTTGTGGCACTGGGGATGTGCTGCTTCTCTGGGATCCAGGGAGCTGCCCAGAATGATAATTGGGTCCTCTTTCATTGGTTTTAAGAAGCTAACAGGCTACTGCACAAAGTAATTAACTGGGCAGATGGATACAGCAGAATCTGTAAACGTCGACAGCAACAATAAGACAGGTTTGGTTCTTTTAATGGCTTGTGTCAGCAGAAGGGCTCCAAGTTGGGGTTAGCTTTCAGGAAAGCAACTAAATCAATGGGTCTGAAAAACTAATCATCTTGATAGCTGCAGATGATGCAGGTGTTCGGTGATGGTTGCAAGGATGGCCAGAAGATGGAGGGGAAAGCAAAAAGGGCAGGGTGTGCGTATTACATTTCGTCTCTGCAGAACATCCCCTCTCCGTGCACCATGAAGGGGTAGTCTCTCACCAAACATGTGTGAGTATGATTGTTGCAGTAGCAAATCCCACCCGTGTGTTTTTTAGGTTGTTACCAATAGTCTGGGACTGTCAGTTCTCTTTCAAGTTATCTGTAGTGGGTGATCAAACTGCTGGGTTTGGTAGAGTTTGGTTCACGATGGAAGGCGTGCGTTTCTCCCACCTTTGCTAACCAGTCCTTTCAAATGACTGGGTCTTTCCTGCGCAGTGCATCAGTCTTTTCAATTCTTGCCATTTGCTGGTTTAGTTAAGTGTGAGGTGTTCTTTGTGTTGAAGAAATACTGGTCACTTCCTATAGCAGTAGCCTTTCAGTTGATGGCCTGTCAACATGATACCAAAAGCAAATGAAATACAAAGTAGAGGGCATGGCTGCATGCAGGCAGCTCATGGAGAGCTCACTTGAGCACCTCTGGACCGTGCTGCATTGTGCAAGTAGTCTGACCTAAACAAGAGCAAAGTACCAGTGTTGATTTATAACAGGCTTTTCGTTCTGTGTTGCGATCCGTCTGTCCAACAAGACTCGGAGGATGTTGTCCTCCAGCATCAGCATCCCAGGAGACATGTTAAAAGTTAGGCGAGAAGCCCATTTTCCGTGACAGCTCAGTGTATATCACCAGAACATCTATCCTCCAGATGAAATATTGTAGGCACAGGGAAGGAAACTTGCTGCAGACGTGTTCCTGTGCTTCCAGCCAACAAACAGGTCTTCGGGCTTGGTGGCAATTCCAGCCCTGTTCCTGCATGTGGAGGGTTGTAGCTGTGTCTGTGGTGCTGAGTGAGCATCCCAGTGCTAGGGGCACCTTGCCCCAGAGAGAATGGTTTGGTTTTGGGGTTAGTTTGCTTATTTATTTGCTTTTAGCATCATAAATGTGAGCCCTCATTAGGAACAGTGTGGTTTACGGCATGGGGGTTATGGTTATGCCACAGTGAGCACAAAGTCACTGCAAAGATTTTGATGCTGCGCCCAAGGAGAACATCTCCCTCATCGTCAACAGGCTCTTCCTTTAATTAGCAGGCAGAAATTGGGACAAATTGTATCAACTGCCTAAGTGGGGGCATATGGGGAAGGAAATGGCTAAAAATTGGAGTTGCATTAGCATGGCAAGCTTTATTAGGGAGAGAGGGTAAGTAATACATGAGTCAAGTGGTGTGCAGCGTCTCCTGAATTTGTAATGACCCTTGGCTAGCTGAAAACACCCTCTCCCTGGCAAAGGCAGTGTAAAGCATTCGACAGATCAAACCCTATCAGGGAAACAATGAACAACAGCAGGATAACCTTGTCTAAATCATGCTTGGCTAATCAAGTTAACTGTTTTATGGGATTGTGATTAGGGCTTTCAATACGTTGATGCCAGAAGCATCTTTCCTATGGTTTGTGCTTCTGATATCCTTTTTCTTGTAGAGGTACCTTGTTTTCCCTCCCCTGGGAATGATTTCTTTTTTCTTTTTCAGATGTTGCATTGAAATAGGTGGTTTTCAGGGTTTTTTTTAATGGGAAGAATAGGTCCTGTCTTTCTCCCTTGAAAAAGAGATGTGTTGGGCTGATGTGCCAGGGATCACACATTCTCTGCGGAAGCAGGGCAGGGTGAGTAGTGTTAGCATCCCCCTCTTGTCCCATCAGTGGGTTTTGGCTGAGGTCCTCCGCTCTGTTAGCGAGTCTCCATGTGAGCAATGCGTTCGTCATCTTCCATGTAACGCAGCATCTGCCTGCAGACCTGGTTGCTGCAAGATATCCTTGAGTTCAAAGTTGTGCAGATTGGGCTCTCTCAGGGCTGACAGGCAAATCAAAGCTGAAGAAGAGTGAAGGTTAGGCATAACTCTCCCTTAGGACAGGTTAATCTGGTTTTCCTTGCAGCTTATTCCAGATCTCCTAGTTTGATCAGAGACCAGGTCTAGGACTGGGCATGCCAGAGCTCTAATCTTGTGGAGAGATTTATACGTTTAGATGGTGATGTTTTAGCTTCCAGAAACTAAGATCCAGCAAATTCATGGGCCACCAGGCTTCATATAAGCAGCAGGCCAAGGAAACAAACTGGAAATCCTCTTCAGCTTTGGTGCCTATAAAACGAGCTTTACAACAAACTGCATGTTGTGGGTGAATTGTCTCCAATTAGACTAGCTGCTTGTTCTCCTTCCATGCAAAAAAGCCTCCAGCCATTTGTGGGTGGCTTTAGTGTTAAAAGCAAGATGATGTTAACAGGTGAAGTCCCATTTAGCTGAAGGCTCTTTTATAGGTAGAGGGACTGCTGGGAGCACAGTACTAGTGTTGCATCCTTGGGAGTTTTGTGCTCTGTGTCAAAATGTTCAGGTCACTGCTTCCGAAGATAAAAGACTCCCGACTTCAACATAACAGCTCTGCTACAAGCTGCCTTAGTTCGTTATGGGAGGGTAATTAGTAGACACTCTTTCAACTCGACTGAAGCTCAGGGCTGTCAGGCTGCGAGCCAGGGGTAGATTGTGAGGCTTTCTGCATAACAAAGGATACAAATCGAAGCGAAAAACCTGTCCATATTCATACTGAGGGCGGTCAGGGCTCATCAGGAGGCAGCCTGTGCTTGTAGCGCTGCCTGGCTCCCGGTGATGCCAGCATGAGTTGAAACTGGTCCTGGAGCTGAAGGGGGTATATGTCTGCCTGGGATCTGCTCCAGAGCACCTGGACCAGGGGGAGGGTGGTGGGCAGTGTGAGCATTGGGTTAGAAGAGGGAAGCAGTGGTCAGAGACATGAGTGTACACACATAGCACCCTCGATCGGCTGCTTGCTTAGCACTGGGCTTTTTCTTGCTGTTCTGATGGCTGCTGCACCTTTTACCAGCAGTGAATAGATAATAAAGGAGCAGAAATATCCAAAGGAAGACGTAGCACATCAGTGACAGTGTCTGGAATAAGCCTGGGTCTGCCCACTGACACCTTTTCAGGGTGAATGTGTGGAGGAGTGTAGCACAACAGCAAAGGAGGGTCAGGCCGGGCATCAGCATCCAGGAGGGAGGTTCTGAGCAGTTCTTACAGTTAACTTCTTCACGGCATTGAAGTGGAAAGGAAAGCAGTAAGGTTTTGTAGGTGAAAATATACGAACAGTGCAATCAAGTGGAGCATTAGCTCGCAGGCTGGAAGCACTGCTGTGTCCCTGAATTGAGGCGCCTGCCTTCTAGGTCATGGGAACAATTACACTGGGGAGAGGAGGCAAATGCGGGTCATGTCTCCGCTGCTTGTCAGCCCACTCTGTCTGCTCTGTCAGTTGGTGTGCAAATATAGGGCAGGGATAGCTGCTGACCATGAGCGTGTTTGGCATCTTCCTCAGACTGGGTTCTCTTGCCTTGCCATGCTGGCAATGTATATCCCCATCACCCTGCAGCCTTGTCCCTATGGGCAGGAGAACATCTTTTGTCTCAGCCTGGGGCTGACCCACTGGGAAAGCACATGTGACGCAGAGCAACCTGAATTATCCCATCTGCCTTCTGCTCTGTGTGGGCTTGAGTAAACCCATGAGAGTTAGAGGAAGCTCCAAAATGGCAAAAATGTATACATGGATTAATAAGTGCAGCTTTGGAGATGGAAAATGAAGTCGCGTTCCTCCATCTCATGGCCTCTTTTCCCTTCTGTGCGTTTTTTCTTCTTGTTCCTTTTTCCCCTCTTGTAAGAGACTGTTTTCCATTGCACCTAATAAAGGCAATAGAAACTAAGTGTGCTACTTGAGGGGCTTGTGGGCAAAATTGGAAACTTCTCGGTGAGGGGGCTGGATTACAAAAATGATGAATTTTTGGAAGAAGGCCATTCTTTTGACACAAAAACTGAGAAATTCTCCCCAGCTCTAGCTCTAATGTATTTTGGCCACCATCCTGTGTAATCACAGTTCATTATTTCTGAAGCACGGATGCCGCCGTATCTGGAACTTTCCTGACGTGAGAATGATGATGCCCCAGTGAGGTGGCCGCAGAGACCTGCTCTCCCCTCCTGACCCTGCTAGCAAGACTGGATGGCTCCCCTCTACCTGCAGTAGTCTGATGGCTCAGTGAAACATGCTGTGCTTTGCTTACCCTCCAGCACCCCAACCTTGACAGAAGGTGCCTCTGCCTGGCTGGGAGCGTGGCTTGCCTGACCTCTGCCTCTGCAGCAGGGCCAGAGCAGAGTGGGAATGTGGTTTGCCTTTGACTCGTGGTGATGGGTTGATTATGCAGCTTTAAAGCTCCTTCTAGTTCTTCTTCCCGAAGTAGACACGAGCATTTTGCACATGTTGTGAAGTACCAATGACAGCAGCACAATGCCAGGACTGTTCTATTTAGTTGCTTACTCTACCTCTCCTGCCTTCTCCCTCCTCTCAGCCTCCACTCCTCCCTGAACACCTGCCTTTTATCCAATTTGATTTTCACACCTCCTCCTGCTGCTGCTGTCCGTGCCAGTTATCTCCGTGCTTATGCAATGGGTGTCTCTTTATTGACGTGATAGCTTTGAAGGCTCCTATCCCATCCCAAACTGGCTTCCATGAGCGCAGCAGGTCTTATCCCAGAGCTGACTCTGCCGCGGCTTTCTTCTGTCTTCGGGAGCAACACCTTAGATCCCCACAAGTACTAAGGTTAACTTCAAATCTGTGCTGAAGTCCTATTGATTTCCATGTAAACGAGTCCTGTCATCAGTCTGGGTGTCTGTGTGCTATCGCCATACAGTACAGTGCAGAGAAGGGCACATTGCTCCTCTGCAGACTCGTCTAGTGGTTGCTGTTGCGTGCAGCTGCTGTTGCAAAGGCTTTTAGTCAGGCCTCTTGTATTTATCCTCATCCTTACCCTGGCCAGCCCTGCAGAGACAGTGCAGCACCTGGAGAAGTCATCGTCTGCTCTGTCTCGGGCATCACCAGCAGTGCTAATGAAGTCCCAGCTGAAGAGCCAGGCAATTGCACTTGTACATCGCCCAAACCAGAGCCGGATTCTCTTGGGCCCAGTGGCCTCCTAGGCTGCATTTGGCTTGTGTGATCTGTTTGACTCATAATGGCAAAAAAGGAAGGACCCAGTATGAATCTACATCTCCTGTATGAGTTTGCATGATTGACAGTTAAGAAGAGGGGAGATGGAGAGAGTGATACGCTCTTAACAGAGAAATCTAGGCTTGTTTGATCAGAGTAACTAATGTGCCAACAGAGATGCTTGCTCAACCATCTCATTTTTCAGAGTGCTGCTACCTTTGAAGCAGGGCTGGGAAGGCAGAGTCTGAATAGCAAGGCCTCAAAGGGCAGTGGGTTGTGCACAACCCCTCGTGTGGAGACAAGGCAGAGTCCTGCACACGTTACTGCACCCTCTCGAGTGGCAGCAGACACTAAACTGAAAGGGTATAGGTCCCTTATCTAGTGAGGAGCACCCTGTTTGTTATTAACCTTGAGGTGCTCAGAAATCCTCAGCCAGAGATTTCCAAGTGTTGTTTTTGCTGTGAGTGTAATATTTAGCCCTTGGAACGTACCATTCTGGAGAGGACAGCAAGAGTTTGTAATGTGCTGCTGAGGCATGGAGGGTGACACCTCCAGGGATGGAGAGTATCACCCTGGGTAAGCATCCAGGACCGTTGTCTTTCCAGCCTGTTGTCACTGTATTAGTGATCTCTGTCACTGTATTGCCTTGTCTCTTCTGAGATCTGAGCTAGGGTAGCTAGCACTTATGTTCTGCATCCTACCAATAACACCAGGTATCTCTGTGTGAGTGTGTCTGCAGCCCCATGCGGATTGATGAGGGATGCAGATGATTATGAGGGTCCTTGATCAACAAGACAGAGGTTATCTCAACTGGGAGGAAGAGAGGGTGGTGCCTGTGCAGCAGGGCTGTCTGCAGCTGGTGACCTGCCTTGCATTGCCACAGTGCCCTTTCTAACTGAGGAAGCGTGAAAGAGGGAGAATTGCCATCTTTTTGCTAGGTTGAAAAGAAAACCAAGTCTGAACGGTCATAATTTAGTGGGCTCCTGGGTAAACTTGTATTTCATTCCGATTATTGAGTGCATTCCCTAATTGCAGCAATAAAACGGCACAGTCCATCTTCTCAACACAAACGGTAGTGCTGATTGTTATTTAATTAGTTGTTTCCAGTGGTCGAGGGGTGAGCTTGGAATTGCAATTGCAGCTTGTATTATTTCACTGAGATTGCTGAATTAATTAGGAGAACAATGGGATTCTTCATTGTTGGCATCTGAAGAACTTGTGGCAATGACTTTAAAAGCGAAGGAGGAATAAAAGGCCATAACGGATTCTTCTGCTGACACTTGGAGCACTGCAGAGAGGCTCGAGGGAGCTGTAGTCCTCCCATCCCCTCTTTCCTCCTGTGCTGCCCTTCATTGTTCTGGAAGATGAGATGTTTACAGTAAAGTTTCTAGCCTTGCTAGAGAGAGGACATGTTGTAGGAGAGAAGGAGCAGCTCTGCCGCTCTGCAGCCATATGATTAGTTGTGTTTGGAATAACAATAGCAGCAGTGGGCTCAGCGTGAGGTGCCGGAGCAGAGCTTACCATTGGGATGAATGAGAGAGAGGAGTCCTAAAGCATGGAGGGAGAAGCAGTGTGCGCCTCTTGCTGTTCTTCGCTTTGTTGTGTTTCCCCTCTGCCCCGTGGTTGTGTGGATGTAGGGAAGGTCAGGCTGTGAGCAAGCCAGCCTAGTGCATGCTAGAGAGTATAGAGGGTGATGCTGTGATGGATGCTGCTGATGAAGGAGCTCCTGTCTGCTGTGAGCTCCCTGGGCTTGCTATCTCATCTGCAGTTTGCCAGGCATGCAGGAGGCATGCTTTGAAACAGCATGCAGCAGCATAGCAGTTGTAGTTCTTGTGCAGGGTGATTGTGTTCGCATCCGAGGAGGTTTGCTAATGGGATCTGGAGACCAAACCTCACATTATAAGACAGTTCCTTTGGCTGTATTTGATGTGCAAGGTTTTCTCTATGACGAGCAGACAAAAGTGTGTGGATGCATCATTCAGGCAGAACCATTAGGAAAGACAAGGTAATTTAAAGTCAAACTTGAGTTGTTGATGTGGGTTAATTCCCAAGTATCGTGAAAAAATAGCCCGTGGTGTTCATTGTCACACAGTATAATTGAAGTTGAGAGCAGATATTTATGTGGCTTATCAGAGTTTTTAGAGTTGTAAATGTAAAAGCGTAAATGAATAGAAAGCTCTAAGTTCTTGTGCTTCAGGATATGACCTAACTTAGGCTTAATGAGAGTTGAGCAGACACTTAACCTCAGGGCAAGCCGTGTCTGCTCTGCCTTTGCACTTTGTCCTCAAGTACTCTGTGCTGGCTGCTGTCAGGTCCTGACAGTCAGACCGAAGAGACCACGAGTGTGTCCCAAGGAAGGCTGTGTTATGTTCAACTTAATGATCTGCTGGCCCTCCACCCTGGAAGGTGCTGCCTTTGAAAGCATCCCACTGTGATGGCTTTGTACCATGGGATAAAATCAAGACTATCACATGCCCCATTCTCATTGCTGTACAGGTTGAGGGCAATTTGCATCCATGTCACAAGGGTGATCAAGAGAAAAAGGTCTTGCTGTCTCCTGCCATCACCCAGATGCAGTGCTTGGGAATACAGCCTTGTGGGAAAGCGCGTTTCCCTTTGAGCTGGTAATGACCTGCAGGAAACTGTTCCTGAAGTGAGAAACAGGGAAGGCTTCGAGAACTGAAGCAATTTGCAGGTGTGTCGCGAGTGATGGGCAGGAGGCATTGAGGTTTTGCTCAGAAAATGTGGGCTTTATTGCTTTCCTCTCTTTTTTACTTTACTTTATTGAAAATGTGTTTGATATAATGGCCTTCTGCCTGGTTTGTTGTGATGTGGCTTTTATTGTAGCTGACTGAGTATTTGGGGGGTTGTCACAGCCTTGCAGTAGAAGAAAACACAGAAGAGGGTTGCTCAGAGTACATGGGGGGACATTATTATGTTAAAGTAATCATCTTTCCTGACCGAACTTGGCTTCCTCTTTCATGGGTGCTCTGCAGAGAGTTGTTCCTTTCTTGTCTATGTCTTTGTATTGTCAGGATTAATTTTTCAGAGGGAGAAGTCTTCATAAGGTGTTATCGAGTCCTTGCTTTGTAGAGGTAGAAGTTACTATTCTTTTCTCTCCCCTGCAGAAATAGTGTGTCTGGAATCTACTATGTCGCTCACTTTCTTCCCTTCCAGTGCCTGCTACCGAGCCTCTGTTTTCCTCTCTCCTTCTACATGAGTGTTCCGTGTTGATTAGGAGCGTTTTGAGGTAGGCTTCTTTGCTCTCTGAATACTCCTTTGTGGGGATTTGCAAGGCCATCTTAGCTGGAGAGAGCTCATGAAAGGCTGGTGTGCCGAGTGAAGCAGCTGGTGCGGCTGCAGTGATGCTGGGGCTGTTTGCCCATCCACAGCAGCATCATGGGGGCTTTCAGGACTTCCTGCCCTTCTTTCCCTCCTCTCTTCAGCTCCTGCATCCCCATACCCTTCTCTTTGGTGTGGTTTGGATTTCCTGCTCCTGGCTTAACTCATGTCACCTGCCAGCAAGACCTCTTCACTCTGGCTGTGCTTCAGCTGAGCTTGTAGCCAAGCCTGTACCTCAGCATAGCCAGGAGCTTAGTGAAGGGGAGCTGTGCCTGAGCCACTGGGAAATGGGGCAGTGTGTGTAAGCCCTGGCCCTGAAGGCTGCAACTGGTACGTCCTCCAGGTACCTTGACCTGCATGAGCGAGCATCCCTGTGCTAGGGGAGGAGCCAGCAGGAGGTGAGTCTGTGGGCTGAGGAGGAGGGGATAATGTGGGCAAGAATGGGCAGAAATCTCTTGTGTGTCCCTGCAGGTTTCTTAGGAGAGAAAAGGGCAGAGCAACAGCGGGACGCTGGGGGAGCCTTTGGGAAGGGTGGCATGGAGAGGGGACTGTTCGAGAGCTGGGGGTGTGGGTTTGGGCAGACCTGTCCCTGTCAGGGCTGTCACTTTCACAACATCTTGGCAAGCCGCAAGAGCTCGTGAGCCTAAACTGTGGTCCAGGAGCCAGGGAGAAAGTGTGTGCTTGTGTGTGCGTATACAGGGAGAGGAAGGTGGGTTGTGGGAGGAAGGCATGGCAATGGGGAGTACAAAGGATAGAGAGAATACAGTTCCCCCCCTCTCCCTCTAGTTCTGATGTTAGAGTGCTTCAAGTACTTTGTATGTGAAGGAAGAAGCTTGTGGCATCTGTTTGTTCTCTTCACTCAAAATCGGTTTGAAGCACAGGGCGGAAGACTTGACAATATCTTCTCTTTGTAGTCCAGCTTCCCCTTTGTCCTGTCCCTTCTTCACTTCTCAAGCCATTTTCTCCCCTTAGCTTCTACTTGTACCTGACAGGCAAATGTATCTTCTCCCTCTCTGCAAGTACCTTTTCTTTTTCAGTTCACTGATTTTTCCCTTCAGACTCCAGAGCATCTCTAATCTCTCTTCCCACACTGATAAGTAAAATGAGTTCTTCTCCCCAGGCAGCAGCAACTCAACTTGGACAGGGCTGAAGGGCAGTTTTGCTCAGGCTGTGATTGACAGGGGATCTCTGGGATACTGTGGGCTGTGTCTATACATTTCCCTCTTTCCCCCTCTTTTCCTCTGTGAGCTTGCCACCTGCCAAAGGAAGGGCAACGGAGCTCCCTTCGCAGAGTGCAAAGAGCAAGGGGAAGGAGGCACTGACCGGACAGGAGCATGGGTGAGATGAGCCTTGCTGGGCATTGGTGGTCATGAGTCCATTGGCCAGGATCTGTGGAGAGAAAAGAAGCTCAGGGGAGAGTGAGGTGAAGAAAAGAGAGCAGCAAGGATGAGAAATGAAGAGTGGCACCCTGGAGATGTGGAAAAGAGGCAGACAGAACAGTGTACGAGATAGCAGGGAACTGACAGTTAATATACAGTCTCCAGGGGAGGAAAGGGGAAAGAAAAGGGGAAAACTATCTTTGTTTCAAAGAGTTGATACAGAAGAGAGTCAATGATGCTGTGGAAATATGTGCATCTTCCTGGCCCCAGGTTTCCTCCTCTTTCTACTGCAGTAGTCCTAGGAGTCCTAGTCAATGCAAGCTACATCTTCCTGAGGATCTGAGGGAAACCCTGGTCCAGGAGCTCTTCGTTACTACCATAGGGAGGTGCTAGGTTGCACAAAGGTGATGGAGGAAATGCAAGAGCTGAAGCTGGACCCTGACCAGGAGGCTGTTTGTAGTTAGTGTGAAGCTGGGATTTGGGATACCTGGTTTTGCTGTAAGCCGGATTTGAATGGGCTCATCCTTCCCCCCCCCCCCCCCCCCTCCAGTAGGCACCGGCCCCCTGAGATCAAACGTGGACATGATTCTTGTTTCTCTGTCTGCTGCTGCCCCCAAGAGGGACATCACTTTGCCCTCCGGTCTGGCTTCAAGCTTTGCCTGGTACGTTTTCTCCTGCTGTAGTCCTGTACAGCAGAGCTTCTGGATTTGCTGAGCCTTTGCCCTAATGCAGTAGAGGGTCTGTTCCTCAGGGAACCACTGGGAGTTGTGACTGCTAGCTAGAGCTAAAGATTACTTTTAATCTGTGCATTTAGTTCAGGTTTTGAGGGATAAAACGCATCTTGTGTATCCAGTGATAGAAAACCTTGCATTCTTCCTGAAGGCAGCCTCTATCCGCAGAATCAAGAAGCCTAAAGACAAGATGGGCCAAAGGGGAAGGGGGGAGCAAGCTATAAGACATGGTATTTCTTTGTCCTTTCAGTTGAGAGCTGCCTACAGCTCTAAGCTGGAGCTGCTGGAGTGAGCAAGTTGTGAGGCATATGGTGACATACCTCACATCATGCTGGTCCCTGCTGTTCCTACCAGGAAAGCATTGCTGGCAATTATGAACAACTGCTCCGGCGCTGCTTGCCTCTCAAAGGCTTCCTGGCAGCTGGGCCTGTGGTCTCCGCTGCAGGAGCAGTGCTCCCTGCTTGAATAGTACCTGCTCCAGCATCCCTCTTCCCAGCCCTTCTTGCCTGTGCAGTATTGCTTCCTGCCTCCTTAGCTCCCCATCTCCCAGCTCTCTGGGACCACCAGCTGCTCTTCTCTTAATGTCAACATATATGGCCCCTTCGCTGTAATTGCCATTTGCCGAGTAATTTACAGATTGTGTATTTTTAGCTGAAATACAGTATCCTTTCTTGGAAGAATCACCATTTAGGTTAATGGGATGCTTTAAAGTGGATGAAGCCATGGTACGAGGGAGAGACTGGGATGCAGTGGAGGTTCAGCTCGATTAGTGATAGAATTTGGGAGTCTTAAAGTCGCACAAAGGATGTGTCCTGGTAGTTCATTCAGTGGCAGATCAGCCACTGTCTCCTTTGACAGGAATATAGATACAATGGTTCTTTTTCGCTCTGTCTGAAATAGCTTTGTAATAACAGTAGGAGTTGGAGAGGCATTTCTATTGATTAAACAATTGAAGCTATTTGTCTTTACAAAACCAAAAATATAGAGGTGTCTTTTGCTTCCTACATATACATTATACACATTCATTGTATGCAGCAGTCTCTGTAATAAAGCTGATGGTTATGATGGACTGGTTTATAACACTGGATTGAGATGGTGTAATGTGAACTGAAGTGCAGAGGAAACCTGATATAAATACGCTGAATAACAAGGACTGGAGTCGCGGCGGCTCGCGAAGGGAAGGAGGGAGGCAGGCCATGTACTGGCTTCTTGCAGGAGATGTGTGATGTGAACAAAGAATTACTTTTGCAGTTCCTGCTCCTATGCTCTCTCCCAGCAAAGCACCAGTGATTTCTAAGACATTCCTTTGATCAAACACCGTTGCAGCTATTGGAGAACTTGTAGCTGAATCTGTCTTTTGACCCTTCCTGCTGATGGTAATGCATGATTGCAGTGTCAGTGTTCCTCTGAGGCTGAGGCAGAAGACCTCTCTGGTATGTCTGTGAAGAGGAGGGGCATCTCCGATGCACACAGCTTAGCTTGCTTGTATGCCTTTGGCATATAAGTAATCTTATGATGTTTGTGGCTTTCTTTGCTCTCCCTCCTGTTTGGCGTTATCAGTTTCTAGGTGGTACCCGTGATGCGCCAGTCCCATAGCATTGATACAGATCTTGTCCTTGGATGTGCGTGTACTACCTTGTTGGCACCTAACTGCTTGGAAATTATCTCTGACTGCATTTACTCCTATACATTTTCCTTTTTTTGCCTTTTTCTCCTTCTCCACACGGGCACATGAGAATTCCTCTGCAAACAGGAGCATGTGTGTGATGGAGCTCGGATGCCTTTAGACATGGACGGATTTTCTGAAGTCAGCCACTGATTACAGTTTGTGTATGTCAGATATGAGAGCTCTCTTAGCTGCGTGTCTGACTTGATCCCTAGGTTTGGGCTGGAAAAAGGGGCTCATTTTGGCAGGTTTGCATTGCATTGGCGATAGCAAAGGCCCTTCAGGGGGCTGCGTTTCTCCCTTGTTTCACACTTGCAAACTTCCTTAGCAGCGTTTCCAGGTAAGGAGGTGCAGCCCAAGAAGGGCTGTGAGCCTTAACAAGAGTGAGGGAACAAGTGATTTGTCTGGACGGAAGTGAAGCAGATTGATTTTTCCTGAATTATTCAGTGATCATTTAAATAGCAATACTTGAGGCTGGGTTGGTTGGTCCAGTTCTCCAGGGCTTCTTTGGGAAGCTGTGGCCTACAGATCGGAGAGAAACCAGTTCAGCATGAAATGTCTTTGTAGGTGTGTTTGTTTATATGGTATATTAGGTGCACAATATGTCTGTGTATGCCACAGCCACCTTCATCTTGCAGAAGTGGAGGGCTTGGCTGAAAACACTGTGTGTGTGGCACATATGTACGCGTTGCTCTGTTCTCTCTGTATGATGTGTTGAAGGATTATTGGATGTAAGCCCGGACTGGGACCTTATGAGACATGCAGTCCCTGCAATCACCTGCCTTGGTAGAACTTAGCAAGCACCATCTCAGAACTGCTATTGGGTTTTTCCTTTGTTAGTGTTTGGGAAGGCTGATCTAGATCCTTGCTGCTCTCCTGGATGGGAATGCTTTCAGAATGCCAGTCTAAATTAGGTCTGAACTTGTTTAGCCCCATTAGTTTTTCTGTCATTATTATCCTTGGACACAAATAGTCATATAGAGGAGTTGTCCACTGAACTAATCTTCGCTGATAATTGTGCAGTACTGTGCACATTACAGTAGCATGTATATGCAAGCTTGCTTTGAGTGGGTTTTGCTTCAGACTTCCTTTCAGCGTGAAGGTAAAAAGGTGTCCTTGTCACTGCAGCTTTGCAGGGGTGATAGACATTTCCACAGAGCCTCCCTTCCGAAGAACATGCTAAACTTTCCCAGGTTAAAATGATAATGAAGAAAACCAAAACCAATGGATAAGAAAGAGGTATCTTGTGAAAATGTTCTTTAATGGAAAACGTCTTTTTTGATGTGACAAGCTTGTATGTGTGTGAAGTAATATCACAGCTTTGATCTTTGCATGATTTAAAAACAATCAACTTTTGTCATGTCCTAGAAGGGAGGAAAGGGGATTATATTGGTAGAACAAAGTGGAATGCCTGCTGCTTTGTCTAGCTGCCCTCAGAGGGCTAGAGGAGGGACAGACAGTGATGTACTTCATGCACCTGAGGAGTGAATAAAGACGGCTGGAAAAATGTCATCTTCCTGTATCTGATATTTGAGAACCTTATTTCATTTGAATGCTTTCATAAACCATGTTCAGCAAGCAACAGCATGGTCAGGCCCTTAGGGCATGGTAAAGGGTGGCCAGAAACACCACCAGTCCTGGGTGTGCTATGTCGAGCATGGAGACAGCATGACTCCGGTGATTTGGGGGGTTGCATGTCATAGCTGCGTGAGGGTTTTTATATAGTTAGTTTAACTCTGTCTGGTTAATGCAAGTATAGGCATTTGCTCAGTAATGAGTGAAAGGAGTCCCTTGAGCACTTTTGTCATAGAATCATAGAATAGTAAGGGTTGGAAAGGACCTCAAGATCATCGAATTCCAACCCCCCCACCATGGGCAGGGACACCTCCCACTAAACCATGCCATCCAAGGCTATGTCCAACCCCACCTTGAACGCCGCCAGGGATGAAGCGTTCACAACCTCCCTGGGCAACCCATTCCAGGGCCTCACCACCCTCACAGTAAAGAATTTCTTCCTCAGATCCAATCTAAACCTCCCCTGTTTAAGTTTGAACCCATTACCCCTTGTCCTCTCACCACAGTCCCTAATGAAGAGTCCCTCCCCAGCATCCCTATAGGTCCCTCAGTTTCTTCCGGACTGAGCCAGTCCTTGTGCTGTTTTCCCATCTCTTACATGGGAAGAAGAAATGGGATGGTTTCAGTGTCTTGTTTCTGTGAGGTGAAGGACCAGCTATAGAAATCAGCAGGTGGAGGGCTGAGCAGGGGTACCAGCAGCCACTTTGTGCAGGGGCGGGGGTGTGAAGCACAAGCTGCCATTTGGCTTAATGTGGCTGCTCGTAGAGATGAGAGCGCTTGGCTGCCTTCCTCCTGCAGTGGTTTAGGGTTCATCGCGTTGTCTTTATGCTGCCACCGTGTCCCTTGCTTCTAGTTTTGCTACATCTGCCTTAATTGGGTGCTGCAACAGTTATATATGTTAAAATAAATGAACTTTTTACTGCAAAAGAGGGGAAGAAGAAAGACAGATGATCCCTCAGCAACAGCTGTTTGGAGAAAGAATCCCACAGAAGCTGCTTCCTTCACTAATTAGAAATCTGCTTTCCTTTAGGAAGGGTAACGTCTACATTCTTGACTCCCGTTCTTGCTTCTAATTACTTGGAGAAATGAATGAAGGCACTGTTAAATATGTTTTATTTAGAGTTGCTGAGGCAGAGAATGTTGGGTGGAAATGTCTTCTGGAGATGGGAAGGAAGAAAAGGGAATGAAATGAAGATGTCAGATGGCACTCTGAATTTGAGGAAAGGGGGTTTGTGTTTATGCTGGCAGGAGCTGCAGGAGCACTGGATTAGAAGCACTGGTAGAGCTGGTATGTGGGATCTTCTGGGTCCCTGGGGACAGGATGCTGTTCCTTAGAGGGGACAAATCTGTAGGAACTGGTACTTGTGAAAGATCGCATTGAGAGATTGCAGACAGCGGAATGGGTCCGCTGTAGAGCCAGACAGCAGATAGTTCCCTCTCCCCCTGCAAATAACAGCTCTCTTGCACAGTGGCTTCTCTCCATATTTACAGTGAAAACCGGCAGTGGTTGTTGCAAATAGCTGTGTCCAGCTAGGGAGGACCAAGTGATACAGGGCAGAGGAGCCTGTTGCCATCAGGAGGGATGCGGGACAGGCGTTTGAGGATGTCGAGCCCATCTATGCATGAAGTTGGGTTTAGGTTTACAGAGGTGTTACTGAAATGAGGAAACTGCCAGGAGGTTTAACACAGTTGCTGAGAGGAGCCTGTTGCAGGCTGTGGTGGGTGGCAGCGAAGGGAAGGTGCAGCCATTCTGCAGAGCAGCCACTGTGGGAGGGGAGGAAGGTGAATCACAGCGAAGGCACCAGAACCTGCGTGGTGTGTGCTGCTAAGGGTCTTGCTGCTTCGCCTCGGATCCCGGCCTCCTCCTGTCTAGCTCAAGGCTTGTTTCTGAGGAAGGAAGCAAATAGAAATAAGCCCAGATACCTCCATTCCTAATTGTCATTTCTTACAGTGGGAATTAACTATGTAAACCACTGTGGGGTTCCGGCTTAGTGATTACAAGACAGAGGGGCTCTGCAAGCGCTGCTTGATACCTGGTGAACAGAGCAAGCTCTTGTCAGAATGTAACTTCATCACAAAACAAGTGCTTAGAAAAGCGGGAATGGTAAAGCTCAAATTCTAGAGCAGAGTAGGTATATCAGTTTGGCATATAGTAAAACAACATGCTTTGATTGTGTTCCATGAGGAAATAATTGTGGTTTGAAATGTGTTTAATCTTTTTGTGGTGATGAATACTGAAATAGGAGCAAATCATTTTATTCAACCTGAAACCATCACTTCTGTGTTTTCCCCATTAGCTAAGGAGTGCTCTGCGAGGTGCAGGGTGGAGGGAGCTTTCTTGTGCTGCTCTCCGATGGAAAAGGCACACAAGAGGTTTGTCATTGTCCGGTGGCAGTGATTTGAGCAAAGCCTCTCTTTTGCTTAAACCACCACACTGTATTTGCTGTACTTCTAAAGCCTTGAGCAGGTGCTGCTTTGCAGTCCAGCAATTCAATTACTCTGGGCAATAAATTTCAAGGTGAGTGTTGGAAACTCCATCACTTGAAGTACCAATGTTTTCCTGTTTTCTCCTGGTCTTGGAGGTAGTATCATCAGCAGTGGAAGTAATGAAGCCTGGTTTGTTATGGATTTCTTTGTCATGGTTGGATTCTTTGATAACTAAATAAGTGTGAGCTTCGCCTGAATGCCCCGGCCACAGAAAGAGCTTCAGAAAAGCTGTATTGAGTGTGAATTCTCTAATAAGAAGCAACTTGCTGTCCATGAGGATGCTGAGAGACCGGCTATTGTCTGTCAGCTATTATTGTGCAAGTCGAAGTGTTTGAGGGAGCTGGCTCTGTCAGATGTAGCTGCAGGTGGCTAGCGGGTTCATTTATGGTTGTGGGAGGCTGAAAGATGCCTGCTTTCCATAGGAAATCAGGTTAGGTGTATAGGTGGGCGAAGAACAGTCAGGAAGATGTGACCCCGATGGATTTGTTGACGCCATTTCTGGACTCTGAGAGGAGGAAGGAGCACTTTTTTCCCCTTAGGAGTTGGTTTCTTCTGGGAACATGTGAATAAGCATGCCCATTAGCGCAGTGACAAACAGGACTTGGCATGCAGGGTGGATAAGCGTGGTACTTAAATTAAAACTGTTAGTTTACCATGACCAGTGGATAGGACGTAAATGCATTGGTTCTTGTGTTTGGTGAGCACCATATCCGCGGTTACCAGAGGGTTAGTTAAACGGCATGCAGTGTATTAAAATAATGATGTATTTCAGCACTGTAGCTGCAATCTTCCTGAAATCACTTTACCTTTTCAGTGTTAGGCATTTTCAGGAGGATGCTTAAACAAAAGCAGTAATGAAAAGTGTATGAGTCTGGGCAAAAAGAAGGAAAGGGAGTGAAATATGTATTTCATCTCTCGCCCGGGAGCCGTACAGACAAATTCCTGTCTGCAGAACCTATGGTTGGCCAGATGAACTCCCCCAACTCTAAGAAGAACTGAGAATTGGGGCAAAATCAATATGGGAGAGCTGAGTGACGAATCCTTCGCTACAAATAGCAAGTGATAAGATGATAACTGGTAGCCCAGATAGGCAATTAACATGATTGGTTAAATTAAACTGATGGCAGAGATCTCTTAGGTAGAGGTTTGCCTCAAGACTTTGTGCCCTTTCTGAAGGCATGCAGGGAATAGCTGTGGAGGAGAGACATCTCCAGAAATTAGCGTGACTTTCCAGCAGCATGGATGATTAATGGGAGTTTATTGCTCTTGATGGACAAATGAAGCACCTCCAGTTCTCTCGTGAGTGATGTCCTGCTTTCTTTTTCCCAGTAAATGATTCAGCTGCTCAAACTTTTCTGAGAACCATTAGAGGTAAAGAGAGGGGAGCGAGGGGAAGAACTGGCCCTTCTCAGCTTGATTTATGATCCGGCTCTTTTGTAACAAGATTTCCAGGGTTGTAAAATATTAAATACATCCTTATATTCAATATCACATTTTGATACATTTCATGCCTCATTTGCTACTGGAGTCAAGGACAACTTCACATTTTTCATGGCACAAGGCCCAGATTTGTCTATTTATTTATTTTTAATCACTACGGTTTTCTTTTTTTACCTGTATCAATTTGGATTAAATCTTGGCAACCATAGCAACCTATTCCGCTGGGTGGTTTCAGGTCTCCAGCACATGGGAACTTCTTGGTTTGGCTTATCCCTGACGGGCTGCTGTGCAGTAACCATCTATAGAGGATCATGGTTAGCAGGGAATGGGAGAAGGATACAGATTTGTGATGAATTCTGCATTGAAGCAGGCGGCCCTTTCTGTCACCGGCAGCATCATTGTTAAACAAAAGGCTATTTTGTTTAACATCTCACGTGATATAATGAGGGGAATTAAGTGGAATTTGCCGTTAAAGGAAGATGCGGATTACTCCTGTTGGTTAGGAAGGGCTCAGGATTTGTCTTTGCCTTGATCTGTGTGGGAGGTTTTTTGATTATCGCTTCTCGCATGGGGAACAACAGCTGAATTCTGTTGCCTTCTGTATCGAGCTGCCAGTACACAGTGACTCTGCTTCTGCAGGTAGGGATGGCAGCTTGGGATGCGTCAGAGCTAGTGATGCATCTCTGTAGCTGGAACATGGGCTCCGTCCTATTTCAAGTTATTGGACCATGGGTGCATCCTTTTGAATTCCCGTGTTAATCCAAGGAGTTTTTATGGGACTACTTTAACAGCTGGGCTCTGTGGAGGCTGAGTGGTGTTGGTTGGGGGGGGGGGGGGGGTTATACTTTTGGGGGAGAGCTAAATTCTCTCCCACTTAGCTTCACTAAGGTGTCGCACCTCTTCCTGAAGTCAACATAAAGGAATTGGACTGTGTTCCCTCTGGAGGTGATATCTCAGATATGAGTCATCCTCCTGGGCTCAGGGTGGCTTTCTCTATAAACTCTTATTTTTGTTCCTAGTGGCAAGGTGACTCCAGTCTTTTTGCCTCAGAAAGTACACTAAGAGCCATTTGCAAGTAACTGGAGCTCAAGAAGCTCTGCCTAGAAATATAAGACAGACGTTTTGAACAGTGAGAGTAATTAGAACCTATAATATCTCCCCTAAGGCTTGTGGTCAATTATCCATGAATGGCAACTTTACATTGCCATTGGATGCTTTTCCTGGAAGATGCGCTTTAGCTGAAGTTGGAACGAGCTCAAGAAGGCCCATGGCTGGTTGTTTTGGAAGGGGGCCTGGACCACCACGGGGGTCCCTGGCTGGTCTGTAAGTGGGAGCTGGTTTAGCAAAAGAGTTCAGTGTTCACAGGTATTTTTCAACCAGCTCTTTTGAACTGCTTCAGCTTTGTCACGGAAGCCAAATTCCCAGGCGGATGGCCGCAAGACTTGGAAGAGTTTGGCTGGATGCAGGGTTTCAGAGCTAACCTATTGGTGGTGGTGCCCTTTCTGTTCTCAGGAGTACACATCTCCTTTCAGAAGTTGTCAGCACCCAAAAACTGAGTCCTTTCAAGTTTAAGTGATAACATCTCCTAATGGGCAGGATCTTGGCTGCCTTTGGAGACATGTCATTGCCAAGGCATGGCTCCTTGAATGAATGATTTTGAACCTCGTACCCATTGGCAAAGGGCTCTGTGGAAGATTGAGGGTTTCAGAAATGATAAACAGGTTTTCTCTCTCCATAGGAGCACTTGAATCTGTACTGGAGAACTTCTATGACTTTGGATCAAAAAAGCTTCAAAGCCCTTCTTTTTAAATGAAAGTACCAATAGGAGTCAGGGGCCTTATTAGTTTAGGGGCTTTTAAAACTGCCGTTAGGTGCTTATCTGCCTCTTTTGGTGGTTGATATCCTTTGAAAATCTGTCCCAAAGTATTTGAATCACTCCTGAAAGTGGAACTTGCACTTCTGAACTACCTGGTTGCCTGAAAACAGTATCCATAACATTGCCTTTTCCTAGTAGCCGCATCAATTAAAAGCCTTTCCACATTTGGCTGTCAGCAGGCCCTTGTGTATGATAGGGAGTGCAGGAGTTTCACCCAGGCTGGTTTTTTTATGAACCCAGTGCTTTGCAAGTGAAACAAAATTTAGTGAGAGAACCTGTCTTTGTTCCCCTCCTTCCCATACAGCAAACTAATTGAAAACAACATGAATGTTAATGATGCATTTCGCATTTGGAAGTTAGAGGGGTGATTAATACGTTGTGTGTTGTATATTAACACCTTCTCAGGGGCATAATGAAGACAAAATATAGGCTCTGAGCAGGGATTGTTTATTTCATGGTGTGCTTTCGTGTGTTCCACCATCCCTTTTTGCATTGAAATACAGGCTTTCCGATCCAGAGGGTTTTGTTTCAGAGCATAATTTTAAATCAATCAATAAACTTTTGTGTCTTAATCCTTTTCTCCTTCCCCTTTTGATTGGATCGCTGAAACTGTGCGCCAAGTGATTGGAGATGTGAGAAGGCAGGAAGAGGAAAGAAAAGCTCGGCGGATGATGTGAAAGGGCAGTGATGTGGCAGGTTCCTGAAGCTGTCACCTCTTGATGATGGTGGAAATGATCTGTTACAGGAGATAAGGGTAACAAAGCATAACCTGTTAGAGCCCAGGCAAAGGTTTTTCTCCCTTCCTTTGCTCCTTGACCGATGGCCACCTCCAGAACCCTTGTAATGCTTTTTATAATTCCTGTGATAAATTGCTCTTGTGGAAAGCTGGAGGCCGAAGCTTTTGATTAATCTATAAGGCAGTTGGATTCACTGAATACATCCATGTGACAAGCAGAGATCACTCTCTTCTGTCCCTGGCTGGTTCTGGAATGACAAGTGCTGTCATAATTGGGCCGTGGTGACCCGTGGCTACTGGAGCACCCTTGCAGATGCTTCGTGTGCTTGCTTGTGCCTTCAAAGGCATGTCTGCTTTCAGAGTTAGGCTGGGACTTGGGCACTGTTGTGGCCTCGGCCTTGCCACAGTCTGACTGTCCCAGCTTCTTGCCTGTGCCACGCTGCAAAACCTCTTTGCCTCCAGGAGGACTTTAAACAGGATTCCAGGCCAGGTAACCTCTCTTTAGTAACGACCAGCGTCTGTGTAGCTGGTGCTGAGCATCTTGCTTAAAACCTGCTTGCAGCCTTGGTGGAGGTTTTGGCTGGGTGTGTAGATGAGCAACAATATCCTGCTCACTCACAACTTTGCATTCTAGAGGAGTTCAATAGTTGCCAAGCTCCTCAGACACAGAAAACAGGAGGAAATTAAGACTGTGTTGGTCTTCATATGTTACTGCATGCGATAATATGGGTTTGGAGGATTGTTACTGTTAGCGTGATTTTGTGTAGTGACATTGGAATAGTTTACTCTGCTTGAGGTTTTGGCTAGGGTTGTTTATGATGGAAAGGCATGTGATTTTCTGCTTTTGTAATCAAGTGTGTGCCTAGTTCAGTGCCTAGATGGAAGTGTGGCTTCTACTGAACTTCTCATATCTGCAGGGACAGTGAAGTTCTAACCTGAGAAAGCATCTTAAGCCCTTCAGGTGTGAAGGCAGGACATTGGTGTTGCATAGCTGAAGTATCAGACATTGCAAGAGAAGTCAGTGGGTCTGCAAACACATGATGGATAAAAGCCTTAGCACTAGCAGGCAGCTGAAGCTGTGTCTGAAATCTCTTAGCGCAGGGACCAGAGCCTCACAACTCATGCGGATCACCACTGTTGATAAGCAGGCACGGTGTTTACCTCTTGCCATGGTCTCGTGGACTTCCTGAGGACCACGAAAGGTGATGAGCATCTGCGGATCCGCATCCCTCAGACTGGTCGCAGGGAAGAGCTCTGGGAAATGGCTGTTTAGCACGATCTGGCCCTTAAGCTGTAATATTGTTGTAGGTGGAAGCATGTGGTGGTGGCTGATTATGTAACTCCAGGAAGAAAAGATGATCACGCGAGCTCTAACAGGTCTATAATTAAGCACAGTGAATGGTTATAAAACAACAAACACTTTAAAAGTGCCATTCTTGGCCACAACTGCATTATTTTCCTCCTTTGGCAAAGTCATTAAAGGGGAAGGTGGGGGGTGGGAGGAGGGAAGTGTGTGTGTATCAATGCACTCTGCGTGTTTGAAACCTTTCTCTGTTATTTTTTGATGAATGAAAATTGAAGCCTGAGAATGGGTAGAAAGTCCTGGTGAGAATGGCTGCGTTTCTCTTACAGCTCCTTACTAATACCTGGCACTGCTGTTGCCACTGGTATGATGAGGAATTCCAATTCTGATGTGTTTTTCAATGGGGGAAGGATCAACACCGAGTAGTTCCCGCTTGCAAGTTCAGTGTTTATCAACTTTCAGAATGGTAATGAACGGAAATGTGTTGTATCTATTAAAACAAGCAAAATGCCTTCAGAAATTGACTTTTCCTGTTCTAGCTGCCCTTAACGCTTTTTACCTGCTGTTTTCTATGTGTTAGCATTAAACCGGCTTTGTCTCTCTGTTTTATTTGAAATAATACTAGGCTTAAATTAAGGGCCTCAAGCATTTTGATGGCGCCTTCTATCTGATTTGCTTGGCTCTGTCTCCCTGCCTTAGGAGCAGTACCCTGTGGCTGTGTATATGATCTTAACCTGCTGTGGCTTGGCTGTATCTTTAATGGCTTGCTTGTTTGGCTCTAATTAATCTTCCACTAATAACACAGCCTGAAAGATACAGTTACGGATTTCAGTAGTCCCAGATAGAAAGATCTGAAGTTTAGAGTGACGGTACCAGGAAAAAACATCATTTTCAGGATTGTGTAATAGAACAATTTTATCCTCTTTCTGTAATTTCCAGGCCAGCTGTGGTTGGAGGCAGGATTTACTGCTGCTCCTCTCTGGCAGGCCCGGTCGTTCCCCTGACCTTCTGCTCTAGCAGACGTTTGAACCTGGACATAAATCTGGGGCTATTGCTTCTCCCAGGCATCTTGGTGATCTCACTGCTGCCTTGCGCTCGCTGTTGCGTATCTGTCTGTCTGCCTGCATCTCTTTGTGCTCAGATCCCGGTTGTTGGGGGCCATGGGGCTGCGTCCTTGCTTATCTGCAGTTTGCAAAGTGTGGAGAGACACCGAGAGGAGGGTTATGCTTTCACAGTTTGGGCAGCATATCTGGTGCATAACCTGATGTAGCCTGAATGGGTAACTGGCTGGAGATGGGTTACAGTGGACTGGAAAAAGGAGATGGTGCAGGGGCTGCCAAGGCTTGGGAGCCATCTGTATCCTTGAAGTTAATGATTATTTCTTATGGGGGGAGCCATTTTAAAGGTGGAGATGTAAGGTCCTGAATTGCTCAGCTGCTCAGAGATCTCCCACCCCTCTTTTTTCGGGCTCAATTGATGCTTCATCCTTCTCTGCTCTGGAAGCATCTGAGTTGTGCCGGCCTGGTCTCCTGTGCTCAAAAGCCTGTAAGGAATACTGATGGAATTGCTGAGTGATCTTGAGATCAGATGGGTTGATCTGATAACCACATCAGCAGTTCAAGTGTGCTGTAATGGTCAACCAGGAGCTATAAGTGACTGTTCTTGCAACTGCTCATGTACAGAAGATTCTCTTTTACACCTTGATGCAGCAGTTCAGTGTAAATCCAAGCTGTCATAGCCCATAAGCATAAGTCCTTGTGTACAGCCTCTTTAGCAGACTGCGAGAGCTGCTTCCAGCACGATAACTCAGGTAATAAGGAGTCCCTAGGTTCAGCTTAGTAATAGCTGGTAATGACTCCCAGGGAGTGATTTCAGCTTCCATTATCCTCCTAGCCATGCCTTCCTTCTACAGTGGTGTCTGTGGGGAACCACATCTGTATCATGAGCAGTCTTTTCCCTTGTTGAAAAGCTGAATGCATGCTGTTGGTGGGGAGCAAAGGTATAAATCTAGGGGAGGGGGACAGTTGGGGAGGTAGGGAAATATGTCTTATGTCATGGAGCTGGGCACAGCATTTGGAAAACCGCAGTGGGGTGAGGAAGAGGAGAAGGGGAAGGGGCTGACAGAGCAGATAAGGGCACAGATCTGTTTAGAAACCTTGATCAAGAAACTTCATGCTCGGAGACTCTTAAGACCGGGACAGAGACTCAGATCAGTAGGCTTTGAATGAATTCCTATAAAAAAGAAGAGTTTGGGTTTGACGTTGTAGGCACACTGCAGGAGAATTTAATCCATTGTCCCCTAAGGAGTCTTTCCAGCCCTCCTCTCATCAAGATACGCAGGCATTGAAAAACCTGCCAGGTTTTAGTGGGGTTGGAAAAGCAGAAGAGGTGGGGGAGAGGCAGAAATTAAACGGCGAATGTTCACAATAAAATGGTAATAGAAATGGAGGTGGACAGGGAAGACGAGATCAGCTGAGTTGGGTCTCAGAGGACCAGTAACTTCCCAGGGCATTTTTGGTTCAAGTCTTTGCCTATGTGTTGCAAAGGCCTGTGCAGGCTGAACTCAATCTATCGTTGTGGTTTTGGTGTATTTTGGTGTCCGGCCTTGTGATTCCCACCCAGGCAAATGCTTGAATGCCTTCCACCTTTTGAAATAAGGGTTGTCCAAGCCTAAAAGCCAGGCACAGAAGTGAGCTTTCTGATGGCGAGCGCATGCCCGGATCTTTTGATGGAGAAGGGCCCGAGTACCTTGCCTTTTGTCAAATCAGCCTTCTACAAGCTTATGTTCTGCAAACAAATAGGTTTTTCACCTGGAAGCTGAGCTCTCTCTGTGTGTGGTGTGTAGGAGAAGGTTACTTTTTTATTAGTGATACTTCATTTTCCTGTGGTGCTCCTTGCCTTTAGTTCACAAATCCCCTTGCAAAGAGGGGTATGACCTTGTCAGCGTATGAGTATGTCAATATGTGCTCTGAGAAAGAGTTGAAGGCATCATCTCTCCATGTAAAGAGTTGTTACAAGCAACCTTTGAATCCGTGACTTCCAGGCAAGCATAACTGGAAATGGCAGCTTCCAGTTATGGAATATGTTAGATGGCATAACTGGAATGGCAGTTCTGAAGCTCATTTGGATAGATCCATGCAGTACCAAAGCAAGAAAACCTAGTGGGGAACCTTTCCAGTTTTATAGAGGGGAAACAGTGGGAAGAGGAGACAGTTATTTCAGGATAAGGAACAGGGCAGTTGCAGAGCTAAAAATGGATTTCTGGAGTCCCAACTCAATAGACCGAACTATCACGCTGTGTGTGTTATCTTTTACAGGCTCAGTAGCAGGCACAAACATGTACCCACCCACACAGTTATAATCTCAGTTTGTGTGTCAGACATTGCTGATGGGTGAACCCAGAAAACTCCACAAGGCAATTGTAGAGGCATTGCCAAAATTTCCCTGGCTGTTAGTCTAAGAATGTCTGCCCCTTGGGTCTACCAAAGCGAGCTGGGAGCCCTTGGAGAAGCATCTGTTACTTCTAGCAGCGGATTTCCTGGGAAGTGGATTCCCCCACAGACTGTTGAGCTGTGATTTTGTCCCTTCCGGTCCCAAACAGAGCCGAAAGTGGGAATGAACCCATAAAACTTGTTCTTTTTCCCCGTGAGCGTGCACAAATCTGGGTTGCATTTTGATGGGGCATCTAGAGCATGCAGGGAACACAAGGTTCTCTTTGTACTTGTCCAAACCTGCCTCGTTGGCCAGTGGATCAGGTACTGCCCAACTGAAATGATGTCTGAATGCACTGACAACGCTTTGATTGGGCTTTTTTTTCCCTCTTGGATTTGCTGGACTCCTTCAGAGTCAACCATAGGCTCCCTGTGCAATTCTGGACTAATTATTTGGTCCTTGGGTCCTGGTTTTCCCTTCTGCAAAGTGAGGATGGATAATGGTACCAAAGGTTTTGAGAAGAAGCGGTATGTGGAGCTGTGCTGAGCAGGGGTCCTTGCATCTATTGCCTTCTGACTTGCTGGTGGCAAGGATCAGATTTATTTGGACATGGCTGTTTAGAGGGGGCTATTTAGGCTCCTCTGTAAACCCCAGCAAGTCCGCTGTGGGTTGGAAGGCTATTTGACAGCCATTACTGCCAAGCTTTGATACTCTATTTACACATGACAGAAATGAATTGTAGACACAGCGGATGACTAAACAGATTAGTTACCACATCGTTAATTACCTTCATCCCAGCACTGTTCTGGACAGTGCTCTGAGGCAGAACAGTGACCTGACGATACCAGCGCTGTGTTGCCTGTCCTGAGCTGTCAGTGGGAGAGTTATTAGAATCGCTTGAACTGGTAAATCACTGGCGACTGCTTGTGTTTGGTGTGAGAGAGAGCATCTCTGTAGAAGAAGGTTGCCTTGCTTGGCCCATTTGGTTTGTGTTTACAATGAACTCCTGGAGTGACTTTCGTATGTCCTGTCCCACTGCGGAAGGGAAGAGGAATAGCTGACCTTGACTGCACCACAGGACAAAAACCCCCAATGAATTCAATGGAGATAAGGGTGCTGTTAAAAGATGCTATCTTCTCGTTTCACTAAATATTGGTCTTTGAGCACTGGCTAAGAACTTCAGGTGTGAAATGTTAATGGCAGCATCTTCTAGTGTGCACAGCACTTCGTTGTGAGGCCTGGGCTCTATTTCAGGTTCCCCTCTTGGCTTTGACTTGCTGTGTGGAGCAGCGATCGTCTTGGTTTGGATGACAGGAGCATAGTATTTGTGGACAAGGATTTCATCTGGAGTCTTGAGGATTTCATTTGGAGTGCTGTTGTAGTTCAAGCAAATGACCATGTCCAGCTAGGCAAAGGACCGTAGTGTGGGTTTACTGGGGCAAGAGGGAGGGAAACCCATTCTGAATGCAGCTGGAAGAATGGTGCTCCAGGTTTCCAGCCTCTGGGTTATTCCCGGCCGGAGCTAATGATGATATATGAGTCTTGCAGAACACTCTTCATGCTGACATCTCACAGCCCTTCACCGAAGAGGTTTGCAACGTTACTCTCACTAGGTAGAGGTGGTAAAATTCATGCATTAAGAGAGCAAGTAGTTCAGCCAAGCAGCAGAACTGGGGATGAAATCTTGGTGTCCTGAAGCAGTGTCATGCTTTGCCTCATAGAAGCCATTAGCTTTTCCAGCCCTTGGACTTCGTTGGTGCTTTGATTACTAAGTTAAGCCCTGCTGTTCTGGGAGGTCAGCAAGCTTATACCTCTTGTTCATGCATACTTGCTTGCTTGTCTGTTAGCTTCCGTGAGACCCCATAAAGCGCTCTTAACCCTATCTGCCAGCATCTGCTGCGTGCTCGCAATGACAAAATCAAGCACGAGCTTATCATCACCTTCTTCCTTCTGCTGAGCAGCTGTGAGTAGCACATGCCAGTGCTTTAACTCTCCTAAATTGCTCACAGAGCCTGGGCAGATGTGTTGGAAACATTATAGGGCTTTTTTCTGGGCACGTTAGAGCTGCTGCAGCAGCTCTTGGAAGCTGTGGGAAAGAGCGAGCCCTGTGGCTGTTCTGGGACACGGCCCTGTGCTCCTTGTAGGGTCACATCTCTGCAGGCAGTGCAGCCTGGTCCCGTTGTTTGCTAGGAAGTGACTGCAGGCACACAGGCATCTCTTTTCATTCCTGGCTCTAGTGTAGTCTGGGATATAATCCTCAGATTAGTACGGTCAAACCGAGTTTAAAGGCTGAATCATATCGGTGGGAGAGTCCAACACACTGGCTGCTCCTGAAACGCAGCTGTATTTCTTCTTCCCTCTCCAGTTCCCCTCCTAGGACACAGAGCAGCTTGAAATCCCTCTGCCTTTCTCCGTTCGCTGCCCTGCGTCTCTCGACTATTAGCAGTTGAAGCCTGTTTCTTGCAGCTTGTGTTTTTATTCCCATCCTGCATGGATGAAGCCATTTCACACCAACCCAGGTATCTGCCAAGCGCATACCTGGCTCTCTCCCTCCTCTTTGGCTGCAGCTACAGCCGTGCCACCCTCACTCAAGCACGTGTGTTAACTGTGGGCATTTTTCTCATCCCCCAGGCTGGGTTTGCTCCTCTTGGTGTTGGCTCAGCTCCCACGGCTTCTTCCTGGCCCCGGGGAAGCGTTGGGTCTGCCACTAATGCGGAGAGCCCGGGCTGTGTAGGTGGCTGCCTCTTGCCTCTGCCGGAGCACAGAGCGGAGGTGTGTGGGAGAGCATGGTCTCTGCATCCCTCCTGCGTGCTCTGTGTTGAGCTCTCCCTCCCGAGATGTTACCATGCAGCACACAGATGGCCTGAACAGTTTGGGGAGCAGACTCTCTTCATTTGTGTAAAGGCAAATAGGCTTTGAAGTGACGAAACTGCTACAGCAATAGTGACAGGGGAATTCAGATCTTTCTGCGGGGTTGGTTCTTCGGCTTGGTTCCTTTAGTTGCAGCTACAGGCTTTGGCACACGCAAGGAAACCTTCTGCATGTTTGCACTTCTCCCGTAGCATCCTGAGCTGCCTCGGAGTGCAACAGCTTCTGCAGTTTTGCTCTGAACTGTGGCGTTGTGGCACGATTTGTCCAGCGTCTGCTGACGGTCACTTGGAAGGGGATACCGGCTCTCTTTTGGGAAGCTTCCTGTTCATTAAGGACCTTAAGAAGTCGCTGGGGTGGAAAGAGCTATTTCTGCCCTGTGGAAAATCCCTGCCACTCGTTTCGTGCGCTAAAGGTCAATTTGGCAATCTCCCCTGTATAGATAAGATATGAAACCTTCCCCTCTCCGCTGTAAGCCTGGACCTCTTCTTGGTATTTCAGCATGCCTGTACGAGGGAGGGATGGACTGGGGAGACTGAGGCTCTTTAGGTTTCTTGCTAACTTGGAAGCTTTACTCACATGCCTACTGTACGCGCAGAGATTGCTGCTGCCGACCATGAGCTGATTAAATGAAACGCATAGGAGTTAAAGAGAGCTTGAGATTACCCCTGCAGCTGCGATGGGCTGACAGGATGTGGCACAGCCCAAAATCGTAGTCAGGCTAAAATCAAATTAAAGTTTCCCAGCAGGATATTTTAGGGAAAGGGCGTGGGGGGGGGGGGGGGGAGGGAAAAAGAGATGGAAAAAGAAAAACCCAAAACGAAAAAAGCCCCCCGCAGAGTTCATCTGGTGGATGGAGTTACATTAAGCGAATGGAAATTAAAGGCTTTTCATAGAGATCTTCAGTGTAATTTGATGGAAGACTTTAATTATTTCCAAGTGCCTAGGAAAAGGAGCTTGGAAAGATTTTGGAGGGGTGAGCTCTCATAAAGATCTCTCTCTTTGCAAGCCTTTTGAGCTGTTGTTGCTGCTGACAGCTCCAAAAGAGGGGGGTTTGAAGTTCCTGTGCCCCCCATCCTCCCCAGAGACCAATTCCTGCATAAGCGACAGTCAGTCTCATACAAGGAGGCTGGGGAGCTTTGAGGAGGCAGGTGAAGGAAGAGCAAAGACTTGAGTACTGCCAAACAGCCCTCTTTATCAGCCTTCACAAGGCACGTAGGATGAAGAGGGCTGCTGGCCGTTAACATGAAGACAGCAGGATGTGGTTGATTTGGATCTCTCTTGGCGTTTGGACAGTAGAGCCAGAAAGAGCATCTTCTCCCTGGCACCCGGGGGAGATGGTCCATTAAAGCCATAATGCTAAAGTTGTCATTCATCCAATTCTTGCTTGGACAGCCCAGGAATTAATGGTTCTTTGTCTAGTCTCCAGGTTGACATAAATTCAAGTATCTGGAGACTGTCCATTCTTTCCCTGGGACTTGGATGCTCTTCTCCTGTCTCCAGCCTGCTCACTTTTAGGCAGAAATGTGGCCTCTGCACACTCTGAATGCTCAGTGTCTGCAATTCCCTTTCTTCCCCAGTCATGCCATTTTGAGAAACCCCTTTCTACCTCCATATACACCTCTCTAGGTGGCCTGATGTTGTTGCAGGAAGCTGCAGGCAGCAGGAGGGCAGGACCATGCCTTCCGATGGTGCAAAAATGGGTGTGATTTCACCATGTGGGGCTTTGTGGGGTGCTGCATGTGCCCTACTAGAGACTTAGTGTGTCTCCTCTGGTGTGCTGGATCTCCTCTGCAAGGATGCTCTGAGGATTAACATGGCTGAAGATGTTGATAGCAAACGAGTGTGAAAAACGTACCCAATATAGCTAAATAGGTGAGATGTGGGATCTATTCCTAAGGATGGGGGCAGGCACTCATTTCTCCTGCTTGCGAGGATGGGTGTTTGGCAGATAGCTGGCAAAAAGGCAGCGTTGGTAGCCATGGGGATGGGAGAAGGGGGATGCTCAATTGCAGATAGAAGCCAGGGCAAAAGGGATAGGCACACATCTGATGGGCTGCACCAGGCAAATGAGCTGCCTCCCTTTCCAGGAGCCTGCAATCCTGAGTGATCACTGCCAGGCTTCAGGAGCCCCTGAGCTTGCACGTGAAACGGTCCCAGAGAGGGAGCTGTAGGGATAAACATCCGCACCAGCTATCCAGAGAAATCAACTCTGTTCTTTGGAGGCTCGAGTGACTGCGGAGAGAGGAGAGGGAGAAAGCGCTGCAACTTCAGAGGGAAGCTTCATCTAAAGGGGCGTTGTGTTTCTTCAGTCTTTAATAAGCAGCTCCCTGGATGTGCTCTCAGATGGAGTTCTGTAGGGATGATGTATCTGAGGCTGTTCAGGGGCCAGACTTAATCCAGCGCTTCAGTAATAGCAAATGATGCCCTGTTTGTTACTGAGAACCTTTTGGGTTTTTCCCCCTTGGGGTGTCAGAGCCTTTCTGCACCGATCGTTCTTTGCTGCATTTCCTCCCTAAAGCTCTTGAAGGCAAAGGAGTTGGTGCTGTGCGCTTGGCCAGGCTCCTGCCTTGTGGCAGTGCAGAAGTTTGGGCTCTGCGTTTAACCCTTTCTGTCTGGTGTCAATATCTAACCACCTTCATCCCGCATCGCTCTGCAGGCGCTCGTGCTGACGCACGCTGGCATCACTGGGTGAAATCAGAGCCCCTCATGAACCCCGTGGGCCCCCACAGACAGCATTCAGATCAGTGGCTGAAATCCAGGTGTGAAATAGCCTTCCGGGTTGGTGTGTCATCTCAGCGCAAGAGCTGCTTCGGTAGAAGGGCTGTTTGAGAGCAGACCGCTTCCTAAGCGGTCTATTTTCAGGGCAGGGGCTATTTGTATAGCAGGAAGCAACTGAGGTGATGGCAGTTGGTTTGGCTTTTAATTGAAGGGTTTATTTGCATGCACCAGGCTGTCCTTGTTCTGTTAATAAAGGCATCTGCATGCTGGGGTCACCATCTCCCTGCACTCTGTGAGGATTCATTGTTTAAGCAACAGTATTTGTTATGGGTGGCAGAGAGAAAATGGCCCCCTAATGTTGGTGATTTAACTTCTGGCAAAGCAGGCTGAGAGATAGAAGGGAGCCAGAGCTGTTCATCGTGGTGCTAGCGGAAGAGCTCAGGCTGGATGTCTGATGAGTGACTGCCTTCATTCACCTTCAAAATACTCGCATTATCTTTCCCTCTGGGTGTCTTGTCCATCTCCCACCAGCAGCGTCCAAGCTACTTTTGGAAAGGAGTAATGTGGAGTTTAGCATTGATAGCTCTTCTTTTGGGGGCAGGAGAAGATGCAGAGGCTGCCAGGCTGCCATTTGATAGCAGTTAGCAACAATCAGCTGGGCTGATGGTTACTGGGCAGCTGGAGTAGTTGGAAGCCTGCTGGGCTCAAAACTGGTTCAAAATGAGTTGCGCTAAATCACAGCCACTCAAAGCTTGCTCTGCTTGGAGTGTATCGGGGCTGAAGTGAATCCCAGGGGGTAGGGGGAGAAAACCCAAGTGGTTCCCATGAGCTGGGGCGTTGAGGCAGTCTGGTGTACAGTTTATGCCTCATGGCTGAGTTCGTTCAATTGATGATTTTCCCTATATTTGGAGCATGTATAACAACTTCCCTTTGTGGATTCCTGGGTGTCTAATGGGATTTGAGCTAAGATTCTATGATTCTTAAACATGTAATCCTTTATTCTGTGGGGAAATCTCTCTACTAGACGATTATTTCATTAAACTCATATAAACCAAGTTTTGTGCATCTGCATCCCCATGAAATTTGGTTGGACACTAGACATCATACTGGAGGTCGAGTAAGGATGGTCACGTCAAGGGGTATTAAAAGCCTAACTGTGCAAGCTTTGCTTTCCCTGGTATTGAGAACAAACCAGAAGTGTCTGGATCAGAAAGCAAATTCAGGATGTCAGATGTCTGAGTCCTGTTGGCTCATCTGGCCGGACAGGCTGTGAATTTGGGCTTAAGGGTAACAGCCACATTAGAATATGGTGTTGGATTTTGGATGGCTTAGAGGTCAAGATGCAAACATTAAACTTGGGCTAAGGCTGGTTAATGAGGACAAATTATGCTTATAGCTTGAAGAGAATGATGTGATCAGGGTTTTCAGAGTGCTCAGTGTGGGCATAACTTAGTCCCTTTGTACTTCCCTCATTTAACTGGAATTGATGTTAAGGCAGTGATGAAAACAGCTGAAAAGCCAACTCTGGAAAGAGTTGTTCCTTGCGCAGTTTGGAAATTGGGTATTGCTGATGAGGATGAGTGCTCTGGGAGCAGTTTTGAGAATGCTGCTAAGTCAGGAGCACCGGCAGCCTGATTATAGCTCACTTGGAGCAAGAGAAAGGCATGGTGGTCAGAATGCATTCGTTTTGTGAACAAATTTGGTTTTCACGCTGAGGCAATGTGCTGTGCCTTTGTGGGCTTGCGTGTTATGCTTTGTTAATGAAGTCAAGTGATCTTTGCTTGCTGCACATTGAACCCCTGGATGAAGTCTGCAACTGTGGTGTCATTCTTCTGCCTGTATCATACTGCAGATAGGAAGGGACTTCATGTGCTCAAGTGAGAATGGAGTAAAGGCCTGTTAAGTGCCTGTGAGATTTATCCCATGCTCAGCTCTTCACAGTGATGGTAAGATGCAGACTCCATTTGAATCAGTAGCGGCATTCTTTGCTGGGTGTGGGGTTTTACTCAGGGCTTTCCTAACTTTAGTGTTCATGGCAATTCAGAAGTGCAAGTCACATCAGCGCTTTTAGAGATCTCTGCTCTCCTCTAGCATAGAAGAGCTTAGATCTCTTGCAGGAGTGCCTCTGGACAAGGTCTCTGCAAGTGAGCAATGCTGATGGCATTTGGCTTGCTGAAGGAGGAAATGGCAAATAACTTGGGCAAAATGGCATGTGAAGTCTGGGGCTGTCCACGAACTGTGTATGTAATGGCCTCAAGTGTCTGTCTGAAGCGAAGTGGGCAGGTATTTGAGAAACAAAGGGTAAACCAGACGAAGAGCAGTTATCTTGAGGCTTGTGAAGCTCGAGTGGTGCTTTGTTTAGAAGTACTTCTTGTATCATCAGGCAAGCTGCTCAGTGCCCATATTCCCTGTTACGCAAAAGGCTCTCCAAGCCTTAGAATAAATACATTAAAGGCCATGAGACGGAGAGAAGAGGATGGTGAGAAACTGAGAGATGCCAGAGCCAAGACTGTGGAGGGAAACCATGTCTCTTAGTGAATTCTCTGTGCTGTCATGAGGGGAAAAGCTGAGCAGCCCTTTGCCAAGGATATGCGTGTGTGATTTCTCTGGGGTTGTTTTGCCCAGTAATGCATCAGCAGGCCTAATAATAAGTTTCCTTTTGTTGACAAACATTGCTTCGTTTCTGCACTTCCATCATTGCTGCAAGGATGCTCCTCCTGCTGATACAGCAAAGGCTGAGGGCTCATTTCCCAGGGAGGGAGCTTGGCAGACTCTGCCCCTCCTGAAACATCGTATGCTTGCACTTGGTGTGGGTATTTCCCATGTGGCCAGGAGGGAATTTTCCCTCCCTTTCCTGCTGTGGCTTGTTGTGAGATTTGGCGTGTTGCAACAGCAGGGAAAAAATGCCTGAGCTGCCCATTCTCCATCCCTATGGGACCTGGATGTTTCATCTTGGTAGCACAGTAGCACTGTGCCTCTAATTGGACGATCTTTCTTGTTAAACTGTTAATCAAACACATAGGTTTCTGGTTGGAAATCTCTTTTTTGGTCGCTTATCCTACAAGCAGGGTTAAAGGCTTCTGTCGTGCAAATTAATGCCTTTAAATACAGCATCACTTATTTGCACTTTAGTTCTGCTTTCCTGTGTAAGGCTATTTGTTGCTATGAGCTGCTCTATTACAGCAGGAGCCCTCTCGTTGTGCGCAGTTCTACTGTTGCTTGTATGTGCATCCCCTGACTCCTCCTGTGTTTTCCTTTAGTTCTGTAGGTTTCCTTGCTCTCTTGTGCCCCTCCTCTGTCTGCTCCCAAGCCTATCACCCCTATGCTTTCTCATGCATATTTTTAGCTTGGCATCTGTCCTCTTTCCCACCTCCTTTCAAATGCATATGCTTACTGTCTTCCAAATGCACACCCGAAAATTCTCGCTCCATTAAAATACACAAACCAAGCCTTACAAACATCATCTTCAGCCATTCACAAATTGCCTCCTCCTAGCCTCAAAGTACAAGCTTTTTGAGCTTGCGTGTATCAAAATGTTCTTTACGTGATAGATGGGAGAGGAATCTATTTGTTTCACTTTAGAGTTTGGGCAGCTAGAAGAAACAGCAAAACTAGCTTTTTGGCCGTAAACCAATTCTTGCAGGTTGATTCGGTAGAGGCTTCTTTGTTTTCCTTCTTTTCCCTCTTGAATCTGCCAGAGACTTTAAGTGAAATAAATAGATTAATCTTCTTGCTGTAGCCCAGAGATCAGGGTGATGTATTTAAGAGCTTTTTCTCCCCCTAGACTTGATATGTTCACAGATCCGATTCATATTTTAGAACTTCCTTCATGTGTAAAGAGGCTCCATGGTAGCAGTAATTCTTCACTAACAGCAAATAGGGGCTAGTGCTGCTTGGATCTCATTTCTTCCGAGAGAGCTGAAAATTCTCTGTCGAAGTGTGTTTGATAAAAGGAAGTTTTGTGGCAAAAAATATCAATCTTGGGGAGGGAAGAAACCGCCCAAAAGGTGAAGATCTCCTTCAAAGGGAAAAGGTGCTATTTTGCTAGGCTGCGTTTGAGAAGGTTCGATTGCTGCAAGCCGAATGGCTGAAAGCAGATTCCCAAAAGCGTGCATGCTTATCAAAACAGAGCTGTGAGAAGTGTGGCAGAACTGGAAAAATCATCAGTTTTGAGGAGGCGAAAATGGTTTTCTGCAGAGCTCTTTTCTGCGGTGAAAGGATATATACATTGTCAGGAGTATGCCCCTATATAGAGTGTATACTCTAGAGTATCATAGAATCATAGAATAGTTAGGGTTGGAAGGGACCTTAAGATCATCCAATTCCAACCCCCTGCCATGGGCAGGGACACCTCACACTGAACCATGCCACCCAAGGCTCTGTTCAGCCTGGCCTTGAACACCACCAGGGATGGAGCATTCACAACTTCCCTGGGCAACCCATTCCAGTGCCTCACCACCCTCACAGTAGAGAATTTCTTCCTCAGATCCAATCTAAACTTCCCCTGTTTAAGTTTAAACCCATTACCCCTTGTCCTCTCACCACAGTCCCTAATGAAGAGTCCCTCCCCAGCATCCCTATAGCCCCCCTTCAGATACTGGAAGGCTGCTGTGGTAGTATAACCCTAACTCATGGAAAGGGTGTTTTAAAGCAGTTCTTTCTGAACACAGCCTTTGGCACATTATAAAGCTGGGATCCCGGTGACTATGTTTTTCTTGTAGTGCGTGCACTTGCATCGCAGCTTGGTGAGATACAGTCAAGCATGTTTGAAGAGCTGCAGGTTTAATGCCATCCGGGTACTTGTGTCTTACACTGCACAGGGGAAGATACAGTGTGGCTAAAACGATGTGGTGAGTCTGTGTTCTTTCCTGGTGCAGCGCAGGGGAAATGTAGGTGTCTGGCTTGCCCTTTCTGCTACCCAGCTGCCAGACATCTCCAACCACTTCCTGCATGAAGCCTGTGTCTCTGTGTCTGTCATGGCTTACAGCTCTTAGATCAGAGGAGCAACGCTGGTGTGGACATCTCTGGGCCCTGTTTAATGGCAGTTTGATATCCTCATCCGGATGAAGTCGGCCTTTTCCCTGCCACCTACAGACACCCCCCTTCTTCCCTTAGGCTTGTCGTGATTTTTCCTGTAAGATAACAGCCTCAAGGCCATTAAGAATGTCTGAAGTGGGTAGAGCGGGCATCGTCACTGTGCGAGGCCGCCGTGCTTTTAGCTGCTATTGTTTGTTAATAAATATAAATCATGGACCCCAGGAGGTAGAAATCCCACATGATCTTAGTTTCCTCTTCATTGGTTACTTTTTTCCCCAGTGAGAAGTGAGTTATCACAGCAAAGGGAAGCTTTTGGTAGATGGTCTCAGGAGGGTCGTGCAGGGATGGGTTGGAAGGGTATGGGTCTTGTAATCCCCTCTTCTTGAAAGCGTTGCTGTGCCTGACAGTGCACAGTGAAGCGGGGCAGAAAGGCAGGGGATAGCAGCCCACAGGCTGAATGCTCTTGTGTTCCCAAAGGGGTTTGCTAGCACTGTTGTAGTGGCAAAATTTCCTCAGCTTAAACTTCTTTCTAGAATAAAACAAGCTGCCCAACAACTGAGTTTTAATGCTGTCAAGTCAATGTCTGTAATGGGACTTCTGTAAGCATCACTCCAAAGGGGCAAGCGGGGTTTTCACACCAGTAATTCACTTTGCTGTGCCAATACCGCTTTCAAGTATTGACCGACCCTGAGGGGCCTGATGGGTCCTGTGACAAGCCTACAGAGGAGCGGGTAATTGAATAAAGACATCCTGTGACTCAGCCTGAAACTGTAACTGCTGAAGTCTCCTCCTGTTCACAGGTCTGTGGTTGATAGCGCTGTGGAAAATCTTCCTTCGAGATAGCTGAGTCTATATGCAGCTTGTATGAGGAATTAGGATGGGTACATATAGCTTTTATCTCTAAGCAATGATAGAAGTTGATCAAGCTTTGCTAATGCTGGGGTGGATTGAGGAGGGTGCGCCGAGAGAGAACTCAGGATTGAGGAGGGAGGAAGTTAAAGGCAATAATCCTAAGGGATGAGAAATGTCAGGAATACATTCGTCCTTCTGCTTCACTGCCTCCAGAATTCTTTTCTCCTTGAAGTTTCTTGCTGCTTTTTCTGGAAGTCACGAAGGGTGGAGGGGAAAAAAATAGAAGGGAGAGATAAAAGAACACAGCTAGGAGAATTTAAAAAACCCCATTTTATGTATCAGCTGAGCACGTATTTATCACCAGCATCACCTTCCCTTGAACATCACCTCCTCTGGTGCTAAATGAATGACCCCTGGGAGCTGTGCTGTCACTGTGGTGTGATGGAGAGTCAGAGGTCCTTTTATCCCCCCAGTACCTGGGCAAGAGAGATACCACCGGTCTGTCTCTCACCTCAGATGAGTTCATTCCTGGCGAGCCACAGTGTGAATATTGCGAGGGCAATGCGAGGAGAGAAGAGGCTTGGTGGCTGAAAGTAAAGCAGGCTCTTTAATGCTGATGAAATCTCAAAGGAGACATAGTTTTTATAGGAACATAGAAACTGCTAGACTGGAACAGAGCTGTGCTTCATATTGTTATGTATGCTTTTTCAGTGCTAGCTGCTTTCAGAAGCAGCGTATAGAGGCTTGCCCCGAGGGGTGATTCTTCACCTCAGACACAGGGAGTTAGCCAGTGCCTTGCAGCATGAAGGGTTTTACATGCCTTCCAAAACCTTGTTTGCTCTTTAAACCCCCCCTACTTGACTGTTGTAATTCCAGCTATTCATTCTCTTTATACACGTCTGATCCGTCTCTCGGTCTTACCGAGGTTTTGACTGCAACCGTACCTGGTGGTAATGATTTACCCATGCTAATTACGCAGTTTGCAGAGGAAAACATATTGTTGGTAGCTTTAAATGGAGTGATTTTTCAGTTGAATTGAACTTCCCTCTTTGTATCCCTGGGGCAGGCTTGCAGTTTAGTTCCTCCCCTCCCCCTGAGACGCACGGGCACTTTTTCAAGCCCAGCAACAGTCACTTGTTGAAATGTTTTTCAGTTGCTTTCCCTCTTGTCTGTTCCATTTAAATTCGAGCCTCTCTGCAGATGAAGCTTTGCGAAAGGAAATAGCTTTCTTTGCTTGTCGAAAGAATGAAGAAGGCTCAGTTAAGTTGTTTGTTGATATTTCCTGACAGTTCTTCAGAGTTCCATGCTGCTCTGCAGCTGTTAAATTTGTTGTCTCAGCTGCGCGGATTACTCTAGCTTTGCTTGAGCTGCATTTTCTCACCATTCATCAAGCTTCTGGTGATGCACGGAAAGATCCATCAACACCAAAGCCACCTCCAAAGTAGCGTTTGAGTAAAAGTCTGCCTCCCGATTGCCTGGATAAGATTGAAGCTGCTGCCAATTTTAAAGGGTGTTTGTGGTTTCTCAGCGAGCTTGCAGACGATGGTGTAGGGGGTTTGCAGTAGAAGAAAACGGAGGTTACATCAGGATATAAAGCACATGTTCAGGTTATTGAAAGCCTCCTTCCCGGACCGTGGAGCAAAGCGCAGCTGGAGATGCTGTGCCTGCTCTTGATGGGATGCAGCCCGTCTTCAGGACTGCTCAGCTGGAGACAGATGTGACAGGACAAATGCGGCAGGGCAGGTGGCAAGCACGTTTTCAGGGTGGTAATATCTTTGCAAGCATGAACAGAAACAGCAATGAGCCTGGATTTCTTACGTGTTCTGGGCAGAGGGAGCAAGAGGGAGAAGAACGAGGTGGCTGGTGTTCAGGCATACCTTCACTAGTGGGGTGGCAGCTTCAGGAGGGTTTCATTCTGTGCTGTAGCATTTTGTTCTGCCTTTTGGCTTTTGCTGTGTTGTCTGAGAGTTTGCCTGCAACGATCTTATAATACCAGGACGGTGTGGCAATGGTACTCTTCTTCATTGCTATCTCGCTGTCATTAAAAATGTATAAGTAGTTTTAGAAGCAAGTTGCTTCCTCTGAGGAGCAAATCGTCCATAATTCTGCTTGGTATTTAGAGACTTCTCTCCAGAGAGAGCTCAGAACTCTTCAGTATGGTCTTGATTTATTTTATTCTCTTGAATTTTCAGAGCTCAAGATGAAAAAGGGTTTACGAGGGAAAGAATTACAGACTTGGGCTGTGCGGAGAGAAGCCAGGGGCCAGCTTATGATCCACCGCCTATTGAGCAATGCGTGTACCACCCTGAAGGACCTATGAAAGTCCTTTGTAGCCAGCCTACCCCTTTTGGACGGATTCAGACTGCTTTATAAACAGCTGTCCGTCAGCCAGGCTTGCTTGCTTGTTATAGCACGCTGCCAGTGTAATAAAGAGAAACCACTGATGCAAGAGCTGTGAATGTATAAACAGGCTGGCGTGTTCTTGGTGCAAACTTGAGTAAGGGAAGTTTGGTTTGATTTATTTCCAGCAAACTGTGGTGAGAATGAGCCTGGGATAAGCCATCTCCACGTGCACAAGAATTAGTGCAGCAAGTTACTAAATACCCGTGATCTCTTAAGTGCTTTCTTGGCTTCTAAGGCTTTCTGCTTTGTGTTGCATGAAAGAGGGTCATCGTCCTCCCCTCTCTGTGTGCAATCGGAGGCTGCACTGGACTTGATACCTACGAATCACTGCTGCACTTGGGAGGAAAGCTTGGTTTATGGCTACACGTGGGGAGATGAGAGAGGGAAAGGAGCACCTTGCAGCTGTAAGGAAGCAAAAGCTTTTGGGAGGATGGCCAGCATTACCTTACAAAGAAGGGGTCTGAATTGTGTTTACCACCCTTTCACGCCTGAATTTAGAGAGTAGGAGACAGGAGCAACTTGGGCATTGGGGAGATAAAGAGAGCCCTGGGGTCTGAAATCCCTCTTTGTCTTCTGAGAGTAGATACCTTGATGTTAGGCAAGGAGGAAAAATCCTCCATCTCATCCTAAGTCCTGAATTCCCACATCTGTTCCCACTGCTCAGTGGCACAGGTGTGATGATGGCAAAGTGCCCTCGTGTTGCAATCCCTGAGTGTTTTGCTAGCACCTCCATCAACCAGACGATCAATGGGTATGGGTTGCAGGAACCTCTATAGTTCTGCTCCTTGGTGAGCGCTGAGGTGCATTTCTATTGCTGACAGATGTTCCTTGGGTTTGTGCTCAAAAACCCAAGCACTGGGAAGCTGTTCTTAGCAGTGGGTAATGTGTTAGGTGAACACAGCATCCCTCTGTGCTCCATGTTCTAGGTAATTACAACCCTGCCGCTCATGTAGCATAGCACAGCGGGTGCCCTGTATTTATTATTTAGCTTTGCTATTAACACTGAGCTGGTAATGCAAAGGCAGCTGTTTCTCTAGGAGTCTTGTAATTCTCTTCACCAAACCAGGCTGCAAACAGGAGAATTGGCCTTGTGGTTCATCCCTTGGGTGTGCAAAAAGAAGGGACGAGAAGTGGGAATGGGCTGTGGGGGGTGCAGGTACTCTGCTAAAGGTGATGGCAAGGTGCAAAGTGCCAAAGGTTTCTGCTAGTTTTTGATACAAACCCCTTTTGATGAGTTGCTCTTTTGAGCAAAGAGGCAATGCAGTGGTGAGGAAACAGCAGGGGTGAGCATTTGACAGGTTTGTAGTCATGTGTCAAGACGTGTTTGAAGCCTTTCTCTGTGTCTCTTTTGCTGATGGCTCTTGTAGTCTCCTCTAGACTGCCTTGTCCAGGGAGGAGGGGACAGTAGAGGAGAAATAAGGCAAAACACATCTGAGGTCCTTTATCAGATGCTCTGCTAGTTGACATGTAGTTAATCACCACCGGCTGGCTGCTCAGGACATTGTTTGCACTGAAAGCATGCCTAGGGTGGCAGCAGGACCTAAAGGAAGAGGACAAGACTGTGGGTCTTGGGCAGTGGCTTTGGAGCCCATCCTGAGCATGATGCAGCTCTTTGGGATGCAGAACTCAATCTCCTCTCCAGGTTCTCTGTCTCTTCCTGTGTCTCTGCAGGCAAGGATTGAGAGGGATGTGTGTGTGTGCGCCTGTGTGCGACTTTGGTGCTGGTTCCATAGCCTGTGCTGTGATACTGGTGTGAATAAATCTGATGTGATCCTGCTGTTCTGTCAATAACTTGGAACGTCTGGAAATAACGGCTTCAAAGTGCTCAAATGAAACGTTGCTCCACAATCTGTCTGTGCTGCTGCCAACACTTCCGTGTAACCAATTTACCATGCGCCGAACCTGGTAGGGTTTTTGACTCCCTAGGAATTAACCTGTAACTCCCACTAAAAAGAAGGCAAAATTGTCATTGTCCTTCTCAGAGGGGGCTAATGGTGTCCTGGTGGGTTTTGGCAGCTTTTGCTTGTTAAAAATGCATTGAACTCACAACCTGTGCCATCTTCGAATGTCCAACTGATATTAGAGCATGGAGTCCCTTGATTTTTCTCCACCTGACAGAACAGAGACTCAGAATGCAAGGGAGACATTGATCCGGAGAGAAATGAAGGCCCAGGGAATGGAGATGCTCAGCCCCTGTGTTGCCTTTGCTTCGATGGGCACATGTCAATGTTTCTTTCTGTGTGAAAAGGGATGAGCCCTTCTAAGGAGTGCTGAGATGAGATGGAGGAAATGTGAATATAATCTAAAATGAGACAAATGGAAGAATTCCAAGTTAAAAGCTTTGTCTTTGTCAAACAAAACTCTTGGTAACTTCCAAGGCAGGTTCAAGACTTTGCCCATGTCAGGACTGACATACTTAGCTCAAGAATTAGACAAATGCAATAGCATGAGAATGTTTGCCAGGTAATTGGACAAGGGAGAGATAAGGTAGCAGATTAAATAGCTAGCATTTAAGGACATTGCTGCCTTGGAGGTAATTTGATCAACTCGAGGGACAGCCATTTCTCCTGTAAAGTAAAATCTACCCTGTAAGAGGAGAAACAAAAAGTGATCCTGCTCTTAATCTTGTCCTGAATCCTCTTGTGCCTAAAAGGGAGGGCAAGAGGTGGTGACTGTCACTGGGGCAGGAGCACTACACACAACGGGTTTCTAGTTCGGTGGCCAAAGTTATATTTTGGTATGAAAAGGTTTTGTCCTGCCCTAAAACCAGAAGTCAGTATTCTGTTTGATGTTGTAGGCTGGTTTGAGTGGAAAAAAGGAGGGAAGGTGGAAAGAGAAATTAGAGATCTGACTCGGTGTTGATTTCCGCTTGTTTTTGTGGAAATGCTAAAAATGCCAAAATGAAATAGTTGCACTTTTCCTTGGTTTACTTCCATTTTTTTTGCTTTTTGTTGGAAGCTCTTTGCCCACTTTGAATCCAATTCCTAAATAATTCATAGTCTGTAAATAGCTTCCTCCTCCTCCTCCTTTGGTAAATGGACTCTTTGTCCCAAGGGCTTGGCAAGCATGAAGCGGTGTCATCCTGCTGAGCCTCTGTTTCAGGAGCAGAGGTGCTCATGGTGCTTTGTGTTCTCTCTCTGCAGAGAGTTATGTCATGCCCAGACCACCAAAGGGCTCCATGAGGATTTATGGAAGATGCCCCGTGTCTTGGCGCCTCTGGTGCTCCTTCTGCTGTGGCTGATGAGGATCGCTGCCAGCCCCCATTCCCTGAGGATCGGTGAGTACAAAGCTTGCTCTGACCCGTGCTTAACCATCCTTCTACTCATTGTTTGAGCCACTCTGTGTAGGAATGCTTGGACCAGGGGTGCCAAGCCTTGCCTGTGTTGGCTGGGCCCCCTGCCTCGGTGGTGTGCTCACCGTTCAGGTGGGGCTGAGGTATTGTAGATGAAATGCAGTTTATGGTGGGTGCATGTGTTTGCATTGATTTCTCTATGGTGGTAGTTCTGCCTGATGGGAATCTGTCTGTATAATTTGAAGTGAAAGCCGCTCCTCAAAGAGGCACTGAGGAATGAAACTTTCCCCAGGCTCTGCTTGATGTTCTCCTAAGCTCCACACAAAAGGAACTGGTTTTCTGTCCCAAGCTTATTTGTCCCCACATGGAGTGTTTGAGTCCAAACCAAACCTAGTGAAGTGGTGCCACTTTCTTTGTAAGAAAGTCCTATGCGTTTGGTCTCCTTTTGGCTTTCTCAAAGAGTATTCAAGAAGAGGCACCATCATCTTTGCTTGCTGCCTGCGTGGATGAGCATTCAGAACCTTGCAATGAAAGTTGCTTCACATTCTTGACGCTTTACTCTGTTGTTTAGAAAGGAAACTGCTCTCCCTGACTCTTCTCTCTGGAGCTGCTAGCTGGTTGTGTTAACTACTTGTTGCAGATAAGGTGCTCTATTCCTGCCCCCACTTGCAACTTTCAGAGGTGACACTTGAAGTAAAATTACTTCTCCCCTCTGCTAGTGGAGCATGGAGCAGCTCAGAAATATAGCAAAGGAGGGTCTGTGCTGGCAGGAGTTTGAGGAGGATGGCCGATGTTTTATATCCCCAGCGACTGTGATTCATGTGGAGCACTCATGCTGCATAGCCTCAGCTCCGCAGACTGCATTTCATGTTGATGGGCAGATCTTCCACTTGAGTGAGCAGATGGGGTTGGGGATGGACAGTGTGTTATCAGCATGCTGAGGGTGAAAGCGCCTCCATTGTACCTTGCACCCCAACCATCTTCCCTGGGGAGAGTGCTTGGGAATGTGAGGGGAAGGGGAGCTCCCCCAGCAGCACTGGGATGCAAACCAGTGTGGGAGCTGTGCAACCCAAAAGGGAAGGTGTTGGAGAGAGGTGGGAATGTGCTTTTGTGTTCCTGGTTGAGGGCTGGAAATGAAAATCTGTGCTGCATTGCACTGGGGGCAGCTACCAGGCAGGATTAGCTGCTGCCTTCCAGGTCTCAGCTTGGTGCATGCTCAGGGTTCCCCATTGGAGTTTATGGTGGCTGCTGTGATCTATGTCAGTGCAGATCTCTGAGGGCAGGCAAGAACAAGCCAGGGTGTCTGTGTGGAAAGGGGGTTCAGTGTTAAGTATCAGAGTGGCTGGAGACCATGCGGTCAAGTGTCTCCAGTCACCTCCTGCCTCCTAAGAATGGGACATCTGGAGTCCTGAACATGGACCTGGATGACTCCCACCTATGGATTTCCTGAGGGAGGAGAAGCTTGGATAGGTATGTCAGTACATATCTACTGCTTTTGTTCTACTCTTGGCCATAGAGCTAACTGCTTTGAAAATGGTGTCTGAAGCAGACGGGCAAAGGGCTGAGGGGGGGGTTTAGGGTTTGATCTTTGTTTCTTCAGGAGGTGCTTTTATTATACCGATATATCCAGCAAGAAAAGTTAATAAAAATAAAGTACAGAATAAAAGGACAGAAAAAATATTACTGGCAGCCCTGAAATCATTCCCAAATGCACGCTTTTGGCAAGGCAGGGAGATACGGTATCTAGCAACATAAATCAGTGCGCTGCATAAGAAAGGAAAACAGGCCAGCATGAACATTTGCATGTTCAAAGAAAATGCAAGCTAACATTTAAAATCATGCTGAAACCCATCTGGTAATGGGGACTGCTCAAATGCACAGTTGCATGGTTAGTAACGTGAAGTGAACATAGGCCATGTCGTGTTTGGGTTCTTCAAGTTGCTGGAAGAGATTATTGCCTGCTGCGCTTGGCTTCCAGGGTAGGAGGAAGCATGTTGGTGCTGAGTCAGGGGCACTTGGCTTTTAAGCTAAGCACTGAGCTTCCCTGCTGCTGCTTTCTTGGGGTTTCAGGTGGATCTTCGCCCAGATATTTCTCAGTGGAGTTTCTAAGCAGCAGATTGCTTAATCTTTGAGCACACAGTGACAGGAAATGCCAGGACCAACAATGAGTGTTGCATTGCGGTGAGCTTTAGAGGCACAATCTCTGCAAGGAGGTGAGCAGAATATAGGCTACAGGGTGACCTTCCCTGTGATGCTGGCATGCATAGGAACAATCTGTAGACTCTTGTGTACTCTATTTCTTGATACACAGGGAAAAACATTGGTTAAAACCTCTGGGTTTATTCAGCCCTAAACTCTGTGCGTTCCCTTCTGATCCAATCCCGGAGCAAGTTCCCTGGGACACAGTGTGTGGGGAAAAACACTAACCCACATGTTTTATCCCAAAGAGTGTCCTTAAGAGTGTCTTTTGCTTATCAGTCAGATTACCTGCCCTGTCTTGGTGAAATCTTATTCCATAGATGCTCGAAAGCTGATTGTGATCAGGGTATGAAAAAGCAGGCAGGAATGGGCATGTGCTCCGGAGTTTTCAAGAGCTCCAGGAGGTATGTAATGAATTGCCTCAATACGTGCTGTAGCCCTTGGAAAGAGACAATATATGTCCTGTCTAGATGTCCTGGGAGCAAACCCCAATAGCTGGTCCTTTCCCAGTGTGTGCCCTCGCATCCAACCATGCCAACAGCAGGAAAGACATAGCTCCCTCCTGCCTGTCCCACTGGCAGGCAAGGAGATGGCCGGTGCAGCGTGCTCTGGGCCAGCATCTCCCCCAGCTCTGGTTTCCTGCAGCATGTAGTGGCTGTAGAAGTAATTCTGAGGTTTTTCTGTTTGGTTGGTTGTTCATTCATGCTCAGTAAAGTGTCAGGAAATTTACTTGAGTTATTTACGGAGTTATTTACTTGATCTTGTGGAGCAGGCTGACAGTGCTCTAAATTGGTATTGGTGCTGGATTCATTGGGTGTACTAACAGCTCATTGAAAATTCATATACAAGCCAATGTTGTAGTTTATACGTGGTATTGCTCTAACTAGCAGTACATTCAGTAGCACTGATATACAGTCTGCTGCCAAACTCCTTGCAAGGCATACTTCAGCTGAGCAGCTCTTTCAAGTGGTCTTTTCTGTAATTGCCTGTGTCCAAATCGCTGTCCTTCCTTTATCCCCCAACTCTGCGAACCTCATCCAAAAGGCAAGACACAGCTCTAGCATGAAGGGTATTTTGTTTGGTAAAACTTGGTGTTCTCCTATCCCATGCCCACTGAACAACCTGCACTGCTGTCCCAGAGCTTGGGGTAGGCTTTCATCCATCAGAGAAGCAATACGTGATTGAAGTCTCCATGGAGTCTAAAGTGATGGTGGGACTAGAAGTGCCAGCCTGGGATGTTTGTCCTTGTTTCTAGGCGTGTTTCCGAAAACCTAGGATAACTGAAGGGCTTTGGATCTCCTACGTCTATTCAGATCATGGAACTGTAATGTCAGGAAAATGTTGTTGGGATCCCCCAGAGCATGCGGAGTCATGGGAAAGGACTGGTATTTAGCTGTGCCTGCTGAAGTTTGTGAAAGAGGCAGACTGGAGACGTGCATCCAGCTTTTCTCCATCGCTGGGATTGTATAGTGCCCTTCTATTTCCTACCTGTCAGACTGGTGTAGCAGAGCATCATTTCTGTGGTCTTGCATCCCTGCGTAATTACTCTCCCGAAGCACTTATGTGTTTAGTGAGCTGAAGTGCCCATAGCTGCACAGCGTGTTTCTGCCCTGTCCAGCACACTTTGTACACTGGCGTGTGAGGGCTGGGAGCAGGGAAGAAACACTGAATGTTAAAGATGTGTAATGCAAAAATGACCGATAATGGCAGTGAAGAGAGTTGTGGACCGTTTAGTTCAGCTTCCCCAGCTCCCAGAGGATACACATAATTCTCCTAAAGGCATTGCAGTGAAGATCCCACAAGGCAGCACACTATTAAACGTTAACATTCGGAAGGGTGATGGTGCTGCTGCTGATGAGGGTGCAGCTCGTCCCCTGGATGCTGTAACAGAAGAGTGTGGATGTTAGATCCAGCGGGTGCGTTCTGAGATAGGAAGAAACATGACTGTGCCCACTATGGCAGGCAGAGCTGTGGCTTTGTGGCAGGTTGGTTTGTGCCAGCCCTACTACCCGGTATCACAATTGCAGCTAGCTGACATGGCATGAAACTCCACTTCTCTTACCTGCCTGGAAGTGGAGGAGCGCATTAACATAGACAAGGCATAAACTCCTTTCAGTATGCAGTGTTGCTTTCTGGCATGCCCAAGGCCTTTGTGGATGATATCAATGCAACTGCATTAAACTGGTGTCCACCAATTTGCTGTTCCCCAGCAGAGAAACGGCCTTAGCCTGGCTTTGAATCTAGCAAGGCTGCTGCGATCGGCTTAAAGCTAAGAAACAATCTCCAAGTCTCACATGGTGGTGCTGTTGCTGGAAAACCTTTCCTCTTGTAATCATGGATAACATTAAAGAAAACAAAGCTTCTGGTAGGGGTTAGGTGATGCTGTCTCTGGCCAGCCCTCCCAGCCGCAGTGCGAGCAGAGGCATTAGGTACTGCCTATGCAGGACGTGGCTCAGCTCATGACTCCTCACCAGAAGGCAGCAGGCTGGAGGGGAAGAACTGGGCTAGAGCACAAAGCATTTCACCGGGACATGTGAGATTAGCTGGCTTCTCAGTGTGTGGACCTAACTGCTTTTAAAGGATTAAAAATAATCCTTAAATGTCCTTAAAAATAAGCCATTGTGTGCTACGGGGCGCCAGTGTCCGACGCTGTACTTGAGGGGCAGCAGCACACTCGTGGGATGTGTGACACACGCTTTCAACTCCCATTGTGTTTGGACTGTGATAATATCAGCCTGGCTTGGGAAGTGGGGTGGAAGGAGGGTGTAGCTGCTCTGGGGGTGCAGGTTGAGGGGTACCTGTTGGGCACAAGGGACATTGGAGGAGTTCACTGTTTGCAGGGTGTTTGTCAAGTTGCATCTGGAGAAATAAGGCATGGGCAGAGGGCTGTCCTCATGCTGTGGTGACTGAGGCAGGTACGGGCTGCAGCTAGGTTCATGTTAAATGTGGGTAGATGCTTCCCATGGTTATGTTGTGGTAGTAGTCCCTAGGGACCTAAAGCTAGAGGCTCGCCTGGGGTGCCCCATGGCTCCCCTCAAGCCCCCACAGTAGGGACTTGCCCTGCGATGTGGCCCACCAGCACGCGCAGCCTTTGGAGCTGGGCAGTGCTACTGGGTGCCTGAGTTTCGGTTCTGCCTTCTGCTCGGTTCACGCCTCACTGGGCTCGTTTCAGCACTTGGACATAGGGTTTGGCTTGTACTGGTTTGATGATTTTTAAAGGGCTTTCCCGTTTTGTGCAGGACTTTACTAGGCTCTGAGACTCTTAGGAAATAGAGAACTGTGTGGGAGGAAGAGAGGTATCCGCATCCGTGTTGATGCATGATGTAGTATATTTGTCTGGCCGAAACAATATCCATTTCCCCCAGTATTAAAAAGGCCCCGTTAAGTTCATTAAGGTAAAGTAGATTCATAGTTATTCGCCACTTGCTGCTGAAGAGTGATGAAAGGTAGAGAAAACTGCAATATTCATTTAACTGTTTGCACTTTTAATTTTGTTTTCATTATTCTTCTAGGAGAGTGATATTTTATTTATGTGTTCTGAGTTCTGTACGTAAATACTTGGTTTCGCAAGTTATCCATACAGATGCAGGCCCTTTCAGCAATGCCTTGTCTAGACTTGCCCTTGGTTCTTCACAGCTCTCCCCATGTACTGCTGTGCTGCAGCCCTAGGAAGAGTGGCTAACAGTGCCCCTCTCCTAGTCATACCTTCCCTGCTCTGAGTGAGCAAAGGCAACTCTATCAACACTATCTTCTATGATTCTATGGAAGCTACTTCCAGGATAGAAGAGGTTGGTTTTTTCAGGTCAAGGGAACTGAAGCTGTTCAGAGAGGGACTGCATGTGCTGGTGGTGGTGCTGCGGTCTCTTATCTATCCCGTTCCTTTCTGAGATCCAGAGAAAAGGGGTTTTCTTGGATGCCTTTGACGTTGGATGCTGGGGCAGTGCGTTCTGGCTGTTGGTATGAGAGGAGAGCACAGCCGCTGGGTGGTCACTGTGTGCAGGCAGGGGCTTGCCTGCTGTTCCTTCTGGCTCTGAGAACATGAGCTCTCTGGGGATGTGCTGGGTGGTTTCTCTGCCTGCAGAGGAAGGAGGCTCATTAGCACCATGGAAGTGAGAGGGAAAACTGCGGGAGGAAAGCGAGCGCTTCCCAGCGAGGAGCCCTGGGAGAAAGAATGGGAATCCTGTTGAGTACTTGAGGGATGTAGGAGTCCTGCATCTCGGCTTCATTTTGCTTGGAGTTTAAACAGCGAGGGGCCTATTTGGCATGGTGACCGAGGTCTGGATACCAAAGAGGGAGGGATTGATGGTTTCCTCCACCATAGAGGTTTCTACATGAGTTGCTTGTGGTCAAGGCTGAATGCATTCAGCTTAAAAAGGACTGAGCTGCATGCTCCAGGGAGCCTTCGTTGAAAGAAAAGAGGGGTTTGGTGCAAAGTGGGGTGACCTGCTGCTGTTGATGGCTCTGCAGGAGGAAGGTGTTTGTGGCAGCGTTGCCCATAAGGCAGCACCCCTTGCCTTATGTAGATCAGTGTGGAAAGGGTCTGTGTCTCTCTGGGCTGTGGTTTTGCTACTGAAAGCATAATGAGCTCCTGGTGTACTAAGGAATCTGGCACTGTAATAGTATGAATAATAAATATTAAGCAGATTTATATCTTGGATCAGTGCTACAGGGCATGGAATGAGGAGAGGTGTAGATTCAGCAAGACAGACCATCTCCTGCATGTTTTGCACCCCTGTGGCGGAGTTACTGATCTGATCATTAATGTCTGAGTGGCAGGCTGCACAGTGCATCCCAAGAGACCTTAACCTTTGTTTTGGTTCATTATATACCCCCAAAAATACTATATAGGTATAGATCTCTCTAGAGCATCTGCAAGGGCAAGTCAGCTGGTAGCTCAGGAAAAGAGCCTTGTTGCTAAAGCAGCAAACCAGCACAGAGCTCTATTTTTACATTTGCTTGTTTGATGAAAGCTATTTGCTCATCAGCGCAGGTACAACTGTGATGTGCCAGGGCACAGCAGCCAGCTGCTGCCCTGGGCTGTACTGCCTTAGAGATATGGAAGGTGACTGGGTGCCAAGTAGGTGCTAATTCAGCGGGAAGAGGATAATGCGCTATAAGGAGAGGAGCCAGGGGGAGAGGGGCTGGTCACTATAAAGGCCATATGTCTGTCTCACAGGCACAGTCTTGTGTACTCATGGGGCATGACACAGGGTGGACGTGGGTAGGTGCATGTACAGGTTTTGCTTCAGAGGTTTGATTCTTCTGTTCCTGAATGTTGACGCTGCCAGAGCCAAGGATGAGGATCTGAAAGCCACATAACTTGTTTTATACCGAAATACTGTTGCTGCCCCTGGGCATCACTTTGTGTAGGTAGCTACTGAGCCATTCTTAATACAGATCTTTTTGTTTCCAGTAGCAGGAGCTACTCTGTAATTTCTTTCATTACTTTTTCATATGGATATATGAACAAAAAAAGTCAATTGCATGAATGAAAGATGCTTGGTTCCCTGCCTAACAGCTGCCACAATGAATTCCAACTCCGAGCCAAATTCAGCAAAACTGGATTTTCTGCAGGAAGCTCTAGTGCAGCATGAGATAGGTTTGTGCCTGAGTCCGCATTACAGATTACTGCTTGCCCTTGGCTATCTGTGTGGGCAGTTGAGGAAGGATGGATTTCACATAGCCTATGCTGAGCTTGATTTTGCTGCAGAATAAGCCTGAATTCAATACCTTTTAGCAGTCCCTTGCTGGAGTGAGTGCCATCACACTGCAAAGCAATGCTCGCTTGATAGACAGCAGCTGTCTTGGCAGCCAGAGCACCTGAAAACTTAGTGACAGCATCAGCAGTACTTTGAGCTTCAGTTTTGTTCCTCCCCATGGACCAATCAACTTGCATTTAAAGGACCATCTGAATTGAACAGGAGATTTACTTTGGATGTGGACAGGAGATGGGTTGAGTTATAAAATGTGATTAAGCACACAGCAGAAGCAAGCCCTCCATCCAGGCAGCACCTGTGGGAGGGCTGGGAGCAGTTACAAGGCTGATTGCTGAGGATGGAGCACCTGTGGATACAGGGCTAAAGAACATGGTTCCTTGCTTTTTAGGGAGGTGCATATCTCCAGTGACCATAATGGGATTTGAAGTGAGGTGGAGGGTGGCCTTGCAGATTAAGGTAGCAACCCAGGTGTCTAAAGGTGGGTTGAGATAAAGCTGAGGTAGTTACCTGCAAGCTGTTGTAACCTTGCTGAGAAGGCAAGCTGGAGGATGGCAGATGGGAGGAGGAAGACAGCAAGGCAACTCTAGCTTGTAGCAGCCTGTTGGAGCAGAGCTGAGAGCCTCACACTGAATGTAAGGTAGGGTTTCTTTCTGTTTGGAGCAATATGCCTTGTGCTCAGATGTTTATTCCTCATTCTCCTGCTGTGTAACTCTTGGCAAGCTCACTTGTCCTTGTTCTGTAGGTGGGTGGACTGCAAGCTCAGGGACCTGCTCTCCTGGATGCAATGCGTGCAGCACTCAGCTCAGTGAGGTGTTAAAGACCTCTTGCAAGCGTTAGGCACTGCAGGGCTGTTGGGCAACCCTCCCAGGAAAGGTGCTTTTGACCTGACGGGGCTCTTGTCTCAAGAGTCCCCTCTGCAGCTAATTGCTCGTGGCTCAGTTGAAGATAAACATACCCCTGTAAAGCCAAAAGCCCAGGTTGTCCTGGCTTGGATTCTGAAGCTCCAGCTCTTGATACCCAGGTGTTTTGAACCCAGAGCATTTGAAAGAGTCCCAGTCCCTGAAGCAGGGAACAACCTGTTGGCAAAGCTCCCTCTTGTGCTGCTGCTGCTGTGCCCTACACAGGGCTCCAGCCTCTGCAAGGAGCAGGTCCTGCCCTTCCTGCAGAGCCTTGTTTCTGGCTTTGTTCTTCTCTTCTCCCTCATGGAGACCTCATTGTGATGAGGTTGCTGGGAAAATGCTGAGGAAAAAGGGAAAGATGGAAGAATGTGGAAGAATGAATTTGGCTTTTCTGTAGGATGTCACCTATGGCAAGCACAGAGCTGTAGGCTGTGCTGATGGGCAGGGGAAGAAGCAGTGTGCATGTGGGAGAGAAAGGGGCAGCATCCAGGCCATAATCCATACTGTGAGCAGGCAGGACAAATGGGTGCCCTCAGCCTGGACGCTGGGAAAGCCATCCAAGAGGATGCTGCCAGAGAAGCAGAGGTGGCAGATGCTCATGTGTCAGCGCAAAGGTGGACTTGAGCATGGAGTGAAAAGGGAGCCACAGGGGGGATCTGCAGTGCAGGAGCCGCTTAGCCTCGTGGTTGCCAGCTCTGACTTGGCCCCTGCCAAATGAGGACAGTGAATGTAAGGAGGCTGCAAGGAGGGATGCCTCATTTTCCCAAAGGCACCACTAATGAATTCCTCTTGCACCTCCAGACGCTGTAGGGGTTTGGAGAGACTAAATGGAACTTTATGTGAAACTGATGGCTGAATGTCAATTCTGCTGTCGAAGCCAATTTGGGAGCCGGAAAGTGCTAAAAGAATTAAGGCTGTTAAATGGAAATAAGTCTACTTGGTTGAGATAAAATAGGGTTTAAATGAGTGAAATTATCTGTGGATTACCCTTGTTAGCCTGCTGCCTTATTTAATAAACTGAGCTTTAATCTGCTGCAGGGATTCCTGAAGGAAAAGTTTAGCCTATGGGGATATATGAGTGTGATGAAGGGGATGGACCAGCTGTGCTGTCATCCTTCAGAAATGGAGCCAAGGAGTGAAGGGGAAGTAACAGTTTGCCCATGAGCGCTTTGTACTTTCATAAGCATCTCATTTGCTGCTTTGTAAATGGTTTGATTTACTAACCTTTAACTTAGTACCAAGTTGCTCAGGTAATTCTCTTTGGCTGGCAGAACAGGAGACCACTTCTGGTTCATGATACCTGTTGTGGACACCACATGTCCATTGGGAGCGTTTCTAGCACAGGACCATGCCGCACTTACTGCTTCCCGGTGTAAGTGTAGTCAGGCCTCCCCTTTAGCACTGGAAAGGGGTGTGCAAGGAAGGGAATGAACTCTTGCTGTATGTAGGAGGCGAAAAGAGACTGCCGGAATCTTGGGGGCTGCAATTTGATTGCTAAGGCAGAGCCCAGTAATTATTAATAGGCACTGATTATTTGCTTCTGCAAGAACAGATCTGCTGCAGAAGAGCCACCAGGCACTTGGAGCTAACTTTAGCTGGCCCACCTGACTTAATGCAGATGTCAGCTGTCATCTTGCATGTGTTTCTGACCCATCTCTCTTTAGTGACAGTCATGAAGGCATAACTGCTCCAGATGCTTCAGAAACTGTCTGTAGGGGAAGGACCTGTTCTTAGTGTTGAGCAGTCATCTTTCAGCGCTGTAGGACTCCGCTCTGAGCTGCTGGAGCCAGAATCTGAGCCTGGGAGCTTAGATGGGAAGGGTGCATGGCTTAGAGGAGAGGGTCTGAATGCAGGGTAAAAAAGGCTAACGCACAAGGAGGGATTGAGGCTTGATTTTCCTCTTAGTTTTGTAACTCTGAGGTTTCAGAATAATTTATGTCCTGTACTTGGAAGATTCAAGGCTTTTCAGGCTGTTTTCAGTCAGTTTGGAGTGAGAAATCAACTCCAAAGTCATTGGTGGGTTATGAGTCTTAGATGGGATGCAGCAGATCCGGGATCATACTCCAGCCAATGTGGAAATCTGTGGGTGATCTGTCTGTGTCATGCTCCTGTCTGTTCAAAGGAGACTGTCTTCTGTAGATAGTTATGTCTTTGGTAGCCCTTGTCAGGGAGCTGATAGTCCTGGACAGCAGGCAGAGCCGAGCCATTGCCTGCCAGAGCCTTCCTATCCTGGGTTTTGCGTCTTTTCCTGGGCCTGTCCTGACAGCCTGGTCTCCATAAATCCTGCAGTTCTTGCATCCCATGCTGCTTAAACTGTGTTCAAGGAGAAGTTATAGCTGGGATAGCAGGAAGAAGGCAAGGAAGGGACTCTATTTGCCCATGTATTTTTCTCTTGTGGGGGGAATTGCTGTTCACTGCCCTGTGTTGTAGCGCAGTGCAGAATCACTGGAGCTGGGCTGTATGTGCCATGTCCTCTGGAATCATTTCTGGCTTGCTGTCATAGAGGTGCAGGCCAGGATGAATGCCTACGACCTAGCCCGAGGCTCATCCCACATGATCTTAAGGCTTCTGTGATCTTCTTGCCAAGCCCAAGAGATAATGAAGTCTGAAAAGTCATAATGTGGTGTCAGCTTAGGTTTGTCTGAGGATCCTCACATGTGTTATGGATTCCACCCCCTTCCCAACCCTGGGATGTGGTTCTGCTTGGCAAGAAGAAACCAGTAACCTGTACCCGTCAGCACCACAGCTCAGTGCTAGAAGGTTTTGTAGTCTCAGCATCTTGCAGAATTGGTGCTTATGGCTGCACATGTGTGCATGCCGTGGTGTTCGACAGCACATTTAACCTCCACCTTGTACCAGGTCTCATTCATACACGTCTAACTTAACCAAGGCAGGATGTGCCTAATCACAGTTCTTCATTTACCCTACACTATGGTTTTCTGGTCATGATCAGCTGCCCCACTTTTGACCAGTGGCAGAAATCCTTTCTGCCATTTGGTTTCGGAACATCTTGTTCCACATCCCTTGCACTGCAAGGCAGTTTGCAGACCTTTAGCATTTATTATCTGTTGTGTTTCCATCCGTTTCAGTGGCACGTGGCATTTTTGGCATGCCATTTCACTGGGGGCCCTGGTACAGAGGGAAGAAGTGCTTTGTTATTCCAGGCATGCTTAGAAATAACATGATCATTAGCAATCACACGAGACAAAGCCAAAGAACAGTTGAGTTGGCAATGAAAAGCCTTGCAGGACTTGTGCACAGTCTTGGGTATCCCATACAATAGCCATCCCAGATACCTCACCAGCTCCACTTCAGTACAGAAGCTGGTATTGGGCTTTTGGGGCAGGGTGAGACTGCAGTGGCTTTCCCAAGCAACAAGCAGTGCTATGCAGCTCTTGTATAAGAGCTTGCCTCTGAGTCCCCATCATGACCAGTCTTTGAGAGGTAATGCTATGGGATAGCAGGTCTGGCAGAAAGAAAGCACTGTGGTTGTCCAGCTGGACGTGGCTGAGGAGCATTAGCAGGGTAGGATGGGTCTGAGCTGAGTGCCTTGGGTTTTGGAGCAGAAAGCTTGTTTTCATTGTAATGGCTGTGGTTGAAAAGGCTGTTCTTCTCTTATGTGTTTAAATCCCATGAAGCATCTCATTAGGAACAAATGATGCCTCAGGCAAATAGAGCTATAGAAAAGTAATCTTTATTAAGCACCCTCAGTGGTCAGAGTTACTTGATGAGCTCCGGAGTTTTATTTGTAGGCAGCTTGGGTTGTTGTTTAGCAGTAAAATGCTTTGAACTCCCTCTCTTCACTGTCTCTAGGTTACTGTTTTCTGTTTTTGTGTGGTTTTAGTCCCTACAGCCCTGCAAATACTGCTGGTAAAATCATTGACACGGGGAACAAAAAGAATGGAGGAGACTGGGTAAGGAGCATGCAGCCAGCCATGCCTGGAGACGATGCCTGCAGCGCATCATGAGTTGCCCTGAGCAAGATGCAGGCGCAGCTGTTTCCATGGGAAATGGTGCACAGAACCCACAGATCGATGTGGACATAGGAACTTCTGTCTCTGCTTCAGTGCTGTATATTTGGGGCAGAATTTCCACTGGGAAAGCAGCATGTCATCTTGGAGCCATCGTCTCTGCTTCTCCATGCTGGCACCTATAGTTAGCTGGAGGGCTGGTTGTCTTTCATGTCTGGACTCTGGAAGTTCTCCACAGGTGATAGAAAATTGGCTGTAAACTGTAAGAAAAAGGGAGAAAGATGAATCCATGGCCATTATACTTGGCTTTATGGAAAGGAAATGAAGGCAAGAGATTCAAAAGTTCACCTGCGTCTGTCTTGTCAAGCATATGAAGCTGACACGAGGATGGAGTCCTTACAGGCTCCTCTGTGCTCTTCATTTTTTGGTTGGTTGGTTGTTCCACTACCATTTACTTAATAGCCTGTATTTGATCTGGAGGAGCAATCGCTATTTGTCAAGCAAGAGCCTTTTGGTCATGTCAACCAGCTCTAGCTTTCATAGTCCATAGGAGCTTTTTGGCGTCAGATAAGTGCCTCTGCAAAGTGCAGCAGTAAGGAGGGCTCAGTAGGTTCCTTGCCCAGAGGTCTCTTGGCAGATGCTTTCAACGCTCTGCGCTGTGATGGGGACCTTTTAGGTGGAAGGCATTTTCCATGGGGCAGCCATGCATTGCTAGAAATGGCTTTGAGCTGGTTGTGGTCCCTCTGCTGCCTTCGGTTCTTTTCCTCCCCATTGCCTAGCTCCTGCCATTTCAGATGGCAAAAGCAAGAGGTCGGTGGGTGTTTGTCGTCCTGGGACTGCTGAATGTATTGCGTAAAAATGGGAAGCATTATCAGGCATTGGCTAACAGCACAGCCTTTGAGCAATAGTTTGTGCCACTGGAAGCTGTGTGCTGATGCTTAGGGAATCAATTAGCCTCAAACAAATGTGGTGGCTTTGCTTAGAAGAACACTGGCTTTGAGAGTCTCCTTTCCTGCTACTGAAACAAGCCACCTCTAGCATGCAGCACGGATGCTTTCTAACACCGAAAGGTGAAGAGAGAACAAAAATAAATCCATAGCAAAACTCCATCAGATATGCAAGAAAGAGCATCTGTGTGGTTAACACCCGGAGCCCTTAAACAGTCGTTTGCTGAATATATAGCTGTGCGCTTCTGGTTTAGATGTCCTGGTGCTATTCTTTGCTCTTCCTCAACCCTCTCTAGAAACATTCCAGCATTATTCCTTCTTGAAAAGGCAGAACGGGCTCTCTGTGCCGAGATACAGCCAGCACCTGCAGGGCACTGTGCAACAGGTTACTGTCTGCTTGCTATTTTTGCAGCCTTTCTAAGGGAGGGCAGAGCAATCTGTGTAGAGGAGTGCATGCTGTGGGATGGGCATCCTCACCTCCCTGCTTGCACGGGTCAATGCAACCTTTCAGGGCTGAAAGTGCAGGCTCTGCTGGGAAACGTGACAGTTCGTGGTACTTCACTCTTGACACTTGGAACCTCATTGCTCTTCTGCTGGTTTTCTAGATCTCTGCTAGAGCTGGATTGAGCATGTTCGCCTGTGCCATGCTGAGAAGCGTCGTTAGCTTCCCGACAAGAAGTTCCTTAATCATCAGGAACACCCTTTCCAGTTGTAGTTTGAGGAGATGAATTTTGCTTTTGGGTGCAGAAATGGAAACCACAGTGAGATTAAATGCAGGCATTGCTTTTTCCTGCACCTCTCCCATCTTCCCCTTCAAAAGCCCAGTGTATACCTGGTTGCTGAGACATCTGCGTTGTCTGTAAAATACAGCCATTTCCAGGAGAAATACCAACCTCTGCCTTTGCCTTCTGAGAAGATCTCTCCCCGGCAGTAAATCTGAGTGTGTTCAGTTAAAAGCTGAGACTCTGAAAATGTAAAAACGTTAGCGTTGGGTTTATGTATTTTTATAGCCAGGATATCAGTGAGTGGTGAGACCAAGTGGCTTTCCTGTCGCACAGAAAAGCATGTCTCCTGGAGAGCAGCAGGGTCTGATAGCTGGGATTGTAGTACGGGGTTCTGGCTTTTCTCCTTCTGTTTGTAAGCCTGGGCTCAACGCACACATGCTTTAGGTTTCAGTCTCAGCTGGCTAATCTGCTTTCTGACCTGGAGGAGAAAACAGCCAGTAATGATTGGTTTTCTCTGTGCAAGTCAACTTCCTTAGAAGAGCCAGGCTAGGTGACTAGAAGAGGTTCATTTTATTCTTTCTATCACGTTGTCTTTCGGTTGGTAGGGCTGGATTTCTTGGGTGTGCCGTTTGTAGGAGGCCTGAACCCCATTACTGCTTTGTATCTGTAACATGGCAAAATCCCTCGGTCTGGAGCAGAGAGGTGTTGTGAGGGAACACAGAGTCAATGTGCTTGTGCTGTAGCATGGGGAGACAGGAGCTGGCCAGCCCCAGCTGAGGCTGGATGGATTTGGATGGGACTGTAAGGCACAGCCTTTGCTGAATCACATTCCTCTTTCCCCGCATTGTTCCCCAAAGTCAATATGACCCTGCTTTGCACTGTATTTCCATGAAAGCAGGAGGGTGCTGAGCATCTTGCAGACATCAAAAACCTCTTTTAGGCTGGGATTATCCAACTAATCTTGTGATTATGGTGATAATCCCCTTTGCAATGGTGCCCTTCTCTGAGGAGCTCTTCCCTTGGGGACTTCCAAGTCCCAAATCATATTTTCTCCTAATGCTTAAGTAGTGTATATTAAATTAAGGCACTCTCAAGGATCAGAGGTGTGCGAGTCCTCTGGTATTTATAGCTTTGGAATCTCTGGTGTGTCATCCATGGCCTTATTGATCCTCTTAGGGCTCCTGTTAGGGATGGAGACTGAGCGGCTCTCCTATTGGAGAGGAGACACCTTTTCTGGCATGTGCCCATGTCCTTGTGGCAGAGGGAGCGAGCAGGAGCTGACCCACCAGCGTGCTCAGTGATGCCTGAGCCTGCCGGCTTGCTGCTTCAGGGGTTGGAAGCAGCCAAAGAGGGCAGACGCCTGATGTTGCCTGCCTTGGAGGGCAGGCAGGGAGGCAGTGGAAGCCCCGCTGCGCTCCGAGCTGTAATCCCTTCCCAATCCTGCTGCCAGGTACTTGGCGGCAAGTAAATGTTTTGCTCACAACTCATTGGAGGTGGCATCTAACCAGATGTGCTCTCACTTGGGTACGGCAGGAGATTTATTTGGTTGTCCGTTTATAGCTTATTATTTTCTTCTGTCTCCCCCCCCGCCCCAACTTAATAGCAGTTTGCTATCCACGAGGGTATACATTTTCTTCTGATTAAGTGCCATTTAGCCGTTGGCTGCTTGCTCATTTTACTTTTATAGACACATTTACAGCAGCACAGACAGAGGCACAAGCGCCTGGGAGCAAGGGTAAGGAGAATGGAGAGTCGCAGTAGCTTGATTAGATTGGATTTTAATAAAGTTCCCAGCTAAGCTGCATCACAACTATTCCTCACAGCGGAGATGCTGGAGGTGCACAACTTCTCACCTGGTGGGGCAGTCAGTGGGAGGCCTGTCGTTACATCCTTGACCATCAGGACGCTTGAGTTCCATGTAGCTCCCAGCTTGTCTCTCCAGGGTGAGGAGCGATTTCCCGGCTTTCAGCAGCTGCTAATTAGTTGCAGATGATGAGATAATTTATAAGAATTAGGAGTGATTTTCTCCATTGTGCTAATATCACTTGGCAATAAACCCGCGCTTTTCCAAGGGTGACTTTTCTCTAACGTAGGGATCAAGGCTAAAAATACAGACGTGTGTATATCAGTAGAGCGAGAGAACGTGCTTCTTAACCACATGCAAGGAGGTATTTCAGACATTCATTTGAACCATAAGAATGGATTCAAATTGAAATGCAAATTTCACTGTCACTTTGAGCCAGTGTATGGAGAAAACGCTTGATCGTGTCACCTTGGTGGCAGGGCAATAGAAAAGCCCTCTCCAGCATGCTGTGGAAGGGAGCTTGAACGTGGAGCAGACGGCTTGCCTTACGTGGCAGTTTTTGGCAGTGAATCAGCAAAACGAAGGTGGCTTTTCATTCCCTTCCCCAGGAGTGACAGTGATTCATTGCCAGTTCATAGTCATGCAGGAGTAGCAGCTCGTGGGGAGATTTACAAGAGGAGGAGTGTTTTGTCTCCTGTGAAGGGTGCCTGGGGGCAACAGGATGCATGAATGAGAGAAAGAGGTGGAAGAGAGCGTCAGGGAAAGGCTCAGCGACAGCGCTGCTTATCCAGGGAGTTGAGATGCAACTCATCATCACTGTGTTACATGTCCCACCTATCACCGGTGAGGTTAAGACACAGTG